>CAMZMU010000047.1:39485624-40101402 GCA_947311845.1 Poa pratensis
ACTTTAGTATCATACTAGAATGTTATTTGCATGATTATATGATTGTTTCTACATGTTTTAGATGATTTTGGGGACTTTCATACAAAGTCCCTATTTTTGGTATTTAATTTCTGGGAGGCAGAAAACCTCCTTTTCTTGTCTTTAATGTTTCAGGAGCTACAGGACCTCAAATAATAAAAGGAAAAATACTGCGTCAGTTTTTCATCGGGAGAAAGGCAGAGGGAAGAAGACCGAAGAGAGGAGAGCCACGAGGGCCAAATGGGGGTGGCCCACGCGGCCCATGTACCTGGCCGCGTGGGACCACCCAAACTGGCCTCGGGCACCTCCTCGCCTGGGGCTTTTTATCGACGCCTTCGTCTCGCCCGAAAAGTAACGCCCTAATTTTTCCAAGTCCATCCGAGGTCGCGGCGGCGGCGAAACTCCTGATCCCTTCCGAGGGGGGTCAGATCCTGCTGCTCCGGAACTCCGGAGAAGGGGAAATCATCGTCATCGTCATCACCTCTCCTCCTTGGCGTGGGAGGAGGCCTCTACATCATCACCCCCATCAAGACCAGCACCATCATCATCACCGTGATCCACTCCGTTCCCCTCGCAGTTTGAGAGTTGCTATACCCTAGATACTTGTCTTGTGCTACTATTCATGTTTGTGATTGAGTACTTGTCATTATTTGGTGGTGAAGTTATAATTTCAGATTGTGTTGTACCACTTATGCCACTGATTATGATCATGTTCGCACGTTGTGAGTAGTTCCCGTATGTTCCTGAGGGCATAGGATGAATTGGCATGATTTATATATGACATGTGTTGGTATTTTGTCAAGAGTTTATCTTTTATGTGATTCTATGATGGTGTTGTGCGAACGTCGACTGCACAACACTTCACCTTTATGGGCTCATAGGAGAACACCGTAGTGTAATGAATTGATGGAGACTTGGGAGGACACGTAAACCTGAGACCGAGTCATGAAGTTATATTATGAGGGTATTAGTATCGGGGACCTTAGAGTGTAATGCTATGGTGGGACTTTAGGTCTTAATAATTCTTGTGCAGTCATTTGCTTGGCCACATGATCCATCATAAGGGGTTGTAGTTTATTTATTTAGCTATACCTAATTATGGCTCCGTCCAAAGAGATTAAAACTTGACAAGATATTCAACGTGTTGTTTAATAAATCTCTATGCCTAGCATCATCCATGCCGCCCTCGGGAACGTTTGCCACATATAAGTTACACATCACTTGA
This sequence comes from Poa pratensis, assembly GCA_947311845.1. Taxonomy (NCBI): domain Eukaryota; kingdom Viridiplantae; phylum Streptophyta; class Magnoliopsida; order Poales; family Poaceae; genus Poa; species Poa pratensis. The sequence continues at coordinate 39,486,868 of CAMZMU010000047.1, forward strand.
GCTTGTCCTCTTGCCACATAAGAGGATTGGGCTTTCTCTCTTTGAGAGCTTTCACTTGCTACTATCTGTTATCTGCTTGCAATTATACAACTGAAAATACCAAAAACACTGCATCTTTTATTGTTTTATTTATCAATCTTACTAACCAATACCTTCAGCTCCTCGTGGGTTCGACAACCTTTTCTAATTGAAAGGTACTACAATTGATCTCCTGCACTTGGAGCATCAAGATACTTTGGCAGCGTATTGGTAAGAAGTTTGGTAAGGAAACTTGAAAGCTGTTTATCTCATTGTTACTATGGCATTTATGAATCGTGCCTCGCTGCATCTTGCTCTATATGAAAGTGCTTATGCCACTACTGCAAAGGTGGTTGAAACTACTGTGTCTGAGTACCTAAAGTGGGATATAAATTCCCATGGGTCATGTTAAAAGAGTTATGAAAAATCCATTTACAGGAGATGGAACTAAGTCGGCACGCGAGCACATGGAAATAATTGAGGACATATGTGGCTTATTCAGACTACCTGGTATTTCAGAGGATCAGGTAAAAAGGAAGCTATTGTATTTGTCTTTATCTGGTAATGCTCGTGATTGGTACAGGTCTTTGGATGAAGAGGTCCAGAATGAATGGAGTATCTTGAGGAAGGTTTTCTTTCTTAAATATTTTACTCCTAAAGAAGCTTATGATAACCGCTGCTATATATTCAATTTCTGGCCACATCTGGGAGAGAGTATTACTCAAGCTTGGGGGAGGTTAAAGGAACTCCTTCGCAAGAATCCATGTCATGATCTTACAAGGAAACTTATATTGATAAACTTTTATGTGAGACTACCTATGAAGCACAAGGAGATTCTGGATAATTCATCTGGTGGAAGTTTTACTAATAACACTGAAGAAGAAGCATGGAATTTATTGGAGACTATTTCTGAAAATACTAGCCACTGGGATCTTGATAAAGGTAATGAGCCATATTTTGATTATGAATATTCATGTGTAGAGAATTTCTCTACTTCTATTGTTTAAAAATCTGAGTGATACTTTTGGTCTTGATCCTTATGTTATAATTGAAATAGCTAAAGGTTTTGCTGATCATATCTGTGTTCCAAAAAGTGGATTTGAAGTTTATGTTGAACCTGTTAAACAATCTATTGTTGTTCCTAAAGTTATTAAACAGGTTGAACCAATGTCATCTGTGACAATTGAGGAGTATGTTGAACCACCTCCATTTCCAAACCAAGTTAAGGAGAATTTACTTAAAGCTGTTACTAACAAGAGTAACAAAAGATGTTCTCAGCCTTATGAACAGGTGGAAGTCAACACTCAAATTTCTGTTATCAAGCAACTAAATGAAGAAGACCCAGTGGATGTTTATCTATGTGAAGATGCTACCAAAGTCATCAAAGGTAATTCGGCCAAAGTTGGGAAACCTGTTATATCATGCTCTATTGGGACTTCAAGTTATCATGGTCTATGTGATATTGGAGCAAGTATTAGTGTCATTCCATATTCTCTTTATCTTGAGATCAAGCCTGATATTGATCCCATTGTTATGGAAGAGACAGGTATGACAATTCAACTTGCTAATAAAGATTATATTAGTCCATTTGGAATTGTTAGAGATGTTGAAGTATTGATTGGCAAAATAAAATACCCTGCTGATTTTATTGTGCTTGGTTGTCCTCAAGATTCATTTTGTCCTATCATTTTTGGTAGACCTTTCTTACATACTGTTGGTGCTGAAATTAATTTGCCTAAAGAGAAAGTGTTTATTAAATGTGCTGGTGAGAAACTTGAATTTAACTTTTCCAAATTTGCTGATAAACATGTTGAGAAAGAGCCAATTCCTAATAATTTAATTGAAACTCTTGCTCATATAGCTGTAGCTTCAACTGATGTTGTAGAACGTTATATGCTTAATCAAGATGAACCATTTAATGATGAGGAAAAAGAGGCTTTGGAACAAATATTATGGCAACAACCACCACAATTACAATTGCATATCCCACCTGATAATTTAGGAGTGCTACCACCACCTAAAGGGGATCCTAGTTTTGAATTGAAACCTTTGCCTGCAAATCTGAAATATGCATATTTGGATGAGAAGAGCATATATCCTGTCATTATTAGTGCTAACCTTTCAGCTGAAGAGGAAGAGAAATTACTTGATGTGCTAAAAGCTCACCGACCAGCCATTGGATACTCTCTTGATGATCTTAAAGGTATAAGCCCCGCTCTATGTATGCATAAAATTAATCTGGAGGAAGATGCAAAACCTGTTGTTGATTTTCAACGCCGCCTCCATCCAAAAATGAAAGAAGTGGTAAGAAAGAGGTAATAAGACTTATTGAAGCTGGTATCATTTATCCTATAGCTGACAGTAAGTGGGTTAGTCCTGTTCATTGTGTTCCTAAAAAGGGTGGAATGACTGTTGTTCCAAATGAAAAGGATGAACTTGTGGCTCAACGTACTGTAGTTGGTTATAGGATGGTTATTGATTTCAGAAAATTGAATAAAGCAACTCGAAAAGATCATTATCCATTGCCATTTATTGATCAAATGCTAGAAAGGTTGTCTAAACACTCTCACTTTTGCTATCTAGATGGTTATTCAGGTTTCTCGCAAATTCCTGTCCATAAGGATGATCAAGAAAAGACCACTTTTACTTGCCCATATGGTACTTTTGCTTACAGGAGAATGCCATTCGGTTTATGTAATGCTCCTGCTACTTTTCAAAGATGCATGAATGCTATATTTGCTGATTATATTGAAAAGATAATGGAGGTTTTTATGGATGATTTTTCTGTGTATGGTACTTCCTTCGATAATTGCTTGTTCAACCTTAACAAAGTTTTACAGCGTTGTGAAGACCAACACTTGGTTCTTAATTGGGAGAAGTGTCACTTCATGGTTACTGAGGGTATAGTTCTTGGGCATAAGATTTCTGGAGAAGGAATAGAAGTTGATCCAGCAAAGATTGAAGCTATTGAAAAACTACCATATCCAAGGGACCTCAAAGGTATAAGAAGTTTTCTTGGGCATGCAGGTTTTTACCGTAGGTTCATTAAGGATTTCTCCAAAATATCAAAACCTCTAACCAATCTTCTGCAAAAGGATGTTCCTTTCTCTTTTAATGATGATTGCATTGAGTCCTTTAATATTTTGAAGAATGCTTTAATCACTGCTCCCATTATTCAACCTCCTGATTGGAACTTGCCTTTTGAAATTATGTGTGATGCTAGTGATTATGCAGTTGGGGCTGTTTTGGGCCAACGTGTTGATAAGAAACTGAATGTTATTTATTATGCTAGTAGAACACTTGATGCTGCTCAAAGAATTATGCTACAACTGAGAAAGAATTTTTAGCAGTACTGTTTGCTTGTGACAAGTTTAGACCTTATATTACTGATTCAAAAGTCACAATACATACTGATCATTCTGCTATTAAATACTTGATGAATAAGAAAGATGCTAAGCCTAGACTAATAAGATGGGTACTTCTATTGCAAGAATTTGATTTACACATTGTTGATAGGAAAGGGGAGGATAATCAAGTTGCTGATCATCTCTCTAGGATGGAAAGCATACCTGATGATCCTATTCCTATTAATGATAGCTTTGTTAATGAACAACTTGCAATTGTTAATGTTTCTAGTGCTAAAGTTGCATCTCCTTGGTTTGCCAACTATGCAAATTTTATTGTTGGTAAAGTTTTGCCTCCACACTTCACTTCTCAACAAAGAAAGAAATTCTTTTATGATCTTAGACATTATTTTTGGGATGATCCTTTCCTCTATAAGAAAAGTGTGGATGGTATTATTAGACGTTGTGTACCTGAGCATGAACAACAGGCTATTATAAGAGATTGTCATGACAGTCCCTATGGAGGGCATCATGCAGGAGATCGCACAGGAGCAAAGGTATTACAATCTGGTTTCTATTGGCCTACTTTATTTAAGGACTGTGCTGAATATGTTAAATCTTGTGATAAATGTCAAAGAGTAGGAAACATTGGTAGGAGGAATGAAATGCCTATGAATTATTCATTGCCACTTGAACCATTTGATGTGTGGGGTTTTGACTTTATGGGTCCTTTCCCAGAATCAAAGACAAAGCATACTCACATTTTGGTTGCAGTTGACTATGTTACAAAGTGGGTGGAAGCAATTCCAACCAAAAGTGCAGATCATGCCACAGCAATGAAGATGCTCAAGGACATCATTTTCCCCAGGTTTGGTGTTCCTAGGTTCTTAATTACTGATGGTGGTTCTCATTTCTTGCATGGTGTTCTTAGAAAAACTTTGGCAAAATATGATGTTAACCATAGAATTGCATCTCCTTATCATCCTCAAACAAGTGGGCAAGTTGAATTAAGCAATAGGGAAATTAAACTCATTTTGGAAAAGACAGTGAATAAGTCTAGATCTGATTGGCCAATTAAGATTAATGATGCTTTGTGGGCTTATAGAACTGCTTTTAAAAATCCTATGGGAATGTCTCCTTATAAAATGGTTTATGGAAAAGCTTGTCACTTACCTGTTGAACTAGAACATAAAGCTAGATGGGCTATTAAACAACTGAACTTTGATTTTAAAACTGCGGGAGAAAAGAGAATTCTTGACCTAAACCTACTTGACGAATGGAGAAATGAAGCTTATGAAAGTGCCAGGATGTTTAAAGAAAAAGTTAAGATTTGGCATGACAAGAAAATTAAGAAAAAGGAATTCAAAGTAGGTGATCAAGTTTTATTGTACAACTCTCGTTTCAAGTTTTCTGCAGGGAAGCTAGCTTCAAAGTGGCAGGGACCATTAGTGATACAGGAGGTGTACCGTTCAGGAGCTATCCGTCTTCACGGTGACATGAAAGGTAAACCTCATGTAGTCAATGGACAACGCCTTAAACCTTATATTGCAGGAAAGAGCTTCATCGGAAGGTGGAGGAGTTGAATTTACAAACACCGGAGGAGGTAATTGAGAGAAACCGTGCAGTTTCAGAAACCCTAAATCAATAGAAGGTAACTTACTGTTGGAAAGTTTCTCGGAATTGCATAAATTTTACGGAGTCATTTTTATGGAAATCGTATGGGACAAGAAAACTGGACGAAACGGAGACCCGAGGGAGGAAAGAGGGGCCCACGCGGCCCATGTACCTGGCCGCGTGGGGCCCCTTTTCCACCTCGGAGTCCTTTTTCGTCTCGTTTTCGATCCCGACGCTTCGCCTTGACCCAAAAACCTCAATATATACCCCTCTCTGTCGATCTAATCTCGCACCGAGCGTTCTCGAGCGATTCTTTCTTTTGCTGTTTCTGCCTGTCAGGTTTTTAGCCATGTCTTCGGGAGACTCCTACCAATGCTCCTCCATGGACGACGATGATGATGAACTCGATGGGTACAGCCCCACGTCCATATGGAGGAGGAATAGGAAGAGGAAGGACTACTCCGACGATGAAGACTACAAGCTTGATGAGAGGAGATGGACAAGCAAGAAGCTGAAGAAGAAGAGCACAAGCCCTCCGTCGACATCGCGCCCTTGGCGACAGCACCTCCATCACCCATTGCTGTTGCCGGCGTGAGGGTGAACCACTCTCTTGGAAACAAGAGGCGGGCGCGCGCATGCAGACCGGAGGGAAGGTTCCCAGGCACTTCCTTGCGAGCAAAAACGTAGCTTCTACTCTTATTGACAGGGAATTTCAGCGCACCACTCAAGAGAACTATCCTGGTGAATGGGATCGCAAGATCCCCAACAAGAAGGTGCCAAGCCCGGAGTGGAAGCCTTGCAAAGAGTCGGTGGAGAAGAATCTCATGCAAAAACTGGGAGAAGCCGCAAAAGAGTTCGAAAAAGCTTACAACCTCATGATGAAGATCATTGGGGATCTTGAAGATAATTATTATGAAGGCAATGTGAAAGAAGAGAGGGAGTTCTAGCAAGACACCAAGCTTGGGGGAGTTCCATCTAGTCTTTCTCTTTATCAATCTATCATATCTATCTAGTCATGGTGTGCTTTGCTTTTATCGATTAGTTATCAATATCTCTTAGGCGTGTGTGAGCTCATGGAGCATTATCATGTATCCCTATCTTATGGTTTATCAATGAATATTAAAGTATGGTGTCATCCATGATTCTCTTGTTTGGGGATTTATGGGTAACACTCATGCAAATGAGCGTGGCATATTTAGAATTTCAATCACATCTTGCCTTGAAATTAATTAACTTGAGTATGTTGGACAATTATAGAATTATCTCAATATAGAAGAAGTAAAAAGACTTGTGAATTAATAGTTTGAGGTTAAGATATAGTCTTGTAGGATAAGAAGTTGAGAAGACTTAATGAAAAGGATATAAAACACTCTTGTTACAACCTAGTATCTTTTGAGCAAATTAATGATCATGGATATTTCAATACTTATGCTCTTGAATGTGAATGAAAGGAAGGCACCTGAAATTTCAGCTAGCCATGGAAAGTGTAAGAAAAGGTTGTGTAGAGCATGGGAACTTGATTGAGATATCCATGACTAAAGTTTGCACTAGTTACTAGTCAAGCAAGAGTGATAACAATTTTTATATCTATCTGTCTTTTCATTTGTCTTCTTTTGAACTTGTTATCCAATGAGAGTTTATCTTGTCTTTGAATTTCAGCAAAGTATAAAAGATTATAATGCTTGCCATGAAGAGCAAAAGCATGTGAAAAACAATATGATTCGATTGTCCAACATACAATGGTTATTTGCTTTCAAAAGTAAGGGGTGATTGCTAGAGTTCTACTTATGTTGCCCTCATATGTATGAGTTTTAGATCATTAATCTTATCTTGCAATTGAATATGATGATGATACAATGCCCGTATTTATTTATCAACCATAAGTCCATTGATGCATGTAATGATCTATGTCCTTACTTACTCGAGGACGAGTAAAGGTTTAAGCTTGGGGGAGTTGATACGTGCATTTTATATCATCATTTATATAACTTTTAGTATCATACTAGAATGTTATTTGCATGATTATATGATTGTTTCTACATGTTTTAGATGATTTTGGGGACTTTCATACAAAGTCCCTATTTTTGGTATTTAATTTCTGGGAGGCAGAAAACCTCCTTTTTCTTGTCTTTAATGTTTCAGGAGCTACAGGACCTCAAATAATAAAAGGAAAAATACTGCGTCAGTTTTTCATCGGGAGAAAGGCAGAGGGAAGAAGACCGAAGAGAGGAGAGCCACGAGGGCCAAATGGGGGTGGCCCACGTACCTGGCCGCGTGGGACCACCCAAACTGGCCTCGGGCACCTCCTCGCCTGGGGCTTTTTATCGACGCCTTCGTCTCGCCCGAAAAGTAACGCCCTAATTTTTCCAAGTCCATCCGAGGTCGCGGCGGCGGCGAAACTCCTGATCCCTTCCGAGGGGGGTCAGATCCTGCTGCTCCGGAACTCCGGAGAAGGGGGAAATCATCGTCATCGTCATCACCTCTCCTCCTTGGCGTGGGAGGAGGCCTCTACATCATCACCCCCATCAAGACCAGCACCATCACCATCATCATCACCGTGATCCACTCCGTTCCCCTCGCAGTTTGAGAGTTGCTATACCCTAGATACTTGTCTTGTGCTACTATTCATGTTTGTGATTGAGTACTTGTCATTATTTGGTGGTGAAGTTATAATTTCAGATTGTGTTGTACCACTTATGCCACTGATTATGATCATGTTCGCACGTTGTGAGTAGTTCCCGTATGTTCCTGAGGGCATAGGATGAATTGGCATTGATTTATATATGACATGTGTTGGTATTTTGTCAAGAGTTTATCTTTTATGTGATTCTATGATGGTGTTGTGCGAACGTCGACTGCACAACACTTCACCTTATGGGCTCATAGGAGAACACCGTAGTGTAATGAATTGATGGAGACTTGGGAGGACACGTAAACCTGAGACCGAGTCATGAAGTTATATTATGAGGGTATTAGTATCGGGGACCTTAGAGTGTAATGCTATGGTGGGACTTTAGGTCTTAATAATTCTTGTGCAGTCATTTGCTTGGCCACATGATCCATCATAAGGGGTTGTAGTTTATTTATTTAGCTATACCTAATTATGGCTCCGTCCAAAGAGGATTAAAACTTGACAAGATATTCAACGTGTTGTTTAATAAATCTCTATGCCTAGCATCATCCATGCCGCCCTCGGGAACGTTTGCCACATATAAGTTACACATCACTTGAGCTTGTCCTCTTGCCACATAAGAGGATTGGGCTTTCTCTCTTTGAGAGCTTTCACTTGCTACTATCTGTTATCTGCTTGCAATTATACAACTGAAAATACCAAAAACACTGCATCTTTTATTGTTTTATTTATCAATCTTACTAACCAATACCTTCAGCTCCTCGTGGGTTCGACAACCTTTTCTAATTGAAAGGTACTACAATTGATCTCCTGCACTTGGGAGCCATCACTGGGTGGCAGAGAGAACCGGCCTGGCCGGTCTTGGCCGGCTGGGGGGCCGGCCGCCCTGCTGCGCTCCTTCTCTCTTCACTCTTCACCTTCCGATGGCCCGTTTTCTTCCTTTTTGCATAGTGATATATACACTAGTATCTTTATGGTGTAGACAATCATATTTCCTGTGGATACTTAGCGGTGTGTTAAATACTTCCAAGTGTTGTGATCAATCATCAAAACAAGATTATCGAACTATGTCCTTTCAATCTCCCCCTTTTTGATGTTTGATGACGACACAAGGATTTGCAAAAAGATATCTCATTTATGCATGGCAAAGTTTTTGAGAGAAGCTCCCCCTTAAACTTATAAGCCAACAAGGTATACAAGAATAATATACTCAAACGAGAACAAGAAGCAAGCACAATATATATAAACTATGTGAGCAAAGGATATGCGATAATTCTCACCATAGTCCTCATATAGATATAATCTTGGAATAATATCACCTTGCAATGGACTCCAACGAATAGAAAATAAACCGGGGAAGTCTTTACAATAGCATAACGGAGGTCCATAATATCCTTACAATAATCCATGACATAAGTTTCCAGGAAACATAACGAGAGTTCACTTAAAAACAAGTTCAATGCAAATGAGAAGGAAATATGAAAACGCAAATGGATGCAATGCAATGCAAATCCCCGAAGAACTCTCTCCCCCTTTGGCATCAAGACACCAAAAAGGGAGAAAGTGAAGTGAAAGCGCAAGATCACTCATCTTCATCCTCATCATACTCCTCGTCATCCTCAGCATCATGAGCAGCTGGACCGGAGCTAGACTGACCATGGTCGCCTTGCCAATATGGAGCAAGAGAGGAGGCGTCATCGCCGAACCAGTAAGTGTACTTGTTCTGGGCCATGTAGGTGTTCTCTGAGACTTCAGCTGAACTGTCTGGATAGGAAAGATTAAGCTTGGTCATGATGGCACGTTGATTGCGGTTGTAGGCCTTCTGCTTGGTATAAGCCTTGTACTCGGATTTGCGTTTGTGCGCAAAGAAGCAGTTCATCCTCTTGAGTGCTTGAACTAAACCACCTTTCTTCTGAGGAGCCTCTTCCTCATCATTTCTTCATCAGTTTCTTCCTCAGGAGCATCATGAGGAGGCGGCCAAACAGGACCACCCTCGGGCATAGCACGGAGAGCAACAAGGGCAGGATAAAACAGCTGAAACTGATTGACCACATCATGATGCAACTTGGTGTTGATGAGTGTCTACAGGAGCGGACCATAAATGGGATCTTGTTCTTGACAACCACCAGTTGCATCTCTTGCCATAGGTAATCAAGAATATCGATTTGCTTGTTCCTTTCTTTAAGCTCAACAATATGATGAAGACAATTGACCATCCTATCACGAACCAAACCCTTTTCTCCAAACTTGCAGGCAAGACAGATTCTCAAAATGTTGTGAACAATTCTCCAGAAGGGATACATATGAACTGTCTTAGGAATCTTCCCATGAATCCCTATCCCTGGTGGATAACAATGACGTATCCCCGTCTCAGCTGGAATAAGCTTCCCGAGATGTAGACGAACATAGCATGGTGCAACGGGCAATTCCTCAAGACCAAAAAATGCCCCAAAATCAGCCATAGTAGCTGAACACACAATATTTGTACTCATCCAGGTCAAAGTCCTCTTACCACGCTCAGTGGAGAAATGAACAGTAGCATAGAATTGCTGAAGCAAATCAGGAGAATATGCAGTACTAACAGTCATGAGCTTAGAGATTTAATGAAAATCCATAATTGCCATCACATCAGGCCAAAGTTCTCTAGCTTGGTCAAGGTTGAAATAATCCACTGGTACATGAGCATTCTGTTTGACTACAATGTGTTGATGAAAGATTTGCTGGTGCATCTTGCAATAGAATCTGCTATCATCTAGGCCTGTGGGCTCTCCAAATGCATAAGGGTTGAAAAGCAAGCGATCTTTCTTGAAGTCACTAGGTTTTACCTTGACCCAAGATGCACGAACCGGTTCATCGGGATTGACACGAGGCTTGGTAGCTTTCTTGGCAGCTTTCTTGCTTGTAGTAATCTTGATCCCAACAGATTTCTTGAGTTTCTTGGCCTTGGGCATGGAGGAGGAGTCAGCATTGAGATCATCAACTATGTCATCCAGGCCATCGAAGGTCTTGCTGGACTTGCCGGCCCTGCTGGACTGAGGAACCTCCTCCCAATCATCATTCCAGTTGTTCATCCTCCCACCTTGAGTGGAGCTTCAAGAATCACCAACAATGGAGGAGATCTCCCCAAATCCGGCACCAAAGGAGAAAAATAGTGGATAGGATGGTAGATCAAGTGAATCCCCTTCGGATCTGTGGAGAGAAAGGAGTGGGGAGAGGCTCAAATGGTGGGGGAGGTGGAGGAGCTCGAGATGGGGAAGGGGGCAGCCATGGAGGAGAGCACACGAGGAAGGGGAGGAATAAAATGGTTGGACTCGGCCTCCCCGTCCACGCGGTATAAAAGATAGGCGCGCCGGCCCTGGAGCCGGCCTCGGCCGGGCGGGAGGCCGGGCTACGACCCGAGCGAGCCGGCCCTGGAGCTGGCCTAGGCCGGGCGGAAGGCCGGGCCAGGCACAGAGCCAGCCGGCCTGGGCCGGGTGGGAGGCCGGGCTACGCACAGAGTCGTCTCCGGACGCCTTCCATCTTCTTGTCGTTGACGTTCTTGAGCTCCGAACACCGTGCATCTTCAAGAATACCACTGAGCAACCGTTGAGTAATTTGGGGAGATGCAAGACATGGAGAAAACTTCACACATCCAATGGGAAAAATAAAAAACTCCAAATAAGCAACATTGGATGTGTTGCAAGAAGATGATGAACAGCGAATATGCATCAAAACCCACGGAAAAGCCAACTCTTCAAGGAGAAGAGGGCGGTGGCCGAAGCCACCATATATGAGTGTGTGGTGTGACACCGCGAAGATATATCTTGGGTTCACAGCCACTACTCATCATTGAAGCTCACAATTCATAGAAACGAATATAGATAAGCAAATGATTTATTAATGTCGACATAATGGGGGGAGGGATAGTCCAATGTATTAGGACCACACTCCCCCTATGTCCATGCCTACACCTAAACCACATGCATAGTCAAAAATATAGGTGTGTATGCAAGATAATCAAGTCAAGCTCCTTGAATCCACGATATTTAGCTCATGCCTCAAAAATGTGAATCTTGCTTCATCAAGTGGCATCATGAAAATATCGGCAAGTTGGTCTTTGGTTGGAATATAGCCAAGCTCAATATCACCTCGGGCAATATGATCCCGAATAAAATGATGACGGATCTCAATATGCTTGGTTCTTGAGTGTTGCACCGTGTTGTGGCCAATCTTGATTGCACTTTCATTGTCACACAAAAGAGGCACTTTGTCACAATTGACACCGTATTCCTTTAAAGTTTGCCTCATCCATAACAATTGAGTGCAAGCACTAGCGGCCGCCACATACTCGGCTTCGGCGGTTGAGAGAGATATGCAATTTTGCTTCTTAGAAGACCAACTCACAAAGGATCTACCAAAGAATTGGCAAGCCCCGGAAGTTGATTTTCTATCATCCTTACAACCCGCCCAATCCGAGTCCGTGTACCCGGCAAGAGAGAAATTGGACCCCTTTGGGTACCACAAACCAAACCTTGGGGTATGAACCAAATATCGAAGGATTCTATTGACCGCCTTCAAGTGGCTTTCTTTAGGAGCAGCTTGATACCTTGCACACACCCCTACACTCAACACAATATCGGGTCTAGATGCACAAAGATAAAGCAAAGAACCAATCAAAGAGTGATAAAGTTTTTGATCAACATCAATACCCTTGGGGTTAAGTTCAAGATTGCATTTGGTGTCCATGGGAAACCGCTTCTCCTTTGCATTTTGCATATTGAACCTCTTGAGCATGTCTTGGGTATATTTGGCTCGAGAGATGAAAGTCTCTTCATTCAATTGCTTGATCTCAAATCCAAGAAAGAACTTCAATTTGCCCATCATAGACATCTCGAACCTGTCGGTCATAAGCTTTGAAAATTCATCATTGAAAGCTTTGTTAGATGAGCCAAAAATAATATCATCAACATAAAGTTGGTATATGAAAAGCTTCCCTTTAACCCTCTTGATAAAGAGGGTGGGATCGATTAGTGATGTCTACGCACGCTTCTATTCTTGTAGACAGTGTTGGGCCTCCAAGTGCAGAGGTTTGTAGAACAGCAGCAAGTTTCCCTTAAGTGAATCACCCAAGGTTTATCGAACTCAGGGAGGTAGAGGTCAAAGATATCCCTCTCAAGCAACCCTGCAATTAAGATACAAGAAGTCTCTTGTGTCCCCAACACACCTAATACACTTGTCAGATGTATAGGTGCACTAGTTCGGCGAAGAGATATTAAAATACAAGTGATATGGATGATTATAAGTGGTAATTGCAATCTGAAATAAAAATGGCAGCAAGCAAACATGTAGCAGAACTGGTTGTAAACGGTGTTTCGATGCTTAGAAATAAGGCCTAGGGATCATACTTTCACTAGTGGACACTCTCAATAATAATAATATAATTGAATACATAGATATTTCCTCTTCACTATGCTACTCTGAACTATTCTCCTGTTGGATAACGAACACCAATTCACTGTGTAGGGCTAAAAAAGCACACCTTAAAGTCGCATTCCACATCTAGGGAACCCCACACTGTCAACTTGAGCGTCCTAAATAGTACTAGACAAACACCACAATTTCATAGAGACATCCAACACAAATAATAACTCATGATAAGTATTCCTGTAATCTTTAGCCTAAGAGCCACACATGGTGCGCACACTGTCAACTTCGCACCATGGGACAAAGGTGAATCCGGAGTTTACATTAATAAAACCACTCAAGTAGCATATAAGATAATGAAGAGTAACATCTATGGATTCAGTTAGATTACAAAGCTCATGATCACATAAAGATCACACCATGGGAGAGAGAGATAAACCACATAGCTACCGGTGGAGCCCTCAGCCCCGATGAAGAACTACTCCCTCCTCATCATGGGAGGCAGCAACGGCGATGAAGATGGCGGTGGCGTCGATGGAGATGGCTCCGGGGCAATTCCTCGTCCCGGCAGGGTGTCGAAACAGAGACTTCTGTCCCCCAAATTAGGGTTTTTGGTGGCGGCGGAGCTACGAAACTCTTCTGGAGAAATCGTCGATTCTTTTAGGTTTGCACCGCGGAGGAAATATATAGTCCAAAGGGCGTCGCGAGGAGGTGACCGAGGCGGCCACACCACCCCACGGCGCGGCCCACCCTCTGGCCGCGCGGGCCCATGGTGTGGGGGCTGTGGGCCTCCCCTAGACTTGTCCTTCTGGCTCCCGGAGTCTTCTGGCGTTTTAGAATTTCTGTAATTTTTTCAGATTTTTCTGATCACTTTTATTTTTGGACCTTGTCTGCAATGCACAGACATAATAAATAGAAACTGGCACTGTGGCATCTTGTTAATAGGTTAGTCCAATAAATGCATAAAAATGCTATGAAGTGTATATAAAACATGTAACAATTGGTATAATATCAACATGGAACATCAGAAATTATAGATACGTTTGAGACGTATCAAGCATCCCCAAGCTTAGTTCTACTCGTCCTCGAGTAGGTAAAATGATAAAAACAAAATAATTTCTGAGGTGACATGCTAAAATCATAATCTTGATAAAATAGTACTGTAAAGCACATGTTATGAATGAAGTGATCCAGGTCAATGGTCTATAGTTTGCTAGCAAGTAGATAATGAGCAAACAACTGAATCATATAAGCAAAAACTTTTCATGAATAGTACTTTCGAGACAAGCATCAAAGAGTTTTGCATAAGAGTTAACTCATAAAGCAATAGATTCTAAGTAAAATGTATTTAACCAACACAAAGGAAGATTTAAGCTTCAGCAAATGCTTTCAAATTTCAACATATATATCTCATGGATATTTGTCAACACAAAGCAATATAATGAGTGCAATATACAAGCATATAAAAATTGTTGCACCAAAGTTGACACTAGTGTTTGCTTCTGAGATAGAAAGAAGTAGGAAAACTGACTCAACATAAAAGTAAAAGAAAGGCCCTTCGCAGAGGGAAGCAGGGATTAAATCATGTGCCAGAGCTTTTTAAGTTTTTGAAATCATATAGAGAGTAAAAATAAGTTTTGGGAGGTGTTTGTTAATTGTCAACGAATCAGAAATTGGAAAGTACAATATGACCCCTGCCAACCAGACTTTTAAGAGCGGCTCCCATGAAGGACGTTATTTCTACCAGCAAGGCAGATCATCCCTCTTTCTCTTTTGTTTACACATGCAGATATTTTACTGTTTGTCATTGTTTGACTGATAAATCAGGGCAAAAATGTGAAGAGAATTAAGCGGTTAAAGTTGTAATTAATTGGGACTGGGCACCCCATTTGCCAGCTCTTTTTGCAAAATTAATGGATAAGCGGATGTATATGCCGCTAGTCCGGTGGTAAAATCTGTTTGACAGTTGGCATAAAGACATCCACCCCGTCCTCATGAGCTTGGTAAACATTGACACAAAAAGGAGTAATAGTTTTTGAATAGTTTAAAGGTAGCACATGAAAATTTACTTGGAATGGCAAGGAAATACCAAATATAGGTTGTTATGGTGGACACGGATGGCATGAATTTTGGCTCAAGGTTTTGGATGCACGAGAAGCATTCCCTCTCAGTACAGAGTTTAGGCTAGCAAGGTTATTTGAAGCAAACATAGGATATCAACCGACACAGCAAGACTTATATGAAAACACATTGCAAGCATTATAAGACTCTATACTGTCTTCCTTGTTAACCAAACCCTTTTACTAGAAAATATCTAGACCTTAGAGATACCAATCATGCAAACCAAATTTCAACGAGCTTTACGGTAGTTCTTCATTAATAGGTTTTAACTACATGATACAAAAGCTTAAACATGAACTACTTGATAACTCAACACAATTGATAAGTATCAAATTATCTAATACAGTGATCTACAAGAATATGTAAGCTTTTTCCATTATACCATGTACCACATGCGGCATTTTCTGTTCCAACCAAACACCAATCAACTTATTTCAACATAAACTCTCCAAACAATTATAAGTGAAGCAAGAGAGTACTTTCTTTAAAAGAACTAACAGCTCTGAATAAGAGATGCATGCAAAACAGGAGCTAAAAGCATAGCAATAGCTAGATAAGAATACTCAACAAGTATAAGTGAAGAATATGAGTATTCATATGAAAAAGCGGAGCGTCTCTCTCCCAATCAAGAATGCTAGGGTCCAATCAAGTTGCCCAAAAGAAAAAGAAAATACTGAAAATAAAAGCACACAGACGCTCCAAGTAAAGCACATATGATGTGAAAGAATTAAAATATAGTTTCACTAGAGATGACCTGATAAGTTGCTGATGAAGAAGGGGATGCCTTGGGCATCCCAAGCTTAGACGCTTGAGTCTTCTTGAAATATGCTGGGATGATCCATGGGAGCATCCCCAAGCTTAAGCTCTTCACTCTTCTTGATCACATTATATCATTCTTCTCTCTTGACCCTTGAAAACTTCCGCCACACCAAACTCAGAGTAATTCTCATTAGAGGGTTAGTGCACAATCAAAAACTCACATGTTCTATAAGGACACAAAAATGACCGTTACTTTTAACATTAACTACTGCCACTGATGTTATGTGAAGCTCTTCACGCTAAAAAGAATTCCACTCAACACTAGTAAAAGAGAGAATGCGAAAAAATAAAAGACAGAATCTGTCTAAACAGAACAGTCTGTAAAGACGAATTTTTTCGAGGCACTTACGTTGCTCAGATCGAAAAAAACGCAAAACTAACGAAAGATGCGTACATATCTGAGGATCACACACAAAAATTTGCAGATTTAAATAATTTTTCTGTGATTTTACAGAAGTAAAACGGTGAACAGCAGAAATCTGTTCCTGCGCAGAAATCCAAATCTAGCATCATCTTCCTATTAGAGGCTCCACTTGGCACAACAATGCTATAAAGTAAAGATACAAAGAAATTGTTACAGAAGTAAACAACTCCTTGACTCAAAAAGAAAAGAAAAATTGCAGAAATAAAACAGTGGGTTGTCTTCCATAAGCGCTAAGAAATTGTTACAGAAGTAAACAACTCCTTGACTCAAAAAGAAAAGAAAAATTGCAGAAATAAAACAGTGGGTTGTCTCCCATAAGCGCTTTTCTTTAACGCCTTTTAGCTAGGCTAGAATATTTTAATGATGCTCACATAAGGATAAGAGTTGAAACATAAAAGAGAGCATCAAGGAGCATATATAAAACATGTTTAAATCTAACACTCTTCCTATTCATAGGAGCTTTGTAAGAAAACAAGTCAATGAAGCACAAAATGACTAGCATAGGAAGGTAAAACAGGTGTAACTTCAATACTTTCAACATAAAGAGAGGAGACTTAATATTATTGAGATATATGAAGTCATGCCTCCCTCTCTCATAAAAACTTTCAGTAGCATCATTGATAAAATCCACAATATAACCATCACATGAAACATTCTTACCATGATCCATATGCATAAAAGTATCAATATTTTCCACATAAGCAAAGTTCTTCTTATTAATAACAATGGGAGTAGGATCATCATAAATAACTCGAACATGATAGACAAGTTGTATATTAGAGGGATGGTTTTGGTAAATCCCTCTATAATTATGACAAGTTTCATGAGAATGATTGTAATTATAGCCTATGTCATAGTTATCTTTGTAATAATTATCAAAGACTAGAGGCATAGTATCATCATAAGCAATAGAATAGTTATCTTCCAAAGTGTGTTCATTTGTAAACATATCATCATCATTTTTAGTAGAAGGAGAGGTCTCAAATATATAATCATCAGTAGCAAAAGGATTTTCAAAAACATCACTAGGAGGAGAGGTTTCAAAAATATAATTATTACTAGCAAAAGGATTTTCAAACACCTCATCCCCAAGCTTAGTGCTTCCTATATCATCATTGGAAGGAACATGGATAGTACTAATATTATAGCAATTATTAAAATCATCATTTTCAGAATTGGTACCCAAAAGATTTTCAATATCAAAAGTAGTGTGCTTTTCCCAATCATGATCACTACTATAAGTAACAGGCATAGGATCATCATCGAATTCAGACTCATCAGCAACAACTATAATAGGAGCAACATGTTTAGGGGAAGATACCATTTCCTCTCTCCTTTTACTCCTCTTCTTCTTCTTCTTCTTCTTCTTCTTCTTCTTTCCCTCTTTAGGAGGGAGAGGCTCGAAAGGAGGCTTCTCCACATACCCTGGTTTATTGTTAGAAACAATAGAAGAAACTTGGGAGGATTCCTCTCTTTCATTAATAAGAACAAAACACATATTAGTCCTATCATATTTGGTAAAGTCCCATCTTTTATAATATTTTGTATGTAAGTATTTGCATGGCAATTATCAACACAATAAAGATGACATCCATGCATGACGCTATTCATATCAAAAGCACTCATATCTACCAAAGAAGTTTTTCTCGATAACTCTTCAAACCCCAAAAATAATGTAAGTTCATCATGCTGATTAGGAGTGATCATATCATCACAATACAAACTCGCAGTACTCATTGGATTCGAAATACTATTATCATAGCCTGAGCATTGAAAATTGAAATGACCCACTTTATAGCAAAGTTCACAAATAAAAGGATAGAGGGCACAAACGTTTTCACCAAGATCATTTAGAGCCCTGTGCCACGTTCTAGTTTTTTCATTCCTATGATGGATACAATATTCTTCTTCGATTTGATTCTTTTCACAAGGTCTAAGTGCTCCACAAAAATTAACATGCTTATAAGAAATAGTATTTTCAGAAGTTTGAGCATGTTTATTACAATCATTAATAACAATTTCATTTTTCATGCAAGTGTCTTTAAAAGGTTCATGATACATGTCCCAATTTTCTTTAGGAACATTAATATGAGAAGCAAAGGCTCTACAATAATCAACAATAATTTGAGGATCAAGACCATATTTAGCACTAAGCTCTTGAAAATTAGCAGTTTCAGCGAAACACTTAATGCAATCATACTCATAGTTTATACCTGATTCTTTACCTTTGTCGTTATCCCAATCTTCAGTATTGCTTTGAATTGTTTCAAGAAGATCCCATTTAGCTTCAACCTTCTTACTTGTGAAAGAACCCTCTGAACAGGCATCTAGATAATCCTTGCAATGACCTGAAAGCCTTGCATAAAAATTAGTAACAATTATTTCCTCAGGAAGCTCATGGTTAGGACATTTGAGTATTAGTTTTTTCAGTCTCCCCCAAGCTTGAGAAATGCTTTCTCCATCACGAGGACAAAAATTATAAATGTAATTCCTATCTAAATGCATTTCATAAGGAGGATAAAATTTAGAGTAAAAGAGAGATTCAAGCTCCTTCCACTCCCAATGATGAGGATCATCCAGTAGCTCATACCACTCCTTTGCTTTGTCCTTAAGTGACAATGGAAATAATTTCTTCATGGCACTTTCTCTTGATAACCCTGCAACCTTAAACAACTCACAAAGTTCTGTAAGTTTCAACAAGTGATCACGTGGATGGACTGTTCCATCCCCTGCATAACGTTCATCCATAACCTTTTCAACAATTTCCATAGGTATTTCAAAAGGAATACTTTCAGTAGGTCGATTTAGAATATCACAAGCATCATTAGAATTATCACATATGGGAGACAAAGCATTATCAAGGCAAATTTTCTCCTCCAAAGCTGGGGAACTAAAAAGATCATTTTTATCAAAACCGGCTTCCCCAACCTTAGATTTTTCCATAGCATTAGCAATAATGGTGTTCAAAGAATTCATGCTAATAACATTGTTACCACTATTATGCAAACAAATTTCCATAGGTTTTTTAATTTTCACTTCAAAACCATCATGTCCTAATTCAATATAAAGTTCATAAAGATCTCTAATTTTGTTGTTGTTTTCCATTAAGCCTAACTAGTGAAATAAAAACAAGAAACAAAAAGATATAATTGCAGAATCTAAAGGAAATACCTTCGAGCACTCACTCCCCGGCAACGGCGCCAGAAAATAGCTTGATGTCTACGCACGCTTCTATTCTTGTAGACAGTGTTGGGCCTCCAAGTGCAGAGGTTTGTAGAATAGCAGCAAGTTTCCCTTAAGTGAATCACCCAAAGTTTATCGAACTCAGGGAGGTAGAGGTCAAAGATATCCCTCTCAAGCAACCCTGCAATTAAGATACAAGAAGTCTCTTGTGTCCCCAACACACCTAATACACTTGTCAGATGTATAGGTGCACTAGTTCGGCGAAGAGATATTAAAATACAAGTGATATGGATGATTATAAGTGGTAATTGCAATCTGAAATAAAAATGGCAGCAAGCAAACATCTAGCAGAATTGGTTGTAAACGGTGTTTCGATGCTTAGAAACAAGGCCTAGGGATCATACTTTCACTACTGGACACTCTCGACAATAATAATATAATTGAATACATAGATATTTCCTCTTCACCATGCTACTCTGAATTATTCTCCTGTTGGATAACGAACACCAATTCACTGTGTAGGGCTATAAAAGCACACCTTAAAGTCGCATTCCACATCTAGGGAACCCCACACTGTCAACTTGAGCGCCCTAAATAGTACTAGACAAACACCACAATTTCATAGAGACATCCAACACAAATAATAACTCATGATAAGTATTCCTGTAATCTTTAGCCTAAGAGCCACACACAGTGCGCACACTGTCAACTTCGCACCATGGGACAAAGGTGACTCCGGAGTTTACATTAATAAAACCACTCAAGTAGCATACAAGATAATGAAGAGTAACATCTATGGATTCAACTAGATTACAAAGCTCATGATCACATAAAGATCACACCATGGGAGAGAGAGATAAACCACATAGCTACCGGTAGAGCCCTCAGCCCCGATGAAGAACTACTCCCTCCTCATCATGGGAGGCAGCAACGGCGATGAAGATGGCGGTGGCGTCGATGGAGATGGCTCCGGGGCAATTCCCCGTCCCGGCAGGGTGCCGAAACAGAGACTTCTGTCCCCCGAATTAGGCTTTTTGGTGGCGGCGAAGCTACGAAACTCTTCTGGAGAAATCTTCAATTCTTTTAGGGTTTGCTCCGCGGAGGCAATATATAGTCCAAAGGGCGTCGCGAGGAGGTGACCGAGGCAGCCACACCACCCCACGGCGCGCCCCCCCTCTGGCCGCGCGGGCCCATGGTGTGGGGGCTGTGGGCCTCCCCCAGACTTGTCCTTCTGGCTCCCGGAGTCTTCTGGCGTTTTAGAATTTCTGTAATTTTTTCAGATTTTTCTGAGCACTTTCATTTTTGGACCTTTTCTGCAATGTACAGACATAATAAACAGAAACTGGCACTGTGGCATCTTGTTAATAGGTTAGTCCAATAAATGCATAAAAATGCTACGAAGTGTATATAAAACATGTAACAATTGGTATAATATCAACATGGAACATCAGAAATTATAGATACGTTTGAGACGTATCAATTAGCCCCACTTCAAATCCACGGTCTAGCAATTGCTCTCTTAGGTGCTCATACCAAGCACGAGGTGCTTGTTTGAGACCATAGAGCGCCTTATCAAGCTTGTAGACATGGTTAGGGAATTTGGGATCCTCGAAACCCGGTGGTTGCTTAACATATACCAACTCCTTTAAAGGACCATTAAGAAAGACACTTTTCACATCCATTTGTTGCAATTTAAATTATGATGTGATGCATATGCAAGAAGGATACGGATGGACTCAAGGCGAGCCACGGGTGCATAAGTCTCTCCAAAATCAATGCCTTCAACTTGAGAGTATCCTTGTGCAACCAATCTTGCCTTGTTCCTCACAACCATTCCATGCTCATCTTGCTTGTTCTTGAATATCCACTTTGTGCCTATAACATTGCGGCAATCTTTTGGCTTCTCAACTAGATTCCACACTTTGTTGCGCTTGAAGTTATTGAGTTCATCATGCATAGCTTCTAACCAATCCGGATCTTCAAGAGCTTCAAACACTTTCTTTGGTTCCACCATGGAAATATGAGCTTGATGTTCACTAAAGCTTGCCAATTGCCTTCTTGTGGTAACACCTTCTTGTGGTCACCAAGGATTTTTCTAGGGTGACTCTTTATTTCAAAGTCTCTTGCAATCCTTTCTTTACGACGGGCTTCGATATCTCTATTGCATCTTGGAGGTATCTCTTGATCATCTTGATCATTTGAGTCCCCGTCTTGACCGGAATGTTGACCTTGATCATCTTGAAGCACATCTTCAACAAAGGAAGGAGAGGGTTGATCTTGGTCATGACCTTGGCTAGCATCAACAATAGGAGAACTTGGTTCTTGCATAGCAACTTGGTCAACATGAGGAGGGTCTTGAACTTGTTCTTGGGTGGTGCATCATTTGCTTCCATGATAGGCGCCGTTTCAACTTGTGATGAAGAGGCCTCCACTTGAATGGAGCTTGGACTTGCTTGAGGAGACTCGTAATGAATCTCAACGGGACGATGGAAACCAATGCCCATTCTTCTTATAGCATCTTGAGGCTCTTCATTATCTACATCACAAACATGAAATTGCGCCACTTGGGAGCCGTCATTCTCATCGAACCTCACATCACAAGATTCTATGACTTTCCCAACGGTTTTGTCATAGACTCTATAGGTGTGAGATTCGGCACCGTACCCAACAAAAACACCCTCTAAAGCTTTAGATTCAAATTTAGACAAACGAACACCTTTGTTCTTATAGAAACACTTACAACCAAATACTCGGTAGTAGGAGACATTGGGCTTGTTGCCGGTGAGCATCTCATAAGGTGTAAACTTCTTGCCAACGTGAAAGAATAGCCGGTTTGATGAATGACACGCCGTGGAGATAGCTCGGCCCATAAGAAAAGTGGAGACTTAAACTCCGCCAACATAGACCTTGCCATATCCATGAGAGTCCGGTTCTTTCTTTCGGCTACACCATTTTGTTGAGGGGTATATGCAGCGGAATATTGATGACGAATCCCCTCTTCACTAAGAAACTCATTTAAGGTGTAGTTCTTGAACTCGGAGCCATTATCACTCCTAATGACCAATATAGGGACATTGTGTTGGCGTTGAACTTCATTGGAAAAGTCGATGACGGCTTGTTGGGTCTCATCCTTCGTCTTGAAGAAATAAACCCAAGTAAATCTTGAATAGTCATCAACAATCACCAAACAATATTTCTTCCCACCAAGACTTGGTTGAGGCACGGCACCAAAGAGATCAACATGAAGAAGTTCCAATATCCTCTTTGATGAAATGATGGTCTTGCTTGGATGGGGAGAATCATGCATCTTTCCTTCAACACAAGCCCTACAAAGACGATCTCTAGAAAAAGAAACATTGTCTTTTAGTCCAAGAATGTGGCCACCCTTGTGAAGACTTTGCAAAGTTCTCATGTTGACATGGGACAAGCGGCGATGCCACAACCATCCCACGTCGGCCTTTCCGAATAGGCATATTGCTTGAGTGTTGGTAGACCCCGAAAAGTCCACCACAAACAACTCATTTTCAACATACCCAACGAACATGACCTTTAGAGTCTTGCTCCTCAAGAGTACCACCATATCAATAGTAAAATGGACATCAAAATTCATCTTATTAAGTGCACGAACGGACATAAGATTGTAACCGAGGGACTCGACAAGCATGACATTTACAAGGGTGATATCCTTTGCAACTACCACCTTGCCGAGACCCTTTACCTCCGCTTTTGATTTATCACCATAGGAGACGGATGCTTGATTTATATTTGGTCCCAACTCCGTCATGATCTCCTTGCTTCCGGTCATATGACTAGTGCATCCACTATCAACCACCCATTTAGACCCACCGGAAGCATAGTCCTACAAGAAATCATTGCTTGGTTTTAGGTACCCATTTCTCAATGGGTCCTCTTTTGTTAGCAACAAGGGTCTTAGGAACCCAAATAGATAAGCAATGTAACCATCATAAGGACCAACATATTTTGCATAAACATCCCATAATAATCAACATAAAGAATGTAGTGAGGGTTTTTTCCCGCAAAGTCACTACGAGTGGTCTTGCCCCTAGTGGCATTACCACCGCAATGGAGTCTTGGCTTGTGCGGGCTTGGCCTTGTGTGTTGCTCTTCTTCTTCTTTGCCTTGGCCACATAACCAAGACCCTCCTTCCCTTTGTGTGGCTTTTGCTCAAAAATTTGAGCAACAACCTTTTCTTTACCTTTAGGAATAGAGGTCTTGGCACTAGTGGCCTTGGCAAGCTCAACCTTCAACCTAGCATTTTCCTCAATAACATTTGCATGATCACAAGAGGGAGTAGAGTGCTAGGTGAGTTAGATTTAGAAAGTTGAGTTTGAAGTTGCTCATGAGACTTGACTAGAAGAGAGTGGGTACTTTCCAAGGCCTTGTGAGCCTTGTCAAGTTTCTCCATATCCTCAAGGAGTCTAGCATTAGCAACCACAAACTCGGCTTTCTCCTTTTTAATCACTTTATATTTAGCAAAGACATGGTCTCTATCCTTAATGATTTTAGCAATTATTTCATCATTTTTATCATCAAGAGACTCAATTCTTTCCTCAAGAAAGTTCTATATTCACTCTCTTCTTCAAGAGAGGCATTCAAGGATGCAATGGTGAGAGCGTCCTCTCTCTCAATTTTTCCCTTGTCATCAAGGATTTCTTCGGCCGCATCAAGTTGTCTCAAGAGAGACTCAACATATGCCTTAGTTTCACCTTGCAAGTTAGCCACAATAGTATCGGAAGCAACAAGTTCTTTCTTAATCACAAGACTAGTTTTATCATCTATTTCATGCATAGTCTTGGGAGTAGAAGATGATACCTCGGTGACGTGAGCCATGAGGCAACGAGCGGTGTTGATGGAGAGGTTCTCATTGGGGGATTCGAAGAGAGAAGGAGGTGGAGTTGATACAATGGCCAAAGCGGCCACCTCACGAGTGGGTTCTTCTTCTTCTTCGGAATCCTCGGAAGGATACTCTTCTTGAGTCATCAACACAATTCTTGGTGCTTTCTTGAAGAATGGCTTCTTGACAAAAGGCTTCTTTTGTATCATGTTTGATTGGCCCTTGAGGACAAGCCTTCCACCGTTTTGCTCTCTATTCTCATAAGGACAATCTTTGATGAAGTGATGCTTGTTATGACAATTGTAGCAAGTCTTTATCCTATTAGCAAACTCCTTCTTCCCACTTGGATTGCTTGTTCGATCAAGTTGAGCCTTTGCCTTGGCCGGGTCATTCCAAAATGTCCTTGTTGCAAGAGCTATGTGACCATGGAGGGCTTGTTCAAGTCATCGGGAGGAAGGTTGTTCGGGCATGCTTCAACTTCATCATGTTCATCAAGGCACACAACCTTGGCCTTCAAAGCAAGAGAGGGACCTTGTTTCATTCCCATGGCCCTAGCACGGTTGTCTAGAGCATTCTTGGTGGCAACCTTGGAGGCTTGCATCTCTTGCATAACTTCATTGGATGTCATCTCAAGGTAGTTGAATTTTCCTTGAAGGGCCTTCAAGTCAACGGGCTCGAAGGGCATGAGCATTCACATACTTCCTCTTGATCCAAGCATCATCCGCATAGGTTGCCCCAACATTAAAAAGGCTTGGGCAAGAGTCTTGAGTCTTGCATACATCTCTTCATGAGTTTCACTATCAAGCATGTAGAAGCCTTCGGCTTCATTGTTCAAAGCATCAAATCTATTCCTCTTCATGCTCTCATTCCAAGGAACACCTCAAGGCAATCCCAAGCTTCTTTGGCGGTGGTGAGATTTTGAATGTGATGAAGACCTTTCTCCAACGGCAAGTTCAATCATGTGAAGAGCGGAAGCATTGAGTTGCATCCGCCACTTCTCTTCTTGTCAAGTTGTTAGGATTCACGGCCTTGTATCCCTCTTGAATGATCCTCCAAAGCTCGATAGAGGAACTGTTGATATGAGATTTCATTAAGTGTTGCCAAGTAGCAAAAGCTAATGCATTAAGCTTAGGAGGTGGACCTAAAGGGTTTATGCGAGTATGATGGATAGGTGGGTCGGGAGAGTACACAAGGGAACCCATGGTACTCCGGCTTCCCACCTTCGGGATGGTGGTAGATGTGGAGATTTTTAGATCGGTGTTTTCAACCCCTTTCTTTTCTCTTTTTCCTCCTCGGTATCACCGTCATTGGAGTAGCGGAGTCCTCTAGTGGGATGGTCTCCTTAGGAACCTTGCCACTTGCGAGTTGCTTGATCAAGTCACGCATCTCAGCAAATTGGGTATCCATGGACGATTTCAAAGATGTCTCCATCAATTTGAGATCGGCCATGGATGCCGGAGTGGCTTGGTTATCCGCGGGATCACCCTCACCGTGTCATACTTCTCTTAGGCGGTTAAGCCCAACAAGAGAACCGCTCTGATACCAATTGAAAGGATCGTATGACACCTAGAGGGGGGTGAATAGGTGCTACTTCAATTTTAGTACTTTTTCAAATTAGGCTTGACACAAAAGGTAAATTCTCTAGATATGCAACTATGGTGAATTTACCTATATGACAAGCTAGCAACTAAGCAAGATACACGAAGTAAAGACGGTAAAAAGGATAGAAGTAACCGAAGTGAAAGCACGTGGAGACACGGATGTAATCCCGAGTTCCTCCTTTTTAGGGGAGTACGTCTCGTTGGAGAGGTGTGAGCTACCACAAAGGTCAAAACTCAACCGCCACAAAGGCTCACCCTATTCTCCGATGAACCGCACCACAAAGGTTTGGTTCACCTTCCACTATCGGAATCCTTCAAGGCGGAATCCGGAGCCCTTACAACAACGATCCGGGGCACAACCCACAAGGGATTGGGGGCTCCCGAACAGCTACAAATCTGTCACAAAGACAACAAGTGAGTACAATAATGAGCTAGGTTTTCCCAAGGAAATCCTAGCAAAGGGTCCCTCAAGTGAATGAGGGGGAAATGAAGAACGGCTTGGGGAAGATGTAGATTGGGCCTTCTCCTTCAATCCTCCAAAGATCGAGTTTGGGTGGAGGGATTGAGAGATCTAGCAAATCTTGAGCTTGAAATAATGGTGTCTTCAAGTTTTGGGCGAGCTGCGTGTCCAAAGGTAGGTGAAGAGGTATTTATAGTACCCTTCAATAAATGACCGTTGAAGGGGTACATGGCGTCGTCGCGCAGGAGAAGAGCCGGCCTTGGGGCCGGCCTCGGCCGGCTGGAGGGCCAGCCTAGCACCCGAGCAAACCGGCCTCGGGGCCGGCCGAGCATCCGAGCGAATCGGCCTCGGGGCCGGCCTGGGCCGGCGGGAGGGCCGACCGAGCGCCCGAGAGAACCGGCCATGGGGCCGGCCGAGGCCGGCTTGGGGACCGGCTGGGTGGCAGAGAGAACCGGCCTCTTGGCCGGCTGGGGGGCCGGCCGCCCTGCTGCGCTCCTTCTCTCTTCACTCTTCACCTTCCGATGGCCCGCTTTCTTCCTTTTTGCATAGTGATATATACACTAGTATCTTTTTAGTGTAGACAATCATATTTCCTGTGGATACTTAGCGGTGTGTTAAATACTTCCAAGTGTTGTGATCAATCATCAAAACAAGATTATCGGACTATGTCCTTTCATACTCCCGCAGTCACCATCCTGCACCACCATCGTCGCGTAGACCGTCGTAGACGGCACCAACCGCCCTCTAGAACTAACCCCGCGGCCGACCGTTCACATGACCATAGGGAATCTATACTCTAGCCTTTGACTTGGCCCTGACAGGATAGGTCGGAATCGCTCTTGATAAGGTCTATTGGGGCCTACAACTTCGCCAAAGCTGACTAGTCGCCGCCCCGACCTTCCCTCTAAACACCCTCCCTCTTCTCCAACACCGGCGATGTCCATCGTACCCGATCCCGCGCTTGTTAATAAGTCTTTTCCTTGCCTCCACATGTGCCGTCGCGGTGAGCCACGTCGTTGACGGCTACAGTGAGACCCATTCCTCGCCTTGCCGGCGATGTCGTGGCCAGCCACAATGTCCCCGCTTGCGACGAGGTCGGTTGATGCCGTGCGTAGCGTCTCGTCCATAGGGCACCAACCACCTCGTCTTCCACTTCTCCAGTCGCAGGAGCTGATAATAGGTCGGGCCCATAAGCGACGGGGGTGTGCGGAGCAGAATCACGAACGCGTTGAGCGGCAAATAGCGGCAAATATTATTTGCCGCTGAAGAGGGAAGTGCCAAATCTTCACACGGCTGTGTACCAAATCTCCTGGTTGTCCAACGTTCAGAGTTAAACATGATCATGATGGGCAAGATCCGAGTCCAACAACTCAAAAAAGGTTCACTTACAAGTGCTACCGGAAAATAGATGGACCATCACATCAAAACCTCAAAAAAAAGGTTCACTTAGAGCATCTCCACTCGGGGCGCCCAAACGGCCGCCCAAACGGCCGCCCAAAGCCCTTTGGGGCGTGCCGGACAGGTTTTCGCTCCCACTCGCGCCACCCAAACGCGTTTTGGGTCCGGCGCGGCCCAGTTTTGTGTCCGGCACGCCCAGCCCACGCCCTCAACTTGGGGAGGCTTCGGGCGGCCCTGAACGGAACGAAACGCGACGTCACGTCTGCCTCCGACGCACGGGCCATGCCTGTCAGTGAGAGGCGACTTCAACCGGCGGTGGTCAAAGCCGTCGTCAAAAGCGCGTGCCGCGTGGCGACGCCTCGTTTTCACTGCCGGCAGACGCCAGTGAGCCGTCGCGTCCCACTGCTCGCCGGCGTGAATGCGACGCGCCTTTTCGAGGCAACGGCGTTAATGCCACCGCTCTCCGGCGGCCATAAAAGGCGTATGCCGGCCCCGTACTCGCCACTCTCACCACCGCTCTCTTCTCTTCCTTCTTCCTTCTCTGCCCGCCACCGCGAACCACACTCTGCCGCCACCGCACCAGGAGATGGCCGGGAACTAGAGGCGCACCGGGGGCGCGGCGGCGAATGGCTTCGCGTCACGCACCCTCCTCCGCGAGCAGTCGGAGGCATTGCGGGACAACGGTTACCCGGTGCCGCCCGACATGCGCGTCGGAGGCCGGTGGGCGATCTCCATCCGCGGGATCCCAGTGTCGCGCCCGCTGACGAGGGCGAACCGCGACTTCCCGGCCGCCATGATCGCGCATTACTGGCACGAGCTGACGCCGGAGATGCGTCAGGACCCGCACTGGGACCCGGAGAACACGGCCAATTACGGCCGCTACGAGGCGGCGTTCCAGCGCCTCTTCGACGAGGAGATGTGCCGCTGGGACGGCCCCGGGCCGGCGCCCATGGACAAGAACGTCGCCGGGCGCGAGGCGATCTGGAGGGTGACCGGGCGCACGCTCCACGCCGTCATGTAGCACATCTCCAACGGCGGATCCCTGCTGGAGACGTCGGCGCCTGCTCCGCCTCCACCTCCTCCGGCCGCAAACCTATGGGTGTCGCGTGCGTCGGCCTCCTCGTCGCGCTCGTCGGCGCCCTCGTCGCGGGCCTCCTCGTCGTGCTCCTCCTCCTCCCACTCCCGCACCTCGCCTCTGCTCACGCCGAAGCCGGAGCAGATGAAGTTCAAGGCGGAGCCGGGGCTGTCGCCGCTCATGGCCGAGCTCGTCGCGGCGCAGTCGGGCGCGGACGACGACGCCATCGCGCAGGCCGTCCTCGCCGCATCCATGGACGACGTGTCACCGCTCGACGGGCCCAGTGCCCGCGCGTGATCCGCGTTTGACCACGCCAAGGCCAAAGGCGTGCCCTTCTTCGACCTCACCGGCGGCGCCGGCCCTAACCGCATCAAGGAGGAGGACGGCGGCGCAGGATCAAGCAGCGGCGGCGCCGTTGTGAAGAAGGAGGAGGACCCCTACTACGCCTTCAGGCGCCGCTACCGGGGCCAGTAGATTAGGTTTAGTTTTTTAAAATTTCATTCGAATCTGTAAAATTTCCTAAAGTTTGAATAAAAATCGCCGAAGTTTAAGTTTACAAAAAAATATTTGGGCGCCGCGAGTGGGGAGCGACGGCGCCCAAATGCGCCAGGTAGTCCGGACGGCGCCCATATAGCCCGTCCGGAAGGCCCAAAATAGATGGACCATCACATCAAATCATACCTGGGCTGCTCGGCACGTCACTACTCGAGTCATCGAAATCACTAAAAAAAAGGGTTCCCTTTGCGAAGGGAACCCAGCGAACCGTGGCGTGATGACAAGTGTCAGCTTCTCCCTTCACGCGGTGCCTCGTGAGTGCTTAAATATGTGACAAGTGGCAGCACGAGAGAGTTTTGGTGGGATTTCTGCTTCTACGTGCGGAGGGTTGTATGTGCATTTATTTTGAGATTCGTTTTTTAAAAATGAAATATCTTGAGAACCGTTTATCCGAATTACGAACCGTTTTCACTTTTGAGCTCCTCGCGTCGAGATCTTCAAAACTAGATCCCATGTTGATAGGTTTCGACGAACTTTTTTTTGTACTCCCGGTTATGTATAGTTTGTACAACTTGTTTCTGTTACTTTGTACAACCATTTTTGTGTAGTTCGTACTTTTGTTCTGTGTACTTCTATATGATGAGAGAGAATGGATAGTGAGGTGGGAGGGCAGCTTTTTTCCTTTATTTTTCTAAATCGAATTTTTGAAATGAAATATCTCGAGAACCGTTTATCCAAATTACGAACCGTTTTCATTTTTGAGCTCCTCGCGTCGAGATCTTCAAAACTAGATTCCATGTTCATAGGTTTCGACGAACTTTATTTTTGTACTACCGGTTATGCATAGTTGTACAATCTGTGTCTATATAGTTGTACAACATTTGTCTGTACAACTGTGTACGCGTAGTTGTACAATCTGTGTCTGTATAGTTGTACAACCTGTGTCTGTACAACATGTGTCTGTCTAGTTGTACAATATGTGTATGTACAACCTGTGTCTGTGTAGTTGTACAATATGTACAACATGTGTCTGTCTAGTTGTACGACATGTGTCTATATAGTTGTACAACATGTGTCTGTTTAGTTGTACAAACTATATATGCGTAGTTGTACAAACTGTGCTTTTATAGCTGTACAACATTTGTAGAAAGATTCGAATTCATCCCGTACGTACGTACGCTAGACTACCAGGTCATGTACGTACGTTCGAATGATGGGTGTACGCGGAGGCTTTGGCTCGCGTGCGCGGGCGGCCGGATTACCAGGTCCTGTACAACGATCCCACAGGAAGCCCCGCGCGCGTATGGGGACAGCAGGCTTGTACATCCCCGCGAGCGCATGCAGCTTGTTCGGGGCGGAGCGTCTATACGGCAGCTGACCGCGGGGGGTTTCGCGATCGATCGGATCGACGCGCGGGGACCACGGACAACACGCGACGTGAAGCTGCCGTGTTTGGATTCGCTTTTGCTGCCTCTCACTGTGGCCCACGTGGCATGCTAGCACGGTACTTTTTCCCTTTCCGAAGGGAAACCTCTTAATAGTGGTACCCTCGAGTCATCGTCTCGTCAGGGGTTTCGAAGTCAGAAGATTAACGGCAGAGGCAAGTTACCACATGGCATAAGTGGTTAGCAACCCAAAAAAAAAAAAACGGCAGAGGCAAGTTATCCATCTACACAGCATCCGGTACCCGCAGTTGGGGCAGAAAAGCTACGCGAGCTTCTCAAAAAAAAAAAAAACTACGCGAGCCAAAATATTCTACGCGCCAAGTCCAACTTGGCCAGTGGCCACCAAACATCCAACTATCCAAGCCGCCCGTCCCCAGTCGACGCACCGCCCCTGACGTCCAGGTCCGCGGTTTCGTGAACGCCAAGAGGAGAAAGAGTCCAACCGCACTCCCCATTTCCACGATCCTCCCTCCCACTTTCCCCGGCTCTTTCTCCTCCCCTACCAGTCCACGGCCGATGCCGCCGGCGTCGCCGCCGACCTAACGCCATGTCGCGCCACCACCGCCGGATCCTCTTCTCATACGACGACGACCATGAGGCCTGCGAAGGTTGGTACAACTGCGCCTCGCCTCCCTCCCCGCCTCCTTACACCCTTCCTCCAACCCCATCCCCCTCGCCTTCCACCTATTGGGATTTTCCGATCCCTCCTCCTAGCCCGGAACTTGCGCCGGCCCCTTCGCCGGTCCGTCACCCCGCCGCAGGCAGGAGAAACCAGGGAGGCACCAACGTCTACGCCCCGCCGCCCCGGCAGCCGCCGCGACCGACGTCCACCACCGCCGCTTCGTCACCAACGTCCTGGCCGCCTCCGCGGCGCTCGTCTTCTTCTCCCTGATCCTCCTCGGCGTCTCGGTCGCCGTACGCCGCCGCAACCTGCGCCGCCAGCGGCGCCATGCGCTCCTCGCCCAGCCGCCGGCCGCGACGACCAACGTCGGGAACGACGACCCGGAGGGCGGCGGCGGGGGCGGCGTAATACATCACGTCTGGTACATCCGGACCGTCGGGCTCGACCAGGCGGCGATCGACTCGATCGCGGCCACGCGGTACCGCGCCGGGGCCGGCCTCCTCGGCGCCGCCGACTGCTCCGTGTGCCTCGGCGAGTTCGGCGACGGCGAGCTCGTGCGCCTGCTGCCCAAGTGCGGCCACGCCTTCCACGTCCCCTGCATCGACACCTGGCTCCGCGCCCACGTCAACTGCCCGCTCTGCCGCTCCGATGTCATCGACCCCGCCGCTGCCGAGAGCGGCGTGGACTCCGGCTTCAGCGCGCCAGCTGATCCAGATGGGAACGTCGTCGCCGCAGCCGAGCAAGTGGCTGTCGCGATTGATGATAACTCAACGCCGGAGCACGAAGACCAGCACCAAGACCAAGAAGAGCCGCACGTTGAGGAAGAGCAGCAGCTCAGCTCGCCGGAGCCATTGCCGCAGCTCCCGTGCCCGCTGCCGTGGAATGTGCGGCGCGCGGCTTCCATGGACGCGGCGACAGTCTCTGCCGCGGCAGACGTGGCAGCGTTGGATCGGCTGCCAGAGGCGGCTCCAGAAGGGGAGCAGAGTGACAGAGAGAAGGATCTAACTGGCGCGGACGGCCATACGACGAGCATCGAGAGGCTCGCTTCCGGCGGTCCCCCGAGGTTCTTCTTCTCGCGGCACTGCCGTGCTCGGAGCTCTGTGCTGCCCTTGTGACGGTGACCAGGACCCGAGCTGAATTTTGATCCTTGATTGCTAATAATGTTACGTGATCAGCGGCCAGTGTGTGTAAAAGTAATTGTTACTTGTAATCTCAAAACTGATGATTACAAGTGTAAACCCCAAATGCAGTAAAGAGAAGTTTGCAGCCGATAATTACATAGATGCATCTTGCACAATGTACAAACGTGTTCTTCTCTGCAAATTGGATTCATCGAGCTCA
The DNA here is from genome assembly GCA_947311845.1 of Poa pratensis. Classification (NCBI taxonomy): domain Eukaryota; kingdom Viridiplantae; phylum Streptophyta; class Magnoliopsida; order Poales; family Poaceae; genus Poa; species Poa pratensis. The sequence continues at coordinate 39,519,718 of CAMZMU010000047.1, forward strand.
TCAGTCCAATTACCATATCAAGCTTACTTTATTGTTTTCCATCTCTCATGTTGTCTTGTTCTCCTTCAAGTGCAGTCAAGAACAGAGATCATCCCAAAACAAGAATAGAGAACAGAGATGTGGGAATATGTTCTGATGTACGAAGCAGACATTGCACTTTGTCGGCTATTCGTTACATCCCAAAAAAGGAACAGAGAACACGAGACGATTTTATCTATTCATTCTTTAAATTTATGTTTTGATTACAGCAACTAGTCTGAACGTGCCCCCATGTGGTAGTGGTGCAGCACATGATGAGCCTGGAGCTGTTTGATTAAGATTTATCTGATCAACTACGCAAAACCCATTTCGGTCAAGACAGATCGCTAGCGCCAACGAAGATCTCCTCCTGTTTCCACCAACTTTCCTATAGCATCTTCACTACTTGAATTTCATTTGCTGGAAATATAGCTGGAGATTCAGATATGTGCTCTGCGTGCCACATCAGAGATCATGACCACACGAGGTATCACTGAATAGTGAATCTCAACACAATGAACAGCTTTAGGGGAATTCGCAGCATGCATCAGAAGTTCGGAAGACCCTACCGAAATCACATCTTGAAGCCTGGAAGGCTGGAAGCAGCGGGACAGGACATGGGTCTACTGTGTCATTCTATCTGTGCATTGAGGCCAATTAATTGCATTGATATCGCAAGAAAAAAGATACCGTCATGATATTCGAGAAGCAACGAACAAAATATACACGTAAAGGAAAATTAATCACCCAATCAAGAATTGGATACTGTACATACTACGTGCTCCTTAGTTACGCTGGGACAGCACACCCATTATGCCGGACATCTGTCCGAGACCTCAAAGCTGACACAAATTGGTGGGCGGTGACGGATTTGCGGGGTGGTGGTGGAGGCTCTTACAAAGTCACTGTGCCAGGCAGCCAGAAAAACGACGACGCCACTGTTGCCGTGGATGCACGGGGTGTGAGAAAATGAGAGATTAGGCACCTTCAACAGAAGCCCGCATACGCACACCAAAATGTGGCGGACCGCGGACAGATTTTAGGCCTTTGTCTGTGTCGGATGGGGTGCCCCGAACGGCCCGGCGCAAAAATGGTCCTTTTGGAAGAAAAAAAAATGGGGGCACCATGTTTGCCTCTTTGTCAAATGAAACAAACAAAATATAATACAAAATGGGCATTCAAAATAATATAAAAAATTGTCCACCCAAACAGGACATACAGCGGAAGGATTACACACGAAAGACCCCCGCGTCGCCTCCTCTGGCGACACGGGGGAAACCCTAGCGTCGCCGCCGTAGGTAACCTTCCGCTCCTCTCCCGCTTCGCCTCCGCCGGCAAAGCCGTGCGCGCCCCTGGGATGGCGGCGGCGGGGCAGTTCCTTCTCGATGCGTTGCGGCGACGCAGCTTTTGTGCACCGGGCGGCAGCCCCGGGCAGGGATGGTGGCGGCCGGCGAGGTATGCGGCCAGTCCGACGCGGGCGGCGGTGGATTCGGCGCTCCGGTGACGGATCTGGCGCGGGCGGGCAGCTGCAGGCCTCGGCGCGGCGGAGAAGAAGGGAGCCGGGGCGGCCGCCCCGTGCTCTGGTGGTGGCGACCGGCGAGGCATGGAGGCGAAGACGTGGTGAAGCCCAAGCGGGCGTGGACCGTGGTGTGCCCAAGCGGGCGTCCTCGTGAGCCCAAACGGGTGATTCTGCCAGTGTGAGGCGGCGACGGACGGCTCACCGTGCGGGCATGGATAGCCACGTCGTGGTGAGCGCCTCTGCTGGCTTCGCAGACCTCGGGCGCCACCGAGAAGAAGGGAGCCGGGGCGGCGGCCCCGGGCTATGGTGGTGGAGGCCGGCGAGGTGGGGAGGCAGCCCGACACGGGCGGCGGCGGGTCTGGCGCCCTGGCAGCAGATCTGACGCGGGCGGGCATCACCTCGTCTCGGGCGGCGGCTGGTGGTTGACTGTAGGTCCTGTGCAGATGGTCGTGCCCCTGTTGTCCGAGCCTCTTCTGGCCTGATGGCGGAGGTGTATGCTCCGAGTGAAAGCTCTACACTCGTCGATGGCGGTGCGATGACGGCGGCACCTTTGGTGTCGTACTCCTTCCTGAAGGCGTCATCATGGAGCTACATCTCCTGTCGTCGCTAGTATCATGGGTATTCCGGGTGAAAACCTGAGCTCCTTTGGAGCGGGCGACGACGACTTCTGTCATGCCTTCTTGAAGGCGTCGCCTTGGAATCCCTAACACTTGTGGCATAGTAGGTTTGCGACAGCTACACATGGTTGCTTTGCGGTCGAGGGCGGTGGATGCCGGGGTGGCGGCTCCGGACGGTGGATGGACGTCGAGGCGGCGGCCTTGGATGGCCTTGCGGCAATGGCCTTATGGGGTGTGGCCATGGCATAGCAAGGCACGGGTGGCGACCTGGTGCTACAAGGGTAGCGAGTTCGTCGGCCCGACCTGGTCGACGACATCGGTCGGGTTGGCACGTCGGGGCGGCAGCCCGGATGTTTTTGGCGCGGCGTTCATGGTCTGCGGGTGGTCCTCTTGCGTAGCATGGGCTACAAGGCGTCTACTTCGTGCGGGGTTGCGCCTCGTGTCCGAGCGGAGGATGTCGGAGCGGCGGCTCCAGTTTTGGTTGCGTGTGTTGGTGCGACGGCGGTCTGGCATCGTGTGGATGATCAGGCCCGTTGTTTGTGCGGTTTTTCTGACACTGTTTCCCTCATAAACTGTGTCACTTTGTATGGTTTTTGGGCCCGGTTTTCCTATAAACTGGGTCATCGGTGATCTTGACCTTCTTTCTAATTAAAAACATACAGGGGGGCTCTCCTTCTATCGCAATCAATATAGCAGCTCTCCTGCGGTTATTCAAAAAAAAAACAGGACATACGAATGTTCGAAATGACACATAGTTCGAAATACAAATTAGTTCAAATGAAATGATAAATAGAAGAGAAGGACATGAAGCATCATCGCGGTCGCGGATCATTTTTCGCTTCTTGAGTATCCAAGCTCTTTGCTCCGGATCCATGATGCTCAAGTTGGCCATCATGATCCGGTTCTCCTCGGCCATCACCGCAAACTTGACTCGGTTCTCTTCATTCTTGATCCGGTCCGCTTCTATCTCTAGCTTCTTCTTTTGCATCTCCAAATAGCATGCCATGGCCTCCTCCTTGTCTTTGCGTTTCTCCACGTACCTTGCGGCGCTGGACTCCTCCTTGCCGGCGATCAACCCCTTCAAGGTCTCCTCCAATTGAGCCGCCGTCGCCTTGCGCTTGGCATCTTGCTTGGTGGACTTGTGTCCCCTCGGTCACACCGCCCGGGCACCGAAGTTTTTGCCGGGCTCCACATCATCATCATCTTCGTTGGCCCTTTTCTTCGACCCATCGCCGCCCCTTTTTTTCAAGGAGTTGTAGAGCTCGATCCACTTCGGGCATCCCTTGATCATGTCCCAACAATGGGGCAAGGTGAACTTGGTCTTGTACACCTTGTGGAACTCCAATGCTTGGAGAATAAGGTCCTCAATCCCAATGCCACTCACCGACCGGGCCTTGACACGATCATAGGCGGCTTGGAACTTGCAACATTCGGTTTTAATGTGCGACCACCTCTTGTTAAGAGAGCCCTCATTGCGATCACTCTCGATCTTGTAAGGAGGCAATATCCTTTACTCATGGAAATGCCTCCACACCCTCCTCAAAACACGGTGCCCTTTTGTTGAGCACCGGTGATTACGGATTGCCCACATGCCATCCAAGACTCACATAGAACTTGATCCTCCTTATCCGCGTACGACGCCGTCTGTGCGTTCTTCTTCTTGAGATTGGCGATGAGTAGGGCGTGCTCCTCCTCAAAATCAAGCGGCTCTTCATCAATGGAGACACCACCGGCTTGTGTCTCGCCTTGGGTCTTGGCCTCGGCCATGGCCACGGTCGGGTCTTGCGTCTCGACGTCTTCGATGGTTGTGAACATGCCTCCATCGCAGATCATGTCCTCCATGACACGATCGTCGTTGTCGACCTCATTGAAAAAGGCCGGGTTTGTCGTGGTGGTGTCACGGCAGATGCCATAGGATGGCTTAAGTTGTGGGCTCGCTAGGACGTTGGGGGATCCGGGGAGGGTTTGCGCGCTCACGAAGCACGCATGAAGAACAACCAAGAACTCGCCAGAACAAACAAGAACAAGCAGAACCAAGAAGAAGCAAAGAACACCACGATGTACCTTGCTTCGGGGCCCTCTTGTGGAGGTAACACCCCTACTGCAGCACTAGCCTACTCTCTTTATATCTCAAGTGTTTACAAGTACAGAGCGCTCCTTGAGCTGTATGAAGAACAATGGTGAAAGCTCTAGGAAGAAGATGGAGCTTGGGGGGAAATGATGCTCGTTGTGCTCGATCTCTCTCGTTCTATGCCCGTCCCTTGCACTGGAGGATGTGGTAGCTTACTTATACACTAACCGGATTACCATTTTGCCCCTGGCTAGAAGTGATAATGGCATGGACAAGAGGAACAGGACAAGCCTCTGCCCCCTGTCAATCCAACGGCCGGACTGTCAGGCCTATCTTGCCCCTTCGGGCAATGGCAGCTGTAGCCCATCGGGTCTAGGTCACATCCTCTTTCCCGAATTGGCCGAGTCAGCTCCTAGGTCGCTGCGCTCCCAGGAATCCCGTGGCTTGACCTGGCTGTCAAGTCCCAGCAGGCCTATCTTCCTCTTTGAGCTTAAGGCAGAGTAGCCCACAGGAGCCTAGGCCACTGCCCTTTCCCGAATTAGCCGAGTCAGCGCCTAGGGCCTTGCGATCCGGAAAACCCGTGGCTCGACCTTCCTGTCTTCTGAGCCCCGGTCAGTAGAACTGCAGGACCCGTGACCTTACTGACATTACTTGGCCCTTGTGCAATATCCGGATTACCTTATCCGGGTCCTTCCTGACCAACTCGACTAACTTAGCCGACACTTCTTAATCTGATCCGGTTTGGCTTTACTGGATCCCCTTTGTTTCTTCCCACACTTTAGCTCGATAGAGAGCTAACCGAATTTACAAGAGATTCGGCCCAGTGATCCAGCTGAATATTGATCCGGCCAGCTCTTTATCATCCATTATACCACATCTTTGCCCTACCCGGGGGCAGCCCCCCGACAGTAGTCCCCGAAGCTGGTGCGGTTCCACAGCCTCGGCTGAAGAACCGTAGCAGGTTAAAAACAAGCACTACTAACCGAATCACATAAACTTGTCTCCGAATTTCCCGGGATACTTTGGCCGGAAATCTCTGCGCAAAGCCGTGTTATCCGGGTCTTTGATTTGACATGCCAATGTCAGCACAATATCAGGATCCACCGGGCACTTGAGTGTATTTGACCAAATGACCGTGTCTCCTCGAATTCTTCGCTGACAGGCACATTTGATCCGTACGACCGCTTCCCATTCTGTGACCCACCATGTGTCTGAAATACACGGTCACAGCGGAGACCACAAAGTTCCAGGGCGCAGTTATCCTGCGACGCCCCGAAAACTGCGCAGTAGTGCGTCAGTTACCACTTAGCACTATAAATAGGGGTGCGGGGGTTTCTCTTCTTCTCCGCTCGTTCCCCACTCCGAAAACCTCCATCTGCGCCACTGCCGCCGCCGCAATCTCGCCCTCGCAACCTTGCCGCGCCGGAGACGTCCTCAACACCTGAGAAGACTCGCCGGAGCCGCGCACTGCGCCCTGCACCGCCGTTTCTCCACTGGGCTCCTTCCTCGCCGCGCCATACCCGTAAGTTCTCTTTCTTCCGTTCATGGCCACCGCGAGCAAGTTCATATTCCACGGGAACTCACGCCTGTTTTTTGTAGATTCATCCGCATATTAGTCCATCGCCAAGCCTCAGTGCATCCAGTAGATCTCCTTTCTAGATTTTGCACTAGATTGCCCTAGTTTTGCTTGCCACCGTATGAGCAGTTCAATCACATTTTTACTCGTGATTTCCTTTCTTTTTTACTGCCGCGGTAGATCTTGTGTAACCCTAGACTTTTGCGGAAGGTGTTTGTGATTGCCATCCGAATCACCTTCTCTGCTGAACCCGGCTAGTTTCATCCGGGATAATCTTAGCCGAATCACTTTAGATCTGGTTCGATTATACCATTATCCGATTCATTTGACTCGGCCCTACCCGACTTCTTGCAGGATCGATCCGGATATGGCGAAGCTTCCTCCCGGCAGATGGGAGGGTTCTGATGTGACAAAGGACGATCTGGAATGGCTATTAAGCACCCGGCGTATAACCTCTCAAGTTATATGCCGCAAACCGGGGAAGGAACTCGCACCGGTCACCGAACCTGGTGAACGTGTGGTGTTTCTAGCGCACTTTGAGCGCGGATTCGGATTGCCGGCGAGTGATTTCTTCCGGGCTTTCCTAGATTTCTTTGGCTTACAGCCTCATCACCTCCCGGCTAATGCCTTCGTTTCTCTATCGGCCTTTACTTCCTTTTGCGAGGGCTATCTCGGTGTGTGGCCGACTGTCGATATATGGGCAAAGTATTTTCACCTCCGCAAGCAGACTATTCCAGGCACCAAGCCGAAGCTGATGACTGCTTGTGGTTCGGTTAGCATTACGCCGAGGACGGGATCCATCTTTCCCCGTATCACTGGCCTAGACACTGTCAGGAAGTGGCAAAGGACTTTCCTTTATGTGAAGAGTGCTGAAGGCCATGATGCCCTCAATCTGCCCGAGTTCAAGATCGAGCCACCCACAGCCGAATTAAACTTCGGATATAATCCGGCTGAAACTATTGCAGAGCTCCAGACAATACATGAAACTCTGGAGGACCTTGTGAGAAGGGCCTGGATTCGGACGATCTCCTCCGGACCTTTATCTCCCGCCGGGTCAATCCTCTTCAAAGACGTGAACACAAGATATGCCACATGAGTGGTCTGCTAGATCCTACCCGGATCAGCAAGCATGACCTTAACCGAGCTTCCATCAGGAGACGAGTAAATGCGATTGCCTATACGGAGATGTCGGATAAGTGGCGGTGGGGCGTAAAGCCGTTTCACCGGAATGCACTTCCACCACAGGTTCGTTCACCATCTTCCGAATTCATCCATACTTCATCAAAATGCCATCGGACTAATCCGGATTTACCTTGACTCTTATGTAGCTGTTTGACCGCCAAGCTACTGAAGATGGAGATCTCTCCACCAAGTATGGGGAGCGGATCGCAGCCCGTTGCGCGAGGGCGAAGAGGATGCGGATACGGATGATTATCTGCCGATTCCGCGCGCCAAGCCAATCCGCAAGGGTAAGCAAACAACTATTCACAACGAGATGAGGATGATGATTGCCGGATCTAGATCCCATTGATGCTATTCCGATTTCATGGTCACCACCTTGTGTTCCAGCCAAAGAAGATACTCAAGGGACATCTCGGAAACGCGCTGATGCGCCCGGATCTGATGCCCCTAAAGCAAAAAGAATCAAGAAGGCTGGCTCCAAGCGAATCGGCTCAAGCCCATGCCTACCACGAAGGGGTAATGCCAACTTAGCTTCATTTGCTTTCTTCCTTTACTAACCGAGTCATCTTCATCCGGATTAACTGTTCACTTTGTTTTATGTAGTGACGTCATCGTCACCGAACAAACTCACTCATCCATTTCTTCTCCCATTCCTCCACTGGATTCGGCTGTGGAGAACCAGTCTCCTGAAGGGCGGTACTCTCCAGCGCGTACTACAACTGCCAATATTCCCCAGCCGACTTCTATCAGAGCCAGTTATTGACTTGGAGAGTGAGGAAACCCTGGTTCCTATCCGAGACTCAACTTGGCCACGCCCTCTGAAGGAGCTGGAGAAGGAAAAGGCTAAGACATCGGCTCAGCCCTTGCCTAAGCCGGATTCTCGCCCTACACCGCAGCTCAAGCCCTGCTGAATCAAGAGCAGCAGAAGAAGAAAAAGCAGAAGCAGCAACAGCAACAACAAATTTCCGAGAAGCAGCAAAAGGAGCAATATCCGAAGCAGACCCCGGGTGCGTCACCTCCACCCAAGCCGACTCAAGGTGCCCTGGCACAACTCCAACCACCTCGGATAAGCAGGTGGCTGCTAGCAAGAAAGTTCCTGCCGCCCCATCAGCGATTCGATTCGGCCAGGCCCTGTCGAATCCCCGCCCTCCGAGCAGCGATAAGCTCGAGTCCGCCAAGCAATTCATTGAAGCTTGGAATGATGCTGACCTCGCCAAAGACTTCTCTACTTCAGCGCCACATCCGGCTGGGCCTAGTCGGATGTTTCAATCTCTACACTCCGTGCAGACCTCGGTTGTGAAGCTAACCGGGTCTTTGAGGTAACTTTACCGAATCTGCTTTTACTTTATCATTATCAATCTGCACTATTCCCAGTCCCCGAGATTCGGGTCGAACGACTGATACTCCTCCGAGTAAGAAAGTCATTCGGCTTGAATCTATAAAACTTGATCATGAATGTTGTCTTAACCAAGGAAACGTGGGACTTCCAGTCCCCGAGTCTCTTTTCCAACTGATTCGGTTAATCTCGGGCCAGTCCCCGAGATTCTTTTGACGCCATTTGCATGTTTTCTTTCAGGAAACCATGACCGCTCGCAGCAAGCTCTTTAAGCAGCTCGCCCATCAGCACCAGAAGCTCCAAACTTCCTTTGATGGGCTCTGTCTTGAAATGGACAATAAAGAAGAAGAGCAGAAGCGCGCTTTAGAGGAGCAAAAGTCAGAGGTGGCTCGGCTCCAGCGAGAGCTTAACCGGGTTGAAAAAGTGAAGGAGAAGGTCAAAGGAGAGCGGGATGCGCTGCGGAATGAAAAAGACACTATCCAGAAGGAGCGAGATGTTTGCAAAGCCGGACTTGCGGAGCGGGCCAAACTGGACAAGCAAATTCAAACGGCCATTGCCGAATCTGAAGCCGAAGTCAAAGCGGCGAAAGAAGAATTGAGTGCTCACAAAGCAGCCAGTGCGAAATGGCTGTCCGGACTTGCAAGCCTCAATGATGACATGGACCGTAAGTTTTGCCGAATCTCTTCTTTTCCTTCTGCTCTTATCCGACATATATTTTTGTGTTCCTTCTCGCTTAACTCGGTATTAGCTTATTTGTTTGTAGGAGAGTTTACCAGCATCCGGCTTCAAGCCGCCAAAGCTGTGAGAGACGCCCGAGCTGAGAGAGCCAAATTAACCGGTGCTCCCTTACCAGAGACATGGGACATTGAAGATCACATTACTGCACTCAAGGCTCGGATTGCCCCTTTGAAGGATTCCCACATTGATCTGCTCAATGCAAGCCTCAAGGCTCACCGAATCTTATTTCCTGAATCTCGGCAAGTCCGGTCTGCGGAGGAGCTAATCAAAGATCTGGATCAAACGAAGAGCCGGTTACAGCAATGGAGATCTTCATCTGCCCGTGCCGGTGCTGATGCCGCCTTGATCCTCATCATGTCTTGGTATGAACTAATCGATCTCGCCAGAGTGCGCTCCCTTCGCGAGGGTTCTTCATGGGCTAAAGATCCTGACCGGATCAAGATCCGCGAGGAGGCTGCCAACTTTATGGCGGAATTTGCAAACACCAAACATCTTGATCTGGAGGCTCCGGTCTACACTGACGGGGAAGAGACTGAAGAAGAGGAATCGGACGATGCCTCCGCTGAAGAATATGCCGATTCTGAGGGCGAGTCTGATGATTCGGCTAACTCTGCCGAACCTGCTCCTATCAAGTCCATCAAGATCCCAGCCGCTGACTCGGCTAAGAAGTACCGAAGCAACTCCGGCCCAGACTTCGGAGATATCAGCAACTGATTCGGCAGAGATTACCAAACAAGCTTCAGCTGATCCGGATACTTCCGAATCTGCCCAGCCTTCAAGCTCTCCACGCAAGGTTACCCTGAAGTTCCTCCATCTTCTGAGTCCATTCCAGCGACGGAACCCCCTGCAACCGAATCTACTCCAACCGAAACTCCTGTAACCGAAGCTCGCGCGCCCGAGGCTCCTGCAACCGAAGCTGATGTAACCGAACCCGCTACAACCAAGTCTGCTGCTTCCTGAAGTGACTAGTGAAAAAACGTTAAATCCCCGGTATGCCGGGAGCAGATGTAATAAACAATTTTAAGTTCTTCCGAGACTACTCTTATTTAGCTTAATGTGATCCGGACGAGGTTTATGTTGGATCATTTTAAACCGAGTCCCCGAGTCTGTTTTCTTGTTTACTATTTTTGCCGAATCTTTGCTCTTGTCTACCTTTTAGGTGTTTGACAGTCGAGTCACAAGATAGGAATCATAGCATACAATACTTGAAACATGCGAGTTATGGTTTAGAATCATCTAACATAAACAAAAAATAAATAACAGGGGTTAGTAAACGACATCTGCCGAATCGGTTTTGGACCGAGTCCCCGAGTCCATTTTCATGTTTCCCATATTCCTCATCTCTGCTCTTGACTACCATTTTGGTGTTTGTCAGTCGAGTCACGAGATCAACAACACAGCATACATTACTTGAATTTTGGGACGAGGTTCAAAGCAATTCGACACATGAACGGTATGGACAAAACAGTAATAAGAAACACATGCATAGGACGAAGCAGTCCCCGAGTCCAGACTCGGATTGCTGCAATTTCATTTATGATAAACTGAAATACATACATTGCGCCCCTTAGGAGTAAAAGGGTCGAAGCAGAGCTACATTCCAGGGTCTCTTAGTTTCTTGTCCGGGTCTATCCAGGCCATCCTTCCTTGGTTCCTGTGCATCTACAAGGTAGTACGAGTCATTGTGCATAGCCCTGCTCACAATGAATGGTCCCTCCCATGGAGGTGACAACTTGTGTCGGCCTTTGCTGCGCTGCACCAGCCTTAGTACAAGATCTCCCTCATGAAACACTCGAGGGCTGATCTTTCGACTATGATATCGTCGGAGATTCTGCTGGTATATTGCTGTCCGAGATAGGCCAATTCTCTTGCTTCCTCTAGCAGATCCACTGCATCTTCCCGGGCCTCTTTTGCCTCGGTTTCAGTATACATTGCCACCCTTGGTGCATCATGTTCTATGTCAGTGGGTAGCACAGCTTCTGCCCCATAAACCAGAAAAAATGGCGTATAGCCAGTTGACCGATTCGGCGTGGTCCTTAGACCCCACAGTACTGATGGTATCTCGTCTATCCAGCATCCCGGAGTTTTCAGCAATGGTTCAATGAGACGAGCCTTGATGCCGGCCAACACCAGGGCATTTGATCTTTCCACTTGCCCATTAGACTCCGGATGTGCCACCGAGGCTATATCTAGCCGGATTCCCTTATCCATGCAAAACCGAGCAAACTCTCCGACAGCAAAGTTTGTGCCGTTATCCGAGATGATGCTATGAGGGTATCCGTATCTCAAAATAATTTCTTTCAGGAAAGTCACAGCCGAACGACCATCTACCTTCCGGATTGGTTTCACCTCTATCCACTTGGTGAACTTATCCACCATCACCAGCATATGTGTCATGTTACCCCTAGCCGGCTTGAAATCTCCCACCATATCTAAACACCACACAGCAAACGGCCAAGTGATAGGAATTGTTTTGAGCGCCGATGCGGGTAAGTGTGTCTGCTTGGCAAACCTTTGGCATCCTTCACATTTTCGGACTATGTCCTCTGCATCCGCGTGAGCAGTGGGCCAGTAAAATCCATGCCGGAACACCTTAGCCACCAGGGCTCTGTGCTGCAATGATGTCCACATTCTCCTTGATGTATCTCCAGGAGCATCTCCTTGCCCTCGGCTGGCTCCACACAACGCTGTAGCACCTCGGTTGCACTCCTCTTGTATAACTCCTTGTTGATGATGGTGTAAGCCTTGGACCTCCTCTGCACTCGCCTAGCTTCGGTTTCATCATTTGGCAAACTCCCCTCCGACATGAACTTCATGATTTCTTCAGCCCATTCCGGTACTGGATGCAAAGGGAATAAGTGCTCATCTATCTCCACTGGTTCGGCCGCCATTATTTCTTCTATCAGCTTCTGCCCATTCCCTAAGATTCGGTTAGCACCACCTTCTTCTCTGCTCCTCTTTCCTAAGATCCGGTTAGCAGTCCCCGGGTCTCGCCATGCAGTCCCCGGGTCTTCCCCAATGTACCGACATCAACATTCATAGGGACAGCCTCAGATTCTTGCTTTGGGATAAAAATTGACTCGGAATCAGGCGAAGGTTTGATTGAAGGGACCCTTAGGTGATTCAAGGATATCCGGGTGGAATTGCATCCCTAGACGACCCGAGTTTTGACAGGACATCAGCAGCTTCGTTCTCCAACCGAGGTATGTGCTTGTACTCGCAGCCTTCAAAAAATCCTGAAATTTTCTGGACATGAAACCGATACAGTGCCATATTGGCATCAAGAGCATCCCAATTTCCAGAAGATTGCTGCACCACTAAATCCGAATCACCAAAACATTCTATTCGGCGGATGCCGATATCCCTAGCCACATTAAGCCCATGGATCAGTGCCTCATATTCGGCCACATTGTTTGAGGCTGAGAAATGAATCTGCAACACATATCGCAACTGATCTTGCTTTGGTGACGTGAGTACCACCCCAGCACCTAATCCGATTTTGGTTTTGGAGCCATCAAAGTGCAACTTCCAGTAATTGTAATCCGGCTTGGGTGGCTCATACTGCATCTCGGCCCAGTCACAAAGGAAATCGGTAAAGCCTGAGACTTGATAGCATCCCTTCTCTCATAATGCGGGGTGTAAGGAGATACTTCTATTGCCCACTTGGCAACCCGGCCAGTCGCATCTTTGCACCCAATGATCTCCGCGATTGGAGCTTCACATACCACGGTAATCGGGTGTTCTTGGAAATAATGTTTCAACTTTTGGCCGCCAGGTATACACCGTATGTCATCTTCTGGTAGTGAGGATAATTTTGCTTTGAGGTTGAGATCACCTCACTTAAATAGTACACCGGTCTCTGCACGGATTTACCCTCCTCTTCTCGCTCTACCACTATGACCACACTTACGACCCGGTTAGTGGCCGCAATGTAAAGTAGCATTGGCTCATTCGGCAAAGGTGACGCCAGAATTGGTGCAGTGGACAACATCTTTTTTAATTCGTTGAAAGCCGAATCTGCCTGCGGGGTCCACGTGAACCCGGTGCTCTTTTTCATCAACTGATACAAGGGCAAGGCTTTTTCTCCTAGCCGACTCACAAACCGACTCAACGAGGCTAAACACCCGGTGAATTTTTGTACATCTTTTAGACATTTAGGCAATTTCATTCTTTCTATGGCTCGGATCTTAGCCGGATTCACCTCAATACCTCGGCTCGATACAAGGAAACCGAGCAACTTTCCAGCCGGGACACCAAAGGTGCATTTATCCGGATTCAATTTCAACCGATATTTTCTCAAGTTCACAAATGTTTCCTCGAGATCCTCGAGGAGAGTGTGTTTTTCTTTAGTTTTGATGACGATATCATCGACATACACCTGCACATTCTTGCCCATTTGGGAGTGTAAGCATTTCTGCATACATCTCTGATAAGTTGCACCGGCATTTCTCAAACCGAAACACATGACACGATAGCAATACGCCCCGTACGGGGTAATAAAAGCAGTCTTTATTTGATCTTTAGGGTTCAGTGGTATCTGGTGAAAACCAGAGTACGCATCAATAAAAGACAACAACTCACACCCAGCAGTAGAATCGATCACTTGATCAATCCGAGGTAAAGGAAATGGATCCTTCGGGCACGCCTTGTTTAGGTTGGTGAAATCGATGCACATGCGCCACACCTTGACCACCGCTGGTTCGTCCTTCTTCTTCTCTACCAGAACCGGATTGGATATCCAGTCTGGATGCAACACCTCCATAATGAATCCGGCTGCAAGCAACTTAGCCAGCTCATCCAGCACCACTTTTCTTCGATCATCTGAGAGACGCCGAGTCGGTTGCCTCACCGGTTTTACATCCGGCCTGACAAATAAAGAGTGCTCTGCCAACTCCCTCGGAACACCAGGCAGGTCCTTAGCCGACCATGCAAAGATATCCCGATTCTCACGGAGGAAGTGACAGAGCGCGCTTTCCTATTTCTCATCCACCCGGCACCAATGATGGCCATGCGCTCCGGGTTCTCCGGGTCAATGGGATCTTCTTTGTTCCTTGGGCATCTCAAATGTTGCACCTCCATCCGGATTGGTCATAGCCAGCACACCGAGCTGAGCTGACTTCGCCATTGCCACCACCTCATGCATCTTGCTCTTCTCAGCTTGGATCACCAATGATTCGGCTAAGGTGGAACCGATCGTGGCACACTGTATGGCCTTTTTGTAATCTCCCGCAACAGTGATAATACCATTCGGGCCAGGCATCTTTATCTTGAGGTAGGCCACATGAGTGGATATCATGAACTTGGCTAACGCAGGCCGGCCAAGAGCATGGTATGGGCTCTCCAAATCTACCACCTCGAACTCGAGACTCTCAAGCCGGTGATTGTCCTTGGTACCAAACAGCACATCTACCCAGATCTTACCCATTGGGGAACAAGACACCCCGGGTACTATACCATGGAAGGTACAACTGCTCTGCTGCAACTGATTCGGCGAAATACCCAACTTGACCATTGTGTCCCGATACATGATGTTTATGGCACTGCCATTGTCAATCAAGACTCGGCTAAACCTCACGTTAAGCTTGGGTCCAACCAAAGTCGGATCCACCACCAGTGCATAGTTTCCTGGACTTGGCATAATTCTGGGGTTATCAGCCCTGCTCCAAGTGATCTCCTGCTCGGACCAATTCAGGTATTTTGGGACTGCTGGCATGACTGCATTCACCTCCTTCGCCCTTCGCAGCTGACTTTTCTTGTCAGTTGGCTCGGTCACAAAAACCACATAACTTTGATGAGCCTCCTTGTACTCATTACCGGGGTATCCACCTTGCCGACTCGGACCAGCACCATTGTCGTTGCCTCCCATGTTTACCAGGTTAACCGGCTTTGTGGCTGCCGGTCTTGGAGCTCCTGCGTTCACCGGGATTGTATTGGCTCCGGTTAAAGGCATATTCGGCCTGAAATTCGGTCTAGGAGCACCTCTCTGAGGTGGTCCTCTCTGACCCTCCGCCTGAATGCGATGATGCCAGCTACAATTCCGAGTTGAATGATTGGCCGGCTTGCGTGGGTCTGTGTGTGATAACAGCAAGGCCCGTCTAATCTTGACTCAAAAGTTAGAGGAGGACTTGATCCTCCCATACTTTCTTCGGCCAAGCACCTTGATTCGGCCTCCAAGCTGGACCCTCTGTCTTTTGTCTCTGACCATCTCCTGCTCCAGGATGGTCCATATTCACTGCAGCAACCTGATCTGAACCGTATCTATAATCCGGATCTCTTCTTTTGTAACCGAATTCATGTCGGTCACTGGGCCTCAATGGTCCTACTCGGTTGTTAACCGGTTGCCTCCTGCTTGTTCCCACTGCATCCAATGCTGGCTGTGTCGGATCACCAAGAGCATACGTATCTGCTATCCGGATCGTTTCCGCCAGTGTCTTGGGCATATCCCTCTGGAGCTTCTGCCAGAGCGGGGTGCCATGTCGGCAACCCTGCGCAAACCAAGAAATGCCTGCTCCTCCACGACACCTTCGCAAGAGTTGCGAATGTTGCTCCACCGAGTAAGAATTCTCGGTCTGTTTCCCGTTCTTCCTGCTTGCACGCAGCCAGGAGCTGAGGTCGGTTAGGCCTCTTGTAGGTGCTGGAGAAATTACTGTAAAATGCCTCCTCCAAGTCCACCCAAGAGTTGATACTACCCGGTGGTAAGTTATTCAGCCAAATCCGGGCTGGCCCTTCCAACATGTGCGGGAGATACCGGACCGCCCATCGGCGATTGCCCCCCGCAATGTGCACTGATGATACATAGTCTATCAGCCAATCCTGTGGCTTTGTGCTGCCATTATACGGCTTTGTGCTTCGGCCAAGCTGAAACAACGGCACGCTCGGCTCGTTCATGATCCGAGGTCCAAAGCATGGAGGACCCGGTGGGCCTTGCTCTTCTAGCTTCTCGGACTGGTAAATTCTATCCAACTTGAGACGCTGATCATCCGGATCCAATGCCCGAGGTCCCAGTCTTGATGCAAGTGCATTATCATACGTCTGGTATCCGGCTCGCGCCATAGCCGAATTTCCGTCATCATAGCGGTAGCCCGCCTGGCCACCATCTTGCTGTTGCGCTCGCACAATCACTTGCTGCCCCGGAGGACGAGGTGGTTGACCTCGGCCAGCCGAATTGCCCCTTCCAGCTCCCGGGTAGCCTTGTCCACCACTGTTTCTGCTTTGGCCACCTCTTCCTTGAGCGGCTAGCTGCTTGCCGGCATACTCAGCATCATAGGTCTGCAGCTGCTTGCTCTTACCCGAGTTCACGCTCTGGGCCCGGTCAACTCCGACGTGCGGGGATGACGCCTGCCCCTTGGATCTCTGGCTAACAGCCTTAACCGACACTACTACCCGAGAAACACCTGCATCCGGATTAGCTTTCCGGTAAGCCTCATTCTGCCGGTTACACACATCTACTAGCTCATTGACTCTCTCTGCCTGCCTTCGCCAAGCGTCCCCGGTTAGTGTACTCAACTCGGCTCGCGCTGCCGCTGCAGCCCTAAGATTCTTAGCCGGGGAGCTATACACCGGCTTGCCTGTGCCAGATCTATGACTAGTAGCCTTACTTGAGCTCGATCCTGCAGCTCTAGCTAACTCGTCATTGAGGTCCTTACCCCGGTTACGCAACTCGGCTTTCTTGCGCGAGCGATGCACTACAGGAGTAAAGCCATCAGTGATACCATTGGCAGCATTGTACTCTCTCATATCTCTATCAAAGGCTTGCCTAGACTCCACCACTAACCGGGCTTCTTTTTGCAACCTCAGGCGCTCTGCCTCTAGCTGAGCTACAGTAAGCTCTACATTTGCCCCAGGTGCCACTGGCCGAGATAACTTCTCCAGGACATCCTCTAAGGGAGCCTCCCTACTTGACATGCCAAGCGGGCCAACCGGATCCGGTTTCTCCTTTGGGAACTTGGCCGTCCGAGTCGGCTTGTCAACCAGATCAACTGGCGTGGCCAGCTCCTCGGGCATGCTCTTGCTGGCATCTCCTTTGCCAGCCGCAGCACTTGTTCCAACCACCATTACCTCCACGCTACTCCCGGGGCGAGCGCTACGCCGTCCGAGAGCTGCGCGGAAAGAGGGAGGATCCTCAGCCACGAGCACCTGCGCCGGGTACTCGCGGACAGGCTCGGTGGCGACGTAGGTGACGAAGCTGCCGAGCGTCATGAGGAAGCCGTCAGCGGGGAAGGGCTTGTTGGCGAAGCACCCCGCGTTGTCGCTGATGAAGTTGAACTTGCCGATCTTGCAAACGAGCCCAGAGAGGACCCGCTCGCCGGAGCCAGTGACGGAGCCCGTCCGGAAGGAAACCCCAGCCAACGCCACTGCTTGCCCCACGGTGGGCGCCAACTGTCGTGGTGGTGTCACGGCAGATGCCATAGGATGGCTTAAGTTGTGGGCTCGCTAGGACGTTGGGGGATCCGGGGAGGGTTTGCGCGCTCACGAAGCACGCATGAAGAACAACCAAGAACTCGCAAGAACAAACAAGAACAAGCAGAACCAAGAAGAAGCAAAGAACACCACGATGTACCCTGCTTCGGGGCCCTCTTGTGGAGGTAACACCCCTACTGCAGCACTAGCCTACTCTCTTTATATCTCAAGTGTTTACAAGTACAGAGCGCTCCTTGAGCTGTATGAAGAACAATGGTGAAAGCTCTAGGAAGAAGATGGAGCTTGGGGGGAAATGATGCTCTCGTCTCTCTTCTTCGCCGTCCCTGCACTGGAGGATGTGGTAGCTTACTTATACACTAACCGAATTACCATTTTGCCCCTGGCTGGAAGTGATAATGGCATGGACAAGAGGAACAGGACAAGCCTCTGCCCCCTGTCAATCCAACGGCCGGACTGTCAGGCCTATCTTGCCCCTTCGGGCAATGGCAGCTGTAGCCCATCGGGTCTAGGTCACATCCTCTTTCCCGAATTGGCCGAGTCAGCTCCTAGGTCGCTGCGCTCCCAGGAATCCCGTGGCTTGACCTGGCTGTCAAGTCCCAGCAGGCCTATCTTCCTCTTTGAGCAAGGCAGAGTAGCCCACAGGAGCCTAGGCCACTGCCCTTTCCCGAATTAGCCGAGTCAGCGCCTAGGGCCTTGCGATCCGGAAAACCCGTGGCTCGACCTTCCTGTCTTCTGAGCCCCGGTCAGTAGAACTGCAGGACCCGTGACCTTACTGACATTACTTGGCCCTTGTGCAATATCCGGATTACCTTATCCGGGTCCTTCCTGACCAACTCGGCTAACTTAGCCGACACTTCTTAATCTGATCCGGTTTGGCTTTACTGGATCCCCTTTGTTTCTTCCCACACTTTAGCTCGATAGAGAGCTAACCGAATTTACAAGAGATTCGGCCCAGGTGATCCAGCTGAATATTGATCCGGCCAGCTCTTTATCATCCATTATACCACATCTTTGCCCTACCCGGGGGCAGCCCCCCGACAGGGTTGGACGGCGTGTGAGCGACATCTCATCGAAATCGAGCACGCGGGGATCGGGCATGGTACCCGCGGCTGAAGTCGACCGGGACTTCGTCTTGCCCTGCAACGGCCCCAGGCAGGCGTGACATTGAGGTCAATGGGGGCACGAAAGGGGCCGCCGAGACCGAAGTAATTTCCGGCGACGCCTCGCGGGACCCAAGCGGTGACAGGGCGCCGCGGGGTAGATGACGGGCGGCGAAGCCGTCGAGAGAGCAGGCGAGGAGGACCGTGGCGGCCTCCCTTTGGCGGATGAGGCCGAGCTCGCCGCCGAGGCCACCGCACCGGGGATGAGGCCGGCGCCAAAAGCACCGTCAAGTACCTCTCCCTTGAGGAGAAGCACGGCTTGGGCGGCGGCCTGGGTGGCGATGAGGTCCATGGTGGCGCGGGCCTGGATGGCGGCGAGCCTCTCCTTCTCTTCGGCCGCCTCCTTGGCGGCCTTCTCCTCGACCGCCTTGAGCCGCGTCTTCTCCCTCCGAGCTGCCCTCTTGTCCGACTCCGGCAGCCGCTCCTTCTTCGGCTTCGACAGGGCGGCGCCGGCGGTGGCGCCGGCGGTGGCCGTCGACTTGGACAGACCGTCCTCCATCGAGGGACGGCGGCTAGGGCGGGAGCGGTCACGGGAGGGTTTGGGAACGAAAGGGTTGGGGGAGGGTTGTGTGACTGGCGCCTGAGCCCGACACAGACAAGGCAGGACAAAGGGCTCACCGGAGCCTGTCGGTTTCGTCTCAAACTTGGACGAAACTTAAGCCAGATTTGGTCCAAAACTCGTGTCCGTGCGGACAACAATCCATATGTGGTGGGCCGTTGGAGCCCCTCCCCTGTCCGTCCGTACAGATTCGGACTGGGCATGTCCATTTGCGTGCCCTTAGTCTCGTTCGTTAATTGGCTTATTTATCGAGCAGTGTCAACAGTTAACTACTGTCGGTTGTGTTATTTGGACTTTTGAATTTTGATGCACGGGCTGACGGGCATAGTACTTGCTGCTGATGCCAAAAACTGGATCTGAACACGTTTTTGTTCGTCCAACGTGTTCGGTTGTAGGGAGCTGCCTGTCGTAGTGTCATGCTCATGACTCATAGTACTGATACTGAGTCAACGATAGCATTGACAGTTTTCCTTCTCTGTGACAACGTTTCGGGAGAGAAGTGTAAAGTCAATACAGATTGGTTTGTCTCCGAACTACACCTAGCTGTGTTTGAAGTTCAAAACCCAGAGAAGTTTTTCTTTTTGACAAAATGATGGAGTAGAGATTTCTAGCAACCGATCTCCAGTGATCTCTCTATTAAAGAAATTCCTAAATCATATTATAAGTTTCAAAAAAATCCGGAAAAAATCTTGCATGTTTTCAATGATTCATCCCACAAACGTGCAAAATCTCAGTTTGAAATACTTCATAATCTGAGCTACACAAAATTGACAAATGTGTGATTTTGTCATTTTTGTGTTCAAATCGAGATTTTGCACGTTCGAGGATGCATTATTAACAACATGTGGGATTTGTTTTTGGATTTTTTTTCAAATTAATAATATAATTTTTGATTTTATAATAAAGGGAGCAGTAGTTCTCGGGAGGCAAAATGACTTTCCGAAAATGATAACCTCTTTATTCTTTAATAATAAGGGTTTGTATAATTGACTAGGAAACATGCCCGTACGTTGCAACGGGAGAGAAAAATACTACTCATAGTGAGGCACCTAAACACAATAAATGCAATGCATATTTGATTACTTTTTTGCTCAATTCAGTGTGCATTTCCAAGTATTTTTATATAAATTTCAGGCATACATCTCATATATCTATAATTGAACGGACCGATGGAATAGAGATAAAACGATAACCAAACTATGACTAACAAACATGAATACAGATAGGTCCGTTGGCTTGATGTTTATATAAAGAATAAGCTTGTTCATTGGAGGCTTGACTGAACAAAAAATGTCTGGGCGGTATGACGGGTCAAAAATGTAGAGCAAGCTACTGCTCCTATTTTTCTTCCCCAAATTTTTACCTAATATTAAAACCGCACAATTGCTTTTGAGCCACAAAATTAATGTTGACTTAAAAAGTGAAAATAATGATTTTCAACTATATGCTCTCGTGGTTAACCATATGCTTGTAAACTATAGTTAATTTTGATTACATGGGTGACGACAACAAGAACTCTAGATAGGTCCATGGCTTGTTTGGTTGTGACTAAGAAGCTGCAAAATCATTATAAATAAAATCTCCAACTCCTCTGAGTTTTCTCTGTTTTCAAACATGCAGCAGCATAGAAGGATCCTCTCTGCTCTCTCATGCAGTGAACACAACGAAGCAAAATAAATTTATCCATCCTATCTGCTCTCTGCACCAAGCACAATAGAGAAACTAAATTTTATAGCTCAATGATCTCCGCCCATAAGCAGCAGCATGCAGGCAAAAAGAAACAAAACAGAAAATGTACTCTCAGATGTCTGATCTCAAACAAGCAGCAGGAGGCAAGCAAAGTAACAGCACACAAGCAAAGTAACCACATCTCTCAATCTCTCTTTTCCGGCTCTCCTTGTCAAACAAGCACAAAGTTGCAGCATCTTAATCCTCCTGCTTAATCTCTGTCAATCGCACATAGCAGCCCAATTCCCTCCGCCCCACTTGTCTCTAGTATCCCAGATCTCTCAAGAACGGAGCACATACTTCCACCACGCACCGAGCTGGTTGCCACTGCTCCTCTCCATCCAGATCGAGGACCTGCATCAACAGGGCGGCTGGTGCACCGAGGAGCGGATGAGCTCGACAGCTCGTGATGGATTTGTGGCGCCAACCATGCATGCGGGCGCGGGCCCTGGTCTAGGGAAGTGGCGTCGGCGCAAACAGCCGCCCACCTCCCCCAACAATATGCATCGGGAAGCAACGGGGAGGTGCACCACCGAGTCCTCTCCACTCCAGCGACCTCCTTCCCCTGCAAGGGAACGTCGGCTTGAGGTGATTCAGGCGGCCGGCGGCAGATCCACGCGTGAGGACGTGTTCGGGGCATGGATCCGAAGGTAGAGGATTGCTATTCAGAAAACAGGTACAAGATTGCCCTCATCTTCGTTCGGATCGGCAGGGACACGCACGAGATGTCCGAAGCCCGCGATAGATGGCTCGCTGGGGGTCGGCATCGTCAGCCACGAGCGGGAGACATCGGCGTCCGCTTAGAGTACTGGAGTGGAGGCAGGGCAGGTTCACAGAGGGAGGCGGAGGCAGGCTGGCGGCGGCGCAGGCTCAGAGAAGATGGTGGCAGCGCGCAAGGAGAACACGTCCGGGGAAAAAAACTAAAAAAAACTTTGAATCGTTATTTCCACTTACCAGTGGCAGTGGTGGGTAATTTTTGTCAACTTTAGGGGTATTTTGAACGACGTACGAGAAGAAACCTTAATGCTTTTATTATTAGGTATAGAAAATAGTATACAAAATAAAACCACAATTTATATTTTTCCCATTTCATATACTATGATTTTTTTATATATAGAAATTGAAATTACTTCTTAGTCTATATTAGCTGACTTGAAAAAAAACTTGAGTTATCCTCTCACCTTTCCACCGTCAGTCAGTGCATGGGTCCCGTTCCTCAATCTCTCCAAGATCCCCAATGCGATCTCCCGCGCCGGCCACACCACGCCTGTGCGTGACCGCGGCCGTTGACCTGCTCCAAGCACCTCCATCTTTCTCCCGCGAGCGCCGCTGTCCCAGCTTGCCTCTCCCTTGAGGCCTTGACCCCGTTGAGCTTCGCTCTGGCGAGCTCCTCCATAGTCTCGCTCCGCCGCGGACGCTGACCGCGCTGCTCCGTGGATGCGCGTGCCCTTGGTGCCAGACATCTTCAGCTCTTCGTCGCGTACCTCCTCTACTACATCCGCATGTTGGTGGCGCCGCTTCTCCTGTGACGAGTATGTTTGGTGCATCAAGAATCTCCAATGAATGTTTTTTCCTTCAGCTAATCAACTCTGCCTCCGCCTCCGCCTCCGTATGCTCTATACTCCCGGTTCTGATCCTGCCGACTGCCGTGAATTTTTTTGCAGATGGTTTTGGACTGCTTGGCTAACATAAGAAATTTCTTATATTTTTTCTTACCAAGTTGAGTTCTAGCCATGAACTGAACGACCTCACAAGATGGCAATGTTGTAGTCATGATTAATATAGTCTGCACTTCACCCATCTAGCACTTTGAAAGATCGAAGTTACAAAAGTAAGGGGGCTACAGATATGCCGAACTTTTCTTCATACTGGCTTACTGTACAGGCAGGTGTAGGAGATGAGGTCGTTTTATTAATTTTTCGTTCATGCTTTTCTATTCTAATGTTTTGCACTATAGTGTATACGTTTGCTGCTGTTAATGATTCTTACTCTGTTGGTATTTCTACATTGAACAGCGTAGCATGGCAGGGGCTGAACGGGGCTAGTAAGGAGCAGAAATATCACACCGCAGAGCAGCAGCCCCGCCCCATGCCCAGCCACAGCAGCATGAGGGACGCAATAGCGCGCGTAGCAGACATGGCTGCTCCCCATTTGCGGCGGAGAGCACCACCGTCCCCGCCCTTGTGACAACGGAGATGGGGTGCTGGATCTACGAGCAGGAGAGGCCGAGGCCTTCGAGTACCAGCCGCGCCCACCGGCGCAGGTGACGCCGCGCCACGCCGGAGTGCTCGATGGGTATGCGCTGGTGGAGGCGTTCCAGCTCGCCAGCTCTCCGGCAGGGTGCCCGACGCCGTGCGGGCTCGTGTCTGACGTTGCGCCATGCCGGAGTGCTGGATGGGGATGGGATGGTGGAGGCGTTCCAGATCGCCAGCTCTCGCGGAGGCGCGGGGCGGCGCGGAGTAAGGGAGCGGGGCGGGGGGCGGCACCGGAGCTGGAGAAGAGAGGTTAGAGACGGCACAAGGTGGGGGAATTGAAGGTGGGGAAGGGGATCGATCGATTCCTGCCTATCTAAAACAACGAACCGTTTTTTAACTTATGGGTGGCAGTGGTGGGTAAATATGTGGTTTGGTGGGAGGATAAAATCGGCAAAAAAATGACGTACCACAAGAAACATTAATGCTTTATTATTATTATTATTATTATATATATATATTATATATTATATATTAGGTATAGATTAAAAGACTCTGTTTGTCATGTCTTATGTGTAACGGTACTGTGAGTTTGAGTACGTTTCAGCAGCCAGTGCGCCGACTTCGAATTTATTATGGGCAATTCCAATATAGCGCCCACCCCAGGGCGGCCAAACACGGATACCAATGAGCCGGCCCATCTGGCCGTCTGTTCATTTTCTTCTTTTTTCTTCTCTGCTTTTTTTGTTCTTTCCTTTTTATTTTATGTTTTCTTTTCATTTATTTTTTCCACAAATTTATTATTTAAAAAATGTTCTAATTCAAATTTTGTTTTTAAAAAAATCAATTTTATTTGTTCACTTTTTTATGGTTTTAAAATGTTCAGTTTAGGAAAAATGTTCAGATTTGGAAATTGTTTAAACTTTAAAAAATTCCGAAAATGATACCTCTTTATTCTTTAATAATAAGGGTTTGTATCATTGATTAAAAGACTCTGTTTGTCATGTCTTGTGTCATGTGTGTAACGGTACTGTGAGTTTGGGTACGTTTCAGCAGCCAGTGCGCCGACTTTGAATTTATTATGGGCAATTCCAATATATCGCCGGCGGCCCGAACCCAGATGCCAATGAGCCAGCCCATCTGGCCGTCTGTTCATTTTCTTCTTTTTTCTTCTCTGTTTTTTTGTTGTTTCCTTTTTTATTTTATGCTTTCTTTTCATTTATTTTTTTCACAAATTTATGATTTTAAAATGTTCTAATTCAAATTTTGTTTTTAAAAAGTCAATTTTATTTTTTCACATTTTATGGTTCTAAAATGTTCAGTTTTGGAAAAATGTTCAGATTTGAAAAAAAATTAAAATTTCAGATTTGTAATCTGTTGAAATTTAAAACGTTCAGTTGAAAAATGTTCATATTTCAAAAATGCTGAGAGTTGAAAAATGTTCAGATTAGAAGAAAATCAGGTTTTAAAAATGTTCAGATTTAAAAATGATACCGATTTGAAAAATATTTTAATTTAACAGATTTGAGTCTATTCAACAACATAAGATGTGAGTTTATTTTGCACTAGAACCATTTGTACAACTTACAACTGATGGAGTAGTAGCTAGTCGCAACAGACAAAACAATACTACTATATATAAAGGGAGGACATCTCCGCGGCCTCCCAGGCCCCCTGCTACCACTATCACAGAAAGGCCTTTCTGTGGCGCACGTTTTTGACTTTATGTGGCGCACCGGAGGTTTGCTGGGTACGCCACAGAATTCTCGCCACAAAAATATTTCTGTGGCGCACCCAGGGCGTGCGCCACAGAAAGTGCATGTGGCGCACCCAGCGCGGTGCGCCACAGAAATAGCTCGGCAGCACCCCTATGAGAGGAATTCTGTGGCGCACTGTTCTTGGTGCGCCACAGAAAGTGGTGCGCCACAAAAAAAAGCGTGCGCCACAGAAATATGAAACAGAAATACGATATTTTTTCATTTTGCTGTACAAATACAGGTATATACATGATTTATACAGGTTTATACAAAAATACAGGTATATTTGACAGGTATATAAACAGACAAACACATTAATCAATATGTCATCACACATATTACTTAGTGCCCGATCGAGATACATATATACACATAGTCACAAAAGTGCCGAATGTTTCATCATTTCACACTACACATTACAAATCAAGTGTTCGCCGCCTAACTATGATCAAATGTAGTACACATCGGCGATGATGGTGAGCAAGAGCGCGCGGGAGCATGCATGATCATGGAGTCCTCTTCTTGAGCGGCGCCGGGAACAGTAGAAAACCTTCTTTCGTCTTCCACTCCCTGGTGTCATTCTGTGCCTCTAGTCGTTTTTCGATATCCCTCTGACACAACCCTGAAGATGGATTGGGATATATATTGGTTAGTGATATAAATAGAGTATAATTTATTCATCTAAGTAGAGAGGCAAGACAATCAATCAATTGTCATGGTTGGAAATCATATGGCTATCCTATTTGGGTTTCATAGCATAGCATATATATAATATATAACCCTACACATGCACTTCTATAATACCTCTGTGGTAGTGGAAGGACCCTGATTTGTGAATGACATCGTCGAGGATGATCGTTGACAACTGCAGCCGGATACGATGGAAGTCTGTTCTGTAATCAGCATCGGTGAGAGCATCCGCCATTTTGGTGTATTCTGCGAGACCAGATGGAATCTTCGTTTTCTCGTAATCCCGTACAATCGCTTAAGGTGATGGAGGGCGTAGTAGGCCTCCTTCACGCTGCCATCCAGTTGCTTGATGCAATGGAAGCCGGTCCCATGCTGGAACTTGTGTGTGTTGTCCTCCGTGAAGAATTCCGACTTCTTATGGAAGGGGCCGCCCTTTTGGGCATAGGCCTCGAGAGCGTCATCGAGAACACCCTTTATTCTGGTGTATCGTCTCGGCGTGGATTTATTCCCCGAGTCCAAATAAGTGGCAATGGACCACCTCGGGGATACGTAGATGAGTGCGCAGTACTTGTCCCTGCTCAACACAATTGAAACAGAATGTTGGACAAAGGATCATCGATGGAAGAAATGTACAAGAAGGCATAAGATCCGACGGTGGCGAGCGGATGTGTACTTACTCGAAAAAGAAGGGCAGAAGAAGGGCGTTCTTCCTCTTGTTGGCCAGCATGACCCTTACGAGGTACTCCGTGGCCATTTCCCGTGTCTTTGATCCTTCCACTAGATGGCTGTCGCGCATGTAGTAGGGATCCACTATCGCGACGTACGGGGTATCATCTCTCCTGATCTTCATCGCCATATCGAGCGCATATAGGCGGACCATGTTATAGTCCAGCCGTTGAGTGTGAAAGAGTTTGAAGATGTCCTCGTACGCTATGAAGAACACATCCGCGGGGTCTTCCTGGACGAAGTCCACCAGCTCGTTTGGCACCTTGACCGCGAACGCCGGGTAACTCGGCTGCTTGTCTTTAAGAAGGAGCTCCTCTAGATGCAAGATAGATTCCTGCAAGGCAATCATGGGTCCTTCTGTAAGGCGGAGCAAGTCCCCAGACAAGATAGGTTTACCAGCTTCATGAACTCGGGGGAAGCCATCCGCACGGGGTGGAATCGTGTCTTCAAGACCCCGGATCTTAGGAGCTGGCTGGCTCGCAGAGGTGGAGGATCCTTTTCTCTTCATGTGCTTCTTGTTCTTCATCTCTGTGGATTGTGGGGGTGAAGTGAACCCCGCTTTAACAGTTTCTTTCAGTGTGTTAGGGCTGAAAATGTTACCCGGTTGAGCTTGATGATCGCCGGCATCCGGAGGCGTGTCGGTGAAGGCCAGGCGTTGTGTGCATGAAGTGGGACGAGCAGGTTGACCGCGGTGGTCGCGGAAGGGTTCTTCATCCACAAGAGGCATGTACATACCATCCATGCAGGCGCCAGTGTTGATGTAGTCATCGACGTTGACATCATTCTCCTCCTCCTCATTGTCGTCGTTGCCACCAAGTTGAGATGCAACGGATTTGTCCTAAACATAAAAAATAGCACATCCGTTAGTCGGGAAAGTCGAAAAGTCGGGGAATTCGGAAAGTCAGAACTAACCTTGGACGGTTGCGGTGAAGATGTTCCCAACAACTGTTTGTGGCGGTTGGTGGCGGCGACGACCGGCGGTAGCTTCCGGCCGGTGGTGGCGGCAACCGGCGGTAGCTTCCGACCGGTGGTGGCGGCGATCGGCGGTAGCTTCTCGGTGGTGGTGGCGGCGACCGGCGGTTCCTTCTGGGTGGTGGCGACGGCTGCTTGTGGCGCCGGTTCATCCGCAACAGCTTTTTGTGGCCGCCTCGACGGGGGCCGAACGACCTGGGGCCGGGGCCTCGAGGTGGCGCCGCCGGTGCGCCTGACCCCATGAAGAACATCCCCAAGACGAATCTGGGTCTTCGGCCATTCCATCATCCACTTCCCGCATTCGCCAAGCTTCATGTGTTTCTCGGCTCCCGGAGGTTGCGTGGGGGGGTCGATGTCATGGAACTCAGGTAGTACCTCGCTCACATTGACTTTCATCACGACCTCTCTCATTCGGGTGTTGTGCATATCGCGGGTCAAAGGTTGTATGATCTTGGCCGTTGTGACTTCCTTCAACTTGCCGCCGACCCCCACCCTATGCAGGAGTATGCAAGGCATGTCCTGGGAGTCAACACATGTTGGGCACCATGCATGAGATATGGCAGTCATCAAAGGCATATATAGTCATAGAAGATGTCGCGGACTAACTAATTAGTTACCTTGGTGATGGCGTCGAGCTCGGCTAATGTCGAGACAAGGGCGCCGGTGCCGGCGGCCGGCCTATCATTCTCGGCCGCTCGTGCGCATTATCATTATTCTCTGCCTTGGTGTATGTTGATCCACGACAGGGAGCACCGGTGGGGTCACCAGGACCGGCGACACGTTATTGCTGGAGGTGCTGCCGGCGAAGCTGGGCACGTGTATCTGCCCCTGTTTACCTCTCGCGTTCCAGGCAGCTAACCCCTCCATCAACCCAGGGGGTAACATCGTCCGGAGCTGCTCGTTCACCTTCTCGGCCACTAGCTTGTCCACCGTGGTAGAGTCCACCTTTTCTTTCTCTGGTGTCTCCAGCTTCTTCCTTAGCTCGAGAACCTCGGCTCTATCTTTAGCCGGCTTCCTCCTCTCCTTTTTCTTGTCGGTGTCCGTGCTGTAGTACTCGATGAACTTCATCGCCGTACCAAAGCCGGTCACACGGCCAGCTGATGTCGGCGGCTTTGACTTGTCCCTCCCCTTGAAAACGTTCATCGCCCGGTTGAAAGTCGTGTCCCACGGGCCGGCCTGAGCCTCCTGGGACGATGGGTCGGCCTCAGCCTCAGCCTTCAACTCAGCCTCCTGCGGACAAAGGAAATAAACGTGAACCCATGTCGAAATCAACGCAAATGGACTTTGAGATATCCTGGTTCTCGGTGCTTAGATAATTCTGGCAGAAGGAGATGCACTCATAGGTTAGAAAGCCCTTGGCCATGCTTGCGTCTGGATAGGACCTGTTGCGGACGTATCCTTTCATGACACCGTTCATCCTTTCGAACGGCATCATGTAGTGCATGAACGTTGGCCCGAGCTGCCTGATGTCATCAACGACATGGAGAAGGAGATGCACGCAGATATCAAAGAATGCTGGCGGGAAGTAAATCTCGAGCTCGCATAGTATCAGCACGATCTCTTCCTCTAGCCTGTCGAGCTGCTTCACGCCGATCGACTTCTTGTTGATGACGTCGAAAAAGTTGCAAAGGGCAAGCAGCGTATCACGGACGTGCTCGTCCATTATCCCTCGAATCTCAACGGGAAGTATCTGCGTCAACAGCACGTGACAGTCATGAGACTTCATCCCGCTAAACCTCTTCTTCGTTCCGTCCAGATATCTGCTTATCTGCCCCGCGTAACCATGAGGAAATTTGACTCCTAGGATACACATGTAGAATTGCTCGAGCTCCTCCGGACTCATAGTGAAGCACGTAGCGGGAAGCACCACAGTGTTCATCTTTACCCTTTTACAGCGACCTTGAGTCCCTTCCGTCTGATCATCATCGTCATCGCTATCGGGAGCCTGAAGATCTTTCCTTACACCAAGCCATTTCAGATCGTATCTTGCTTTCGTCCCATCCTTGATCTTTTCCGGCATGTTGGAAAGAGTGCCAAGCAGAGCCTCGGTGACATTCTTCGTAATGTGCATCCTATCGAGGCTATGTGGCGTCTTGAGGACCTTCCAGTACTCCAAGTCGTGGAAAACAGACCTCGCTTTCCATACACCCAGCAGCGGATCTACCTTCGGTCGTTTCTTTCCCGGCGCGGGGCACTCCTCCCAATTTTTCAACAGCTCGTCGATTTCTGTGCCGCTCCTCGGGCTCAGGGCTCCTTCGATCTCGTCCTTACCATTGAACAGGTCACCGTGTTTTCTCCACGGGTGATCCATGCGAAGCCACCTTCGAGCCCCAGGGTACACGGTTTTCGAAGACCCGGGATTCCTTGGTAGCTGGAGATGCGGGGTCTTATCCATGCACCTGACACATGCGCAGAATCCGTGGCCTACCTGGGCCGATACATATGAGCAACCAGGATAGTCCTGCACCGTCATGAGCAACGCGGCTCTCATGTCGAAATAATCTCCAGTGTAGGCATCCCACATACGGGCTGGCGTCTCCCACAACGTGGCTAACTCTTCTTTCAACAGCGCGAGATACAAATGTATGTGGACACCTGCTTGTTTCGGCCCCTAAATGAGAATACTCATGTGTATGTACCTTTGCTTCGTGCACAACCACGAGGGAAGGTTGTAAGGCCATACAAACACGGGCCAGGTGCTATGCGTGCTACTCTGGTTGCCGAACGGATTGAGTCCATCGGTGCTCATACCGAGCCTGACGTTCCTTGCGTCGCCTCCGAAATTTTCGACGGCGTCCAACTCTTGCCACTGGCTAGCGTCTGAAGGGTGTGTAAGGATCCTGCCCTTCTCCGGATCTTCTTCGGGCTTCTCCCTTTCTGCGTGCCATTGCATGAGCTTTGCTTCCTTAGGGTCCACGAAGTACCGCTGCAGACGGGGAGTGATAGGAAAGTACCATACCACTTTTCGAGGAACTTTCTTCCCACGGCTCTTGTACCGTCCTTGGCCGCACACCGGACATGTGGTTCTGTCCTCGTACTCGCCCTGATAAATTGCGCAATTGATAATCCCCAAGAGCAAGAAATCACTGTAGCACAATTCGATAAGTATTTGAGTGTCGAACCCATGAGGAGCTGAAGGTAAACTATCTATTCTCTAAAGCCCTATAACCCTCTTATATGGCCTTTTATGCAAAGCAATAAATATGAAAGGATCTAACTAATGGAAGCAAGTGACGTGGAATGGGTTTATCTAGTAGCAAGTTTCTTAGAGCAAGTTTCTCTCAGCAGTTTTCTCAAGCAAGTTTCTCAAGCAGCAAGTAGCAAAGATCTCAAGTAGCAAATATCTCAAGGGAGCAAATGTTCTAGCAATTGTTATTTCATTCGTGTGGTTGTCACAATTAGTGAAGCACATGTTTCAGTCTTAGTTGTTTCTTTTAGGTGGGAGCCATAAATAGGTGTAGCCAAATAAATGAGCAATTACACAACTCTTATGATGGATCTCATGGCCAAATAAATGTGCAGCACAAGAATTATTAAGACATAATTGTCCCACCATAGCCTTAAGTTCTAGGGTCCCCCATATATTCCCCCATAAAGTAACTTCAAGTCTCAGACACCGGTTTCTCTCTACTCCGACATGTCCTACTCAATCCATTACGCTACGGTGATCACCTTACATGCATTCCCCAACATATGCGTGCACTCATATATTGTACATAAAGACAATCATAAAAGATAACAACACTTGTATGCAACCAATCAACGAACTATTTCACAAGTGCCATGAACAAATCACTTCTCAAACACAGATGGGAGACACAATAGATCAAGGGAATAGTATATTGCATCACACATCATGTTTGCCAAGAGTTTACAGTGGGGAGATGGAGATGATCTTGCTGTAGATGTTGATGATGAACACGCCGGAGGGGGGTGGAGCCCTCCGGAGGTGATTCCGGCGGCGTTTCCCCCCTCCGATCTTCTCCGGCGGCAGCCTTCTGACTCTCTGTTTCGTGGTTTTCTGTTTCTCCCCCTCCTTTCGCGAAACGCCAGGGACCTTTTTTATAGGCGTTTTTAGGTCAAGACGAAGTCGGTGGAGAAAGATCGACGGCCACGGAGCTCCGAGGTGGAAACGAGATAGGCCCACGCGGCCATGTACTTTAGGCCGCGTGGGACCCTCCCATTTCCAGCCTGTTGGGCTTCTGGTCTTCAATTTAAGCCCATTGCGTTCGTCTCGAAAATTCTGAACCGTGCTCTTTGACCTTGCCCTTTTTGGAGTCCCGAAGCTCCCGGAAAGTCTGAAACACTAAAAAAGACGTTTTCTGGAAAAACAGGGTTAATTCCAAATAAATGGGAAAACTATGAAGTATTCCCAAAATCATTATAAAACATTGATATAACCCTTATATGATGCAAATATGATTGGAATATAAGCAATTAAAGTGCAAAGTTCATGTATGCATTTTACATGCATCAACATCCCCAAGCTTAATCCATGCTCGTCCTCGAGTATGAAGATGATAAAACTAACATGGACTTTGCAATTTAATACTTAACAATGAATATCAAAGATGATTACTATTGCTACATATAGTCAAATGATTCATTCTTCAAAGGAGTAGCAATATGCAAATAGTTTATGAAGTGATATCAAGTATTCAAGACAAGGATGTTCATTGATAGTTCACAAAGTGTAACATAGTAGCAAGTAATATGGAACACATGTATGCATAATGATAAGTAGAACATCCTACAATGGTCATAGAGTGTAGATGGAAATCTGAATATGATAGGTGTACACTTTGGAAAGATGTATATGTGAGTAGAGGTAAAGCATGCATAAGTTTCATCCAACTTCCAAACTCTTCTACTTAAGTTAATGATTGCAATAAGGTATTCATTGGTGTCAAGCTCTCATTGCCCCTATCATAGCATCTTGAATGATTAAGGTTAAAGTGAAAGCAAATATGAGTAGTGTGCTTGACAAAGTAAAGGTTGGATGTCTCATGCCCCTTGAATACAAGTACCTACACCATGATTACTCAACTTAGGAAACAAAGCAAGTTCAAGTTATATATCATTGTAAGTAATAATAGTATCATCAAGAGCGTCAACTGGGGTACCTCTTGTCCCAGGATATGGAACAAGCCCATATCAAAATGACAAGACAAACAAACAAGATGAAAAACCTCAACACCCTTTTTATTTACCATTGGAATAGCTTTTTATTGTAAGGTGCGTCATAGATAATTCACCATAGCATGTAAGTAAATTTCCACCATGAATAATGCATGGCTTAGATTAGCGGCCCAGGCGTCTCTCTAACCATTTATACAAACTCATTTAAACTTCTTCATTTCCACCTCATTTCACCATGATAGGCATCCATAAACAAAAGTACATGATATCAACTAAATGAGATGAAGGAGCATGTTGAAAGCTTTGCATGTGACAGCACATATGGGCTAACTCCCAACCTCGAACATTTATCAAGCCACTAGCATCATAATCTTAATCACAATGGGTCATGTTTTATTTATTGCAATGATAGTAAAATGTGCATCAAGTTCGTGAGAGCTATATAACCAACTTTTCCCATGGCAATCAATAACATAATCATTTTCATTCAGAGGTATAGATAACACAAATATCATGATGAACATACTCGGAATAGCATATAGCTAGTAGGTAGATATGGTGGACTCACTGGAATAACTTTGGTTGAAGGTGTTGGAAACAAGTTTTTGCTTGTTGGAGTTTTTGGGCTAGCAAAAGGGAGAAAGTTGACCATCTAGATGCATGCATGAGTGTCCATAGAACTAACTAATCCATGTTAAACAAAGTGAAATAACTTTCAGCATCAAAACATGAATAAGTGATAACTCTTGA
Source organism: Poa pratensis (assembly GCA_947311845.1). Taxonomy (NCBI): domain Eukaryota; kingdom Viridiplantae; phylum Streptophyta; class Magnoliopsida; order Poales; family Poaceae; genus Poa; species Poa pratensis. Next base: position 39,552,869 of record CAMZMU010000047.1, read on the forward strand.
TAAAGCATTTACATATTATTACTCATTAATAAGCTCATGAATCATGCAACTATATGTATCATTAAAAATCAACTCAAACATCCCTTTTCCCATCATGATAATAGCATCCATCATATTTCAACCCATATTTCCAGTAGCTCTCTCATATATAATTGATAGTGTGGTGGTCTCTCAAGACTCAAACAAAAACAAAAACGACGCTCCAAGTTTATGCGATAAAGTGTTTTGATCGAAAAACAGAAGTTGGACGTGTGCAAACCGAGAGTGTGTAGGTCCAGCGGGGTTGTCTTCACATCCCCAAGCTTATGGTCTTCACCATCCTTGGATAGCTCTTGGTGCATCTCCTCCAATCCCTGTGAAAAAACTTCAAAACACCGTTTCTCCCATTTCTTTTCTGTGGGGTGCATTAATAGTGATAAACAAATAGGTTTCTTGCTGCATATAATCCTTGAACAAAAATTCATATGAGATGTCCAGAGAGTGTATAATGTTGTATGCCTACTCATAAACTCAATTGGATCAAAAAGATTCAACTTAAAAGCTCAAAGCATGCATCAAACAAAATGGGACAGAATCTGTCCAGAAAAACAGCAGCAGCAAAACGTATTTTTCTACCCTACCAAACTTTCTCGAAAAATTCCGAAAAAATTCATGCATACAGAGGATGAAAAGTTGCAACTATAGTTCAAATATGAGCTCATTCGGAGTTACATAATAAGAATTAAAAATCATACCGTGCACAGATTCGTGCAGGAATAAAATCTCCGAACTCAAATAGCAACTTTTCAAGACCAACATGGGTAAAACTTGGCACTTTATTAAAAACTCCTGAACTAAACTAGACACAAGATCTCTTGTTACAGCAAGAGGACACAAAGAAAAATCACACACAAAAATAACCGGGTTGCCTTCCGCAAAGCGCTTTCTTTATAGCCACTGGTTGTATGCCCGTACGTTGCTACGGGTGACAAAAGTAATTGAATTACGTGATTCTTAATTAATTTGAATGCATGTGCGTTGCTACAGTTGGCACAAGTAGAGGTTAGCCTATTTCATTATGAGAACAACATTCGGTACAAAATACATAACCACCTAAATTGAGTGTAACTAAGAGATCAAATCAAAACAAGTACCTTGAAAGTTCCTTTTGATACTAACTTGCTGAGAATGCACTGACCGGTGAGATTGGACAAGAACAAGAACGCCACAGCGTCCTTGCGCCTGACCGGGATGTGGTTGACAAACTGGCAATCACAGTTTGGTGCATGCCAAGACCTGCAACTAATGATTTGCGGGCAGACCCAACTTCATGGTGTCTAATGTTATAGGTACAGCAAATCATGCCGTTGCACATTCCTTGTGATTTTTATCTACATGAGAACTCCTTAAATATACAAAAGCTCGTTTACACGATTTTTCTCTACATGAGAACAACTTACATATACAAAAGCTCATTTACACAAGAAATGGGCTATGACCACAGAACAATCACAGTTAGAAAAGCAAACGTTGGAGCGCATAATCTGCCTGATTTGCATATCCTGCGAACTGAACCCAACCAAATGCCATCATCAGAACGTGGCCCCAAAAAATGATTGCTGAAAGAAAACTTTGTATATAGAGAAGGACTATTAAGCCATGAGGGAGTTTGTTTGTGAATTTGAATTTAACCTGTTGCTACACCAAGCTGTGTCTTTTCCCAGCAGATCTTGCACAGAGCAGTATCTGAATCTAAGAATGCTTGCCCATGTACCCTTTCTACACATGACGATGACATGTCATAATTTACATGGCAAACGTTCTTGCCATAGGCCAAATTAATAAATTCATTGAGGCAATGATACAATTGTGGGAGAATTCAGATAAATTACATGAACACAATATTATGAATTCTGGACGTAAATTCAGTAAGTCATCATTTGGATTCAGTTAACCATACAATGCAATGCATACCATATGGACGCAAAGGACGCTCCTGGATGTCGGGTCATCCCAGACGTGCAGCAGCACCCTGGCCCCCTCCCGTGACTTCCTCTTGAGCAGATCACCTAGCAAGACTATATCTTGCGTAAATCTCTCTCTTGCATAAATCTTATTGGCAGTCTTGATTGCTCTCTCCATGAGTTTACTGTGCTAGCTCATCAAGAAGAAGAAATATTAACAAATTTACTCCTAAACAACACAGAAGTAACATGCCATTGCAGGGAATGAATTCAGTCTGAGAAAGTAGATGTTTTTCTGAAAATTTGTGTCATTTGTACTAGAAAAAAACACCAAGAGACGCAAAGTAGACCATGAAGACCAAAACCAAACTGCATGCTTCAATACAAAAAGACAACGAAAGGGATGACTTAACTGAATATGCTTAGAGTTAAACCTTGGAAGGTAAGTACACGGTCAAGACCCAAACCACACTGCATGCTGCAATACAAAAAGACAAAGAAAGGTATGACACAACTGAATATTCTTAGAGTTAAACTTTGGAAGGTACACAACTGAACATGTATCATGCTTTTACACACTTGACATGTCAAGACAACAATCACATGACACAAAGTAATATTTCCGATTCAAAGAACCAATAGGTACCATAATTTCTAAATGCCCTAAATGAATGGTAAAAGTTGCAGTAATCAAAGCAAGGAAACCAAATCCATATGAATCATCTGCTAATACTAAGGACACATACAGCTTTGCAGCCTAATTGTCTGATATTCTTTGAGTTTGCAAGCAACTCAGCTTGAATGTCAATGCACAACCGTGTACTGACTGAATATCAATGTCCCCCTGAAATGGTAATTTGGTTTCCCATTCACCGAGAAGCGGTCTTGCGATCAGTCCATGCCAACTATAGTTTCGGCTCTTAGAATAATTGTGTTCTCTGCATCAGTTCATGCCACTCAGCCATTCCCACTCGATGGAAAGTACAGAACAGGAACACCTCATGCCAGTCTACAAAATGCATGTACCTGCAAGCAAAATTATACAGACTACAGTTTACCTCAATTTCCACACAGACAGCTGATGTATACCACATAATCACGGTCATAGGCATAGTCGTTGAGCACGTTGTGCAGGAAGATGTACACGTCATTGGAGTGGAGCGTGTCGAGGAGGGCGCGCCATGCTTTCATTTAGAGCTCTGCCTGCAAGTTGACCAAGATAAAAAAGCATATCATCTCACAAAATCATGCCAATTGTTCATGTTGATGCAACCAATGAATTATCAGGAACCAAGCTTCTCAAACAAAAGGAATGGCGACGAACTAAAAATATTAACCAATTTCACAACATTGATGTTCATCTTACTCAATGGAAAGTACAGAACAGGAACACCTCATGTCAGTCTACAAAATGCATGTAGCTGCAAGCAAAATAGACAGGCAGACGATGTATACTACAGTTTACATCAATTTCCACACAGGCAGCCGATGTATATCACATAGTCACGATCATAGGCATAATCGTCGAGCACGTTGTGCTGCCACCCTTAGAGACACCAGTGCATGTTACAGAAATCATAGGTGCTTCAGTTAAACGGACAAATAACAAGTGTAAATACATGGTAACAGAGAAATTGACGCACATCTTGCATAACAGTGTTAATACGGTAATACTCTATAGGTTTGGAGCAAGACAGGATTTTTTAAAAAGTTTGCCATGACAAAGTTAGCACTACGTAACCTAAAAAACAAAAATTACAAAAGTGAGTCCATTTGGTCTAATATGATCCCTTGAACAAAACTGAACTGCATCTCCTATTCAAAGCTAAAGTGTTTCAGTTAAACAAAAATACTGTTACTTCAGATCTTAAAATAACTCAAGAAGAAAGACCTAGCTGCGGTATGCCTTTGCTATCCTGAAAGGGTAGAGAGCAAAACTGCACCGGCCGAGGCAGTAAAAATATGCAGTAAATAAAATGTCCAGTAACATCAATGTTGTGAAATTGTCGATTGCAGGAGCTGATGAAGCTCTTGATTCATACATTCGGGCACACCCAAAGGTGTCCAACTGTTGGTGCGTGTAGTTATACTGCCTCAGTTTTCTTCTTGTTCATAAAATATCTTTACATCGGTTTATTCAGCATCCGATTCTATAAAATTCCTACATTAATCTGACCAAACGAAAATGACTTGGTGGATGAAATAAGCCTTCAGGCAAGAAATCGAATAAAGAGACCAGCCAGCTAGGGAAAATAGACGAAGATACGAAATATAGGGAACCAGCAAGAGAAGGAGCCGTACGCATGGTCGCTCGATGAGGAGGCGTCGCCGGCGACCGCCACGGCGGCAAAACAGACGCGCAAGGGGGCAGGGCAGAAGAGAGGGCTCAGAGCAGCGGTTGGCGTTGGCGGCGGCTACCGGACCACCTGCTCGATCTCAAAAACGGAACAGCCGGTGAGGGTGATATGGTGCACGGGAGACGGCGACTCGGATACGGGAATACGGGAAGGAGGACGATGCTCCCCACGGCGGCGGCGGCCTTGCCGGGGAACGATGGGAAGGGACGGCGGCGGCCGGCGGCAAACCCTAGTGCCACCACTCGCCTCTCTTTCTTCCCTCGGTGCTGGAGGGAACGTACCATACAAGGGAGGAAGCAAACCGGTAAGAGAGGTGGACTGCAGGTTGATTTCGAGATGGGCCGGCCCGTGTTAGCGACGTGAGATCGATCGGTCTGGCAGAAAATGGCAGACGTACCAACGTACGAACTCCCATTTAATAGTAAAGATATAGCTAGGCTTACTTACTTGGTATCAAGATGGTTGAAGTGAGGTGGCTTGGCATCCCCAAGCTTAAATTCTTGTACTTATTTGATATATGTAGGGTGAGCCTAGGGGTACATCCTCAAGCTTGAGTTTTTGTCCCTCTTGATCTTGTTCATCACCCTCAATTCTTCCACCTTAAAATTCTCTTTACACAACACTCGTCACAAACTTGATTAGATGGGTTAGTACCTTCATAAATTAAATCCACATAGGCACAGCAAAGACATATCATGAATTGATTTTAAACATTAGCTACTTTTACTATGGTTATGTAATGCTCCTTGATCAAAAGAACCGCACAAAACACAAGTAATGAGAGTAATGCAGAATAAAGACAGGATATGTCAAAAACTGGACAGCGAATTACTATTATCACTCTTTTTATTTGGTTTTAGCTTTGGGAAAAGTTTAAATGATAGAGATTTTGCAATGGTTCCATTGGCATGAACAACACATATTCAAGGTCGACCCCAACTTCTCCATTACTCATCCTTCTCATTAACTTTCCCAAATTTTATAAAAAATGAAAATCCTAAACTAATTGTCACAAATCAGTAGGTAAAGATATTTTACATGTTGTGAGGATATAAAGGTGTGCTCAAACCGAATAGGAAGTTAAAGCATAAAGAACACACCACAGAATATCAAACCATCAACTTTTAAGTCTAACTCTTTTCCTATGCATTGGCATTTATATATGAATAAATAGCAGCAATTTTGTGATAACCAATGCATGTAGTGATCAGTAGCTTGCATTTTAAATAACATAGAAACATAAAGAGGATTCTTATCTCTTCCTCTCTCATAATAGTTGCAAGCATTAAAGTTAAACATACCCACATAGTTTTGAATAGAATCACCACATAAAGACTTATCATCTAATGAGCATAATGGATCATCAAACTCAATTAAATCACTTTCATCCTCAACGGCTTCCCCAAGCTTAAACTTTTGCAGAGCATTAGCAATAAAGGTGTTCAAAGAGTTAGTACCACAAACATGAGTGTTATGCAAATAAAATTTAATTTTCTCCTCAAACACTTCATGTCCTAACTCAAGATAGATATTATACAACTCTAAATTTTTTTTGGTTCTTTTCCATTTTCTAATTTTTTTGTGTTTTAGATTTATATGTTAGTATGCAATGCAAACAAGAATAAAAGTTTAGCACAACGCTCCCCGGCAACGGCGCCAGAAAAGTACTTGATAATCCCCAAGAGCAAGGAATCACTGTAGCACAATTCGATAAGTATTTGAGTGTCGAACCCACGAGGAGCTGAAGGTAAAATATCTATTCTCTAAAGCCCTATAACCCTCTTATATGGCCTTTTATGCAAAGCAATAAATATGAAAGGATCTAACTAATGGAAGCAAGTGACGTGGAATGGGTTTATCTAGTAGCAAGTTTCTTAGAGCAAGTTTTTCTCAGCAGTTTTCTCAAGCAAGTTTCTCAAGCAGCAAGTAGCAAAGATCTCTAGTAGCAAATATCTCAAGGGAGCAAGTGTTCTAGCAATTGTTATTTCATTCGTGTGGTTGTCACAATTAGTGAAGCACATGTTTTAGTCTTAGTTGTTTCTTTTAGGTGGGAGCCATAAATAGGTGTAGCCAAATAAATGAGCAATTACACAACTCTTATGATGGATCTCATGGCCAAATAAATGTGCAGCACAAGAATTATTAAGACATAATTGTCCCACCATAGCCTTAAGTTCTAGGGTCCCCCATATATTTCCCCCATAAAGTAACTTCAAGTCTCAGACACCGGTTTCTCTCTACTCCGACATGTCCTACTCAATCCATTACGCTACGGTGATCACCTTACATGCATTCCCCAACATATGCGTGCACTCATATATTGTACATAAAGACAATCATAAAAGATAACAACACTTGTATGCAACTAATCAACGAACTATTTCACAAGTGCCATGAACAAATCACTTCTCAAACACAGATGGGAGACACAATAGATCAAGGGAATAGTATATTGCATCATACATCATGTTTGCCAAGAGTTTACAGTGGGGAGATGGAGATGATCTTGCTGTAGATGTTGATGATGAACACGTCGGAGGGGGGTGGAGCCCTCCGGAGGTGATTCCGGCGGCGTTTCCCCCCTCCGATCTTCTCCGGCGGCAGCCTTCTGACTCTCTGTTTCGTGGTTTTCTGTTTCTCCGCCGCCTCCCTTCGCGAAACATCATGGGACCTTTTTTATAGTCGTTTTTAGGTCAAGACTATGTCGGTGGAGCAAATATCGACGGCCACGGAGCTCCGAGGTGGAAACGAGATAGGCCCACGCGGCCATGTACTTTAGGCCGCGTGGGACCCTCCCATTTCCAGCCTGTTGGGCTTCTGGTCTTCAATTTAAGCCCATTGCGTTCGTCTCGAAAATTCTGAACCGTGCTCTTTGACCTTGCCCTTTTTGGAGTCCCGAAGCTCCCGGAAAGTCTGAAACACTAAAAAAGACGTTTTCTGGAAAAACAGGGTTAATTCCAAATAAATGGGAAAACAATGAAGTATTCCCAAAATCATTATAAAACATTGATATAACCCTTATATGATGCAAATATGATTGGAATATAAGCAATTAAAGTGCAAAGTTCATGTATGCATTTTACATGCATCAGCAATCAATGATGCAGGCGTGGTATTTAACGTGCGGTAGGTCAAGAGGGCAAACGACTTTCTTGGCCTCCTCGATACTAGTTGGCAATGTGTTCCCCTCGGGAAGACGCTCGTGCAAGAATTGCATGTTCTTGTTGAAGCTCGCGTCGGTCCATTTGTTTCCCGACTTCATCTCCAGAGCATCAAGCGTTACTTGCAAGCACGTATCCTGTGGCCGGCACCCAGGATACAACGGAGTCTTCCCGTCTATCTCCATTTGAGCTAGCTTGGCTTTCTCTCTAACGGTGCTCGCGTTCTTGAGGAGCAGTTCTTGAACATGAGACTCCATCAAGGCCGACATTAGCGAGCTCTGCGGCGTGTTCGCGTCTTCTCCACCACCATCATGACCATGTCTGTCGGCATCTCCTTCGTCACGATCATCTTGCCCGCCCTCGTCTTCAGGCGCAACATTTGCTGTCGGTGCTTGGTTGAAGCCTTCCATGAAACCGCGCCTGAGCAGGTGTTCCTCCAATTGTCCGGAATCAGGGTCGATCCATCTCACAAATTTGCAACTTCTACACGGACATCGTATCTGGCGCCCGTTGCACCGAATCATTTCCGCCTTCGCTTCTTCCTTGTAGTTGTTGATTTGATTTGGAGCTCATCTTGATGACCATGGTCGCCTACGCGGTATACATATAGAGTATGTGTTATTAATTAGAATTAATTAACCGCAACATGCACACACACATACAAGCTTCTCATGCGGGAAATCGGAAAGTCGGAAATGTTCGACGAAAAAATTCGGCATGACTTCCCTAAAAGTAGGACATATGTGGTGCAAAAATTTACCGAAATGGAAATGAATCAACATTTCGGCAAACATCCATGCACCACGCCGGCGCAAGCAAAGATTCATGCAAACCACACACACAAGTTTCATGCATAGATCCGTTCGACAATAGTTTGCTTCATGCAAACCACACACACAATCGCCCACCGACAAGTTTCTCATGCCTTTAACAAACATCCATCCAACAATACCCACCTAGTAGATCTAGATCCGTTGCCGATACGTGACCGTGATCGATGAGAGAGAGTGTGTGGTGATGGAGAGAAAATTGTGGACAAAAAGAGAGGAGGAGAATATATATGGAGGCTCTCCCCAAGCCCTCACCAATTATATATCAAATAAAATAGGTTTAATAACAAATAATGGAGAATAGGATGGTCAAAATGGCATGGGAGAGAGGAGGAGCTCGAGCTAGATGGGAGGATGAAGAAGGTCACATGCATGGGGAAAGGGTGGTGCCACCTTTTTGTAGATCTGGGCCAACTTTTTGTGGCGCATGGTGTTTGATGCGCCACAGAAAGTGCACATTCTGTGGCGCACCAGCCACGGTGCGCCACAGAATGTCCCCAGATGGACCTTGGCCCAATGATTGCACGTGGGACCCACGGGAATTCTGTGGCGCATGGTGTCTCATGCGCCACAGAAGTCTGGATTTCTGTGGCGCCTCTGTTGACATGCGCCACAGAATTTTGACTTTCTGTGGCGCATGGGCAAAAGATGCGCCACAGAAAGTCGGACATTTCTGTGGCGCACGAGCATCCATGCGCCACAGAAATAATTCTGTGGCGCACCAATTAATGGTGCGCCACAGAATGGCAACCTCCCTATAACCCTTTTCCTAGTAGTGTAATGTATTGTTTTTAATTTCAACAGATTACAAACAGCACCACTGAACAGTAGTTACAGTAGCTACTGTTCACTGGTGCTGATCGCGGATGAACAATAACCGGCTATAAACAGTAGCTACAGTATGATCCCTGCCGTCCGATCGCGGATCGACGGCCCAGATCCACCCCCACACCGATGAACAGTACCGGCGACTCCGATGAACAGTAAACGGTCACCGATGAGCAGTACCGTCTTAAAAAATTACGATTCCCTCTCTTTTTCATTATAACACATATACATGAAATATATGCGCGTCGACGAGTAGGTTCCATTCCCGTGATCGGTTCCGAGTTTGGTCGACTCTGACTCCTTAATTTTGGATCCAGATTCGCAAAAACATTTGACGAATTTTGTCAAATTTGTCGCACTTAGTCATCCACTAGAATTTTCCTTTCACGAGAAGATGGATATCACCCTTCCAAACAACTTTCATGTTGTAACATTTTTATTTTAACGAACATTTACGTATTTCTCACTAATGTTCAAATTCGTTGTACATCCATCGGCTCATCCATGGTTACTATCCCATACACTGAAGAAAAACGTAGCTTTTCCAGATGAATAGTGCTCCACCCGGTAAACAAGCCGGTCACACCGGTGAATATAGCTGTGCAATGACCGGTGTATCATTCGGTGAACAGCCGGTCAACCTTTTTTTCTTATTTTCTTTTTACACGTAGACTTTTTTTTTTTTGCAGTAGTTTTCAGCGTATATTTTCTGGCTAAAAAATTTCCGAGCGTATTTACATAGGACTACCTTCTAAACAAGTTTAAACTTTTTGACGGTATTTTTCTCTAACTTTTTTACAGTATTTTAAACCTTCTTGTGGACTTTTCGATAGTAATTTTTGGCATTTCTTTTCGTGTATAACTTACCAACCACATTTACATACATACATACATATACCTCCCGAACAAGTTTAGACTTTTCGACTGTATTTCTTACAGAAAAAACAACTAAATATTTTCTCCTCTTTTTCTCATTCCTTCGTTTTATCCTATAGAATGATAATTTGCGACACAAATTTCCTTCCGAGCACAAATTTTCGTGCGACATTCATCCAGTGTACATCCGGCTATTTTTAGATTCATCCCAGTTTATCTTCAAAATATTACAGTTGGTGATCACACAATTATACAATGATTTAATAAACCCACGGTACCTGTCAATACAAAATGAACTCACACGTCTAACTACAAACACTTCTCTTAATACATACAATTTTTTGCTTCAGCACATCCGTTTTACTTTTTGAACAAAAAGAATAACTAATTAACACTATTAAAAACACAAAATACGCTCATGTACACACAGGCGCGGCGTGTCGCCGTGCCATCTTGCCTAGTACATCAGGTAACGAGCGAAGACAAGAAGCAATACATCAGGAGCTAGCTAGGGGTAATGGGCCGCCACGTATAGGATTTTTGTTCGGTGCCACTAGTACAGAACGACACATCGGATACCCCTCTATGAAAACGGCACAAATTTTAGCGTTGCGGACGAGACCTGGCAGAGGCTGGTCCGTCAACATTGGTTACGGAGAATTTTATATCTCCGTTACCAAAAGTATTGGCAACGGTCATAAATTTGTCTCCGTTTCCAATATGTATCTCTATGGCTACGGTTGTTTATGTATATCCGTTTGCGATGTGCTTGGGACATTGCAGTTGCAATCTGGAAGCGCGCATGTTCAATGCGGCTTAATTCACGAGGGATTGGAACCGCCTGATCGACGCTAATAAAATGTGACTGGAACCGCGCGAAGCCAGGCAGGTCCCGTATTCTCCCCTTCGTTCTCTCCCACATTATCTACCACACTAGCACAACCGCCATGGAGGAACCCTGGTGGCAGAACGAGGAAGTCCCGAGCGACGACGCGAGCGCGGAAGACCGCGGTGAAGTTCCATGGTGGGATCAAGACGGGCCGCCGGACTCGGACCCCGACGACTCGGACCCGCCATCTTCACGCGCTGTAGAAGACGACTCCGACGACTCGGACCCGCCATATTCACGCGAAGGAGAAGCGACTCCGAAGAGGACGAGTCGCCGGAGGAAGAGGAGCCGGAGGACCCGCCGGAGCCGTATTATTCTAGACAGGAAGAATACGACGCCGCCGCCGACGACGACGAGGAGGCGTCGGAGGAGGCGCCGGAGGAGGAGGCATCGGAGGAGGCGCCGGAGGAGGAGGCGCCGGAGAAGGAGGATCACGCTCCGGAGAAGGAGGCGCGAGAGGAGGATTCGCCGGAGAAGGACGCACGGCCGGAGAAGGAGGAGCACGAGCCGGAGGAGGAGGAGGAGCACGCGCCTGAGGAAAAGGCAACCGGCAAGAAGCGACGCCGCGCCGCGGATGACAATGGCGCGGAGGCAGGGCGTAAGCAGAACAAGTAGAGTAGATAGTTAGTTCAATTACTCTATCGATCCTTTGTAAGTAGGCCAAGTGTGTCAGTGAAGAAATTAGAGAAAACGGTTGTTTATCGCCTCCGTTTGCAATGTTATATGCTATAAATGTGCCACTGCGGCAACCCTAACGCTCTCGCTCTCACTCTCACTCTCACTCTCACTCCACAGTCATAGTGTGACGGCGGCTCCAGACCTAACCCTTATCTCGCAGATCTGAGCGGCGCGTCCGGCCGGCATCGCCGCCGTGCATCTTCCCCCAGCGGCGCGTCGGCGCATCTTCCCCCAGCGGCGCGTCGTGAGCCGCCGCGCATCCCCCCAGCGGCTCGTCGGCGAGCCGCCGGGCATCTTCCTCGAGTATGTCGCCGACGCGGATCTACTGGTCTATTGCCGTGCATCTTCCCCGGGTATGTAGCCGACTAGATCTTACATTTTGTTTAAAGTAGCACAGAAAACTTGTCTAGTATTTGAAGTCTAGTATTGTGTTCTGTCTAGTGCCGATGATGAATACACCCCTCGACACTCGATCTTACATTTTATTTAAAGTAGCATCTACCGATCTAGTATTGTAGTACTGTCTAGTATTGTAGTATTGTGTTCTGTCTAGTATTGTAGTACTGCCGATGATGAATACACCCCTCAACACTAGATCTTACATTTTTTTTAAAGTAGCATATAAAACTTGTCTAGTATTTAAAGTCTAGTATTGTGTTGTGTTTGTTTTTAGTACTGCCGATGATGAATACTTTACCTTCAACTTGTCTAGTATTTGAAGTCTAGTATTGTGTTGTGTTTGTTTTTAGTATTTGAAGTCTAATAGATTAATTTCAACCCTTTGTCAATATGCTAATCCTCGTTATGGTTTTGTGTAGCTAGTGTATGAAGTAATAGTATATTTCGGCGACAATGCATAAAAATGGTGAGGCAATTGAAGGTAACATCACCTTCAAGTTCTGCCTCCAAATCGTTTCGATCGGACAGCAAGCACACGGATATAGGCGCTTAAGGTGTAAACTGTTTTCATCTTAAATTGTATTTATGTCATGTAGCATCATATTTGGCCCTTTTCTAACTAGACATCCATGTATTTTATATGCAGAAGCGCCATGCAGATCCAAACAAGGTTTAAAAGAGCTAAATACAAAGTGGGATCATATCCGTGAACCGTCGTTGTTGTGACGTTTCGCTGCACTGTTCAAAACACTTTTTTAATTAAGAGTGTCTTGGACAGTGTGGCCGAAATGTCACAGCGGTGACGTTATTATATTTCGGCGACACCGTCCAAGATGGAGCAAGCCTCGCTGCGAAGAATTTGGCAAGATTAATTTGCTAAGGAGGCTTGCGAGCTCGGTGTGGTTTCTTGTTTTTAGTTTCTCCATCTATTTTGTGTATGTGTGTAGCAATTTGGCTGCAGATGTGATTTGGGGAAGCATGAAACCGCTACTCGAGTCTTTTGCTAGGTCGAATTCCGTTTTCGGCGCTTCGGAACTGAGGAAGAAGGTGGAGCTGGAGAAGAGTGGAGTGTCATAAAAGTTAAGTTTAGGGAGGCATGAGAATGATAGGATTAGCGAGGCATGTGTAACTCATCTTTTGATGCTATGTAATGATGACAATTCTTATATACGTTATGAATGGATTTGGTAGCAACTTTGTGCTTCTGCTGTGAGATTTTGAATGTAATTTGGCAACCGAATTGCTCATGTAGGCTTCTGAAAGAACCTCAATGCAAACGAGTAAAATAGAATCTCCGTTACTGATGCACCGATACATCGGAAACGGAGATGGGTCCGCAACCGTAGCCAACTTATGCCTCATCGGTGACGGTTTTTTTTTACCTCCGTTACCGATTAAGGTCTTCACATCAGTGACAGGGTCGGGGACACGGACCCTTTCTTCGTTGCCGAAGGGGTTTTTGGCCCGTTTCCGATGTGTCGTTCTGTACTAGTGTGCGTCGATTCCGCGGGAAAATCCTATATCTCTACTATATAATATAGGTAAACGACCATGGTGGTACGTCAAAAAAACCAACAAGATCGTGCCACTCCTCGCTACAAACCCGGTTCATATGGCAAAATAAACCGGAGCAAAGTTTGGTAACCTACACACGCACGACTCCTCCTGTCCTCCACGGTCTCAACAAGAAAACCAGCTGGCCAAGGCAAACCCACCCGCCACGCGAATCCTCGCATAAAACACGTGATCCAAGTTGCGATCGGATGCCTCATGATCCTGTAGCGGTGTCGCCTGTCGGACAAGAAACCAATTCAAATCCAAAACCCCGATTTGCACGTTGAAGGGTAGAGGTGAAAACCCTAGCCTAAAATCCCTCAAAGAACAAGTTCTACAGAACATGACTAGCTCTCGCCGCTTCTAGCCTCGCCGACGGCCACTCCGGCCCCGGCGCCCACCCCTCGTGCCGGTGCACCCTTCGCCGCCAGTGCGCTTCCCCCCTTTTTTCCATGGCGGGCTCCCCTTCCTCCCTGGGTAGCTCGAGGCAGCGTGTAGGTAGAGTTCTTCAGTGGCAGAGGATCGACTCGGGTACCCTTTCGGCATCCCCAGGGCTCCGTCGGAGCGGCGAGCGCCTGGCGGTGTCTGGCATGGGGCTCTCGGACGAATCCTCTGGCCGCGAGTCGCCGGAAGTTGAGTCAAGGCGGGCGCCGCCGGCGCCTCCGGTCCTAGAGGAGGGCCAGATCCAGGAACCTTGGGTCCTGCCAAGGCCGTCGCGGAAGTCGATGTGGAGGCGGCGCTAGGAGCGGCGCATGGTGGCGGGTCCCTCTCGTGATCCCGTGCCGCCGGAGTTGCACGGCCTCTGCTTCAAGTGCTACTAGCCGGGGCATCGCAAGTCGGAGTGCACAAACAAGGTGGTGTGTGCCCGCTGTCGTGTGGAGGGCCATGTGGCGGATGAGTGCAAGCGGCCGCGGAGCCCTTCATCGGATGACGAGCTCCGTCGGGCGGCGCTTGCAAAGATGGCACGCCGGACGTTCCAGGAGGCGCCACTCGGGGGGCAGGGCCAACGCCCTCTGGGTCTTGGCGACCCGGCTCACCCTCGACGTCAAGCTGGTGCCTTTCCGGGCGCGCAGCAGCCGCATCCTCCGCCGCCGCCGACCCATGTCCCAGGTGCTGCTCCTCCACTACGGGACGCGCTGACGGCCAACCCATCGGTAGAGGCCTGGGAGATCTTGGAGGACGCGCCACTTTGTGTGGTGAGGCGCTCGCCGCGCGTATGCGAGCTGGAACGGCGTTTGCGTTTCGCGTTGGTGGTGTGTGTAAGTGGGAATCGGCCGGTGGTTTCCAAGGAATTCGTTTGAGAGGCGGTGGCGCTCAAGGCCAGCATACCGGCGGGCTGCTTCTCAGTCCATGAGTTCTTGCCGGAGGACTTCCTCATCGTCATCGACACGGCGGAGCACCGCAACGCAGTCATGGCGCTCCCCGCTCTGGAGCACCGTGGTTGTAAGTTCGTATGCAGGCCGTGGAAAAGGCAGGCCCAAGCCACGGGTGTCACCATGCGTTCCATGGTCGAGCTGGTCCTGGAAGGTCACCCGGCGCATGCTTGGGAGAGAGAGATTGCAGAGGAGCTTCTGGGCACGTCCTGCATCATTGAGTCGGCGTCTCCGGAGACGGGCTCGCGCGCTGACCTTGCTCTGTTTCGGCTTCGTGCTTGGACAGACAACCTGGAGAAGATCCCGACAGCCCGTACGCTGGTCATCCCGGAGCCGGAGCCGGAGGCAGACCCGCCTTCCCCAGCGCGTGAGTTCTCCGGCGAGCCCCGCAGCCCACCGCCGGCAAGAGTCAGTGAAGAGGCAGCTACCCTTCGCTACCGAGTTCTGATTCACGTGGTTGGCGTGCTGGAGAGCACGCCGCGCGATGAGGCTTGGGTGATGCACGGCTCGCCGGACAGTGACCGGAGTGGTCTTCCTAGCCCTCCGAGTCCCCATGGCAGCGCTAGGGAGTGGCGGCGGTTGTAGTGGCGGCGAGGTGTGCCGGACCGTCGCGGCGGCGCCGGCGGCGCGGGCGATGCTGGTATAGGAGGTGGGCCTGGGATGCGGTCCTACAGACAGGTGGTCTCCCAACCGTCCGATTGGCAATCTCCGCCAATGGAGAGCTGGATGGGCCGTCACGTAGCGCAGCCTTTGCACCCCAGGAGCGTGGGCGCAAGACCAGTGGCCCTTGCAGGGACAAGAGAGGTTCCAAAAGCTGTTACCCCTGGTGCAAGCAAACAAACGGAGGTGCAGGCGGCGGGGACAAAAAGTACTTTGGCAAATCCCAAGGCGAGTGGAAACAAAGGGCTACAGGAGTGTTCTGATCCAAAGCTACTGCTTCAGGCGGGGACGGCTGTCCTGAGCAATGAGGTACAGCCAGCGAGTGTGGAGGCCTGCGACTCTGATCCTGTTGCAGCGCGGACCGGGTCTTTGGAAGCGGAGGCAGGAACAAAAGCTGCTCAAGAGCCGTTGGAGGTTGTGCGGCCCAGTGGATGCGCGACACCTGGCGAGTTGGTGGTGGAGGACAACCAGCGTCTTCCGGCCAGCTTGGACTCATCCCACTGCTCTTTGGGGCCCACATCGGAGAGCTGCAGCCGCGAGGAGTATTTCCAGGTGTCCTTTTCGGAGGCCATGGGCACCCACGGAGCTGTTACTAGCCCATTGGAGGATGGGCCACTTTGTGACTCCGTGGATTCCCAGCCAGCCCAGACGGCCCACCAGGCCCAGACGCACCCTTCTCCTGAAGATGGCCTGGCAATGCCCGTGCCTGACGCTGCGGAGCTCGCTAACATCAGGGGATTCTGCGCCTCGATCCTAAAAACTCTAGCGCCACCACTCCTGCGTGAGGTCGAGTCCTTGGTCCTCAGGCCGGAGGCTGAACCCTTCACTCCTAGAAGGATTACCAGGCGCAGCGCGGCGGCACCAACTCCAACACCGGCCACGCAGAAGAGAAACCGCAAGGCCTCGGCGGCGGACACTGTGTTGCTGAATGCGCTAGGAATTGCATCTGGCGAGCTGGTGGTCAATGAGGATCATCTACGTGGTTTCCGCGCGCTCTTCGATTCCCCAATTCGGAAGCAGCAGCTCAGGGTGCTTGCGGGAGTCTTTGGCAAGACAATGCCACCAATAGCAGCACCGGAGAGAGCCATCCGTGAGATGGCAGTGGAGGTTCGAGTGCAGTAGATGCGCTCGCTAGAGTCCAAGCCATTAGTTGTTTAATGGATTGTAACATCGAGGTCGGGAGTTGGAATGCCAGGGGATTGAATGACCCGGCTAGGAAGGACTCAGTTAGAGAGTTTTTTGATTCCTTAAACGTGAACTTAGTTTGTATTCAGGAGACTAAAATGGCGAACATCGATCGCTATACTGTTATGCAATGTCTAGGCCCATCCTTTGATGGGTTCGCTTATTTGCCGGCTGTGGAGACTAGGGGAGGCATTCTTTTGGCCTGGAACATGTCGGTGTTGGATGTGAAGAACATCAGCTGCGACACGCATGCCATTACTGGGGAGGTGCATGCGAGGAATGGAAGCACTTGGTGGATTACTGGAGTATATGGACCTCAGAGCAACGAGGACAAAGTCCAATTCTTGCAGGAGCTTGTCAAGAGAAGGTCCCTATGTCCTGGACCGTGGCTAGTTATAGGGGATTTTAACATGATCTTGAGAGCTTCGGAAAAGAATAGTACTAACCTCAACCACAACATGATGACAAGGTTCAGGGAGTTTGTGCGAGACTTAGAGCTCAAGGACCTCTACATGCATGGCAGACTATTTACTTGGAGTAATGGGAGAGCTGACCCAACCCTAACACGGATTGATCGCGCTCTGGTCTCGGTTGATTGGGATCTTTTACACCCAGACTGTATTTTGCAAGCCTTGTCTTCTTCAGTATCAGATCATGCGCCGCTGCATCTATCCCTAAATGCAGTTGCAAAACCAGTCAGGCGCTTTAAATTTGAGATCTTCTGGACCAAATTGGAGGGATTTGAAGAGGCCGTGAAGGAGGGCTGGGTTTGTGATGAGAGCATTGTGGATCCATACCATAGACTGGATACACTTCTCAGGAACACCGCGACGCACCTTCAGTCCTGGGGGCAAAAGCGTGTTGGCAACGTCAAGTTACAGATCGCCATGGCTCACATTGTCATCTTACGTTTTGACAAGGCACAGGAGAGGAGGCGCCTCTCGGATGGTGAGGCTTGGTTACACAAAACCCTTAAACTCATGGTGCTTGGCCTCTCGTCCTTGGAGCGCACGATTGCCAGGCGGAGAGCTAGAGTTAGATGGTTAAAGGAGGGAGATGCCAACACCAAGCTCTTCCACGCCATTGCCAATGGCCGGAGGGCGAGGAACTTCATCTCGGCGGTGAGCTACCAGGGAGAAATCTGCACTGACCAAAATAGGAAGGAGGAGGCCTTCTACAGCACCTTTAGTTCATTACTGGGTGGAATTCATACCCGTGAGCACTCTCTGGACTTACAGCAGCTTGGTCTGCCTCGCCTTGATTTGCATGATCTAGATACAATGCTCTCGGAAGAGGAAGTTTGGGCTGTCATTAAGGAGATGCCATCAAATGGTGCACCTGGACCTGATGGTTTTTGTGGAGCTTTCTTTCAAAAGGCTTGGCCAATAATCAAGCAAGATGTTATGGCTGCCATACTTAAAATGTTTCTTGGAGATGGCAGGGGTTTTGGGAAGCTCAATAAAGCTCTTATAACCCTTATTCCGAGGAAGCCGGATGCGATTTTGGTAGGAGATTTTAGGCCAATAAGCCTTGTCCATAGCATTTCCAAGATCTGTTCTAAAATTCTTGCCAACAGATTGCGGCCGAAGTTGTGAGAACTTGTTAGCATGAACCAGTCCGCGTTCATTAAAGGGAGGTGTCTACATGACAATTTCATGCTCGTACGACAAGCAGCGAGGAAGATCAACTCCAGCAGAGTCTCGGGAGTGCTGCTTAAGCTTGACATCTCACGGGCTTTCGATACCCTCTCTTGGCCATTTTTATTCGAAGTTCTTCACCAGTTTGGGTTCAGTGAGAGTTGGAGGCGGCGTGTAGCCATCCTATTTCGGACGGCTAGCACGAAAGTAGTGGTCAATGGAGTTCCGGGGAAGAGTTTCGTGCATGCCTGCGGGTTGCGGCAAGGCGACCCCATATCCCCAATGTTCTTTGTGATGGCGATGGAGGTGCTTACCTTGCTGATCACAAAGGCGGTGGAGGGACAACTTTTGTCAAATCTGCCAGGAATACGTCCCCTGCAGCGAATGTCTGCTTTCGCTGATGATGTGGTGATTTTCTGTAAACCTAACACCGCGGATGTCTTCGCAATTAAGGAGTTGCTGAACCTGTTCGGAGAAGCCTCGGGGCTACGCATGAACTATCAAAAGACAACTGCTACTTTCATCAGATGTACCGAAGAGGAGGAACAGCAAGTACAGAGTATCCTGGAGTGCAGATCAGCAAAGTTTCCGATAACCTACCTCGGACTCCAATTGGCGTTGCGGCCTCTCACCAAGGCTGAATGGCAACCGATGTTAGACAGAGCAATTGCAACAGTGCCGGCTTGGCAACGAGGCTTGTTAGCGCGGCAGGGCGGTTGGTGCTAATCAAATATGTGGTGACAACGAGGCCTATCCATCATTTGCTTATTGCAGAAGCGCCGCTTTGGCTGTTGGATGAGTTGGATCGCTGGATGTGTGCCTTCTTCTGGGCTGGTAAGGAAAAAATAAATGGAGGAAACTGTCTTGTTGCTTGGGACAGGATTTGTAGGCCCACAAAATACGGTGGTCTGGGTGTCGTAAATCTGTGCTTGCAAGGGTTAGCTCTTAGAGTTCGTTGGGCATGGCTTGCAAGAACAGATAAAAAAAGGCCGTGGCAGGGCTTGGCTATGATCAAGGATACAGCAACACTTGGAGTTTTTGAAGGACTTGCTTCAATCAAGGTGGGCAAGGGTAGCGAGGTTCTCTTCTGGAAGGATGCTTGGATCGATGGTATGACTGCCGCTTACATCGCTCTGGCGGTGGTGCCGTTGGTTAGCACAAGGAATAGGAATAAGAGATCAGTGGAGGAAGGGCTGCGTGAGCACAGTTGGATCATCGACATACAGGAACAGCTGGATGCGGAAGCCAGCAGCAAATGTGTGAAACTTTGGCTGGCAATTCAGATGCTGCAACGCGACGAGTTGGCCGAGGACAGGTTCAGTTGGCCCTGTTCCAAGTCAGGAGAGTACTCAGCTCGTGCTACCTACAAGAGGCTCTGTATAGGGAGGGTGGAATTCACAGCCAACGAGTGGATCTGGAAATCGAAAGCATCACTCAAATGTCGCATTTTTGCTTGGCTCGCTGTGCAATACCGCCTCTGGACTTCTGACAGACGGTTCAAACACAATCTCCAGGACCACACATCGGCATGCTTTGTTTGCTTGCAAGCTGAGGACACGGTGGATCACCTGTTGCTCCAGTGTGTGTACGCTCGAGAGGTTTGGTTCAGATGTGCCAGGGAGCTAGGAGTGACGATACCGATGCCTACGGAGACGGACATCTTAGAGCCATGGTGGAGGGCAGCCAGGAGTGAGTTTCAGGGGAGGGATCGTCGCATGCTTGACACCCTGATCATCCTAGTTTGTTGGAGCCTTTCGAAGCACCGCAACGCATGGGCCTTCAACAACATCAGAAATCAGTGCAGTCCGGAGCAGCTAGTTAGGAGGATTCGAGAGGAATGGCTGCTTTGGGAGAAGGTTGCAGCGGGAGGGAGATACCATCCTCCATGAGTAGTCTGTAGTTTTTCTTTTGGAGTTTTGGAGTGTTGCAGCCCCACTTGTTTGCAAGTTTGGGTTGTTTTCTTGTAATTAAACTCTATCTTCTATAAATATATGGTACGCCTTTGGCGTGCTCGCAAAAAAAATCCAAAACCCGAGTCAGTCTCTGCTTGCCTTATTATGTGAGCCTTTAAATAAGGCGATTGATTGCGCTGCGTCAAATCGATCCAACCTTAAGATCCAAATCATGCTAGCAATACGGCGAGACATCAAACAAGAACCATGGCGGTGACGACGACGGACAGAAGCAAACTCGTCGAGATCATAGGCCCCCGCGCGCGATGACCCCTCCGAGCTTCTGTTAGTACGTCGTACGAGACGGCTGGTTCCCTCACATCATCGTGATCCTGACGATTACCTGGACGTAGGTGCAGCCCGCAGCCTATAGCGCAGGCATGACGAAATCATCTTCTCCCTGCTCAGCCGTGTGTTTACCTCGACGCCCTCCTGCCTAGCGCCAGCGATGACGGCTGCCGGACACCCTCTGACACCCCTATCTGTGACGCCGCGCCGTGGACGCCAAGATCCAGTGCCTGCGCGAGGAGAGAAAGACGAGCAGCCAGCGCGCCACCTCCGAGTCTGACGAGATGTCATCAATTGAAACCGGCGCCCCGTCGCCTCGCAGAATCGTGTGTCTTTCACGTGGTGTGTGTTTCGACGAGAAATAAGTCGCCAAAAGCAATTCAAACTGTACATCAAGCTAGCTAGCTAAGGAAATTAGTCATATTCAAGCTAGCCAATACGATGCATGTCACCTGATCAATCAACCAGCATTTGCTAGCTTCTACATGCGCATCTGGCTGGACTGAAGTTCGTAAGTGCAATGCAAAATTTAATCGGTTTTGTCGATCGGCCGCTCATGCCGAGCTCCTCCATCACACACAGGGATTATAAGCAGCTTTACCTGGAATGCTGCGGATCACCTAACGTCCTATTAGATGAGAGGAACGAGAGGGTTTTCTCTGCTAAACCCTCCACAGTGGATGAGGTGTTAGCTCCTTCTGTTTTTGCCGTCCGCGGCTTGCCTCTAACACTTCTCTCTATATCAAGAAATCATCTCTTAGCTACTTTTGGTTTAAAAAATCGGTTTCTTCGATTCATCGATGATAGATTCAGCACCACAAACTTCAATCATGGAGTACCTCCGATGCTGCAACACTCAAAAACAAACTTAAAAAAATTAAACTCATCATTACACATGAAAAAAATCTTTCCTCTGTTCACTGACAAGTTTGTAAAATTGTAAATGTAAATTAAACGTATGGACAAATTTGGACTGAGTCTAAAATAGTAGATTAAATGAATTTTTTAAATAATAAAGTATAAAGCAACATATCCAATAAAAATAAAGATTAAGACGAAACGACGAACAACGGTTAAACTTATGCGGGTCTATTGATTATGGGAAAAATTTAGGTATCGCCACTGCCTTGACCGCCCTCACGGCGAAGCACGTTGAGCACGAGGAGGTGCTCGCACGATACAATATATGCAGCTATGCCCACGTCCTGATCGACATCCTCAATAATGATGAGCGTGTGCACGACCACCGTGCGTTGAGGGCTAGACAATAGACAACAAAGTGCGTGTGGCCTAGGCCGGAGATGAACGCTGACATCTATATATAAGACACTAGCTGCCACCATTTTCTTTCAGCCGCGACACCAAAAATCACGTGGCGAATAATGTGGAATGTGTAGAAGGAGTTGGCGAGCCAACACCGATGATTGATGGATCCTCGCAAAAAATATGATTAAGAAGAAAGCAACACATGATTCATATTGTGGAGATATGCCATGAAATATAGACGTTAGTGATTTCTTAGGAACGCACGGGTATTTATCAATTTGTGATATAGACGTTAAATTTCAAGAATACGGTATACACGTTAGTGATTTTGTAGCATCGCATGTGTATTTATCATTTACGACCCGTTGCAACGCACGGATCTTGTCCTATGAAACAATAATCATCCAATTGTTTTATCAGCCCGTAGCAACGCACGGGCATTTTGCTAGTAACTCATAAGGCTTTTTCGGTCTGTTTTTATGTTTTATTTCTTTATTTTTTTCCTTTTACTTTTCAAGTCTTTCTTAGTTCTTAATTCCTTTTTTAATTTTCCAAATTTGAAAAATGTTCAGATTTTAAGATTGTTCATTTTTAAAATGTTCAAATTTAAAATTGTTCATTTATAAAAACTGTTCAGATTACAAAAATGTCCCGATTTTAAAAAATGTTCATATTTAAAAAATGTTTGGATTTGAAAAATGTTCGGATTTGAAAATTGTTCAAAGTTAGAAATTGTACATTTTTAAAAATTATTTAGATTTAAAAATTGTTCAGATTTAAAAATCTTTATTTTTTTATTGTTTACTTAAAATTTATACCTAATAATAAAGTCATTAAGGTTTCTTGTGGTACGTCGTTGGAATTGCCCTTGAAGTTACAAATAATTACACAGTATGCCACCGATAAGTGAAAAATAACGTTTCACTTCGGTTCTGTTTATCGCTCCCTAAAATTGGCCATGGCTCAACTGACGAGAAGCGGCAGCAGTTACTCGGCGAAGCAGCAGCCAGCGAGACCTGTTTCCCTTAGCTTGGCCACAGTTTGACCGACGGGAGTCGAGAAGCGGCAACATGAACTCGGCTAAGCGGCGGCGAGACCTGGGAGGACGTACGACGACGGTTTGACCGACGGAGTCGGGAAGCAGCAACATCAACTCGGCTAAGCGGCAGCGAGACCTGGGAGGATGTACCACGGCGACTCCGCCAGTGCAGATCAGCTTTAAGTGCCAGTAGAGCGGGCCGGAGGGCCAGCCACACCGCACACGGCGGAAGACGGCGCGAAAAAACCCGGCAGTACCTTGGCCCGTCATGCCGAAGCTACTCTCATAAATAAATACAGCCTCCTAATTGATCGATCATGCGAGTCTCCGATCCACACGCGTCGCCGGCCGGTGTCCTCCGCGCATCAAGATGCCCGCGCATATCCAGTCTCCCCACCGCCGGCCGTGCCCGCGGTGTTTCCCCTCAACATGCCTGGAGCGGGTCGCTGGTTTTACGAGGCCGCCATGGCCCCAATCGGCAGGTCGGGCGAGACGGCAGCCATGCCCCCTGTCCGTAGGTCGAGCGAGACAAGGAGCCCGGACATTGCATCTGCCGCTCTCCTGACTCATCAATCTCCCCTACCATCTATCTGACAGGCGCCCGAGAAGTTCGTGGTACGTGGAGCACAAATATCTGATCGAGTAGCTGGGCGTTGTAGATGCAGGAGGTGCCAAGGACGTGCAATCTGGGCACCTTTATGCTATGAACCTACACCTTGACGCCCCAGCAAACTGCCCGTGCACTACTATGTGACACTCGAATTTCATAAAATAATTTTCCTTTGGTCCTGAAAGATGTATACTGCATCACTGCTGCTCATAATGTTGTTTAAAGAAATTAGGAATGGTGAGATTGAGGAGGTACATACTGTTTTCAGAAAATGAGTAAAAGAGGGTACTCCGCAGCAGCAGATACAGTTAATAGCCTGTGCCTATTGCTGTAAGCTGGTATGAAAATGACTGTAATTTTTTACCACTGAAACATAATTCGCATGTCCATTCTTCAGGTTGGATGCAGCGGTGAGATCGAAATGCTTCTCCGCAATAATAACCAATCAAACTGATCTAATTTACGGCAAGTCTATTTTGCATACAAAATCGGTATCTATTTTACATACAAATCAAACTCTATAGTTTAAGGTTTACTTTTTTACAAACAAGACATGAATGAATATACGATGAAAATGAATGCATATATTGCAGTATTGCTTGCTCAAATCAGGAGAGCGACACTGCTCACCCCACTATTATGTGGGTGAGTCAATTCCTTAGTGTTTTCTTCTGTTCTTTACCGATGAACCCTGAGACTGAATCATGGAAGATGGAACTTGGCTAGAGGTGACAAAAAGGATGGACATATTTGTGTTACTGAGTTGTTTTGGCGGATGCTATGTTCAGTTCTTTCTCACTTTTTTCGACATATGCATCTTTTGGCTTATGCACTATTGCACCGAGTGGCCAAGTTTTACTAAACGTGACATGTAGGCAATCTGGTGTATTATCTTGATCATGAATTGAAGCACAAATAAAAAATGCCTTGCTGACACAGAATTTTTCTATCCCGTGAAAATGAATGCATATATTGCAGTATTGCTTGCTCAAATCAGGAGAGCGACACTGCTCACCCCACTATTATGTGGGTGAGTCAATTCCTTAGTGTTTTCTTCTGTTCTTTACCGATGAATCCTGAGACTGAATCATGGAAGATGGAACTTGGCTAGAGGTGACAAAAAGGATGGACATATTTGTGTTACTGAGTTGTTTTGGCGGATGCTATGTTCAGTTCTTTCTCACTTTTTTCGACATATGCATCTTTTGGCTTATGCACTATTGCACCGAGTGGCCAAGTTTTACTAAACGTGACATGTAGGCAATCTGGTGTATTATCTTGATCATGAATTGAAGCACAAATAAAAAATGCCTTGCTGACACAGAATTTTTCTATCCCGTGAAAATGAATGCATATATTGCAGTATTGCTTGCTCAAATCAGGAGAGCGACACTGCTCACCCCACTATTATGTGGGTGAGTCAATTCCTTAGTGTTTTCTTCTGTTCTTTACCGATGAATCCGGAGACTGAATCATGGAAGATGGAACTTGGCTAGAGGTGACAAAAAGGATGGACATATTTGTGTTACTGAGTTGTTTTGGCGGATGCTATGTTCAGTTCTTTCTCACTTTTTTCGACATATGCATCTTTTGGCTTATGCACTGTTGCACCGAGTGGCCAAGTTTTACTAAACGTGACATGTAGGCAATCTGGTGTATTATCTTGATCATGAATTGAAGCACAAATAAAAAATGCCTTGCTGACACAGAATTTTTCTATCCCGTTGTAACGCACGGGCATTTTTGCTAGTCTATACCTAATAATAAAAGCGTTTCTTGTGGTATGTCATTTTTTGTTCCGATTTTACCCGTCAATCGCTAGGCAGCGCCACAAAATATTACACCACCTGCCACCGCCAAGTGACAAATACCCGGTTCGGTGTACCCGTGAAAAAGAAAAAAATATCACCAATGTGGCCGGAGCTCTTCGTTGATCCCCAATCTCACCCTCCACCTCCGTCCCTCCGTCCCCGGTCGACGGCGCCGTCATACCCTTCAGAGCTCCTCTCTGGCTGGATCCCCGGCGCTCGTCGCCACTGCCCCGCACCGGGCGCACTACCCCGGCATTGAGTCTGCCCGCTGCGCTCCGCTCCAGCACGTTCCTCACCGCGGGGAGCTCCTCCACGATTCATTCCTCACCGGCTCACTACGCGTCGGCACGTTGCTGGTCGCCCGCGAGCTTCGCGCCGATCCCTGCCGTTTTGTTTGTTGACCACGGGTTGTGGAGGACTGCAGCCTAACCGTTCTTCCTCTCCCACGATCGAAGGCCACGCGCTGGTTGGTCGGTTTCCCATCGGAGAGAGGGACAAAATTGTCGGTGAACATGCCCGCCTCCCGACTCCGCACCACCAGCGGAAGCACGGAGCAACCTCCTGTTTGCAGTAGCGGTAGATGTACTCGTGTATGGAACCAGCGTGGAGTACACGCCGACCGTGCATAGCGCCGAGGACCTCACCATCATTTGCCAAAGTGCAACACCAGATGACCGATAGGACGTCAGGGAAGAAGCCTGTCTCCACACTACCGAAGAAGCTGCTGGCCATGTCGTCGAGGTTGGCCGGTGAAGCCCCGCCGCAGCGGTGAAGATAACAGCTGCTTCCCTCCTGGAACATCTCGCGGTTCCTCCGTCGCACAATACCTACAGAGCAAGGAGCGCAGGATGCATGCAGCACCGTGCGAATATGCGATGCGATAGCATGCGACATGCATCGCGAACACTACTTCAGACTGGGATGCCATACTACATGCAGAACTATGCAAAGTCGGAGACGGCAGCTGCAACCCAACTCCCTAGATCGAAAGCCATTGGAGAATTGAAGGAGCCAAACTTGATTTAAGGCAACAAATTAGTATCAGCCGCCGGTGGAGCAGACTTGAACCATCAGACCCGCCCCTGCTGTTGTTGCTCCCTCAGAAGCTTTCGCCAGCACATGCATAATCATCAAACGAAAAAAAATAGCACATGTCTTGGTGTGTGGATAAGAAACTAACACGTAGATGAGAAAAGGCATTGCTATTAGCCAAAGTTCGGTTAATTTTTTTGGATATTTGATGGAGATTTAAATACTAATATTTCCCATCTAAATGAATCCTTCACCCGGTCCAGCCAAAACTATCGCAAAATCATCTATATTTTCACTCTTGTGCGGAATGAGCATGCACATATAAAGTTCTCACTTCTGAGGCGGTTCTGCCACTGCCTAGCACCACCGCCTTCCGCACGGGAAGCAAGAGATCATGGCCGGCGCGGACATCACCGGTGGTGCATCTGTGACCGGGAAACAAGATGAATATGCAAATATTTTCTTTCTTGTTGTAACACACACATGCTATTGTTCAGGGTTGTAAATATGTACCCATTTTTTTAGACTCGTCGCAAGGCATGGGCACTTTTGCCAGTATAAAATAAAATAAAAGATGAAAATAACACTACCTGGACCGGTCAAACGTCCCATGGAGCCAATTGGGCCGAGCCCAATATCAGGGGGGTCCACGGACGGGATGTCCGCATCGCGTACCGCGTGGTATAGGAGCGCCTTTTTTTATGTGTGGCGGCCACTATGACATGTTGGGAACGGAGTGATGTGGCTCTGGAGACATGCCTTGTATGAGAACATACCCACTGTTTGGACTGAGAGTACTTCCGACTCTCCCACGGTCGCACCAACATTGTACCTCTTTTAGTTAAGGATGTAACCATGATCGTGAATGAATAAATAGTTAACAAGTATTAAAAATGAAAGAAAAAACTCTTAAATAGAAGAATGTCAGTGCTAGCGTGTGTGCCAGATCTAAAAGAGATCGACTTGTCATTGTTATCTTTTGGGAAAGAACAATAAGAACAAGGAGCATAAAATTATACTATCCTCAGGGAGAGAGACATGTGGTATATATTATCAGTTTCATTTGATATAATCACGTTTGATCCAGAGAAAAAAAAGCTATACTCTCGTTTTCACTAACTTCTTTGTCACCTGTCATTTGTCTATATAACCAGTAAGAGAGCTGCTAATTCATTTCGTTAGGAAAAAAACAAGCACATACAAAAAGGAAAAGGAGGCCGTCTTTGGAGTTGGCGTGCTGGTGCAGGGCACATCCAGTCTTTCACAAGTAATGCATGGTCTACTTGCGTCCACGGGTTGTGTTTTTGTTCCGTAGCATCCAGAGGATCGCCCCCCGTATTCCACGCCAGCCGGACGGGCGGCTCGCTCACCTGTTTCAGACGTTGATTCTGGCTGCCCTGCCGCTAGATACAATATGGGCCGGCGGTCAGCAAGCACAGCTGCCACGCGATGCACCAGTCAGTGCCCCTATAACCAGTGGCGGACCTTGCAGAAAATCGTTGGGGGGGGGGGGGGGGGGGGGGGGGCGAAGCTAAAAATAGTATGCACAAAAAAATTGGAACACCAAATTATACCACAGAAACGAGCTAGAATTTGTAGTATTTCCATATATATATAATTAGATTAATCTTGTCCACAACATACATTTTAATATATTACAAGTTCCACCAAAAGAAACCATGTACTACTAGCTACTTAACCATGGATTTTCACTCGTCATGGACACATGTGGTTAATCACTCCAGATCAGCTCTTCGTCTCTTTGCCTCCGTGAAATGCACAAGAATATCATCATAGTCGTACTTCTCTGCAATTTCCTTCTGAATGTTTACTAGCAAGCTGTTGGAAAGAAACTCATCCTCCATTCTGTTACGCAGCCTTGTCTTAATAATCTTCAAAGTAGAAAATGCTCGTTCAGCACTTGCCGTAGAAACAGGGAGAGTCACAAGCAATCTAAGCAGTCTATCAATCAGGTTGTAGATAGTATGTCTCCCACTCTCAAAAAAGCAGTGACAAAGATTTGTCAATGTTGACACTTTTTTCATCTCATTATCATTGGAAGCATCCACAATAAAATGGTTGAGTTGCTGCTCCAAACATAAATTTCTTGTTGGCTGAAATCAGCTGGATAATACTTCTTCACCATTTCACAAATATCACCAGCCTTGAAAGATCTGAATTTATTTGCAGGAATCAAGTAGCACTAGTGGTCAGAAGATCCATTACCTTTTCATTGAAGCGGAAATCTAATTCATGCAGCTGGGTATCAAGTGTTGCACGAAATATTTCCACCCGATAATAATGCTCTTTAGAAAAGAATCAGGTTGGCGACGAGCCCGACCACCACGGAGAATGTAAGGTTGCCCAAATCTGGAATATCAATGGAATGGTTTACACAAAACTCAACAACTCGGTCAAAAAAGGCTTCCCAACCAGCATCAGATCTCATCTCATCAAGGCGAAACTTTGTTGAGAACACTAGACGCATGGCATTTACTATGTCTTGTGTTTTCTTTTGCAAAGCTTGGCCAAGATCTTCCGTAATCTCCAAAATTTCTTCCATCATACACAAAACAAGTATGAACTCAAAATTTGTCAGGTAGCTAAAAGCGGTATCTCCATCTGCCCGAATTGAGCCAGCTGATCCATCAGAAGCTATTTTCTGAAGCTCTGAACTTACTACATTAAACATGTCCTTTAGGCTAGATATTGAACCCAAGTGTGAACCCCATCTTGTGTCACCGGGACGTTTTAGTGCTTGTATTTGATTTGCACCTTGTCCAGTTTCAATTTCATCAATTGCTAGTAACCGAGCTAGTTCATCCAACTGAGCATCATGAAGTTCATCATGGCGCTTCGCAGAGGAGTCCACGGTGTTAACAATAAACAGAAGTTTCTGAAAAAATTGAGAAACAGGGACCACTTCCTTGGATGCAGCAACTAATGCAAGTTGCAAACGATGAGCATAGCAGTGTACATAATATGCATATGGGCAGTCTCGAAGAAAAAGAGCTTGCAATCCATTGAACTCTCCCCTCATATTACTAGCTCCATCATACCCCTGGCCACGAAGGTTTTGAACATCAAAACCATTGTTGGCTAATAGAGAGCTCAATACCTTTTTAAGTGTCGCGGCTTTGGTGCTCTTCACATGTATCAAGTCAAAGAACCGTTCTTGCAAAATGCCTTCTTTATCAACAAATCTGAGAACCACTGCCATCTGCTCCCTCTTTGCAACATCACAAGTCTCATCCACCAAGATAGAAAACTTAGAATTCCCAATCTCTTCACGGATATGTTTTCTGATTTTAAATGCATAAATGCCCAAAATCTCTTGTTGGATCTTTGGTGCTATGTATTGTTCATTATATTTTGCATCTTTAATAGCTTCCGCAACCTTGGGATTGAATTCTGCAAGAAGCTTTCTTAACTCAAGAAAGTTCCCTCTGTTCATTGATTCGGCTGTCTCATCATGGCCTCTAAAAGCACAAGATTGTGATGTGAGCCACTTAACAACTGCAATTGAGATTTTCACTCTCAACTGGTTTCTTTCTATATCCCTCTTGTTGCCGGCTGCAGCTGCATGTTCTATATGTCCTTGCCGATTCAACAAATCTTGACAAGCTTTGGTTGCATTGTTGTGTTCAGAGCAAGGTTCAGAACCTATGTGGTTTAAGAATGCACATTTCCTTCCATCATTCACCTTCTTCCACTTAAAAAAACCATGAACTGCGAATACATCTGAACCACCTCTTTTGTTCTTGTTTTTGCTGGACAGAAAGCAAAATAAGCAATATGCACGATCAGTTGTCTCCGAGTACTCCAACCATGAGGGAAACATACTGAACCTATGGTACTTAAAGCGTCGTTGATGACCTTGTACTCCGGATGCTTTGTAACTCTGCAAGCAGGGCTGCATAGGACCTAGTTTTAGATAGGCTCGTCACACTTCATCTCTTTGGCTAGGTGGATATTGCCAAATCTGTGGACGCAGTGCTGGATCCCGCTCCAATAACTGAATACCACGAAATAGTACTTCATTTATGTGAGTTTGATGACCTTGTTCTTCATGACTTTGCTGTCAAATTCGAGCAATAAGAGAGGAGGCTGAACTAGTGTTTCTTCTGTTGCTAGTTCAGGTTCAGGTTGAGATACACCATGTGCTGCTGGTTCAGATTCATGAGCTTCATGATTAGTCCTCTTTCTTTTGAAGAATGAATCAATTCTGCTCTCCTTAACCATCCCTCCTCACTACAGATTTAGGAAACAATCAATAATTTTCATGACCTATTTTGAGCATTCCCCAACTTAGATGTAAAATTCAGAACCAAAAGAGGAAAAATTGGACACAAAATTACCTCAGAAAGGAGAAGACATTGGAGGATCTCGAAGATTGAAGATCGACGCAGGCTCCGGCCGGCCGGCTCGAGGCTGCTGCAGCTCACCTGCCTGCCACCACGGCGCCACCCACCGCCCGCCCTGCCGAGCGGACGAGAAACTGGGAGACGATCCCCACCTGGCACCTGCCACCGGCCTGTCCGGCCAACTCCCGCCGGCCACCCCGTCGGCGCCGTGCTGCAGTTCCACCGGCGGAGGGCGGACAGAGAGGAGGATAGGAGATCGAGATTCGAGACTCGAGAGTCGAGAGGATGGCGCTGACTTCCGCGAGACGAGAACTAGTTCTATCTCCTGTTGGGTCTTTGTTTTTTCAGTCGATGCATAGGGGTAGTAGTAAAATTGTAATTTTGTTGGGGGGGGCACGGCCCTTTTGGCCTCCATGAAGGTCCGCCAGTGCCTATAACCATGCCACGTTCTTATCTGCCGACGATTTATTTATTAAGTACTCCCTGTTGCTTACACCTGCATTTGTCCCCATACGAGTGTCTGAATTTTTCAACGGATTTGCTAACGCTCGGGCAACCGAGATCGAAGTTAACGCTCGGTCGATCGAGAGAAGGAGAAAAGGAGAGAAAGAGTAGGAAGCGGAGCTCCTCGTCGGCGATGGCGACGACGCGGCTGGCCGCGGCGGCGACGGCGGCGACGAGGACTGGAGCGAGCCGGAGCCGACGACGACGCGGCTGGCCGCGGCGGAGGAGGGGGAGGCGAGCACGTAACTTAACTTGGGGGGGTGGGGGGGGGGGGGGTGCCGGCGCCGGAGAAGACGCGGCCGGCGGGTAGGGGATTTAGAGGGATGCCGGGGTGGTGGTGGACCGGCGGAGGAGGTGCTCGGGACAGGGCGGGACGGCGAGACGCCGCGGCAGCGCGCGGCCGCGGGCGGGGAAGTCGGCGGTCCGGCCGGTGGTGGCGGCGGGGGGTCGCCGGAGGAGAGAAAGAAAACCAGGAAGGAAGGAGGAAGGAAGTCGACCGAGCGCGTTCTTTTTTCTCGGTCAATTGAGCGTTATCCACTCTCATTTTTCAAATGTAGTCTGGCCGACAAAACCCAGCCCTCGTAAACAAAAGATTGACGGCTCCCTGCATCCAGTCATTAAACAACCCGGGCAAATTTCCCAACCCCGGTTTACGAACAAGAATCTCTTTTCGAGCTAAGAATCTCCCCGAAAATGATTAAAGGAGTCGCACAAATTCTTCTAATCCCACTAACAGTTGTCTCTCGCGAAAAAGCTCCATGAAAAAAATTCGATCTTTCGAAAAAGAGAAGGCCCTCGTCTGTAAGTGGAAAAGAGTCTAGATATCCAGAGAGGAACATTCTTCCAGTTCTTCTCACTTGCCCAGGTTATTAATCCCATCGGATGGAATCTACAGGCAAATCTAAATCGAACAGCAAACATTCTAGACTAGAATTTCTAGTTGTACTACCTACCAAGCTAAAAAGATCCATATCCTCAACGAAAACGAAGCAGATTACACGCAATTTTCTACGGTCACAAGGTTCGCGCGGGGCCGTCGATGTCGAATGTGGACAGACGTCATCATGGCCGCGCCGCCGCCGCCGGTGACGGTAAGGCCGCCCCCTTTCTGCTCGACTCGGCGTCATCCCGTCCCCTCCTCGTGGACCCGTCCCAGCCCTTCCGCACCGACCCGTCGCCTCCGCCTCGGGCCCACGACATCGTCCTGGCCAGGAACGCCTGCCACCGACGCTCGCCGTGGGTACTGCTACCGCCGGCGCCGCCGCCTCCGACAACCGCGCGCCGTCCTCCGCGCGAGCTCCCCTCGGGGCTCATGCCGGAGAGGTCGATCATGCTGGTGGCGTGGCGCAGGCGGCGCGCCCTGAGCACCTGCTCCCGCACGTGCTGCGGCAGCCGCAGCGTGAACCTCTCGTGATCGCTCCGCTCGGCGGACGCCGGGAAGAGCGAGTGCCCCGTCGAGTTGGACCTCGGCAGCCGCGCCGCCCGCCGCTCGCTGCGCAGCATCTCCAGCTCCATCGCCTCCTCCTTCCTGTCATCCTCGTCGCTCTCCTCCTCCTCCTCTTCCTGCGTCGGCGGTACCGCTATCGCCACGGCGTGCGGCGGCAAGGGCGCAGGCGAAGGCTGACGCGGTGGCGCCGGAGTCTGCTCCGGCGACGAGGGCTCAGCCGACGGCGGCAGTGGCGGCTTCTCGAGGTTGGCGCGGCAGAGCGGGCACGTGATCCGCGACTCGAGCCAGGGGTCGATGCACTCGGGGTGGAACACGTGGGAGCAGTGCGGCAGCAGCCGGAGGTCGTCCTCCTCCTCGAACGCCGTCAGGCACACGGCGCACTCCAGCTCGCCCCTCCCGATCTTGTGGTCCTTGATCTCCCGGTAGGACACGATCGGGAACGTGGCCACCACCGCTGGGTCCAGCCCGCGCTTCCCCCTCCGGAAGGGCCCTCCTCCCGCCGCCGCGTTGCGGCCCTGCGGCGCGCCGCCGTCGCCGGCGAGGCGGCACTGGTTGATGTAGGCGCAGAAGAAGAGCAGGAAGAAGAAGACGCTGATGGCCACCGCGATGACCGTCGACATGGTGCGCCCGAACGGAGGAGGCCTCGGCGGCGGAGCGTACCCGCGCGGCTGCGTCGACGGCGGCGCCGGCAGGGACGACTGCGCAACGACGACGGCCACGCCGGCGCCGAGGAGGCAGGGAAGGACGAGGAGGAGGAGCGCGCGCGCCCCCACCATCGGAACGGAACAACAGAATTGCCTGGCGAAACTACTAGCACATAGTCGGCGCGGCGCAGCGCCGGGCGTCTACTTCAATGGGATTCCGCTCTCACGCGACAACATAGAGAGGGGGAGCCGGTGGCGTCTTGTGGTGTGCTACACTGCTACGTTGCGGCGGCGGGCGCCCAAATTCCCACCTGCCTTTTCTTGCGACTAGGGTAAGAATTTCTGCCGTTTCTTTTCTACATCTGGATTTGATCTTTATTGACTAATTTTAGCGAGACAGCCGCTCAGCAAAACACTAAATGCGATGTTATTATGCAGGGGAGGCAATTACTGATTGTATACTGTGGGAATATTTCAGTGCTTTGGAAAGCTGTGGATGTGGCTAATGATGCCCAATGACGCCGTAAACGACAGGCCCAGAAATCCTTAAACAAGCTCAACTGGATCTTGACAGGATTTTTATATGCACACAACAATCATGCCAAGCATAAGAACAATATATGGTGAAATGTGCATAAGAACAACAGGGTGAAATGTACTGTGATCAGTTGGTGTGTCTCCTAGTACCAGCGTGGAGCAGTTGTAACTGGAGACGCAATCATGTTCATGTGTCACTCTCACTTAGCAAGCGCTACAGGTTTATGGAACAGCGCCTCAAGACGCAATCATTTACCAACTCTAGCTTTAGAAGACCTCAGTCATGCTACACCTGGAAATATGCTAATATATTCGCAACAATTAAGCACGAAACTGTGCTGGAGTCCATTATTATTGATTCATACCGTAACACAGAAGCAGGCAGCTGTTCCCTCAGGAGCACTCGCTTGCCTTGCTTGTTAGTATACAACTCTTCTGCAACATCAGTTCTCTAAAGCTATCTGCCGTCTCGGTAAAGCCCGCACCCAGAAAAGCGTTCGAACAGCCTGTTGCAGGCGGAGATGTCGAACTCCGGAGCTTTGGACCGCTGCCACTGGTCGACGACCTCCGCGGCATCCTTCAGCCGCCCACACATCAGATAGGAGGAGAGCACGCAAATGTAGTTTCGACTGGTCATCCTCTGCGAAGTCATCTCCATCGACTTCCATATGTCCTTTACCCTGTCTAGGTTGCCCAGACCCGCGTGTAAGATGACGAGGAAATCATATGTTATCCACTCCCTCTGGCTGATCTTCACCTCGGCTTCGACCAGCGAGTTTCCTGAGCTAACTAGCTGGGTGGCATCGACATAAATACTGGCGAGGTTTCGGTACAGTGTCCATCCTTCGTTGGAGTTTGGATCTTTCGACATCTCGCCAAGAATTCCTTTGAACACCTCAAGATCCATGGATGCAGCAGATGCGCTGACACGAAGGTTGTACGTGAAAAGGTCCGGAGAAATATTCTGCCTCTTCAGTTCTTCAGCAACTTTTGGAACTTTATCAAGCTCGCCAACAGAAATATACAAGGTCATCATTTCATTGTAAACAAGGACGTCAATAGGTAGATTGGCGTCCTTCATTCTCCCAAACAGCCTCTCAGCTTTGTCTGTCATCTTTGATCGAGCATAGGAGTGGAGGAGTGCCGTATATGCTTCCAGCGATTTGGCTCCAGGTGGAAGCTTCTCAAAAAAGTCTTCGGCTGCATTTGCACCAAAAACCTTGGTAATCAAGTCAATGCGCACTCCGTAGTCGTTCTCAGATAAATCAGACTCGTGATGTGTCTTCATCCACTCCGCTACCTGCAAATTCAAAGTTCAGAACTAATTATCTCAGCTCCTTCCTTTTTGCTCTTACAGGAGAAATATAGCAGCAACGGTTGAACTGCTTGATCTCGTTTGTAAGCATTTTATTGGTATCAGAGTAAGCAATAAGAAGAAACTTCTGTATGAACTATGAATATATGCCTTGAGCATCAGAAGGTGAAGGTTTGATGTGCAGCGCTTTCCATGGCCAAACGTTATTGTTCTCATATAATCTAACATCTCAAGAGCAGATATCTCCGGGCACAGCAACTTTTGTAGATAATAAAGTTAAAGTGGTTCATCATGTAGTAGGACACCACATAGTGGATTAAGTCACTCCGAAATAAACGGCACAGCATAAAGTACATGAGATAGATGTTTAAATGTTTAACTGACAATAACTAGCTCCTTAATACTCCTTAAGACACTGAATTGCAGGTTACATCTCCTTGTGACTAAATACTATATGAGCTTCTCTACAGGCTACAGCCTTTCCAATCATTCTAGTTGCATGAGAAACACTAAGGCACATAGATGATATATCATTGGAATGCTCAGCTCCATATGGAAGCATCACTTCCTGTTAAAATTGAAGAAATTAACCCCACGGCACAACTCAGTTTAAATCCCCCGTCATTTGTATTGATACACCAATCAGGCATTCTAGAAGGCAGTGAATAGGGAACAGACTACCTATCGATTTCTGCTATATAAATCTACATCGGCAACATTTCATGACCATTTCCAAACGAATTAGGATCAGATCGTATCGCGGTACCCCATGGACGAGAATTTTCCGCGAACCCCTCTATAACTGGGCAGAGCAATCAGAACTGAGCAGGGATCTGGGAGTGCGCGAACCTCGAGCGCGTGCTTGAAGCGGCGGGCGCGGCTGAGATCGCGGGCGATGCGGCGGAGCTCCGGAGCGGGAGCGGCGCGGCCCTCGCCGGCCCACTTTTCGAGCGCCTCCGTGGCGCTGCGCTTCGCTAGCCGGAGACGAAAGACGCGGCTCCTCAGGTCGTCCTCCTCGCCTACGACAATCACCGCGTCGTCAACGCCGGCCGCGATGCCCGGGGTCTCGCCGGCAGGGAACGGCGTCTCCGCTGTAGAAGCGGCGGAGGAGGATAGTGGGCTAGGGCTTGCGCCGATGGAGCGGGGGAGAGCGAGGGACCGCGAAGCGCGAGCGGCTCGGAGGAGTATCGCCGCCATCTCGTCTGGCCTGCCGCGGCGTTCCGCACGAGCGAACAGGGTTAGCGTTCTGCAGTGGCTGCAGTGTTTACAGTCACAGAGAGTTTTTCTCGTCACATCTTTCTAGCAGCAAAACTGACTTTATTGAAGGGTTTTGTACTTTTGTTATGTCTTAATCGACTAAGATTTTTTTACTTACCCTGTACTTTTTATAATACGTTTTTTACAAGTTTAATTAGCTATTTTTCAGAGAGTATGTCTCAACCAATTTAGAAATACAATTACAGTTTATTCAGCAAACTATCAAATGTGTATCTCATGTGAAAAGTATACTCGAGGACATGTACATATTCTTCAGAACAAAATGGTGACTCAAACATTCCAAACCAACACCAAACTCAAGCATCTTCAATGCATGGTCCATGGACGAGCTAGAGTCAACATGTTGGCGAGTAACAAAGGCAGCGTGGCAAAGCGAGCTTGATGTGTACATGAAGGAGGACCAAACGCGGAAATTCAATATAGATTTCGAACTGATCATATGCTCTCGGCTGACTACGAAATGTCAAAAATAAATAAAAATACTTCAAGAAAATATTAAACTTTTTGTCAACAAACACATTCAAGTGTTCTATATACGTGCAAAGTTTCGTGAGAAATAAAATTATTGGTGCTCTATGCAAAAAACAAAATCAGTGGCTAAAATGGGATTAAAATTGTCTTCTTAGATCACTGATTTTTTTCACAAAGAACCAAAAATGTCATTTCTTTCCCAAACTTTGCACATATGTATATAACACTTAGACATGTTAGTCTTTGATTGTTTTCTGATTCTTTTGAGTTCTTTTACTATTTTTCGAATTTTGTAATCAGCCAGGAGCATATGTGCTTTAAACTGCTCTCCCAAAATGCAAGAACTATCTTACAATCTCGCTTATGGCACAAGACGATTGATATTTTTATCATTCCTACGTCAACGATAACTTTCGGATCGGCTTTCTCCATCTGAAGCAGGGGCGGATCTACCGCCCCTCCAACCCGACAGCCGCTCAGACTTACAAGTGTGCGGAGTCTAGCGTTATTTGACTTTGTAAAGTGACCTCGTCCATAAACGTGGCGTCTTAAACATGTTTGCCTAGGGTTTTAGAGTTTCTCGGTCCAACAGAAATCGCGTGAAAAGTGACTAACGGAGTAGGCTGAGTAGTGGAACGGTTGCTAGACCGATATTGATGTAGTGCAACCTAGGCACACAACACCAAGTGGCCCAATGACAAGAGCAAGAGTCAAATCTCTCCATGATAAGGTGAATTCACTCCTATCTATGTGTGATCTCGACACCCCTTTGAATGGTTTGCTACTTTATTCGGATACTTTGTGCATGCTCAGGAACCACCTTGATGATGACCCAAAATGGAGTGGAGAAGATGACCAAGAGAAGACCCAAGAAGATGGCCAAGAAGGAGAAGAAGAAGAGCAGGAAAAACTGACACAGCGGTACTACGCTCCTCCAGGCGGTACTACCGCTCGGGCGGTACTACCGCCCCCAGTGCCGCCGAGAACCCTCCTCTGCGCCCATGTGCGGCACTGCCGGCGGTACTACCGCCCGCCCAAGCGGTACTACCGCGCTGACGAGCGGTACTACCGCCCGCGCCGAAGTCAGCGATGCTCTGGCCCGCCCCAGTGGTACTACCGCTCGGGCGAGCGGTACTACCGCTGCTGCGAGAACCAGCCAAGCTGTTGAGCCTTGTAACCCCCACCTACCCCACCTAACTTTCCCCTTTTGCCTCTAGACTATAAATAGGAGTTCCCCATCTAGATCTAGGGTTAGACTATGATTTGGGATTAGAGTAGAGCCTTGCTCCTTTTTCTCAAAGTGTCTCTTTCCTCCTATGGAGATGAATCAAGGCCTCCCCTTGTGGAGATGAACCAAGGCCTCCCCTTGTGGAGAAGATCCCTTCGTGGATACCAAGGCTTCCTCTTATAGTTGCGATTACTTGCTAATCTTCCCTCTTGTAGTGGCCAGATTGGATTGGTTGGATTGACCAATTGGACAAACAATCCTAAGAATAAGGTGTGCTTGGGAGAGGAGAATTGGGGGCTGCCCTAGGGATTTGTTACCAATTGAATCTTGCTGAGTTGCTACTTGCTAGTTATCTTTGATTTGAGAGTTTTCCCCTCTTTGTGTTTTTGTGTTTATCACTTGTTCTTCGTGTTCTTCGTTCCCTCCGCACAAATCCGTGAAAATCGGGACCAACCTACATCATATGGTATCAGAGCTCTAGGTTGACACGGATTTGATTTGTGTTTCCACCAAAATCCACCAAATTTTTCTTTGTTTTTGAGAAATTCGAAAATTTCCACCAAAAATAGCCTTGCCTTGATTCGAGCCGATCTGTCGATTCGTTGCGTTTTTGGTAGTTTTTGTCCATGGATCTGTTGCTTTAGGACCCCCTCCACCTTTGTTTGCGTTCCCTAGCCTCAATTTTGCCGATTTCCCACGAATTCGAGGAATTTTTGGAGCCCATTTCCGACAATTTCGAGTCAAATCGCGCAGATCCGTGCGCAGCGGTACTACCGCCGATATCAGCGGTACTACCGCCAGGGCTGATTTTTCAGAAATTTTTTTTCCTCGGTTCGTTTTGGCATTTCCTCTTTGGTTTGAGTCCTTTCTTGGTGTGCCCTACGTCTACGACATCGACAAGCTTCCGCAGCACGCATCATCAACGCCAAGCGACGACGCCACCAAGGACTCGACATTTCCCCATCATCATAATCCGTTGTGAGCCCTTCTTCCTTTCGTGTACCTTGACCTATCGGACTAGCTCTTGATATTGCGGGCATTGCACTTGTTGAGTGTTTGTCTTAAAGTATTGGCGAGTGTGTATCGTTAGAGATCTTGGCACTAGCAAAAGAGAAGGAATCATCGTCAAAAAGCAAAAATCAAAAAAAAAAAGAGAAAAGAAAAGAAATCAAGTGGTGCCAAGTATCATCTCTTGTAGGTTGCGACAAAGCTTATACCGCCAAAGTGAGTGAGTGTGTAACTCTTGTGCAAATCCGTTGCCCACAAAAAGCAATTGAGCTAGCGTCCCTCTTGTGTTGGGTGACATTTGAGCACGTAGTCTTCGTTAGGTTGTCTATCTTCGAGTGCTCGCCCTTTGGTCGCCCAACCCCATCATTCGCTTTTGTGTGTGTTTCTTCATCATTTGTGGTTGGAGTTTCTTTGGTAATTTGATCATTGTGGATTTTCTCTACCTTTGACAATATACTTTTCGTCGGGTTTGCTTGTTTCGTTTGCCACTTCATACCTTCCTATCCTCATAAGTGTGTGTGTTGGGTGTTAGAACCGGATTCTCTCCTCTCAAGCCACATTATACTTGGGATATAGTTTGTCTTGGTTTTTCCTTACCACACATCTCACTTGTTCTTGAGAAAATGTTTAGGGGAAGTACAAACGGAAGCTCAAGCTCGGACGATGAAATCCATGGTGGAGTTCGCGGTGATCATGGCTATGTCACACAAACGGAGTTTGTTGGTCTTCGACACCTTCTTCGTGATGGCTAGGACGCTACGAGCGCCGTCTTCAAGCTCAAGAGAACAACTTCAACGACGCATGCATGCGCAAGAAGCATCTATGGAGCGGTGACCGAAGCTATCAACAACCTTGTGCGACAACGAGCTTCTTCACGCTCAAGCCGTACAAGAAGCACCTCAAGGTCGACACAAGCACGTCATGAACCTCGACAAGAACGTCAAGATGATCCAAGGCGCGACGCCCATGAACGACCTCCTCCTAACGTTGAACAACCACATGATCTTCACGCGAACAATGCCAATGCGCATCAAGAACAACCTCACCAAAATGATGAACGTCGCGAACGCATACCATCACCACCACCGCAACAACGTGATCGTCATGACCCATTGGCTAATGACAATGGCGTTCCGGGTGCGAATGACTTTGGTGAACAAGGACGTCACCCCGTCATCCTCCAAGGCCACGTCATCAAAATCATGACAATGCGAACAATAACGAACAACCCGTTCCTCAACATGATCCTCGTCCTCGTCAAGAGCTTCCACATGATCGTCACAACACCAACGTTCCGAGTCAAGTGATAACGAGTCAAGCCAACACAATGGTGATGGACTCAATCGAAGGAGACGTGGACGTGCATTCCCACGTGGTGCCATGGTGACAACTATGATGACTTGACCAACGTCCGCTTTGACATACCCAAGTTCTACGGCACAAGTGATCCGGAAGCTTACTTCTCATGGGTACTCAAGGTTGACAAGATCTTCCGCGTGCAACGCTTCTCCGACAACAAGAAGGTTGCCTTAGCCTCGATGGAGTTTGAAGAGTATGCCCTCTTGTGGTGGGAACAACTACAAGATGCTCGCGTCGCTAACCACCAACAACCAATTGACACTTGGGTTGAAATGAAAGAAACAATGTACAAGCGCTTCGTGCCAAGCCATTACACTAGAGACTTATACAAGAAGTTGCAAGAGTTGAAGCAAGGTTTGAAGTCGGTTGACGAGTACTACAAGGAGATGGAAATCTCCATGATGAGAGCCAATGTCAACGAGTACGAAGAGCAATCCATGGCTCGTTTCATGAATGGCCTCAACTATCCATCAAGAAGATCGTGGAGTTCCAACCATATGCCTCTTTGGTTGAGCTAGTACATCAAGCTTCCAAGGCCGAGCGCCACGTGCTTGAAGAGCTCAAATACCTCAAGACAAAGGCATTCTTCGCCAACAAGCCTTCTTCGTCAACTCCTACACCTTCACAAGCTCTTCCTCAAGCGAACACTCGAGGTCCTCCAAGAGTCTCTACATCGACACCTCAAGCGCCTCAACCTTTCAAGAAAGTACCTCCCCTACCAAGGCGCCTCAAGGATCTTCGTCCGGCACAAGACTTTGCAATGCTACAAGTGCGGCGGACAAGGGCACAAATCTTTTGAGTGCACCAACAAGAAGGTCATGATCATCAATGACATGGGAGAGTATGAATCTATGAGTGAAGATGAGTACAATGCTTTGAACAAGGTCGCCACAATGCAAAGTGCTCAAGAAGAAGAAAGTGAGATATATTGTGATGGCGACAACAACCCTTCCTTGGTTGTGGCAAGAGCTTAACCACCAATGTTCAAGTGGAAGAAGACCAAAGATGCAACTTGTTTCAAACAAGAGCGGGAATCAATGGAAAGTCCATCAAGGTCATCATAGATGGTGGAAGTTGCCACAACCTAGCGAGCAAAGAACTTTGTGATAAGCTCAACTTGAAGTTCAAGAAGCACCCACATCCTTACCATGTGCAATGGTTGAGTGATACCGGAGCCGTCAAGATTCAACACATGGTGCAAGTGTCCTTCAAGATTGGAGCCTATGAAGATACGGTTGATTGTGATGTTGTGCCTATGAACGTTTGTCACTTACTCCTTGGGCGTCCATGGCAATTTGACAAGGGTGCTATGCATGATGGAAGGACAAATTACTATAGCTTCAAGAACAACGACAAGACCTTCGTCCTTCGTCCCATGACACCAAGTCAAGTCATCGCCGACAACGCCAAGACTATTGCAAGGGCACAACAAGATCGTTCGTCTAGTGAGATGAGTGGTGAGCGAGAGACCCACCATAAAGTGAGTGAGAGCCACAAGCCAAATGAGTGTGACACTTCAAAGAGAGTTCCCACAAAACTTACACTATTTGCCACAAAGAGAGATGAGGGAGTTGAGAGAACCCATCCACCCTCCACTATGTGCTCATATGCAAGGGTGAAGTTTCTATGACTAACACTTTCACAAACCTTCCTCCTTCTTTGTTGTCTCTTTTGAAGGACTTTGAAGATGTCTTCCCTCAAGAGTGCCACCGGGACTACCTCCTCTACGCGGAATCGAGCACCGCATCGACCTTGTTCCCGGCGCACCGCTACCAAACCGCGCTCCTTACCGCACCAACCCCGAAGAGACAAAGGAGATCGAGCGGCAAATACAAGAACTTCTTGCCATGGGACATATCCGCGAGAGCTTGAGTCCGTGCGCCGTGCCCGTCATCTTGGTACCCAAGCACGACAACACTCTTCGCCTTTGCATGGATTGTCGCCCCATCAACGCCATCACCGTTCGGTATCGCCATCCTATCCCTCGACTTGATGATATGCTTGATGAGCTTTGTGGTTCCGCTATATTCTCCAAAATTGATCTTAAAAGTGGATATCACCAAATACGCATGTGTGAAGGTGATGAATGGAAGACCGCATTTAAAACAAAGCTTGGTCTTTATGAGTGGCTGTCATGCCATTTGGTCTTTCC
This sequence comes from Poa pratensis, assembly GCA_947311845.1. Lineage (NCBI taxonomy): Eukaryota > Viridiplantae > Streptophyta > Magnoliopsida > Poales > Poaceae > Poa > Poa pratensis. Next base: position 39,595,544 of record CAMZMU010000047.1, read on the forward strand.
AATGCACCTTCTACTTTTATGCGTCTCATGAATCATGTTTTGCGTCCTTTCATTGGAAATTTGTTGTGGTATACTTTGACGACATCCTTATCTATAGCAAATCTTTGGAAGAGCACACTTCTCATGTTGCTCAAGTTTTGTTGGTTCTTCGCAATGAAAAGCTTTATGCAAATCTTTCTAAGTGCACTTTTGCCACCAACAAACTTGTTTTCTTGGGTTTTGTTGTTTCTTCGGATGGAGTCGAAGTGATGAAGCAAAGATACAAGCAATTCGGACTTGGCCTTTTCCGATGTCACTTGAGGAGTTGAGACGTTTTCTTGGTTTTGCCGGATTTTACCGCCGTTTCATCAAGGATTTTTCCACAATTGCTTGCCCCCTCCATGAACTTACAAAGAAAATGTACCTTTCATTTGGGGCAATGCACATGATTTTGCTTTCAATGAGCTCAAACGGTTATTAACCGAAGCACCACTCCTTGCCCTTCCGGATTTCTCTAAGACATTTGAGATTGAATGCGATGCAAGTGGATTGGGCATTGGTGGAGTGCTTATGCAAAATGGTAGACCCATCGCATACCATAGTGAGAAACTAGATGGAGCTCGCTTGAATTACCCCATTTATGACAAAGAGTTATTTGCTTTGGTTCGTGTTTTGGATGTGTGGCAACATTACCTTCGTCCTAAGGAATTTGTCATTCATTCCGACCATGAATCCTTGAAATATTTGAAAAGTCAAACAAATTTGAACAAAAGACATGCTAAGTGGGTTGAGTTCATTGAGTCTTTCACTTTGTAATCAAATACAAGAAAGGTAAAGACAATGTGGTCGCGGATGCAACCTACTTACACGTCTTGACATTAGTGTCTTGGGTTTGGATGAGATAAAGAGTTGTATGCTACCGATGCTTTCTTTGGAGACATTTTCGCTCAATGTTCGGAGCACAAAGGAATTGGTGATTTCTATTTGCACAAGGTTTCTTGTTTAAGGCTAACAAACTATGTATACCCGAGTCTTCGCTTCGTTTGGTCCTTTTGAAGGAATCTCATGGAGGCGTCTTAATGGGACACTTTGGACGTGACAAGACCTTTGCATGCTCTCCACAAACTACTATTGGCCAAGGATGTACCGGGATGTGGAACCGCTTGGTGCGACGATGTTCAACATGTCTCAAAGCTAAGTCTACTCTAAACTCTCATGGTTTATACACACCTTTGCCTATTCCACATCACCCATGGTCCGACATTGCTATGGATTTTGTCTTAGGACTCCCACGCACTAAAACAAACAAGGATTCCATCTTTGTCGTCATTGATCGCTTCTCTAAAATGGCACACTTTATACCTTGCAACAAGACGACGATGCTTCACACATTGCTACTTTGTTTTTCAGGGAAATCGTCCGTCTTCATGGAGTGCCCAAGACCATTGTGTCGGATCGTGACGTCAAGTTCGTGAGCTATTTTTGGAAGACTTTGATGGCCAAGATGGGAATCAAGCAACTATTCTCCACCGCATACCACCCTCAAACCGATGGCCAAACCGAAGTGGTGAACCGAAGCCTATCCACACTCCTTCGTGTGTTGATCAAGCCTAACTTGAAGAATTGGGAAGAGTGCATCCCACACGCCGAGTTCGCCTACAATCGAGCACTACATCGCGCAACAAAGAGAACACCCTTCGAGGTCGTCTATGGCTCCAACCCCTACACCGCGCTCGACATGCTACCACTTCCACTCCGAACAAGTCAACATGGACTTCGACAAGCGCGCCGCTTACATGAAGAAACTACATGAAGACACAAGGGCCACGCTAGAGAAGCATAAGGAAGACCATGCTACGAAGATGAACAAGAACAAGCCCCCATGATCTTTGAAGAAGGAGACCTTGTTTGGCTACATCTACGCAAAGACCGCTTCCCCGATGAGAGAAAGTCTAAGCTCGCGCCAAGAGGAGATGGTCCTTTCAAGGTTCTCAAGCGCATCAACGACAATGCATACAAGATCGACATATCCAAGTCCAAGTACGGCGTCCATGACACCTTCAACGTCGCCGACATCTCACCTTACCTTGGAACCCAAGTGATGATGAGACGAAGAGTCGAGGACGACTCTTTCCAAGGGGGGGAGATGATGTAGTGCAACCTAGGCACACAACACCAAGTGGCCCAATGACAAGAGCAAGAGTCAAAGCTCTCCATGATAAGGTGAATTCACTCCTATCTATGTGTGATCTCGACACCCTTTGAATGGTTTGCTACTTCATTTGGATACTTTGTGCATGCTCAGGAACCACCTTGATGGTGACCCACAATGGAGTGGAGAAGATGACCAAGAGAAGACCCAAGAAGATGGCCAAGAAGGAGAAGAAGAAGAAGAAGAGCAGGAAAAACTGACACAGCGGTACTACCGCTCCTCCAGGCGGTACTACCGCTCGGGCGGTACTACCGCCCCCAGTGCCGCCGAGAACCCTCCTCTGCGCCCATGTGCGGCACTGCCGGCGGTACTACCGCCCGCCCAAGCGGTACTACCACGCTGACGAGCGGTACTACGCCCGCGCCGAAGTCAGCGATGCTCTGGCCCGCCCCAGCGGTACTACCGCTCGGACGAGCGGTACTACCGCTGCTGCGGGAACCAGCCTGGCTGTTGAGCCTTGTAACCCCCACCTACCCCACCTAACTTTCCCCTTTTGCCTCTAGACTATAAATAGGAGTTCCCCATCTAGATCTAGGGTTAGACTATGATTTGGGATTAGAGTAGAGCCTTGCTCCTTCTTCTCAAAGTGTCTCTTTCCTCCTATGGAGATGAATCAAGGCCTCCCCTTGTGGAGATGAACCAAGTGATGCCCACAAGTATAGGGGATCGCTGAAATCTTCGTTGGGAAGTATTACCCAAATTTATAGTTCGACTCAAGGGGAACACAAGAATACCAATAAGACTTTAGCAATTGAGGCGTCACTCTCAACCACACATATATATTAATAAACTTGCAGCAGTGATAGTTATGGCAGTAGGATGATTCAAGCAAGCAAAATAAAACAGCAGTAGTAAACAAGGGTTTCCCAGTTTTCACCGGAAAAGTGAAAGTGTAACTTAGAGATTTAAAACGTAGGCATGAGGTGATAGCGGGGTGTTGCATGAATAAGATTGATCATATAATAAGATACAAATAGCAATGGGACTTATCTCTAACTCCGATATATGTAGGTATGTGTTCCGTAAATAGTTGTGCGTACTAACCAAGAGAATTTGCACAACATCTATTGTCCTACCTGCCCATTTCACCGGGGCCAACTTGGAACTACAGGTAATTAAGGTCTACCCTTTCGAATAGCCCGGAACAACGCATTAACACTTCATGAACACATAGAATCCTCAAACTAAAACATCTCCCCCTTGTTTTCCCTATATGTCACTTTTAGGGTTCGCAGGTTCAACATAATAGCAGGTGATACACTTTGCAGATAAATACCAAACTCAAATATATGATGGGGCAAAATAAGTTCAGTACTGAAATCATGCCACTCGGGCCCTAGTAGCAAGCATTAAACATAGCATAAGTGCATCAACACAATACAAAAATATCCTCAAGATAAACCCCTAAGATCTCGGACAACGGGTATCATTACATGATCAATCCTCATATGCCTACAGTGGACTACTCACACATGGTGATGGTGAAGGAGTTCATGGTCGATGGAGATGAAGGCGGTGAAGATGGCGGTGAAGACGGCCTCCGGATCCCTCCTCCGGGGGAGAAATCCTGGATCAATCTGTCTCCAAAAACGAAGATCGTGGTGGCGGCGACGCTCTGTTTCGCGAAAGCTCCTCTCCTTCTAGGTCAGCCACTTTTCGTATATATGAGGGGGTACGCGAAAGCCGAAGGAGAGGCGGTGCCCGAGGCCCAGATGGGTGGGCCCACGCGGCCAAGGAATCTGGCCGCATGGGGCCCACTCTTTTGGCCCTCGGACGCTTCCTCGTGTCCATCTTTTGCACGATGCCCTTCTTTTCCATAAAAATTGACGTGGAATTTTTCTCCGATTTAATTTCCTGCAAAAACAACCAGAAAAGAGACTTTGCTAAAAACAGCGTCAGATTCAGCAGTTTTATTCAAATATGGGAAGATTCCGTAGCAAATTATGAAGCAAAGTGCTTGGAAAAGTAGATGCATTTTAGGTGCATCACCAAGGCCTCCCCTTGTGGAGAAGATCCCTTCGTGGATAACAAGGCTTCCTCTTGTAGTTGCGATTACTTGCTAATCTTCCCTCTTGTAGTGGCTAGATTGGATTGGTTGGATTGACCAATTGGACAAACAATGCTAAGAGTAAGGTGTGCTTGGGAGAGGAGAATTGGGGGCTGCCCTAGGGGATTTGTTACCAATTGAATCTTGCTGAGTTGCTACTTGCTAGTTATCTTTGATTTGAGAGTTTTCCCCTCTTTGTGTTCTTGTGTTCACTTCGTTCCCTCCGCACAAATCCGTGAAAATCGGGACCAACCTACATCAGATATGTTTACAGGATCGGATGCGCCCATCATGTAAATTGAAGTCCTCTTCTTGAATAATAAATGATGTTATTTCAATAAATTAACAAAATCATATTGACACTTTTCAGTTGTATTGATCTCACAACAATAGTACAACAATGGCAGCCTTCTTTGTACTTTTTCCTTATATACTTTTAGACATTGCACATAAATAGTTTCTTAATATGATAAATTACCTTGCTTTGTCGGTTATGGATCTGTTTTGTTGCTTGTAGACAGATAAACAAATTCGGAAAGTTATCATTGTCACATCTAAACTTATGAAAGTATTTTGGTTATGTAGACTGAGAAATCAACAGATTAAATACTGTTGGCTAAGGTCACTTAATTGTAGTGCTGAAAACTTATAATTTGGACAAACCTCTTTGGCTTTCTACGGGATTATTTTTGAGTTTATGTTGATCATAATGACCTGTTTGTAAATAATCTGTGATGGTACTTGTATGTCAGATTTAGTCTCTAATTGTATAATGTCATGCTAATAAAAGTAGTGCATACAGAGGAGATATGATGTCTCTGAATTTATGTGCAATTTGTGTGGGACATCCTACAAAATCACACTAAATTTGTTATGTTGTGGGTTGAGTGGCTCGTTGATAGTTTTCTTCCCAGATTATTATGCATGGTGTGAAGCGAACATCCCGGTCCCATCCCACTTGGATTCCTAAATGAGATCCTTGTCACCACCTTCATTAGCAACCACACGACTCCTTAGCGGCGTTCTATGGTAGCGGTGAGTGGAGGGAGATGGTGGCACGATAGTGTTAGGTCACTCATGTCGCCTCGATGAGAGCGACGCGGGCCGAGCGAACCGTTTCCACTCTCTTCTCAAACACCGGTGTCGGTATAACATATCCAAAATTATGAAGTGTTTACGATTTTGTTTGAGTTTTAAGATGAAGCCACCGCAACGGTTTAATCCGTAATAATATATAAAATTCAACATCTTCTCACAAACTTGTGTCTAGGTTTTCTTTTTTGCACCCAAAAATGAGGGATCAAGAAAAGGACTTTCCAAGATCATCTTAGTACTACCCTTGGTCGAGCATGCTTAAGTTTTTTTCCTTGACACCCTTTTTTTGCTACATTGGACATATCACCACTACCGTGGGCGGTATTGTTATTTTTGGTTGGAAAGGTTTTTTCATAATGTTCTGGAACCCATATTGTTTTACATAATAACAAGATTCTTTAAAGAAATACCAGACAGATTAATTACCCCAAAGAAATGCTGAAAAAACCCAATGAAAATTGATTCATGTTTCCTTTTGTATCTAAGCTCTGAACGATGACTCTTGGGAGGAGAGAAATGTCAGCTATTGTTGTTGAAAGCTGTAACGGCCTAATATTCCTGAATGATTTCGCCTACGTAATATGCTTATGAAGCAGAGTTGCTGTCGGCACCAGTTGACGAATGCAACGCCATCTCCCGTTCGATCCTGTCAAGGTAGCTGTGCATCACTTGGAGACTCTCCTCGTCTGCATATATCGAGTACACAAAACTTTAAACGTGCGAACACAGTCTGGAACCTTTTCACTGATAAGCTTCTCCTGTTTTGCTGAATGTTCCAGTTCAGTCCGGCCATGAACTCGAATGCTTTCTTCCAATCAACTGAACTCTTACAGGAAAAGATAAAAAAAAAAACTAAGGGCGCTTACCAAGTCTGGGAACCGTGTGGCCGGCCGGGTGACGAATAACAAGTGGATCCACGAATGAGTTGGCCAGCTCTTCGCCGTGGGTTTTCGCAAAGTCATTGTCGCCTGCGTAAGTAGATGCTCATTTAGCTGTTGCAATTACTCATTTCCAGTGACAATCAGAAAGAGGAAAACAGTGTCCAGGTTACCAATGAAGTGAAGCGAAGGGCACTTGATCTTGTTGGTGTACGCCTTCGCGGCCAATGCCGGCGACTGCATCTTCCCTCCGGAAATAACTATAAGGTAATTCACCTTAGGGACTCTGTTCAATGCCAGCCCCTGCCAGAAAAACGCAAGAGCAAAATGGTGAGATCGCTTAACATGGACACATGGACTGGAGTCAACGACGAACGTAACTCACTTGTTCCTGGAGCCCAGCAAGCGCTGACGACAGGAGGGCACCCTGGATGTAATGTCAGCATGATCACAGGCATCAGTCAATGCCGCAATGGTGTAGTACTGTACTTATTACATGTCTGAAAGTAAGCTCGAAGCAAATCGATTATCAATCCCATTTTTGCCACCTGAGAGAAACCGAACAGTCCGTCGAACGGTCCTTCTCTGACCATCAACTCCTCGATGCTGGCCAAGAACTCGCCGAAGTTGCTTCCGAAGCGTGAGCAGATCTTGTCAAATTGGAGAGTCAACTGCACATTACAGTCGAAGTGGCAGCGAACTGTTATGGAATCAAGGGAAGCTGGGCTGACCTCGCCGACGAACTGGCACCACTCGTAGTAGGGCGGGTCGAAGACGCCGCACGGGGGACTCGCCCGCGGCGGGGAAGGGCGCGTCGGCGAAGGCGAGGTCCAGGCGGGACGTGACGTCGGCTGGCCACCTGTCCGCCACCTGCCTCCGCATGATCTCCCCGCTGGTGCGGAACCCGTGCAGGCACAGGAACCGCGGCGCCGGCGCCGCCCGCCTCGTCGCCCCGACGTCGTCCCCCTCCTCGCCGCTGAGCGCTAGAAGCCGGCGGCGTTGGCAGCTGGCGACGCGCGGCTCTCGACCCGTTGGGAGGCGACGGCACGAGAGCGACGGAGCGGGGTTGGTGGATGTCTGATGAGCGTTGCTCGTCGAACTGAAGGTGTTGGGACGACAGAGATGAGCTGCTGCGGCCATCTTTCTGAAGTTCAGGTTGCTGCTGCGGCTGCTGCCTGCGTCCCTTCTGATTTTTATATGTGATCGCTTTTTTTTTTGAAATTTTCACCACATATATTAGGTCAGCAAGCCGGCTCATTAAAACCATGCCAGTCCCTTTCGGTACCCTGGTTAGGAAAAGAGTGTGTCTGAAACTTGCTGCCTCGAGTTCAAATCATAGTTACATCATCTAGCAGGGGTTGGAGTAAAAACCTAGGGGGTTCATCGACCCAATTACAAGACGTAGAAGAATTAAAACAATTCCTAGCTATCTCATGGGCTACATTATTAGCTTCTCTTCGGCAGTGTAAGAATTTGACCCTCCCAATGTTCCCTGCGAGTGCACAAATATCCGCATATATTGCAGTAGCATCATTCCAAATGCGGTCAGCACAGAGCATAGATTAATCACTTCTAGGGCATCAGATTCGGCCTCCACATCTGAATACCCTAGAGAGCTAGCCACCATCAGTCCATGCTGCATTGCCATAGCTTCGGCAGATGTTGCGGATATCACATGTGGTATAAACTTTGCCGAACCAGCAATGAACCCACCAAATTTATCACGAATAATTGCTCCAGTCGCACCCGTTTTACTAACCATATCAAACGCATCATCAACATTCAGTTTAACTGAGTTAGCTAATGGTTTTTCCCACAGAATCCTACCTCCGGTTATATTCCGTTTACCTTTAGACGCATTAGCTGTGATGGCCTTGATAGAATTAATACAATGCGTCTCCGTAGGGATTTGCTCACCATGGGATTGTCTTCGTCTAAGCCACCAAATGTACCAAGCAGCCACAGCAACAATATCTTGTACGCTAATAAGATCATATCCAGGGAGACTAGAATTTTGTGATTTAAGCAAAGCTTCCAGAATTTTTGACCCTGAACGATCCAAAATCGCATGTGCTTGCACTGTATCCTCCAGTTCAAGACCCTTCCAAATACTAGCCGCTCGAGGGCAGGAGAATATGTGCTTTACATCCTCCGGCTCATTACTACAGATTGGACAGATGTTATCCGTTCCAATATGTCTTCTAAAGAGAATATCTTTTAGTGGAAGGACACCATGCAACGATCTCCAGCAAAAAATCTTAACCTTCGCCGGAACATTGAGCTTCCACAAAATTTTCCATGTCGGGTTATCAAGAGATAAATTTGTCGTTCTTTCAGGATCGCTTCGTTCTGCTTGTGCTGTCGTTTCTTTATGAATCTAGTGATTGCTTTGTTAAATTTGTCGTTCTTTCAGGATCGTCAGTTCATTTGGTTTGAGAACTCTCGCTGGAGACGGAGACGCGACGGCCTCGGTGGACTCTTCGTCCTCGATCACGATTCACAACAGTTGTTTACCGACCAATTTTATAGGTGTACTTTCTGACGAAATGCAACTTATGTACTCACCGTTTTTATTGAATGGTCACACATTTGCTCCCCCACATGAGGATATAAAATTACAAATGCAACATCATGCTTTGCCTATATTCCAATTTGAATGGTATTCGAGTCATTAGCATAAAACCACCACATTTCAAGTCAAATTTCGAAAAAACCACCACTTTGTGTTTTGATCGCAGATACCCACCGGTATTCACGAGATTTTTTGCAATTCGCGCTAAAACGCGTTTGAACACAAATTGACACGATTTCTGACGGTGGGACCCACCGGTCAGGGCTGAGGTGGCAGCCGTTGTGGTCTGTTTGCTGAGGTGGACATGGGTCCACCTGTCATCCAATTAAAAAAATTAATATCCAAAAAAGTCAAAGAGGCAATCCTCCTGCTCACCGCCGCCACCCTACTGCTCGCCGCCACCGCCCTCGTGCGAGTTAATAGCATAAAACCACCACATTTCAACTCAAATTTCGAAAAACCACCACTTTGCGTTTTGATCACAAAAAACCACCGGTATTCACGAAATTTGTTGCAATGTGCGCTAAGCTAGGATTGAACAAGAAATTGACAGCGATTCTGACAGCGGGACCCACGTAACAGGATGACGTGGCACTGTTGACTTTTCAGCCCAATAAAAAAATAAAAAAACAGGCCAAGCTGGAGGCAGAGCGTAGCTAGGCCACAACGTTCGCTCGGATAACTTGCCGACGCTGTGCTCCACGAGCTGGACGAGTGCGTGCAGCTCGCCGCCGCGCTGGCCGCCGCCGCGGCCGTCGAGGCAGCCCCCCGTCGCTCCCCGGCCACCCCGCCGTATTGTGCGCCAGCGGACGGCAAACCCGAGCCGGTCGAGCGCGGCAGCGGACGGCGACCCCGTGCCGGTCGAGCGCGGACGGCCAGCAATGGCGGAGGCGGCCTATGGGGGTCGGGCGGGGCTCATGGCCAGGCCTTCCGCGGGCACCGCCTGCTATTGCTGCTAGTCAGGAAGAAGTCCCCGACGCTAGGCGCACCTACCACCGCAAATGACTCCTCGACGAACTTCTAGAACCCGCGAACGTCGCCGGCGTGCCTGCGTCCCGTCACCGCGCGCAGCATCACATTGAGCACCAGCTCGAAGAGCCTAGGACGGAGGGTGACCCCCGCCGCGCCGCTGTGTCGGCTGCGTCCTGGTCCTGTAGCAGATTCTCCACGAGGGACGTGACCTCTGCACGGCGGTCGGCCGCACGCTCCTCGAGTCGGGGCGCCGAGAAGAGCTTCTCGGAGAGGAACCGGCGCAAGACGCTTGAGTGGCCGTCCAGCCAGCGCGGCGTCGTGCGCAGTGAAGCACTCCTCGGCCGCGGCGTGCGTCGTCACGAGGAGCGCCGGGCGCGCGCCCAGCCGTAGAGACACGAGCGGCACCAGTGCCCCGCCGAGGTGGCCAGCGCGGCCAACGAGCGGTGCAGCGGCTTCTTCATCAGGTGGAGGTGGCCCAGCACCGGGAGCGACGGGGGGCTGCCTGGCGACGCGGCCACGCTCCGGCGGGGCGGGGCGGCACCCTCCTTCTCCACTGGCCGCCGCCGGGAGGCTGCTCCACTCCCCTCTGCTCGTCCGCGCGGCGAGGAGCAGTGGCGCTGCGTCGGGGAGGAGCAGGGTCGCGCTGCGGGGAAGCAGAGGCGTCACGCCATGGAGGAGCAGGGCCCGGCCATGGGGAGGGCAGTGCGCCGGCGTGGCGGCCGGGGCGGGGCGGCCAGGGCAGTGCGTCGCCGGGAGGCTGCTCTGCTAGCACGCTCCCTTTTTTAATTTTTTTAATTTGTTTAATTGGTTGGACATATTGGACATGGGTGCCCATGATTTTTTTTAGTTTTTGGAGATATTTTTCATTTTTTATTGTCTGACATGTGGGCCCATGGTGCCACCTCAGCAAAAAGTCAACATGTTCTGCCACGTAAGCCCTGACTGGTGGGTCCTACCTGTCAGAAATCGTGTCAATTTGTGTTCAATTTGTTTTTAGCGCGAATTGCAACAAATTTCGCGAATAGCGGTGGGTATCTGCGATCAAAACACAAAGTGGTAGTTTTTTCGAAATTTGAGTTGAAATGTGGTGGTTTTATGCTATTAACTCCCCTCGTGCTCGCCGCCGACGCACCCCCTGCTCGCAGCCGCCGCACCGGCGCCGCCCGGGCTTCCCCGCCGCCGGCCGTGCCCGTGGATCTCGCAGGCGACCCATTCGCGCGTCCCCTACCTCCCTCCTGCTCGGCTCGCCGACGCCCGCCGCGAGCCCGCTCGCCGCACCCTCGCCCGTCTTCTTCCTGTCGCTGGGCGACGGCCGGCAGCCCGCCCGCGACACCATGGCGCTCCTGATGTGGCTCCAAGTCCGCACCCCGGCCGACGCCGCGGTGGCCAGGAGGTGCACGACGGCGACGCGACGCGCGGCGCGCCAGTGTGGGCCGTAGCTGGCGTGGGTGAGCACCCTGTAGTCGAAGGAGGCCTCCCGCACGGACGACGGCGGGGCGCGAGCCGAGGCGGAGCGAGAAGAACGGGCCGTGGCGCGCGGCGAGGTGCGCGAACGTGGCGTGGGGCCCCGGCCGGCGAGCACCACATGAGCGCGTCCGGCCGGCGATCGACGAATCAGCGCTCGCGGGGCGAATCGAAGAGGGCCGATAGACGCAGCGCAGCGCGGGCTACCTACTTGTGGCGCTGCCGCTCGGATTTGGTCACCGGAGCGTCGACTACGGCGCGGCGGAGCCACAGCCGGCGACGAGCTTCGCGACGACGGTGGTACAGCGCGCTATAAAACGAATGGAGGTTTCTCCAGCACCTCAAGCTCACCAGGAACCCGATGGAGTGCACGGTGAGGTCGTGGAAGGTCGCACGGCGCCGGAAACTTGCTCGAATCGCGGCGGCCGGAGGTGGGGAAGACGGCACGATTCTCGCGATTCACGGCATATCGGCTCGAGCAACTCGACGGGGAGGAGGAAGAGGTCTAGGAGGAGCTCGTGGTGGCGTCGGTTCGTCTTGGGCCGGACGGAGACGGCGGGGCAACGGCGACCTGCAACGGCGGCGAGCAGGAGGGCACGCGAGGACTGCCTCGTTTGACTTTTTTTATTTTGGATGTTTTATTTTGGTAGAACAGGTGGGTCCATGTCCACCTCAGCAAACAGTACACACGTGCTGCCACGTAAGCCCCGACTGGTGGGTCCCACCTGTCAGAAATCGTGTCAATTTGTGTTCAATTTGTTCTTAGTGCACATTGCAAAAAATCTCGTGAATACCGGTGGGTATCTGCGATCAAAACACAAACTGGTGGTTTTTTCGAAATTTGACTTGAAATGTGGTGGTTTTATGCTAATGACTCATGGTATTCAGATACACATTTCCCAGGTCCTATCAGATACAAATTTCTTTTTCGTCAACATCGACCGATGCTTCGGTCTTGGTGGATGAATGTTCAGATAACTCCTTTTCCATCTTGTCGAGGAAACAGGACATCACTTCCAGACTTTTCTCATCTGCATAACAACAAGCATGGTTTTACTTACGCACTTTGGCATTCATAACTTAGCAAACTACTATTAAGTACTCCCTCCCTTTTTTAATATAAGATATTTTACGTGTTGCACATGTTGTCTAGATACATACTAAACTGAGTGAACATGCACACTAACACATGTCTATATACATTTGTGTACATGTGCATGTAGACAAATGCTAAAGCATCTTATATTAAAAAACGGAGGGAGTAACTAATAGCCCGCTTAATGTCTACGAGACCTTTGAAAGTTCATCCATCTAGAAGTATGTTTAGCATGTAAGAACATCCTGAGCTAGACTAACAGAGCGATATTGAAATTTGTTTCCAGCTAAAGTTTTCGATACTGCTGACTCCTGTCACAAATAGATCATGTTTATAGTTTACCTACAGATTCCTTTTTAAATTATTTTTGTATAAAATTTAGTACAAGTAGATAAATTTATCACTGCCTAACTTTTTATACAGTTCAAGGAGCTTGGTAAATGAAAATATGAAATTACCAACAATCCTTGGAACCGTGTGGCCCTTCGGGTGCCGTATGATGAATGGATCCACAAATGACTCTATGAGCTCTTCACCACGGCTTTTAAGAAAGTCATGGTCACCTGCACATCAGATAATCGGCATTTAAAGGTTACTGCCTGATAACCACTCAGTGGACCAACAAAGGCCTCAAATATTGCAAAATGATACTTGACCTGGAACGACACGAGAAATAGACCATCGACTGAAGTAACTAACGAAAATGATGATAAAGGCAAGTAATACTAGATATGGTGTCATGAAAGAATATGCCAATATTTCATCGGCAAATTATCACTATTAATCTTTTATTTACCATAGTTAGATTATATCAAGCTTGGCAAATTTTCATTACTAGATTTTTCGTATGTAAATTTCCATCCATTCATCTGCTAATTACTATCATTAGAATGGACGGAGCTTCTGGGAGTTTTTTGAAAGTAGTATGACGCAAAAGAAGCACACAGTTGGTGTGAGTACATTAAGCACATTGGCTAAAAGACATAAACAATAGAAACGTAAGACAACACATGCATGAAGTAAGCATGCTAGTGGAAAATAAAAAAAAGGTGTATTCTGAAAATGTACACAAGAACCGGTTTAGACAAAACTGAAAATGTACTCGAGCGAACAATGAACCAGTATAGCAATTGCAATGGTGTATTCTGTGCAGAAAAGATTGAACTACGAGGAAGTGAAGCGAGGGGATTTTGATCTTGTTGGCGTAGGCCTTTGCGGACACGGTGGGTGAGCGGAATCGGGCTCCGCCTATGATTACGAGGAACTTGATCTTAGGAACTCTAGTCAAGGCCAACCCCTGCCAACAGAACAAAAGCAATGAGGTAAAGAAAGATGTAGCTGTATCAGCAATTCAGCATAGTTAAGTAGTACTACCCTGAAATAAAGGCCAACTGCGTGCCAAAAAAAGTACTACCAACAGTATAACAGGCCGGGTAACTCTCCTTTTCGAAAAAAAATAGTACAGTATAACATGAGTTTCTGCGGCATAGCACTAGAACATTATGAATCGGCTTACTTGTTCTTGGAGCCCCACCAGCGCACCAGATAGAACCGAACCCTGATATAATAACCATGACAATTTGCAATCGTCAATTGACAGTTTAGTCACCATATATATGTATGTTTACAGAATAATAGCTAAGTGATCCCAGAGGTATATATTACCTGGGAGAAACCCATGAGTCCATCAAAGGGCCCTTGTGTAATCATCAGCTCCTCGATGTAGTCGAAGCATTTGTCTAAATTCCTGTACACGGTGAAGCCCTGTGGAAAGATTAAATCTCAGGCGGAGGGCCGACATTCCGGGGAGACGAAAACAAGAGGATTGAATAAAAATAGCGAAAAGGTTGTACTACTAACTCCAGCTAATCCGTTTTTAAATAAAAGGGGAAAATAGGTGAGGCCACGACGAGAGCAATGTGTCTGGCCGTGGTGACGCGATGCGAGGGGAGGGAGGGGATGCGGACCTCGTCGAACTGGAACCACTCGTAGTAGGGCCCGTCGAAGATGCCCTCGACGGCGGACTTGGCCTCGGCGGGGAAGGGCGCGTCGGGGAAGACGAGGTCGAGGCGCGCGGTGACGTGGGCGGGCCACTTCCCGACGACCTGCTTCCGCATGATCTCGCCGCTGGTCCGGAACCCGTGCAGGCACAGGAACCGCGGCCGCCTGGCGCCGCCCAGGCTGCCCATCCTGCCGACTGGAGGGAGGAGGAGGCCGCTTCGCGGTCGGTCGGTCGGCCGGTCGGCCTGCGTTGCTTCCTGGAAGGCTTGGTGGTTCCGTGCGGGGTGGCTACCTTTTTATTGTCTTGGCTGGGGGCGTGGTAGGTACACGTCGTTGCTGTCAGCGTGGGGGGTTGGCGCAGCGGGCCCCACGCACCGCCGGTGAGGCGAGCGGAGACGTGTACAGTGACGCTTCCTGGCACTTGGCTCCAGAGTCAGAGCCTCCGAGGATTCGGTCTTTGGCGCGATCGCGCAGAGAACCGCATGCGTCCGCGTGCTTCTAGAAAATTATGTTCCCCTCCGGAACACATGGTTCGAAAGAATACAAACAAAAAAACGAACACGTCACGCATGGCCACGAGTAGGGGGCAAGAAGTGAGGCAACCAAAACATAAAAGTACTCCCTCCGTTAAATGGAAGTCAATTAATTTGGAACGGAGGGAGTAGATGTCATCCATTTGCCCAAAAGTTGATGTATCTATAATGGATGATTTGGAACGGAGTGAGTATATCTTAACCCCGACTCTAGACTGTCCATTCTTGCTATATAATTCGTGGATGTTTTCATTTAGAAAAATAAACAAAATTTGCTCCCGGTTACCGGGTAGTCGAGCCAGATAGTAGCAGGCGCAGCTAGGAAGAAATAATTCACGGACAAAACCAAAAGAGAGCACAGAAAAGTTCACTTGACGTCCAA
Organism: Poa pratensis; assembly: GCA_947311845.1. Classification (NCBI taxonomy): domain Eukaryota; kingdom Viridiplantae; phylum Streptophyta; class Magnoliopsida; order Poales; family Poaceae; genus Poa; species Poa pratensis. Next base: position 39,610,775 of record CAMZMU010000047.1, read on the forward strand.
TTTTATCTACACACCCGAGTCTCAACGTAGATCATACCTTTAACACACTATTACCGGGAGAGGCGTTCTAACTCCCGAGCTGCGACTAAATAATTCGAAGCAAGTAGTAAAACATTTAAGAAAAAACTGAATATTTCTGACAACAAACATATACAATTTTCACATACGTGCAAAGTACATGATGAAATGACATTTGTGTTGCTTTGTGAAAAAAAAAGTGCACAGTTTTTTATTTTTTTTAAATGTTTTACTTTTTTTTGAATTTTTAATCAGACATAGCATGTGAGCTCGGGAGCCATTGTCAATTTCCGCTATTACTGGGTTACTGTAATACTACAACTATACTATATTGTGCATTCAAGTGTTATGGCGAAGACATTTTCCATTGTCAATTTCCGCTATTACCGTGGTTTATATTGGCCATGTTGTGCTATCTCACGCGACTGTAAACCGTCCGATCTTCGTGTAAGCTTTGTGCAACTTTTATTTAGCACAAAGGAATGTACTCAACTTTTATTTCCGCTATTACCGTGGTTTATAGCATGTACTTTCTTACGAAATACGACTTATGTACTCCCCCTTTTCATTGAATGATGAATAGTCACACATTTGCGCCTCACACGAGGATATAAAATTACGGATATAAAATTACAAATGCATCCAGATACAAATTTTCCAGGTCCTATCAGATGCACATTTCTTTTTCGTCAACATCGGCCGATGCTTCGGTCTTGGCGGATGAATGTTCAGATAACTCCTTTTCCATCTTGTCAAGGAAAATGGACATCACTTCCAGACTTTTCTCATCTGCATAAAAAGAAGCATGGTTTTACTTTGGCAGTTTGGCATTCATAACAAGAGCTTAATGTTTATGAGACCTTTGAGAGTTCCTACATTCAGAAATATGTTTAGCATGTAAGAACATCCTGAATTAGACCAACTGAGCGACACTAAAGTTGTATTCCAGCTAAAGTTTTCGATAGTGTTGACTCCAGTCACAAATAGCTCATGTTTGCAGTTTAACTACGATTCCTTTTTAACTTTTTTTTATGAAATTTAGTACACGTAGATAAATACCACTGACTTAACTTTATACAGTCAAGGAACTTGATAAATGAAAATATGCCCTTACCAATAAGCCTTGGAACCGTGTGGCCCTTCGGGTGCCGTATGATGAATGGATCCACAAATGACTCTAGGAGCTCTTCACCACCGTCTTTAAGAAAGTCGTTGTCACCTGCACATCAAATAAACCAGCGTTTAGAGGTGCCTGCTAATCACTCAGTGGACCAGTCACTTAGGTAACTAACGAAAATGATGATAAAGGCGAGAAATACGATGTCATTAAAGAATATGCCAAAGTTTAATCCGCAAATTATCACTATTAATCTTCTATTTACCATCATTAGATTATATCAAGCTTTTGACACATTTTCATCAGTAGATTTTTCGTATGTAAATTTCCATCCATTCATCTGTTAATTACTATCATTAGAATGCATGGAGCTTCTGGGAGCTTTATGAAAGTTGTATGACCCAAAAGAAGACACAGTTGGTGTCATGGTGTGAGTACATTAAGCACATTGGCAAAAAGACATAAACACTAACAAAGCAAGACAACACATGAAGTAAGCATGCTGGTGGAAAATAAAAAAAAAATGATAAAAGGAGACAGGCGTACGCAAAGAAGTCAAGAACCGGTTTGGACAAAACTGAAAATGTACTTTAGCGAACAGTCAACAGTAAGCCATTGCATAATGGTCTATTCTGTGCAGAAAAGATTGAAGTACCGAGGAAGTGAAGCGCTGGGATTTTGATCTTGTTGACGTACGCCTTTGCGCAGAGTGTGGGTGAGCGGAATCGGGCTCCGCCTATGATTATGAGGAACTTGATCTTAGGAACTCTAGTCAGGGCCAACCCCTGCCAACACAACAAAAACAATGAGCTAAAGGAAGATGTAGCTGTATCAGCATAGTCAACCCCATGGTTAAGTAGTACTGCCCAACAGTATAACTGCAGTTTATGCGGTATAGCACTAGAGCAGTATCAATCGGCTTACTTGTTCTTGGAGCCCTACGAGCGCAGCAGATAGAATCGAACCCTGATATAATAGCCATGACAATTTGCAATCGTTAATTGCCAATTTAGATATGCGTACTACAGAATAACTAAGTGGTCTCAGTGGTATGTTACCTGGGAGAAACCCATGAGTCCATCAAATGGCCCTTGTTTAATCATCAGCTCCTCGATGTAGTCGAAGCACTTGTCTAAATTCCTGTACTCGGTGAAGCCCTGTGGAAAGATGAAACCTCATGAATACAACGGGGAAATAATGTCGAATCCGGAGGGCCGACGACGAGAATAAGTGGGACGAATAAAAACAGCAAAAAGGCGCTACGAACTCCACCTAATTCTTTTTTTAAAGGACAAAATAGTTCAGGCCACGAGAGCAATGTGGACTATGTGGTGTTTATGAGAGGGGAGGGGATGCGGACCTTGTCGAACTGGAACCACTCGTAGTAGGGCCCGTCGAAGATGCCCTCGACGTCGGACTTGCCCTCGGCGGGGAAGGGCGCGTCGGGGAAGACGAGGTCGAGGCGGGCCGTGACGTGGGCGGGCCACTTCCCACGACCTGCTTCCGCATGATCTCGCCGCTGGTCCGGAACCCGTGCAGGCACAGGAACCGCGGCCGCCTGGCGCCGGCGCCCAGGCTGCCCATCCTGCCAACTGGAGGGAGGAGGAGGCCGCTTCGCGGTGTTTGTTCGGGCGGGGAAGGGGATGGAGTGGGCGCTGCGGCGGGCGCTGGCGTGAGGAGGAATTGCTTGGTGGTTCCGTGCGGGGTGGCTACCTTTTTTATTGTCTCCGCTGGGGGCGTGGACACTGGACGGTACACCGCGTCGCTGTCAGTGTGGTGGGGCCGTGCGTGGGGGGTTGGCGCAGCGCGTGGTGGCAACGCCCCGCACGCACGAGGGGTGAGGCGAGCGGAGACGTGTACAGTGACGCTTCCTGGCACTTGGCAGCCTGGCGGCATCGGAGTTCAGAAGAGGGTACGAGCTCCATAATCCAGAGTCAGAGGATTCGGTCTTCGGGCGCGATCACGTAGAGAACCACGTGCATCCGGGTGGTTCTAGAAAATTAGAAAAAATAGGAGTATATCCACGGAAAAACAAATAGGTAGAGCCGCTAATAACATAGAGTTTTGAGAATTCTAAATAAATCATGTACAATGTCTCGCTAATATCACGTTATATAGCGTGATATAGCACGCTAAAAACATATTTTAAGGCCGACGCTATTTTTTTCCTTGAGTATATCTCAACCGACTCTAGACAGTCCATTCTTGCTCTGTAATTTGAGCATGTTTTCATTTAGAGAAAGAAACAAAATGTGCTTCCGAGTAGTCAAGCCAATGAGCAGGGGCAGAGCTACGACGAAATAACTCATGGACCAAACCATAAGAGCATCTCCACCGGTGCGCCCAATAGTGTTATTGGGTGCAACGGCCTCAACGGCGAGCTCAATAGCCCAAATATTGTTGGCGCGCCCCAATACAGTATCCGGCAACCCCCCTTCTCGCCGTAGAACCCTGTTTCTAGGGAGGCAAGCGCACGCGCCGGCAAACCGCGGCAACTCCGCCACATCGGATTCTAACGCGCGGGACCGACGTGTCAGCGACACACGACAGAATATATCACTTTTTGCTCCCTCCCATCAATTTTCAGTCTCCCGTCAGTTGGCTCCCCCGCCCACCTCCTTCACGCCTTTCCCACCTTGGGCGATCCGCGTCCGCCGCCGATGTCTCCCCACAAGCGAAACCGTGGCGGTGCTCTCGGCGGCGCATAACGGCGGGGCACTGCTCGCAGTGGCACCGCTGGTTATGTCGTCCCTCGTAAATCCCGTGCACAGCCGGAGGATATGTCGGATGTAGATTGGGCGGAGGAGCACGAATGCGCCGGGGGGGGGCATCGCCGTCGAACCCAGCGTACTTCGAAGGCGGTGACGCCACTCCACGTTCAGGGCAACGGACCTCGCCAGGGTTTGGTGAGAGCAGCCGCTCCGAGTCACCGAACGTCGGCCTCCACGTCTGATACGTCTCCAACGTATCCATAATTTCTGCTGTTCCATGCTTATATTATACCATTTGCTACATGTTTTATATACACTTCGTATCACTTTTATGCATTTTCTGAGACTAACCTATTAACAAGATGCCACAGTGCCAGTTCCCTGTTTTCTGCTGTTTTTTGTTTCAGAAAGTTACTTCTGGAAATATTCTCGGAATTGCACGAAACAAAAGGCCAAGTCCCTATTTTTCCAGCACCATCACGGAGTCCGAAGGAGAGACGAAGATGAGCCACGAGGTGGCCAAACCACATGGTGGCGCGGCTGGGCCCACAGCCGCGCCTGGGTGTGGTTTGGGCCCCTCGGGGGTCCGCCGACATCGCCCCTTCGCCTATTTATTCCCCGAGACGCGAAAACCCTAAAACACCGAGCCTTTCATCCAGAACATATTCGCTGCCGCCGTCGTCGTCAACCCTAACTCGGGGGGTTTCTGAAGCTCTTCCCGGCACCCTGCCGGAGAGGGGAATCATCACCGGAGGGCTCTACATCGCCATGCCCGCCTCCGGAGTGATGCGTGAGTAGTTCATCCTTGGACTATGGGTCCATAGCAGTAGCTAGATGGTTGTCTTCTCCACTTGTGCCATCATGTTTAGATCTTGTGAGCTGCCTATCATGATCAAGATCATCTTAATGTAATGCTACATGTTGTGTTTGCTGGGATCTGACTTATATTGATACCTATGTGGAGCTGAATATTATATTATCATGTCTATGTCATTTGTGATCTTGCATGCTCTCCGTTACTTGTTGAAGCCTTGGCCACGTGAATACTTGTAACTCCAAGAGGGGGTATTTATGCATGATAGTTGGGTTCAACCTCTATTTAACCTGGGATAGTGACAGCAAGTTCTAAGGTTGTAGATGTGTTGTTGCCACTAGGGGTAAAACAGCAATGCTTTATTCAAGGATGAATGTATTGTTTACATTACGCACATTACTTAATGCAATTGTCTGTTGCTTGCAACTTAATACTGGAAGGGGTACGGATGTTAACCGGAAAGTGGACTATTTAGGCATAGATGCATGCTGGATAGCGGTCTATGTACTTTGTCGTAATGCCCAAATGAATCTCATAGTAGACACCACAACTCACACATGCATGTTATATGCACTTATCAATTGTCAATTGCCCAGCTGTAATTTGTTTACCCAGCATGTTAGTTATCTTATTGGAGAGACACCACTAGTGAACTGTGGACCCCGGTCCATTCTTTTACATCTGAAATACAATCTACTGCAATCATTGTTCTCTACTGTTTTATGCAAACAAACATCATCTTCCATTCGATACGTTTAACCCTTTGTTTTCAGCAAGCCGGTGAGATTGACAACCTCACTGTTAAGTTGGGGCAAAGTAATTTGGTTGTGTTGTGCAGGTTCCACGTTGGCACCGGAATCCCTGGTGTTGCGCCGCACTACACTCCTCCACCAACACCTTCGAAGCAAACCTCGTTTTCCTACTGGTCCGATTAGACTTTGGTTTCATACTGAGGGAAAACTTACTGCTGCACTCATCATACCTTCCTCTTGGGGTTCCCAACTGACGTGTGACGTACAAGCATTGTTTTTGGCACTACTAACCTAGAGCCACCAGCGTCGACCTCAACCAGGCGTTCATCGACTCGTCGGTTCTGCAGAGGGCTCGGCCACGCCCAAGTGCCGATGCGAGTGGCCGCCAATGCCTCTTTGGGAGCGGCCACGACGGTTCCGGCAACAGCGATGGGAATGGTTCCCACATGTTCGATGGAATGCCGACCGGCGCGGACGACAAGATGGTATGAAATCTACGTCCTTTGCCTCGTTCCTCTTGTGTTCATGACATGAAACCGACATGCGCGTTGATCTTTTCCACATCTCGACTGTTCGGATGTGTTGTGTGGCATGATCCGTGATGCCACGGGCAGGACCGGCACTCCGGAAGAGGAAGAATAGGACCGCGGTAAGGAGAAGGAGGACTACGGTGAGGGGGAGGAGGGCGACGGTGAGAGAGGACAGCGAGGCCGACGCGGATGCCGATGTGCACGACGTCGAGACCGGGACAGTCCGCAAGACGAGGAAGAAAGGCACTAAAGGCAAGAGGTGGAAGACCAAGGAGGACGAGTGCATAGTTGACACATGGAAGCTTCTGACCAACGACTCCATCGTCGGCTCCATCCAAACCTACGGCCGGTATTGGAAGAGGGTCGAAGAACAATTGCACGAGACGATGATCTATGGTGACTATGCCAAGGTGACAATGGATCGCAATTGGAATGTCATGTCACATAGGTGGAGGACCATCCAAGCCGAATGCAACAACGTTTCATGGCGACCTTGAGCAAATCAAGAGAAGGAAGGAGAGCAGCAAGAACGTCAAGGACGAGTTGTCCAACGCTCTCACGTTCTTTCGAGAGAACAACAAGCAAGAGGGGTTCAAGTTCATGCATTGCTTTGTGAAGCTTGAAAACAACAAGAAGTGGGAGAAGACCCGGATCGATCTCAACGGCGGCCACGACGCCCGTGGGCCGAACGACCCGTCATTCCCGCGTCAGAGAGACGCCCTATTGGTAACAAGAAGGCCAAGTCCGACAAGAACGGCGCATCGACCGCAGCGTCCTTGCAAGCATCCATTGACAAGTGCCTCGCCAAAGTCACAACCATGTCAAAGCAAAATGCAAGCACGTTCGCCGACAGTTGGTCGTCTTTGATGAGCAAGCATGACGAGAAGGTCGTCGTGGAGAAGGAGAAAGTCGTTGTCGAGAAGGAGAGGCTCTCCGTCGGGAGGGAGAAGGTGCAGGCAGTTGTCATTCATGCAAGCCGACACATCAAGAATCCAGGCGATGTCAGAGGCGCCGCAATCCATCGTCCGGAAGATGAAGGAGGACTCCAAGATCTTGACCGCGACCTCTCCGCCTAGCCACCACCGGTGAGGCCTTGGTTTGTGATCTGTCAACAACACATCTTGTGTGATATGGGTCTCCTGCCGCGGGAGCCGATGCCGATGGACTCGACGGGGGAGCCAACGACAAGCACGACGCCCTCCGAGCCGGAGCCAACGGCGCGCCCGGGCTGAGAAGACGCCGAGACACAGGAGGAGGCGGAGGAGCCGGAGATGCCGATCGATTGATTTACATCATTCGACGTTTTGTTATATGATCGCCAGACCTGGCGATGCTTTTGGGCGTGCGAACTTGACCGACGCTATTCGAACTTGACCACCGGTCGTTTTTTTTAATCTGATCGGTATTCTATGGGGAGCCGTCTATTGGGAGCGACCGGTGGGGCGAGACGCTCCCAATAGCACGGCAACATGTGCCGGCGCTCCCAATAACATGTGTCCGGCAACGTTGCCGGACGTTCTATTGGGCACACCGGTGGATATAGCAAAAAAAAATCACTTGACGTCCAATTTTATCTACACACCTCAGTGTTTTGCTCCGAACTGGATGGGCCATGGCCTTGTTCATCCTCAACGTAGCTCCGATCATACCACTGACACACTATTACCGGGGAGAGGTGTTTTGACTCCCGAGTTCAGATGTTCATGCCCGATTAAAAAATTCGAAACAAATAGTAAAACATTTAAGAAAATCTGAATATTTATGACAACAAACATATACAGTTTTCACATAAGTGCAAAGTTCCGTGATGAAATGACATTTGTATTGCTTTGTGCAAAAAAAAAATCAATGCATTTTTTTTGAAATGTTTTACTATTTTCTCATTTTTTAATCGGACAGAGCATGTGAGCTCGGGAGCCATTGTCAATTTCTGCTATGACCGTGGTTAGTGTAATACTACAACAAGACTAGATTGTGCATTCAAGTGTTATGGCGAAGACATTTTCCATCTGTAAAGGCTCTGTTTATTTGTTTTATTGCGTCGTGTTGTGCTATCTCACACCACTGTAGACCGTCCGATCTTCGTCTAAGCTTTGTGCAACCTTTATTTTAGCACAGAGAAAAAAAAAGTGTTGTGGGGATCCAAACCAGTAAACTGATATTGGCATGCTTAGTGCAATACCATTAGACTAAATTATGTATTTCATTTATGTAAGGGGTTTGCATAAAAAATACAATTCCATAAAAAATACATTGGCACCAACATAAGTGCAGTATATTGCACAATTTTAAGACGATCATTTACATGCAACAATTATTATTTGCAGCCGTCCGAATTCCCTGGATCCTTTCCTCAGGAAACTCAAACAAATGGCACGGTAGTTCATTATGCATTCTAAGATCTTTTTTTGCTCCACTAAACCTTATGCCAGACCTACACACGGAGAAACAGATCCAGCAAAATCTGCTGATAAGAAATCTTGTGAGTCTTTCCCTGCTCCATGAATGTACTAAAAAGATTGAGAGATTATTTTTCCTAAGTCTTGATGCAAGTCGATGATGTGCATCTAACTTGGCAGATTGGTCCAATCGTCTTGTGGTGTGTTGCTGTGTTGGTTTAATATGGTAGATGGCGGTTGAAGCCTCGTGTTCCTCGCCCAAACCTACTTATAATCTCCTTGCCTCTGAAGGTAGCAATCAGCCATCTGAACAATCTTCATGATTCTTCTCGAGTTATGCCCTAATGCTTAGCCCCTCTGAAAACGATCGTTTAGCTGCTGTGTTGTCATGATCGGATACGAGAGCAGACTTGTGGTGCAGGACTAGCAACTGTACGTGCGGATGCGTACGCCTCTACTGTCCACCTACAGGCTACAGCGACACAAGGAAAACGATGGAAGGGGGTGAATACTGGACTGGACCCTAGACATTCCGCTGCACCCATCGTACCCTCTTTCTAGCAAGAAAAGCCCATTATACAGTTTTCTCTCGAGAGAGAATAGCCCATTCTACTGCTGCGATCTTGTTAGAACATTGTTCGATTTATCCTAGCCCATGTCGGGCCCAGAAAAAGACAGGTTTACAAACTTGTGTCCTATGACCCATTTTGAACAAGTGTCCTAGCCTGTTGGACTAATAAAGGCTTGGCCGTTCCGCTCAAAAAAATAAAGACCATTCCGTTTAAAAAAATAAAGACCATTCAACTAATTGATTAGCCTAGTAACCAGATACACCTACATGTCTTTTTTTTAACCGGTCCACGTATGTGTTTCCTCGTAAAGTGAATTCGGCATCAGCATGTGGTTTTTTTAACCGGTCCACGTATGCGTTCCTCGTAAAGTGAATTCGGCATCAAAGATGTGGGTCTGTCCGGAGAAACGCGTTTTGGCTCCCGGGAGCACATGCTCCCGGTATGTTCAAAAAAATTTCAAAAATTCAAAACTTGTCGAAAAATTCCGAAAAAAATCATGCATGTACCTGAGCATGTCACGCACCACCGTGTCAAATTTGGCGACGAATCGACATCGTATGCGCCCTGTGCAAAAATGACAAATCTCAGATCTGAAAATTCAAATTTTAGATCTCATTTTCTGTCAGAACTTTGTCATTTTTGCACAGGGCGCATACGATGTCGATTCGTCGCCAAATTTGACACGGTGGTGTGTTACATGCTCAGGTACGTGCATGATTGTTTTCGGATTTTTTTGACAAGTTTTGAATTTTTGAATTTTTTTTAACATACCGGGAGCATGTGCTCCCGGGAGCCAAAATGGATTTCTGGTCTGTCCGTGGTTTTTTGTGTTTTTTTTCTCATGTACAGTGCTGATATGATCTTGTACATACGGGAGCACATATATAATCGTCCTTTGTACGCGGTTAACTTACAGTTACAACCTAGGTTTAACTAAAAAGCTCAATTCAATTTATTTGCACCGGAAAAGTCATGGTTGTAACACATGCGTAACGGGAAAATCTCAATTCCAACACACTTGTAACTGAAAAATTGCAGTTGCAACTCCACTTCCAAATGGAGAAAAATCCAGTTCCAACCCACTTGCAACTGGAAAATCTCGAATGCAACTCCACTCGTAATTGAATAATATCTTAGTCTTGTAATTAAAAAATCTCTGCTGTAAATGGAAACTTTTCTCAGTTGCAAGTCCACTTGCAATTGGAGAAATCTCACTCGCAACTAGGGATGAAACGGAATGGAAACCTTCTGACTTTTCCGCGGAAAATGAAAACGAAACGGAAATACGGAAAGGAAATTTTGCGGAATGAAAACAGGAACGGAAAATTTTATGTGGAGAACGGAGAATGGCATATTCCTGCGGAACGACCACGGAAACGGAATTTTCTTTTCCGGTAATATGGAACTTTCCGTTTTTTTCCTACGCGTTGCTAATCGAATCCCGCAGGCCCAACAATTTTTGTGGGAATATTCAGGCACAACCCAAAATCTCGATAAAAAATAAAAGAATCTGAAGCAACCATGTTTAAAGTTACGCTATGTACTCGCATATCATTTCCCTCCCGAGTTTGTCCCAGTTTTCCATTTCAGTGTCACATTAGGGTTTGAGACGATAGTATGAACTTTTTTAGTTGCCAAAGTTGATAAAGTATGCACACTATATTATATAATCATGATATATCTTTATTTTCATTTAATCTTAGAACTTGACAAGTTTGTTGGTTGCTTGAGTTGTCCTGCATTATTTAAGGGGTCTCTTGGTTCCGGTAAATATCTGTTTTTGTTTCGTGTCCGCACCATATTTAATTTGTATCTCTTTCTGACAATATCTGTTTCCAAATTTGTTTCCGAAGTTCCTGTATTCATTTTTGCTTTCGTAAGAAAATATGAAAACAAATGTGGCACCACACAGTTCCGTCCTTATCCGCTCTATTTTCATCCCTAGTTGCATCTGGAGAAAATCTCATTTATAAATAGAAAAAATCTCACACACATGAAACTAAAAAAATATCTCAGTTGCGAGCCCATTAGGCTGCACCAAAAAACTACAAAAGAAGACAACTTTAGATGGATAAAAAAAAAAACCACACACAGAAACACCTACAAGGACAAAATTCAACTCGGCTAATAAAAAAAAAGAGGAACACACAAAATAGAAAAGGGCCTTAGCCCTCCGAGGCACAACCCAGCTCGACAAAAAAGCAGCCCACACAAATGCAGCCTATTACAACCCATTCGGTTGCTTCTTGCCTAGACAAAAAGAGGTCCAGTCGCACGAATCTCCGCACCAACACATCCGACGGTTACAAAATTGATTGAGCACTAAGCAGGGAATTAGCAAAACCAGAAAATAAAGATATTACTAATAAGGTCACATGTCTCACATGGAGAACCGCGTGGCCGCGCCACCTCCATAATGAACTATAACTCTATAAGTGAGATAAGTGGGATCTCACTTACACGTCCCAGTGAAACCGGAGTCACTTAGAGCATCTCCACCGGAAGCCTCCAATGGGGTGTCCGGCACCCCCTAATTGAGGCCCAATTGGGGGTGCCGGACACATGTCCGGTCCAGTTTTGGAAGCCGCCCACAGCGGCGCCCCCCAAACATGCACTCCAATTTTTTTTCATTAAATCACATCGGCGGTTGTTCTTGCATTTCAAATTTTCAATACGAATCAAAGATAGAAAAGTATAGATTATTACAACACAAGTTCAAATTCGAATGCAAAGTTCAAATACGAATTCAAGTTTAACACATGACATATCAAACCGGCGTCGGCTGAGTTGCTTTGACAGCCCACAAGTGCGTCACGAGGTCATCGTGCAGTTGCTTATGCATTTTTCCATCACGAATTTCCTGATGCATGGCAAGAAATTCTGAATACTGCTTCGGCACGCCCGACTGTGGCTCGGCCATAGGCGCCTGGAAATCAAACACCTCGTTGATCAACGGCTTCCTAGTATCACGCTCACTCTCAATGATCATGTTGTGCATGATAACGCAAGCCTCCATGATCTCACACATTTCATCTAGCGACCATGAAAGACAAGCGTAGCGGACAACGATAAACCTGGCTTGGAGCACTCCAAATGCCCGCTCCACATCTTTGCGGACAAACTCTTGCCTCTTTGCAAAATGACAATCTGCCTCGTCGACAGGGTTACATATAGTCTTCACAAATGTTGACCAAGTAGGATAGATGCCGTTGGCAAGGTAGTACCCCTTGGTGTACTCATGGCCATTGATCACATAGTTATATGGTGGAGTTAGACCATCACAAAGTTTCTTAAACACCGGGAGCGTTGGAGCACATTGATGTCATTGGCGGCACCGGCCGTGCCGAAATATGCATGCCAGATCCAAAGATCATAATCTGCCACGGCCTCAAGTATGACACTGCACTTTCCGTGATGTCCTGACTTATACATCCCTTGCCAAGCGAACGGGCAGTTCTTCCAGTTCCACTGCATGCAATCGATGCTTCCAAGCATCCCTGAAAATCCTCTTGCTTGGCCTTGTGCCAAGAGACGAGCCATGTGACCGTGTCTGCCTCATTTGGTGATCTCAGATATTCCACTCCAAACACTTTCACAACTGCCTTGCAAAACCTGTAAGTGGCTTCGACGGCGGTGGACTCAGATATACGGAGATAGTCATTCAACGCATCGGCGGGAAGTCCGTAAGCAAGGCACCGTATGGCCGCCGTGCATTTCTGAAGAGATGAAAACCCAAGAAGGCCGGTGCAGTCTCTCTTCAGCTCAAAGTAGTCGTCGTAGTCCCGAACGCCATGCACGATCCTCCTGAACATGTCCCTACTCATCCTAAAGCGCCGGTGAAATTCATGAGGCAAGTTCGCCGGTTTCTGGGCAAAGTAGTCGGCGTACAAGAGCATGTGCCCAGTTGCTCTGTGACGGTCCTTGTTGGCCCTCCGCCCCTTCACTGATCCTCCAAACTTCGGCGCCGCGTTTGCCTCGACTGCGGCATCTAGAACTGCGGCCATGACCATCTCGTTCTCCTCGTCGTCGGCCGCAAGGGTGGCATCCTCCGACATCATTTGGAAAAACATGATCTTGTCGTCGTTGTCTATGGCCTATTGGACGAAACAAAGCAATGAACCAATGGTCGAACAGGTTGCGTGCGAGGTGGGAGTGAAGAAGAGGCGTACCCGGCCTGAATTAGCTGCGGCGGCGCTAGACGAGGTCGGAGAATGGCGGGGAGCGGCGGCAAGCAGGCCTGCGTGAGCGTTGTGGCTTGGGCCTCGAGGTGCGAACCAAGCAGGCGGCGACGAGAGTGGCGGCGATGGTGCGAATCGCCAGCGAGAGGGAAAAGAAGGAGGGTGAGGGAGCGACTGAATTAGGTCAAGCCGGCGCTGTGGGTATGATGGGCGGGCCACCCCTGTCGGAGGCCATGTCCGCCTCATGTCAACTTGGAGTCCCTCTCGGGGGTGCCGGACACGATTTCGCTCGGCCCGACCCTTTGGGGGGTGCCGCTGGTGGCGTTTTTTGGCGACCGGACCCCCAATGAACCTTTGGGGGTCATTTGGAGGGTGCCGGTGGAGATGCTCTTACTTCATAAGAAGTCATAACAATGACACTGGGGCAGTTGTTTTCCTTTGGACATTGTATTTGTGCTCTATGTTGTGAGCTAACTCGGCCCAGTTTTGTCACATGTTCCATGAAGGCTGGTGTTACTGTTTGTGATGAATTTGCCCGATCTTCATTTATTAATTAACTGTTCAATTCTCACTCTCTTTCATATTTAATAAAAACTAGTGGAATTCGGCGCGACGGCACGCCGCGCCCTTTAAGAGTAATTTTAGAATTAAAATCAAGTCATGTAAGTATGTACTGTATCGCTGTTTTTGTTGATTAAGATGCGGACTTTATGGAATTTTGGCTGATTTCAGCGTGCGTGTAGAGGTGAATAAAAAGACGGCAGCTCGAAATATTAATTTTATCATTAGGTACGAAATATATGTTTTGAGTGGGAGAATGTTGGAAAGTCCAAACATTTTGTTTGGAGCAGGACCACTGAGATGAACCTTTCTGTTTAAAATATTTTTGCATTTTGAGATCGTGCATAATTTGGACATTTTTATGAAATTTGTGGGAACGATTGGAATAAGTGGCCGCCTTCTATTCGTCGGGGGAGGCTTGCGGTCCGCGTCGGCGCCGGCGGCGGCTCCGTCCAAGAGCCTAATTGCGAACAATGCATTTATTTAATTTAACTTTATAATTAGAGAAAATACATTTAGATTATCTCCAAGTATTTACTAAATTGAAATGTTCAAATATTTTTGTATTTTGTCATAAATAGTTAGTATTTGTCGTTCTGAGCATTTTGATATATTATTCATATGAACAATACCGCCGTGTACTGTAGCTTCGGGCGACGCTATAGTACCAGGAGCGATCCCAGGCCAGCAATCTCAGCGTCCTTTATATATAGAGTAATAACAAGTCTTTTGCCTTGTTTAAAAAAATTACGAATGAGGAGCTGGAATGAACAGTAATTCGGCTTCACAATAATCTTCTACCTGCGTCCGAGATAGACTAGCGCGAATGCATGCTAAAACTGCTTTAATTGACCGGAAACTCTCAGATTTGTACAGCACTTTCACCGTCGACGACTGATACACGATTTATGTACATAATACTACATCGATCACCAATGCCGATCGAGGCTAGCTACTTGCCTAGTGCCTGGCCTTCTGATTTCGCGTTGATCCTATAGTTAGCAGCTAATCACCTCCGCCAGGAGCTTGTACCTCCTCGCCTTGACCCTACCCGGCCGCGTCAACTTCCCCGCCTGCATCGGCTTTTTGTCGCCGTAGTTCCCCTTCGCCGCGCCCGGCGACGTCGGCTGCGCTGCCGTCTTCTCGGCCTTATGCTTCCTGTTGCCGTTGTTCCCCTTCGCCGTTGCGCCTGGCGACGGCGGCAGCTCTGCCCTCTCATCGGTCTTCTCCTTCCTGTTGCCGTTGTTCCCCTTCGCCGCGCCCGGCGACGGCGGCAGCGCTGCCCTCTCGTCGGCCTTGTGTTTCTTGAGCGGCCGGCCGACCTCCGCGGTAGGTCTGCTCGACCTCGTAGTAGCGCATCCGGCGTCGTGCAGCTGTCGACGCACACCCTCTTCCTCGGAGGCCGACGTCTCCGTCGTCGCAGCCGCCGCCTTCCGTTTCTCCGTCGGTTTACTAGACGACAACGCGTGGGCGTAGACTTGGGCCGGCGGCTCCCTCAGGCACCAGTTGCACCTCCTGTACGCCGTCGCCCTCGGGTACAGATCGCTGCAGTATCTACACACACGCACGCCCAGATATCAGGTTCCAAGAACATCTGAGTCCCGATCGATACAAGAACGCGTCGATGGATCGATCGATACAAGAAGGCGGGTATGTTAGGTACGTACCTGTGCTGCAGCCGGACGCGGCAGAGCTTGCAGCGGAGCAGCTCGTGCGGCAGGCCGCGGTCGCCGCACATGCAGCAGACGGCGCCAATGCCGTGCGGAGAAGGCGGAGGCTCCATGGATGCGAGTTATGACAGAAGAACGGCCGGTGCTGGAAGTGGGAGGGAGTGAGACGGCACGGCAGGGAGCAAAGGTCCCGGAGAGGGGAGATGCAGTATGTATATAAATGGCCAGTTGGATATTAACGCGCTCACATCTTCTCTGGGTCCGGCCGGCTGCCCGCCATTACCTGGCCGTGTCGCGTTTATGGTTGCGATCGAGGCGTGCCGGGGCAGCTTTCGTGAGGTACGGGGTAGGACAAGGAAACGAGCTGGGCTATTTATATAGACTCAACTCAAGGACTCTCTGATAGGAGATGTGTGAATGGCTGGCGTGGACTGAGGACAAGACTGCATTTAGGGTTCAATTATATAACTTTTGTATGAGATACAACCGTCTGACATTGACAATTCGGTGGTAGAGAGACAACGACGGCTCGTGCATGAATGATGGCTGATTAGATCTCCGGCAGCTTCAGCGGAAAAAAGCCTTTTAAAAAATCCATCGCCGCCTATATACGTGGAAGCAGCGATCCGTCGATCCCAAATTCTCGCTTGCGTTTCGACCAGATGGATGGATCGCTGGCGGCCGAGATGACAAGGTAGATAGGCACCATATTTTGTTCCTCGAATAAAATCGTCAGGCGGGATATGAAACCTCTAGCTAGCTAGGGCTTCATTCGTTCGTGGAGGAAATTATTCTGGGATATATGAGTGCGGAATATTAAACCTCTAGCTAGCTAGCTATCTTCTTTTTTAGAGATGGAAGCGACTACCATTAATAGAACCAATGTATTACCATTAGTGTAGTACAAGGTTTCAGCACAACTGAGAACTTGCCTGTGGCAAGATGGTTAGGTGGGTGGTTGTACCCCCAGCCCACCAGAGTTCAAACCCCAGGTTTGACGCTGGTGTTTCTCATTTAAGGCGGAATATTCTTCAGTGGGAGGCGACGTTCCCGTCGACAGCGAGGCGCCCGTGGTGACTTCGTCAATCTCAAGACTCGACCCGCCGGCTCAGTCTCTCGGAGGTGCTCATAGGGGTAGGGTGTGCGTGCGTGCGTTCATAGGGTGAGTGTGTGCGCGTGTATATGAGCGCTTGCGTTGTACTGTGTTTCGCAAAAAAAAGGTTTCAGCACAACTTTTTGGCATGGAACCGGGAAGGAGTGGAGATTTCTTGCACCCGAGCTCCAGTGCTCCTGCCACTTCAAAAAAATCAAAAACTGTATTTAAATGTTTCAAAAAAATCTGAAAATAATCATGCATATTCTCCATGATCTATCCTATAGACGTGCAAAATTACAGTGCGAAATACTTTATAGTTCGACCTACACAAAAATGACAAATTCACAGATCTGATTAAAGTTAACAATGCAAAGTTTCAAATCTACAAATTTTGTCATTTTTTTGTAGACTGTAATATAAAGATTTTTGCATTGAGATTTTTCACGCTTCTAGTACGCATCATTGAGAACATGCATGATTTTTTTGAAACTTGTAAAAATATTTTTCGAATTTTTTAATGTGGCAGGAGCACTGGAGCTCGGTAGCCAAAGATGTTTTCCGGGAAGCAACTTAGTAATGAAGGATATAACTTGTGTGCATCCACTTGCGACAGTACCTGAATTTGAGAGCGTTCAATCTGTACCCCAATTGTTAATTGTTTCTGAAATAGCCATACAGAAAGCAACTGACGAAGCTCGAAGAGCGCATAAACCCCCAACAGACGAAGCCTGGTCGTCTTCCTCTCCCGTTCCTGTAGCGAGAGAGGCGACTTTTTAGATCCTCCCAGGCGAACCACCTTCGCACCGCAGATCCGACGGATCCCTCGCCCTCCGGCGGCCGCTCCGGCGGCGGGAGGGTGGGGGATCCCCGCCTCTCGGTTGTACATAGGGTAGGCTCCTTTGGGTTTTCTGCCGGCGGCGCCGTGGAGGTGGTGGGGTCGCCGGCGGTGTTTTTGTTGCAGGTTCGCATCCTCTCCGGCGGCGGTGCTCGGTGGAGTGCCGTGGCGGCGAGCCTGCTTCTCTGGCGGCTGCGGATCTTTGGATCCGCGCCGTGCATCGATCTTCCGCCAGTTCCAGCGTCACGGTCTCCGTGCTGGCGGTGGATCCGAAGGAGGAGGTGCGGGGTGGCTGCGGTGAGGGTTTGCGGCGAGCTGGCGATGGATCTGGCCACCTCCGGTGAGGTGGGACGGTGCTGGCCCCAGATCCGGCGCGGGTGGAGTTCGGGGCCCGGCCCCGGCCGACGTCTGTTCATCGTCTACGGCTCCAGCTCTTCGGAGCTGGCGATTGTTGCGGCTCAAGATCGCCTTCGGGCTAGGTGCTCCTCCGTTCCAGGGTGCGGGTCGCCGGGCAGCTGCGTGTCTTCGTCGCCTCCGGTGGTGGAGCTCGTGCTGGCTGGTGCTCCTCGTGGTGGTTGCCGGCGGATCACGGCAGCGTTGCTCTCTGTATCCTCCTTTTCTTTCCTTGCTTGTATCGATCTCTGTACTCTTGTTTACTTCGTATGAATACCAGTTTGGAAAAATGAAAAAAAAAAGAGCGCATAAACCTCCTTTTAGACGCAAGAACAAAGAAAATCGTCACTTTTCCCTGCATGCGCGTGTTTTGGAGATTTTGTTTTTCTTCCTTGGTGTGGCAAAGGCGCGTTTGATGATGTGCCGTACAAGACATGGCAAAAGAGGCCACAGCCAAGACTTGAAGACCTGGACTTGTTTACTCATTCAGGTCTTCCTTGCGCACTAAGGGACGTCGGGAGACATCACCGCCAAGTCGGCATCGTTGTCTTATCGAGACAAGCAGTGTGAACTTGTATATGGATTGATCTGATCCGCGTCGGGAGGTGAGCTCATGATCAAGTAAACCGGTTCTACGAACCCCTGTCAAAAGCGCGTGTTCCTACTTTACTTGTTAATTAGTGCTCGTATTAGTAAACTCATCAGCTCGGGAAACGATGACAAAAACAGAGCATCTCCACTGGGCCTCCAAATTCGTATCAGCACCCAAATGAGGCCTCCATTGGGGGTGTCGGACATGTGTCCGCCCATGTTTTCGACCGCGTCCACAGCGGCGCACCCAAAACGTCCGCTCCCCAAACGCGAGCAAATCATCGAACACCTTGCGGGCGGAAACTTGTGTCGGTCGCGGCATTCAAACTATTTTTAAAACATACAGATTTAAATTAAACCGATACAAGTTGCAAACTTAGACTAACACGTTTGCAAACTTAGACTAACACGTTTGCAAAGTAAAACTAAAACGATAACTAAAGCCTAATCTAAACGCCGCCGCTCGGGCCAGTCTCGTCGTCGTGCGCGGCCTTGGCTAAGCGGGAGCGCACACGTCTCTCCTGCCGGAGCTGACTCGCCGCCCGGCGCATGGCATCCCTCTCGGCCGCGTCTGGTTCAGCTCGTCGTGCGCGTCCTGCTCGGCGCATCTGGTTCAGCTCCTCGTGCGCCTCCCGCTCGGCGCGCAGCCGGAAGGCCGTATCCGCTAGCTCCTCCGCCTGGGCGATGAGTTGTGCTGCGTGGGCTCCTCCGCCTAGGCGTTGAGCTGCTCGTACGCCGCCCGCTCGGCGGCCATGAAGGCGCGGCAACGCTCGTCGCACTCCGCGGTCAGGATGGAGGCATGGATGATTGCGGCCTCCACGGCGTCCCCAGCCGCCTCGTAGCCAAGCCTGACCTGGCGGCTTGCCTGCTCGTTGCGCCAGCTCTCAAACGAGTTAGCGGCAACCACCTGGTCAGGCCACAGCAGTGGCGGGAGCGGCTGCTGCGGCGGCGGCAGTGCCTCGTCGAGCTCCGGCGGCGGCTCCTGGCCGGGGTACGGGTCCTGCACCGGCTCCTGCTCCTCTTGCTCGTCGACGTCGACGTCGTCCACATCCGCCCAGTCGAACGGCTGTTCGTCGTCGGCGGCGGCGGCGGCGGCGTCCTCCTGCGCCGTGCCGTGAGCGCGGCGCGCTGCCTGGGTGAGCGTGGCTCATGAGGTGGCGAGGAGGCAAGGTATGGCTATGTGATCAACTGGCTACGGCTGGACTATGTGCTCAAATGGCTACCGGCGAGCGTCGGTGCTGGTGTGGTGAAATGGCTGCACGGCGGGGGTCTCTTTTTATATCCAGCCCAATGTCTCGGCGGGAAGCGGTGGCTCAGGGCGGGAAGCGCCGGGTGGGTGAGCACGCGTCGCGTCGGAGTTAATGGCGGCGACACGTCTCCGCCACTGCGCCGCTTGGGAAGCCGGGAAAGGCTGGGCGCTCAGCAGGCGCCGCCGTAAATGCGAGGCGTGCGGAAGACGCATCGCCGTCCCGTCCCTTCGTCGCCTGCGGAAACGCGTCGCCATAACATGGACGGAATGGCCTCTTGCACAGCGCCTTAAACCCATGGCGAGGCAGGCGCTGTCTCTATGACGGGGGGGCCTCCCCTGTTAGACGCATGTCCGCCCCCATGTCCGGCACCCCTAAGAGGCCTCAGGCGCTGTCTCTATGACGGGCGGGCCTCCCCTGTTAGACGCATGTCCGCCCCATGTCCGGGGATGCCGGACATGTTTTTGCTCGAGGTGACCCTTTGGGGGGTGTCGCTGGTGGCGTTTTTGGCCGTCCGAACCCCCAATGGGCCTTTGGGGGTCACTTAGAGCCCCGGTGGAGATGCTCTTAAGTTCCAGTCGTGCGGAATGACCGAAGGCATTATGCACATTCTAGCATCCGCCGTAGACAGTACTCCCTCCCGAAAGCTGATGCCAAGATCAGATGTAACTGTCCCAGAACCAATAATACGCACAAGCACATAACTGATGCAAAGAAATAAGAAACTGCCAACGAATGCGTAGCATAAAGAGCCAACCCAACCAAAAGCAGAGAAAACCACAGGTACTCCCAAACCAGGAAGATGAATGTGCGGCACAAACAGTAGTTTAACTTATTAGCAAGTCATCAAAATTTCTTGAAAGAATCACCATCATCCATGACTCTCCGTGTCTACAAGCCTAGAGCTCTAGTTCTTGCAACACATACACACAACAGACACTACAGAATACAGACACCACTTGTTTTTCGCTTTCACCTGTCTCACCCACTTTTAGGACGATCTATATAACCTCTCTTATCTATCTCTGTCTCTCACTTCTGACCCTCCTATGCTCTCATCGGACCAAAACCTTGTTTCCCATCTGAGGGAGTCGAACCAAGCTCTCTTTCTCTCTCTTTCTAGCTCACTAGCTGCTGATTGCCGTAGAAGGGGTAGGCTCCGTATGCGGGGGCGTACATGTTAGGGTGTGGAACAGGGGAAGCGTAGCCGTAGCCACCGTAGAACGGCGCGCCATAGTACATGTTGTTCCTCCTGTTGCCAGAATCACCCCTTGACTGGAAACGAAACAGCGAATCAGCATGATGGAATGGATAACTAATTCCACAAGGCACATAACATTGAAAACGGTAAATTATATATGCAGCTGATATAAAATACTATATATTTAACAATTATATTATGTGTGACATAAAAGGCAGCCGTCTTGGCAGCAGAAAGGGAAAATTGCATGGAATAGTTTGAAATTCATTGACCAGTAGTGCCGTGCTAATGTACTTATTTAAAAATGTGGCAAATTATAAACTTGTTGCAAATCACAAATGAGGTAGTAATCACTAGTTTAAATTATTCAGAAGTTCCCTATAATGTGATAACTGAGCATCCCTCGGCACGGTGCCCACCCGTGTTGTCCTAGACACAGCAGGGTGCTCAGTCATGTCCTTCTATTAAAAATACCACCAAGGGCTAGTCCTGACTGGTCTCATCTTTTTTATTTAGCCATGAAGTGACGACAGGGAAGAGCAAAAGTTCAGAGTAAAATTTTCTGCCATCATCTAGTCCACTATATTTTCTACTCATCTTGAGCTGTAATGTCTATAAGATGTGGCATTCAGTCAACAATCATCCTCAAAATGCATGTCCAAAAACATGTTCGAATAGGGTCTACAGCACAATCGCCATGTACTGCGGCAAATATAGAACTTTCAATGCTTTGCGTAATGGATATAAATGTCATAATGCATGATGCACAAAAATACTATAAATGGGCGGCGCCAGGGGAGATAAATTTCTCGCCGCCGAGTCCTTCCCTCGCCCTGCGCCTCCTGCCGCTGCCGCCGCCGGCCTCGGCCGCGGCGGTGGCGGCGCCCTCCCCCCCCCCCCCCCCCCCCCGCTGCCAAGATGGTGGTTGGGGGGCTTCTTCCTCGCGCGCTCGAGTTGGTGGCAGACCGGCCCGTGGGGGGCGGCGGCGGTCAGGGCTTGGGGACGCCGAGCCGGCGGGCTCGGGCGGAGATGGAGTCCGGCTGGTCCTCCTGGCAGTGGTGCGGCGTGGTGGGCGCCATCGCTGCCGAGGGTGCCTTCGGTGTGGAGGCGCTCGCCCAGATGGGCTTGGGCGGGCCCGTCGGCGCTCGCCGGCGTGGGGCTTCGCGGTGCGGCGCTTGCCGGCGCGAGGAGGAAGGAGGGAGCGCGGCTCTGGGGCGGCTGAAGCCGGCGATGGGCTGCGCGGGCCTGCCAGGGCTCGTTCTGGGCCAGGCGGGCCGCGGCCGTGGCGCTCTTTCGGCGGGCGCACGGTGCTGGTGACGCCATGGCAGGCCGGCGAGGAAGCTGGGGCAGCGGCCCCAGACCACGGAAGATGGCGCGGCGGCGCCCGTCGAGGCAGGGGGTGCCACGGTGGGTTCCGGCGAGCGACGGCTGAGGCAGAGGATCACGGCTAAGGCAGAGGATCAGGGCGTGCTGTGGGGCGTCGGCAGGGTGAGGTTCAGGGCGTCGTCGGCAGGGGTGGTGCAGGGCGTCGAAGGTGGTGGCGCTGGCGCTGGCGCTGAGGCGGTTGGTTGATGAAGCGCGAGAAGGCCACGGTGGCATGCCGGGGCGGCGGCCCCGGACTTGGGAGCAGCGACGCCATCGACGCAGCATGAGGAGCTGCGTGATGTGGTGCAGGTCTACGGCCAGGATCCGTGGTGGTTCGTGGCCATGGGCGGCGCTCCTTGCCCTGCCGGCATGGTGCTCGGTATGGCGTGGTGGCGTGCTGCGTCCGGTGGTCCTGTCCTCCTCGTTGTCTGGCTTGTTGGTGGTGGTGGTGGTTGGTGAGGCTTGCCGGCGCCGGTGCTGGTGGTGGTGCGACGGAGGATGTGCTTGGAGCTGGGGGTGAAAACCCCGTCTCGGTTTGTACCGTGACCAGTGATGGCGGCGGCTGTGGCCGTCCTTGGAGGCATTGCTGCTATGCTGCAGCCCCCTCTTGCACCGTTCCGATCGGTGGTCCAGCTCCGGGGGAAACCCTTGATCTTGTGATCGGACGATGACGGCGCCTTGGCGTCGTTTCCCTCTTGAGGGCTTCGTCTTTGGAGCTGGATTTCGGCAAGAGGGACCTGTGGTAGGGTTGTGGCGGCGGCAACTGCGGCTGTCTTTTAGGCCGGGGCGGCGGCCCCGGAAGTTGGTACGACGTCCGTGGTCTACGAGCAGCTCTCCCTGAGCAGTTTGGGCTGCGGGTGGCTGGTTCGTGCGGCGTCGTGGCTCGGTTGCGAGTGGTGCTATGTCGGGACGGCGGTCCCGGAAGGGGTGCTGGCGGCGAGGCTGTCGGGGCTGCTTGGGCAGCGGCAGCAGCGGTTGCCTTTTAGGCCGGGGCGGCGGCCCCGGATGTTGGTGTGGCGGCCGTGGTCTGCGAGCGGCTTTCCTGGTGCAGCTTGGGCTGTGGGTGGCCGTGTCGTGCGGCGTCGTGGTTCCTCGTGGTTGTGGGGCTTCGCCCGTGGGTTGTGTCGTGTTGTTGTATGGTTTTTGCCCGGTTTCTTCCATAATAAACCGGGCACCTTCTGCTTAATTAATATATGGGGCAAAGCTTTTGCCCCACAGTTTCAAAAAAAAAAAATACTATAAATGAATAATAACACGGAACAATAAAATATACACAACAAAGCAGCCTTTTCATGGGGCATGGTTGATTGCAGTTGAACAAAAGCATGATTTGGAGTCTTGACTGAGCTAAACCAAATAAGGCTTACACGAGATAAAGGGTGTGAACTTAACACATTTACTTAGCGTAGACTAGAAACAACTACAAACCTTAAGGCTGGAATGAAACAAAATGATCTTGTTGGAATAATTGCTAGCATATCTAGGAAGCACGGATCCATCTCCATCGAAGCAGGAGTGTATCATGCCCCACATGAGCAAGCTAGTGCTAGTACATAATCAGTCAAAATCAATTAAACAATTAACATACACAACAAAGCAGCCTTTTCATGGAAAGGATCATATCATATACTATGAGACTATCGTAGGCTAATTTGTCATACATCCGAACATGAGATCGTCAATAACTTGTAACTGAATTTTCCGAACTTAACCTAGAGATTCCAAGCATAGCACTCGTTGCACTTTTAGCGAGATGATTGGGTCAGTGCAAAGTGATACTATAGCAAGGAATGGCCAACCTGTTTGTGGGATGGGCTGCGGCCCCATGAAAGGCGAACTGCCTGCTTTCCAATGACAGATCCATTCAATCCTTGTAGTGATTCTTCCGCATCGGTTCTGAAAATACCGGCACAAATATAAAATTTATGACTTCCTGCAAGTTGTAGAGAAACAACTAGTAAAACACGTAACAGCTTCAGATACAAACCTGTTGACATACTGAACAAAGCCACATTGCTTCCCTAGAGGAATTTTGACAGTGGCAACATCACCATATTTGGCAAATGCTTTCCTCAGCTCGTCTTCACTAACATTTGGGTCAAGCCCACCAACATACACCTAAAACAGATTGAGAACTTCAGATAAGAAACTATAAGCCTGCAAGGTTAACGCAGGGGAAAACCAGTATACACACCGTTCTGTTAGTAGAATCACCATCTGAATGCCCAGGTGTTGAGGAGCCAGAATCACCTGAAATTAATAGTAAAGAAGTTTGGTGAACAAGGGATTAATTCTATACTAATTTCATGTGAGAAAGCAACCGATTTCGTACTGCCTTCTACAAACAAATAGGATGCATAGTTTGCATACATCCTCCAATTATGAAGATAAGGACATAAAGCAATTGAAGTAGTATTGTAATGGAATTGGCGCCACTAAAGTAGGAATGCTAGCTCCAGTGGTCCATAGAATTCTGGTGAAGTGGGTACTATTCTTTAATTTCTACAGGTTCTGTATGTGGTCCTCAAACACACAAAAGTACAGATAGATGATAAATAACAGAAGAAATCAGCAGTCTTTGTTACGATATCATATGCCTTCCAAATCCCCAGATGGAAGAACACTATAACAATATCAAGATCATACAAGGTATAAAACTGAGAAGATTCTCCAAAAACATATAATGATTGAATTCTAGCTACAGTGGGGCCGTAAATGAGTTAAAATTTAGTAAGCACTTGCATGAGAATATAACATAAATTCTATGAAGTAAAAAAAAAAGGCTGTACAACTTCAGGCTGCAGAACAATCACAAAAGAAGCACATACCAGTTCTTCTAGGCGTTGCAGGTCCTATACGAATCGGCCTAGTAGAGCAATATACACCATTCATTTCAGTCATTGCATGAGATTTATCAATATCGTCTGAGAATCTAACAAATCCATAGCCCCTAGAACGGCCTGTGTTTGCATCAATAATAACTTTAGCTCCTTTCACGGAGCGGTACTTGCTAGCAAAAAGCTCCATCAACATTTCGTCAGTAACATCAGCAGCTAAATCGCCAACAAATATTGAGTGATCAGAGACAACTTCGGATCGCTTTTCACCCATGCTATAGGATGCCCAGTTTAACTTAAAGGCTCGATCAGTGTTTGGCATAACGTGACCAGTAAAATTCTGTAGAGCCTTGTCTGCAGATGCATGGGAGAAGAATTCTACGAAACCATATCCCTCTGACTGTCCAGTTTGCCTATTGCGGATAACTTTTATGGTTACCACCTACAAAGTAGAGGAATCGAAAAAAGGTTAGAAAACAAAAGTCGAAGAAAGAACAAATACATGATTGGAGAAAAGAAGAGAGAGATGGAATGACGAGGTTAACATTAATTGCAGAATTTAATAAACCTATTAAAGTTGCTGATTGTGAAGGTTTGGAAAAATAGTTTCTGGCAAATTGCACACAAAAAAAGAACACACACAACTTGCTTCTCCGTTAACCAACTTCCCGACCAAGCACCATGTCAGTTTGCCATCTTTTTTCTTGCTGTCGACATCAGTGAGCACACCCCCAAAAAAATTGCCAAGGGCATTAATTATGGCTTCCTTTCGCTCCTCTAACTGTTCTTTACTTTCTCTGTGATCCGCCAAAATGCAATAACTAGCCGGATCATTCAGAAAGTTTATTCAATTACCACACATCAAGACCATTTCCTTCCTCCTAACTATGAACCAGCTAGTTTCTGTACATAAATCCCAGAAGAAAGTTAGCACCTTTGGCAGCTCACGCCGCAAAAGAATAATACTCCTCAGGGGGCAATTACCCCTTATGACATACAAACCACAATTCAGATTTTCAGAAACAAAAAGAACAGGGTTGCAGACATTTATATATATGGTATACTAATAACCAAACAATTCCGTACGTACTGCATTGAATGACCCTAAAGTTGCCGTATGTAGGCTAATTCTAGAAAAAAATCGCGCTTTTATTTGCATTAAGCGAGAACTAAGCACAAGCACACGCTTTTATGGCAAATTCACGACACCGGACATAAATCAACGCACAGAAATGGTCAAATCTTACTGTATCCGTGAGATCTAGTACGGATCGGGAGAGAAGGCAAACCTCGCCGCTGGGCCCGAAGCAGTTGTGGAGGTAGTTCTCGTCCATCCAGTACTGGAGGTCGCCGACCCAGATGGTCTTATTCTCCTCGCAGCCGTTCCCGCCGGATCCGGCCGCGGGTGGCGTCGGCGTGCGCCGGCCGGCCGCGGCGGGGGGCGGGCCCGCCGCGTAGTGCTTGGCGAACTGCGGGGGCGGTGGGGGGGCGCCACCATGGACGGCGGCGGGTAGGGGATGACGACCCACCGTGGCTGCGGCATGTGGTGATGCGGGTGCGGGTGCGCGTGCTGCGGAGGTGGATGCGGATGCGGGTGGGGGTGAGGATGGTGAGGGACCACGGCCACCTGGGAGTCTGTGGTGGTCGCCGCCATCTGCATCACCGCCGCCGCCGAGGAGGGAGGAGGGTCGCCTGGGGTTGCGAGGTGTGGAGGGCGGAAAGAGAAGGTGCCGTGGGTGAGGTGAGACTGGATATATAGCAGGTTGGTGACGAATTCAGTCCGTCCGATGTAGGAGTTCGTTATCGTGCCTGTCGTTGATTCAATGGGGCCTTCTTCGACAGAGGTGGCTACGTGTGGGGCCCATGGGAGGTCAGATTTGGTTCAGGAGTGTGCCATGCGAGGATGGGAATTTACTCTACATATTAAATCAGCTTATTTATACCTCCTAAGCCAATTTTGGTATTCTGTTATCTACTTACATCATCATTTGTGTAATTTGCAATTTTATTAATGATAGTCCATTTGCAAATTATTCACACCATTCATTTATCAGCCATCCAATTGACCATGTTATCTGCAATAATATTTGTTAATGATAATTTCTCTACATTATATATTATTTTAGTCATTCAATTTTTCACATCATTCTTTTTAGTCGTCTAATTGATGAGATTGCATCATCTTGCCATGCAATTACATAATTAAATCATGTGCAACTGGAACGCCATAATTTGTTTTGTCCTTATTCGTTTTAGCCAACCAAACAAATGTTGTGCCAATTGTTTATAATGATGATAGTCATATGACTTATGTTAGAGATTACAATATTGTTCTATATGTAACCGCTAGAGACATTTCAAAAAGGTAAGCGCAATATTCTTCTATATGTAACCGCTAGAGACATCATCAGTTACTTTGATCTGTTGGTTTCATGTATCTACGACTTTAGCTATTTTGCAGGACAAGAGGTACATTATTGGTTCTTAACGACCATTAGTTGGTAAAATACACAATTATCTCACGACGATAAAATTTAGCCTCTTAATTATTGTGGCCAGTTGAATCTTACATTTTTTTTGTAGACAACCTCTTTTTTTTCAACAGAAGAGACGTCCCGAAGGACACCAGCTCAAATTATATTATGACAAACCAGATGCAGTTTACAACCAGAACCAAAAGGAAAGGAAAATTACATTCCAGCCCTAGCAAACTGCAGGAAGGACACGACGAGAAACGTGATCCGGTCCTCAGAACACTTCCTCAACAGATTTGACGCGACATCGCTGGGACAAACAACTTGGGACGTGGTGGTTGTCTTCGCACCACAGTCGTTGCGACAACCGAGCTTGTCGGACTATGTAGAAGCCTCTTCTCGGAATCAGAACTGCCTCCCGTAGGCACCAAGACCGGGAGGAAAACAATGAGCCAAATGTAGTTGAAACTCAACATGACCACGCTTCGGTCAGAAGATCTAGAGACGGGTTGAAGACCGACCATCGATCACCGGAGGTGGGCGTCATAGCTACACCAAGAACGCCGATGGGGATGAGCTCGTGGACCAGCTCGACAGAAATCGATGCCCCCAAATCTCATCTGATGCACCTCTTCTTCCTACACCATGAAGGCCTGAAAAGGGGCTAAATAGAGGAGAATCATTAGGCTTATTAATGAAGATAACACCAGATCCATCCCTCGTCTTCATTGGCCACCATGGATGACCACCAGAGGAAGAAATCGACAGCCACAAGGTGTTGCTTGCAAGCACCATGGCGAGGCTCCAAAGACACGCCATGCCGGCAAGACTCAAGCTTAACGTAGACCTATACCTACTATTTACAGGGAAGACCAACCTCCTAACCCATCCTCACACGAGCGGACACCACCGTCAGAGGAGGGAAGGGGCCGACAATCTATCGCCGACTCTCAACGTACGGTGGAGGACGAGAGGGTAAGGTTGAGGAAAGAGGGTGGAAAAAATACATATGCAGTCAGACAAGTTCATGTTTGATGTGTCTTACACCCTTTGTTACGCAACAGACTTCTTAAAAATACTACGGCTATAATGTGTGAGGTATCCTTCTAGTTAATTTGACGACTTTTGAAACTACGAAGTAACATAGGGTGCCTGAAAAAAACCATACCTGCTATTAAAGATGTCAATGTACTCAAATCTGAGTTGTTCGACCCCTGAACTAGAATGCATTTTCTCTCAGACCATGGCTATATATATTTCGTAGCCTCGAAGAGTGGCATACCTAACCACAGTTTTAGTAAATTAAAGGTTCACTATATGAAAGAGCCATTTTAACTTTTAACTCCCGGCTGCATATACACCTTTTATTTAAAACACATTTTATGCGTATTTTAAAATGTAAAAAATAATTGCAAAAAAATATTCGCGCATAGATTCTAACATCACGTGTGTTCACAAAATTGTTTCACCAAAAAAGGACTTTTTGTTGCACGTGTTAAAAAGACAGTCTCCTTTACACATTGAAACAAAAATGTCGATTTTAAACAAAACGATCTATAAACAAATAGAATGTGAACATGTATCCGCGAAATTTTATTTCTAATTTTTTTTACAGGTCGAAATGTATTTTTAAATACCGGGTGCCATATACACCTAGGAGAGGCAAAGTGGATTTCACTATATTCTGTCTTCTTTCAAGTCGCTCGCTTGTATTCCACGTAAAATCTTCTATTGTCGGTTTCTTTGTACGATGGATACATTTTCCTTCCCATGGCATTCCCAGGGTTTTGGACTAAACACAGGCACGCTCTACTCGCCGTGCCTTCTCGTTGCAATCCCACCGACGACCAAGCACGTGCAAGGGCAAGCTCAGAATCTAACCATTTGTTGGGCAGGCAGGCACGCACGCGCCACGCAAAAGCACAATCTAGGTTATTGAGTTGACCCGGGCAGTAGGAAATATAATTCACGCAGACCACTCATTTCTACGGAGTAGGTCTGAGCGACAAAGTTTAGGATGATCATAGTGAGAAGTAATTTTAAAAAGTAATTTAAATCAATAACATGCATATGCATATGTTACTAATCTATATTATTACCTTCAATTGTAAAATAATATAAACTTAGTACCATTTGTGGTCTCATTTTTTAGCTAGTAAACTCATATTATCTTGAAAAAGCTATGTGATGCTAACATAATATGTTACTCTATTTTCCTTCCTCCTTCTAACTTAGCTACCGCACCATTTTTTCTGCTACTCCCAGATAGTGTTACTCATCTATAGGGGATCTCATGAAGTACAGTTAATTATAGGTGCCTTGAAATTTCTATGGCCTTCCGCAGCTTCCGGCTGGCTAACATGCTCGTGAGCTCCAGGCACGACCAGACAAGAACCAAGGTGATGCCACCGCTTCGAGTCCGGGCAGCAGACAGGCAGAATATATTATCAGATTCTCATTGCGAGCCTGCACGATGGTCCACGACGGTGCGACGCCGTGGCAATCTTTTTTTTATAAACAAGGCAAAAGCTTTGTCTTTCATATTGATAAAAGGAGCAAATGCGAGTACACGGTTGAAGCCGAAAAAATTAAAAAGGCATCCCGGCAACACCGGAGGCCGACAACGCAACACACAAACGAATTACTAGCAAATCTCGGCCAAGCCCTTGGCGCCTGCTAGGATCCAGTTCCTACTCTCGCTTTTGATGCGTTGAAAAAGAATGGAGCACATTGTGAAAGTGTTGTTGAAGACCCTCGCATTCCGTTCTTTCCAAATTTCCCAAGTGATTAGGATGATCGCCGACTTGAGACCCTTGCGGGATGGGGATGGCGAGGCAGCGAGGTCTTTCCAGTAGTAAAAAACAGTAGGTTTAGTGACCCCAAGGCCTTGCATCAGCGTAGGGCATTTCAAGGTCATTTCAACCAGGAAGACGCTTCAGTCCAGACCCTCTTGGAGTAGCGACATTCAAACAACAAGTGTCTCCCCGACTCTGGTTGATTCCTGCAGAGCTGACATACCGGCTGATGTGGCCACCCTCTGATGGCAAGACGGTCAGAAGTCCAAAGCCGGTTTTGCATGGCCAACCAGGCGAAGAAGGTGCATTTCGGAGGTGCCCAAGTGTTCGAGACAACGGCCATGAAAGGGCAAGCAGAGGCACCAAAGAACTGTGCCTTGTAGGCGGACTTCGCGGAGTAGACCCCTGAAGTAGAGAGGGTCCAGGTGATGGTGTCCTCGACACCAGGGGAGAGCGGGGTCTCCTGAATGAGCTCCCAAAGTTGCACGAACTGGGAGATGTGATTGACCGTGAAGTTGGCCACGTCGAGGTCGGCAATCCATCTGAAGTCAGCGAGGGCGTCATGGACCTTTCTGTTTTTGCGCTTAGAGGCCGTGAAGAGGTCAGGGGCGATAACTTTAGCAGGAAGTCTGACAAGCCAGGATGATCCCCAAAAGGAAGCTTTGTGCATGTCCCCTATAGAGACCTTGGTGGCAGCATTAAACATGTTTCTATCCGAGTCATCATTTGGCGTTTCAGAGCCGATCCAAGGCTTTTCAGGGGAAGCCCACTCGTGCCATAACCATCTTAGTTGTAGCGCTCTTGAGAATTTTTCCAGGTTGAAGATTCCGAGACCACCAAGAACCTTAGGACGGCAGACCTTGTCCCAATATACCTTGCATTTCCCACCGCTGACATTTTCACTGCAGTTCCAGAGCATCCCTCTCCTGATCTTGTCGAAAGCCTTCAGCATACTTTTGTCCGCTTTGATGGCAGTGAGGAGGAAAATAGGCATCGAGGAGAGCACCGATTTGACCAGGGCGGTGCAACCCGCACGGTTGATGAACCTACCCTGCCAAGGCTCGAGACGAGACGCCATCTTGTCAATGTAAGGCTGGATATCAACCCGCCGCAGCCTACCCAGAGCCAGGGGCAACCCAAGATGCTTGATAGGGAATTGGGCAATGGCAGCCGGGAAGTCCTCCAAGATAGCGTCAAGGTCAATGTCCTCACAACGAATCAACGAGATGGAGCCCTTGGCGATGTTCGTGACCAATCCCGTCGCCTCCCCGAAGCTTTGAAGCGTATAAGCAAGTTTGGAGATGTCATGCACGGTGGGAGATATAAAAATAGCCGCATCGTCCGCGTAGAGCGAGAGTCTCAAAGTTGCCATATGATCAGGAAAGGGTGGAGGAGCCCCTGCTCAGTGGCCACCTGAAGAGTTCTGTTCAGAGGATCAATGCCGATGTCAAAAAGCAGGGGCGACAGCGGGTCCCCTTGCCCGAGTCCCCGCGCATGAATGATTTCGAGCCCCGAGATGCCGTTCAGCAAGACGCGGGACGTGGCAGTGGAGAAGAGGATGGAAACCCAGACCCTCCAGCGCGGAGGTAAGCCCCGACGTTGCATGACGTCCAGAAGATAATCCCATCGCATTGAATCAAAACCTTGGCGATGTCAAGCTTGAGGAGCAGGGTCGGTTTGCGAGCATGGTGGAGGCATCTGGCCGTGTTTCTGACGTACATGAAGTTGTCGTGGATGCTTCTGTTCTTTATGAAGGCGCTCTAACAGTGGGAGACCAAGTTGTTATTTTGGGGCTTAAGCGACGTGCCATTGCCTTGGCGATAATCTTCGGAACCATGTGGAATAGGCTGATGGGGTGAAAATCAGAAATCGAGTCCGCCCCGTCTTTCTTTGGGAGCAGCACAATGTTGGCCGAGTTGATGACCTGGAAGTTTTGCACAGACAGATCATAGAAGGCATCAATGACGCACATAAAGTCCGGCTGAATAATCTGCCAGCAGGACGAGAAGAAGGCAGTGGTGAACCCGTCTGGTCCAGGGGCTTTGTCTTTTGGCATGTCATCGATGGCAAGCTTGATTTCGTCCTCAGAGAAAGGAAGAGCCAGGTCATCCAAGTCCGTGGCAGTGGGATTCAGCTCCCCCCAATTCAGGTCAATCTGGCGCGGAGGTGGTTGACCAATAGTGCGAGTGAAGTGGTCGAGGATCATAGACGCCTTGTCATCATGACCAGTCACCCACCCTCCATTGTGCCGCAGCCTCTGGATGTGCATTTTTCTTCTTCTGGAGTTGACACGAATGTGGAAATACTTAGTGTTGGCATCCCCCTCCTTCAGGTTTCTGATCCTAGAGGCCTGCCTCTTCCTGGTACGCTCAAGGACAGCCAGCCCCATTACCCGCTTTTTCAGCCCGCTCTCAGATTTTTCTCCTCGCCCGAGAGGGCCCTAGATTCCTGAGCAATGTCCAGCTGTAGAATAACATCAAGGGCCATGATAAACTGCAGCTTGTGGTCCGAGAACAGGCTCTTGCTCCGATCCCGAAGCTTTCCTGCAGTATGCCTAAGCTTATGGTTGAAGACGTGCACCGGCTGGGTATGCGTTGTAGGTTCTGCCCATGCACCTTGCACGATGTCGAGGAAACCCGACATCTTTCTCCAGAAGTTCTCAAAACAGAAAGAGGGCGGTCGCCAAGGGCCACGCTGGCTAGAAAGAATCAAGGGGCAGTGATCCGACAGTGAAGAAGAGAGGGCGGTGAGCACATGATGTCCAAAAGCGAGGTCCCAACTTGGATTGCAGAAGGCCCTGTCCAACCTGACCAAGGTGGGATCATTTCTTTCGTTGCTCCAGTTGAATTTCCTATTCTGCAGTTTGACCTCCTTCAGATGGCAGGTATTGAGAGCCTGACGAAATTGGCCCATAAGGCGAAAGTTCAGGTTAGAGTTGCTCTTGTCCGCATTCTGATAGATGAGGTTGAAATCGCCAATAATGAGCCACTTGTCATCATTTGCAGGGGCAGAAGCAATAGCTTCGTCGAGGAAAGCTCTCTTCTCGGTATCAACAGTCGGCCCATAAACATTGGTAAGCTTGAAGGTGGTGCCGCAGGCCCGAATGCATACGTCGGCGGAGATCAGGTGGGTCCCAATATGGATGTTTGTCATGGAGACGTGGTTATCATCCCAAAGGAAAAGGATCCCTCCTCTGGTGCCGGTGGCAGGTCTGTGAGCGAAGGAGCGAAGATGGTAACCCCCAATGTAAGCAGCCGTGGCATGGTCGATGAAATCTATCTTGGTTTCTTGCAGACAGGCGATGTGGCAGGGCGTGCTGGCGAACATGGCCTGGACAATGTCTTTTCTAGCTTGGTCATTGAGGCCACGGGTGTTCCAGTCGACAATGTTGAGGAATGGTTCAGTCATTGCAGGAGGTGGGCGTACGTGCTCGAAGTCGAGGATGAACTAGAAGTTGTAGACGCAGTCTGAATCGAAGTCTTAAAGGTGACAAGCCCACCCGATAGCTGAATACTTAAGTAGTTGTAGCAACTAAAGAAAGCAGAAAACTGATGGCGGTGAATAGCAGCAAACGACATCAGACAGTGACCTCTCGAGCAACATCGTGCGCGAACTCAGCACCTCCAGCTCCAGCTAGCTCCACCAGCGCCTCGGTTGCGTGAATAAAGGAAGGCATCTTGAGCTTGAACAACTTGGTTAACCCTTGAACTGCAACTCCTGGCAGCTGATTCTTGTAGCAGTCCATGTACTGCTTGCGCGCAGTGATTAGAGGAGCCTCATCCGGGACAATGATGCCCATTTTTGAGCTAAGCACTCTCACAGCCTTGTCCACCGTGTGCATTTGTGGCTTGTCACCCAGACGTGCGCTGCGCCGCACCGGAGTCGGCGGAGCAGCGGGAGGCGCCGGAGGAGCAGGTCGTGGCAGCAGCGGCACCTCCGGCCTGGAGAAGACGCTGCCCACCGGGCCACGCAGCGGCGAGACACCCGCGGCGTCCTGAGCATCCACGAGGTCAACAATGGCCGCGAGGCCATGATGCTGCGCCATCTCATCGATGTCACGCCCCGGCGAGCCACCCGGCAGCGGCATGGCGACCGGAGCATCGTGACCGGAGTGGCAATCAGGAACGTTCTGAACAAGCAATTGTTTCCTTCACGGTATTCAAACTGATGCTACTCGCAACTTGCACTTTCTTATTATTTTCCTTCAGCTAGATGCTCTTGACATCTTCCGGGATTACCAAAGATCGATCGGTCCATTTGTATGAAGCTAGGCCTTTGCCCCTCGATGTATCGGGTACCTCTGCATTAGGGAGTACTCTGCGCTTAGAAGCTTGGATACATCGTCCTAAGAATCATGAAAAAAATAAAGTTAAGGTTGTGAAAGACACAACATCATCTAGCAAGGCATGCAATTTCAAACCTGATTCGAAACACATATCTCGAAACCGAAAAGACAAACGTAGCTACAAATAGTAACCAATCTAAACTGAGCTTTGAATATGGCCCACTAACATTGTTAGCGTAATTTTTTTCCTTTTATTTCTTGAGGTATAGATTGAGTTTGGATTTAAATTTCTATGACATATTAGAAATGAATGGTTAGTGCCACGATAATTTTTCATGCTTTTTTGTGCAACTTCTATTCTAGGCATGCCAAAACGGCAGGTGCATAGGGAGTGCTCCAAACCTTGGAGCACCCGATAGGTTCTCGACTTGTCCGCTTTATGCTCAAGACTCGACTTCGGCAATGACGTGTTATATCTACACATAACATTGTGTGAGTGTAAGTGTGGGTGAGTGTCTGCGTGTATACTGTGTTTATTAAAATTAAATTGTGTCCTCCGAAGAATGAATCGTTATGTTTTGGTAAATTGAGTAAACCTAGTTTGAGAAAACAAGTTGACTTACTTAAATTGAGTTTGAAATGATTATACCGGGTGAGAATAACATCATTTCCATCTGATGTTAATTCTCATTGCTATTTATTTTACTTTCGAAGTCTAGTGCATGTGCAAAGAGCATGTCCCTGAGACTATTTGTACTATAGAGTTCAAACCATGAGATGTTTTTTACTGTTTCACGACTCCTATTTTAGAAGTGTTTCGACTTAGCAACATAAAATTGGTCAAATTTTAAATCGTTTGACATTTGAAAAAATTACGATGCACTACATTTTGGCAATGAGAGAGTAATTAGCTTGTCGAACTGGGGAAATGGCGAAAATGCTCTCATTCTTTCCCCTCCATTCTCTCCCCAACCCCTTCTTGAGAGTCTCCGGCGCACCCCCGACCATCTCCTTCTCTTCCTCCGCCAGTGACGTTCGTCGGAGTGTGGACGAGGGGGTAGTCGGGCCTCTCCCGTTGTAGATAGTAGGGATAGTTTTTCCTCCCGCTGTAAGTGTAGGTCTAAGAATAAGGGTTGATTTGCAGTGATGGTAGATTGACGGGATGTCATGGAGTCTCCGGTTACGAGCCGCCGACGTGGTGTTGGACGGTCGTGCCCGAGGTCTTCCGGCGTGCTTCCGAGGTGGGATCGAGCTGAAGGTGTGTAATCTTGGTGTGAGCTACTTGAAACATCCGGAGCACATTTTCGACGTTTATTGTCTTGTCCAACCCGGATAATTATCTGAAGGAGGAGGTGATCAAGGGCATGTGCCGCAATATGGGAGAGATTACCGATGTTCAAATTCAGCTGCCCGCGGGCTACGTCGGTGAGTTTGCTCGTTTCCGTGCTAGGCTTGATGTTAATAAGAAGTTAATTCGTTTTGTTCCGATCAGTAGAGGAGGAAAGAGAGACTGGTACCAAATTAAATATGAAAAGCTACCGATTTTGTTGGAATTGTGGATTAATGGGACATTGGTATGAAGAATGTGGTACAGGTGAGCACGATAAATCCAAGTTTGAATGGGGAGATTTTGTGTTAGCGGATGAAGGCCGTGGAAGATTTAATGCTAGAGGATCTGGTCGGGGATCAACGCGAGGCAGAGGTGGTATTCCAGCTGGGAGAGGCTTTGGCAGAGGCATGAACAGAAGCACTGATGCTCATGATCCAGACCGCAATGGTGGGCTGAGAGAGGGCGCTACAGATCATGTAAGTTGGCGATGGAACTCGACGCATCAAACAGGGAATAATTCGATTGTTCCTAGTGATGGTTTTGTTAAAAACACAACTACGACGGATGAGTTATCCTCTGGAAGGAAGAGGCTTGCGCTTGACTTAGTTTCAACTGAAAATACTGAGAATCCATCTTCCTTGATGTGTGTTGAAAAGCAACCGAAGGTTTCGAGATGATGGACTACAGTGAAAATTCTAGTGATGTTAGTACTGATCCCCAGTTGAAGAAATTGAAAGGGGATGATGGTTTGTCTGGTTCTGGGTTAGAAACTGAAAATAATGATGCAAGATCGGCGGCACTCCTTGAGGGTGACCGCCGGGCACAATGAAACTCTTAGCTCTGAACTGCCAGAGTTTGGGTAATGACCCGGCAGTTCGATCAGTGCTGGATATCCAGCGGAAGCATGACCCGGATATTGTTTTCTTTTCTGAAACACATCTTGATTCTTACCCTGCAGAGTGCCTGAGAAGACGTATGAAGATGGACAGGAAACTTGTATGCCCGAGTGATGGTAGAAAAGGTGGACTGCTTTTATATTGGAAAAAGGAGATTGAGGTTATCCCTTTAGATTTAGATCCTATGTTTATTGATGTTAGTATTAAAGATGGTAGCAATTGTTGGAGGCTGACAGGAATGTATGGAGAATTTCGTTGGGAGGAAAAGTATAAAACGTGGGATCGGATGCGTCTCCTTCACCAAACCCAAAACCTCCCTTGGTTGTTGATAGGGGATCTCAATGAGATTCTATTTTTGCATGAAAAAGAAGGTGGCAATCCGAGACCTCAACGGTATATGCAGGAATTCCAAACTGCGATTGAGGACTGTCATCTTAGAGATATGGGTTTTGTTGGTGATCCCTTTACATGGAGAAGAGGGAGAATTCGTGAAAGGTTAGACAGAGGACTAATTAATAATGCGTGGGCAGATCTGTACCCCACGGCAGCACTAGAGCATTTGCAGTTTGCTAAATCAGACCATCGGCCTCTACTGGTCAATACAGAATTTTACGCTAGCCTGAATGTGGGGGGAACTGGACCTAAACCCCTACGTTTTGAAGCTCGTTGGCTCCGAGAGGAATGTTTTTCTGATACAGTGAAGGAGGCTTGGGATCGGGTTAATGCTGAGACGCCGATGCTAATATATGACAAACTCAAATGTATGCATCGTGCTTTTCATGACTGGGATCAGAGGGTTTTAAAGAAGCCGAAGAAGAGACTTCGGAAAGCACAGCGAGATCTTGAGAAGGTGATGAATGGGCCAATGAATGATGAGAACGAGGCGAATCGCAAGGAGTTAGCGGAGTTGATCGAGTATTTATTAGAACTGGAAGAGATCCATTGGATGCAAAGATCACGGGCAAATTGGCTGAAGAACGGTGATAAAAATACGGCGTTCTTCATGCTTATGCGTCGGCGCATAGAAAGAAAAACTTTGTCTGTAAACTGAAGGATGACCAGGTAATGTACTTGAAGGTACGGAGGCCCTAAAACCTCATGTTCATAATTATTTTAATAATCTGTTTACATCGGAGGGGGCCCAAACAGATCCGAGCATCTTAGAAAAGGTGGAAACGAAGGTGACACGGTATGAATGATATGTTGATGGCGCCTTTTGATGCGGATGATGTCCGTAAAGCTGTCTACAGTATTGGGGATTTAAAGGCGCCAGGGCCGGACGGCCTTCATGCAATTTTCTTCAAGAAATATTGGGAGATTTTGGGGCCAGATATTACACAGGAGGTGTTGTTTGCTATCAATTCACGACAGATTCCGGAGGCATGGAATGATACAACAATTGTTATGATTCCAAAGGTGGATACTCCAGAAGTGGTAACTCAATTTCGTCCTATAAGTTTGTGTAATGTTCTTTACAAAATTATTTCTAAGATGCTCTCTAGTAGATTGAAAAATATTCTACCAGATATTTTCACCTACACAAAGTGCCTTTGTTCCGGGTAGATTGATCACGGATAATATTTTGATTGCTTATGAATGTATCCACAAGATAAAAAATAAGAGGGCTGGACAGTATGGGCTATGTGCGGTGAAGTTGGATATGCACAAAGCTTATGATCGTGTTGAATGGAACTTCTTGAGAAACATGATGCAGAAACTGGGCTTTCATTCACAATGGATTGAGATGATTATGGCTTGTGTAAGCTCGGTAAGATATAAGGTGAGATTTAATTCTCAGGAGACAGAAGAATTTACACCTACAAGAGGTATAAGGCAAGGTGATCCCCTTTCTCCTTATCTTTTCCTGTTATGCGCTGAGGGTCTATCTAGCATGTTGCAGTATGAAGAAGAAGCTGGTGGCATGAAGGAATCAAAGTGTGCAGAAATGCACCGTCAGTCTCACACCTTTTATTTGCTGACGATTCTCTGATTCTTATGAGAGCGGATGTTTTAAATGCAGCTTCCTTACAGCATGTGTTGGATTCCTATTGTGCAAGTTCAGGACAGATGGTGAGCTTGGCTAAATCAAGTATTTATTTTAGTCCCAATACCAATGTTGCAACTAGAGCTGATATTTGTCAAGAATTACATATTGATACTGAGGCATTATCTGATAAATATTTGGGACTCCCTGCAATGGTGGGAGCAGACCGGAGTGATTGTTTTAGACACTTTGTTGAAAGGCTCAAGCAACGACTAAAGGGCTGGATGGAAAAACAATTGTCCCTTGGCGGCAAAGAAATTTTGTTGAAGGCTGTAGCTCAAGCTATCCCGGTTTTTGCTATGTCTGTGTTTAATTTACCCAAAGGGATATGTAAGGAGATCACTGATATTATTGCTCAATTTGGTGGGGAGATGATGAAGATGATAAGAAAATGCATTGGTATACGTGGTGGAAGTTATGCTATCCGAAAAGTGAGGGAGGAATGGGGTTTAGGACCTACACTCCTTCAATTTGGCAATGTTATCAAAACAAATTTGGAGGATGTGTACAAATCCGGATTCGTTATGTGCTCGTATTTTGAAAGCTAAGTATTTTCCTAATGGATCTATTACAGCAGGCCCTAAGAATGGGTCATCCTTTACTTGGCAGAGTCTTGTAGCGGCAATTCCTACTTTTAAGAGAGGATATATATGGAGAATTGGATCAGGAGAAAATGTTAACATTTGGAGTGACCCATG
The DNA here is from genome assembly GCA_947311845.1 of Poa pratensis. Taxonomy (NCBI): domain Eukaryota; kingdom Viridiplantae; phylum Streptophyta; class Magnoliopsida; order Poales; family Poaceae; genus Poa; species Poa pratensis. Next base: position 39,650,184 of record CAMZMU010000047.1, read on the forward strand.
GATCCCTTCTAGTTCGGACAGGAAAGTTATTTCTCCTCGTGGACGATCAATTTTAACAAAGGTGAGTGAGCTCATTAGTCCTATTACTGGTACTTGGGATGAACAGACCTTGAGAGAATTTTTTTGCAATTGATGTGGTCCGTATTTTGAGGATACCCTTAAATATCCATTTTTGATGATTTTATTGCCTGGCACCTAAACCGAACTGGAGTCTTTTCGGTGCGGACTGCTTATCATGCTCAATGGATACATACTTTTGGGCCATGCAAATGCTATGCCTAGGCCCGGAGCTTCTACCCCTTCCCCTGTGTGGAGTGTGCTATGGAAATTACAAGTTCCACGTAAGATTCTTATTTTTGGGTGGAGAGCTCTCCACGGAATTATTCCACTCAAAGCTATACTCGCAAGTAGACATATTGGGGACTCGGGTGAGTGCCCAATTTGCCACCAAGGAGCTGAAGATGTTAAGCACCTCTTGTTTGTTTGTCAACCTGCAATTGCTCTCTGGGAGAAGCTGGGTATGTCTGATCGGATCGCGGCGAAGACTCAGAACGATCGGTCTGGATCGGTTGTTTTAGAAGAGCTCCTGCGGCATGATGATAATTCGTTATTGGTGCTCCCTGATGTCGGTTTTAAGGAGGTCCTATTAACTGGTTGCTGGTACCTCTGGTGGATTCGGAGACAAGTTACGCATATGGAAAAAACACCTCCGGTGTGGAGATGGCCCATGTCGGTGTTGGCAATTGCAAACAATTATAAAAAATCTCTTCGTCCAAAACCAACAGGGGGAAGCGAGCGGTGGAGAGTTCCTGACCCAGGATTTATAAAACTTAATGTCGATGCTGCATTTCATGTTGATGTTGGGGCTGGTGCTACAGCATCGGTTTTGAGAGACAATATAGGTAATTTTATTGCAGCTACGTGTCTATATATTGAAAGAGGTTTAGATGTGGTGACTATGGAGGCGATGGCAATGAGAGATGGACTCAATTTAGCAAATTCAATTGGTTGCAACAATGTTGAAGCGGAATCTGATTCTATGGATGTTATCAACTGTTGCTCTGGTCAAACACAATGGTGGGATGTGGCGGCTGCAGTATTTGCGGAATGTGTGGACACGGCAACGTCAATTGGGAAGGTGAAATTCAAGCACTGTCCGAGAACAGCAAATGGAGTAGCTCATGAGATTGCTAGCTATAGCTTTTGTAATAGAAATTCTGTAAGTTGGGTTAACGAACCTCCGGGTTGGTTAATCAACGCATTGATACACGATGTAACGCTTGACAATGGTTAAAGACGGCAAGTTTCTGACGCACTCTTTCCCTAACCAGGGTACCGAAAGGGACTGACAGGGTTTTAATGAGACGGCTTGCTGACCTAATATAGTGGAAAAGTTTCAAAAAAAAAAAACCATGGTGTGGGGGGCAGCGGCGCAGCGCGGTGCCTTGCGGAAGTGGATGGAGGTGGGTACATGCATGGTTCGTGCTGCAATTTGGAAAGTACTACAAGGTGGCTTTGTTCGTTGCCGTGACCTGTGACCGATGTGGGGGCCTCTCTAGACGTGGTTTCTCGTTTCTTCTCGCCAGCATCCATCGCCTTTTCGTCCTGCGTCCCCGGTGGCGTCAAGTTGGCCGACACGGTGGAGACTGGAGAGGACCAAGAACTTGATTGGGTTTCCTGTTTGTGTTTTACTACAAGGTCTTATTCCTGTGAGGGTCCTGCGTGTAAAATGAAACCCATCATCGATGATGATTTAATGCGGCAATCAGGTTCCTTGGAGACCTTACCGTTCAAAACAAAAGTCCGATGCACATGATCAAGTTAGTGCAGTAACTCCCCTAATCGCAAGACAACACTTCACGAATTGACATCCATTTGCCTCGGTCATGAAATCCTCAGGTCCTCTTTGGCTTTCATAGGAACTAGCTGGGTGGCCCGCGCAATTGCGCGGCTAGTGTTCATAACAAAAAATATTGATATGTAATGTATTGTTCTTTTATGCTGCATATTTTATTTTAAAACAATTCCAGATAAATATAAATGTATACAAAATAATTAGGATACTCAGTTTGTTGAGTTTCCAACAGCCTCTTCCACGATCCAATGTACGTGATAAAACATATGAAAACATTAAACATGCAACACATGAATACCTCCATTGTTTAGGCTTCCAAGTCTCTTATCATACCATCAATTTTTTATTGTTTCAAATTCCAATGATCAATTGTGTCTCGGCCCTCGTAGAGTTATTTTGCCATGTCATGTAAAGTCAAGAAATATTTTTTTATCCAGCTGGATACATTAACTTGGATACATTCGGGACATCGCCTATCACCTATAGTAGAATCGTAATATCTCCAATGGAATCGTCCAATTTCATTTACTATTGCTACAGAAAGACACAACCAATATATATGAAATTGCCTTTCATACAAAGAATAAATTATCGAAGGTTAAAGAACCATTATAGATGGATGAGTAAATTCACGAATGGATCTTTTAAGTTTTTTTTTCAAATTTCCTTCTTGTGTGCCCCTTGTCCCTTCTCTACCATTATTAACAGAAATTAATCATAGCCTATCTTTTGCACTATTAGTCCGGCAGATTACTTTACCTCATAAGACTTAAAGTATTGTTCACCATTTTTTTACCTCCCCTATTTGAATACAGTTTCTTTATCCCTAAAATCTTTTCATGCCTAAAGGTCAAAAGAGAACAAAAAGTAAAATATTTGAATGAGTATGTACACACTTTATGAAATATTGTAACCTACTGTATTATGCCCTGACTTCTTTTATTTGAAGATAAGAAATATAGAATGTTCACATTTTCTGTATAATAATGCACTTCTTCAGATTACTTTATTACAAAATGTCTCAATATTCCTCCCTCTGATCCTTTTGCGAGTTTAAGGGAGCACTCGAGTAACAATAAATATATATTGATGTGTAACTACAGAACCACAAACAACATATATAACTAAAAAGAAAGAAGTAAAATCTATGTAAGACCAACCATAAGATTTTACTGAAAATATATTGTCATGTATTCCGAAAACCATTATCCAAACGGATCTGACTCCAGCAAAAATGAACATCAGATAAACATACAAATAATGAGTTTAGTGATTTACATGACTGAAGCAATAAGCTATTTTTTTGGAAGCTGAGTTTAGTGATTTACATGACTGAAGCACTAATAAGCTATTTTATGCTCCCTGGCCAAAAATATCGGTAGTAGATGTCACTGAGCCTAAATGATTTTTCTCTGCATCATACCAAGCGAATAAACGATAGTTAGACAATAAAATGGCATCATTAGTGGAATTATGTCGAAAGAACAGAACATGTTATATGTAAACTAAGAACCTTCCAAATTCTACTTATCAAAAATTAACAGCACATTCTGTTTACACATGTAGTGTGTACAACCGTACATCTATGTTTCAGGACCAGCTATAAGTTACTACTTTTCACCTAGGTTTACCATCTAGTCCAAGTATTCAACTTCAGCCCCCATATTGTGTCAACTACTGAGAGCACTTAATGGTGAAAAAATATTAACTTCGGCCATACCTTCTACACTGATTGTTGTTTGACTCACCATGACACCTTGCAGTAAGATAGTTTCATTATTACATAAATCACATAGTAATTCAATAATTATTAAGAAAAATGGTATCTTTATTTTACTGCTCTCCATCTTGTCCTTGCATGGATGCAGATACTTTACCAGCTCCATCTTGAATCCATCCTAGCAAGAGTTATACTATCAATTCATGAGCTCGTGCAAGCTACTGTGTAGTGCTGCAGGCTAACATCCATGAGAGAAGATATGGAACAAACATTAGTATTGCTTTAAAATTAGATAATAGTGTCATGATTCAGATGTAGTGATTTTTCGTGCCCTCACATAGTTAACCCAATGAACGGTACATGAGCCCTCAGACAACATTCAGAGGTAAGCGCTCAATCATAAACTGAACAATAATGTCCGGTGAACGGAAAACTTCTACCTGAACCAATCAATATCCTTGAGGAGGGATCTATAACTGGAACAACCATGAATTTTTTTAGTCGAGTTCCTGTGCATATCACTAAACATATGCAAAGAAATAGAATGTGAAAATACGCAGTTGCTGACCATGGAATCCTTGATAGCACAACATGCATCTTCTTGACCTTCATACTGCACTCCAATCTGTGGCTAATTTCAGTAAGTAGATGGTTGTTAAGCTAAATGCAAACATCGGAAAACGCAAGGCCAAAGCATCTGATTTCATCTGGGGAAAGCTACAAAATCTGCAAGATGATAATAAGGAAGGAAAACGCATTAACTGGAAGCTCTCTACAGCAGCATAGATGAAACTTTAACAAACTTCGGGAATACATGACTATTAAGACATAGTACCTATAATGACAGCAACATTATTATAATCAATAAGGTTTTTAGGCCAAAATATTCGGGAATACATGACTATTAAGACGTGATGAGTGGGTAAATACCAAGTCAATTTTCGACATAAGAATCCAGTGAACGTACCTGTAGTGCAGCAATGGCTGCCACTCGACACCGGGTAATGCTGCCTTCAGCATCATCATACGTCGCCGCCGGCCCATAGACATCCACTCCGCTCTGTTGCAATTTCTTGTACTGTGTTGATAGCACGGAGGATCAGATGATGGTCGAGGGAGTCCGTTGTAGTCACCCAAAGACGCAAGCTATCTTATCTACTTCAAATTGCCATTGGAAATCTGCTCCTCCACTAAATTTATACCTTCTCTAGCAACTCGGCACAGGCTAGCTCTGTCCTAGGTAATCCAGTTCTTTATATAGAACTATTATTCTGGTGTGCTCTGGTTCTTGTTACATAAGTTGTACTGTTCTATTTTCGAGCTGCAATTTTCCCTCAATTGTTCATGTTAAAAAAAAGTAAATTACCAATATGTAACATGGGAGAGAGAGCACTCGTCAAAAAAAAACATGGGAGAGAGAGCAGAAAATAGTCTAGCAAAGTTGGTGGTTGTTGTCTGGACTCTAAATAACTCCGAAAAATAGCAGGAACAAACACTGTTAGCTATCATATGGAGATCTTTAAAAATTGGAACAGGCAGTTGTAGAAGTGAACATGGGATTTGACCTCCCATGAAGTATATGAAAGGAGATGAGCATGCTACATACATATGAATTTATGTGGCACTGTTTTCAGAGCATCCTGCCTTGTACCGTCCATAAACTTCTCCACAAAGATGACTGAGGCATGTGGCCTATGTCCTGGGCCAAGTGCAAAACTAAATATACATCAAGATAAGTTGAACTTGATAAATAGAATGTGCAATATTTGGAGCATATTTCCAACTCAATATGCTTACTACGGCCTATAGACTGTAAACATAGAACTGTAAACACAATTAAGAAAACTCAGAAAACATTGGTGTTTGAGGAACTACTACCTGCAAATGTTGCCCTACAGATTTGCAAATATAAATGAATCTCAGTTATTAGATTTGTAGTTTTGTGCAATGGTGTCATCTGCAAGGAACCACTGACAACGTTAGATAAAGTCTACAACATGACACAAAGCAAGTATAGTAGTTGTAATTGTACAAATCTCAATATTTTTACTTCATCCTTCCTGTACTCTAAATCTCATGTGTGACCAATTCCATCCAGCAGTTACTTATACACCTTTTTTTTTTTTTTTTTGCGATGAAACCAGAGCAATTACAGGAAAAGCATTACAGAGAGATCCTCGAGAAGGATAGGAAATACAAAACCGTCCATCTGCAACCCGGAGAAGTCGACGAAGAGCAGTACGTGCCGGTGGCGCGCCGCCGCCGCATCTTCCATCAATCCTTGGTTGGGAAGACGCCCCCAGGCGGGCGGGAAGTCGCCGGTCCTCGAGCTCGAAGGAGCCTCCATCCAGCTCCCGCTTCTTCTCCATCGTCTTCCTGCATCTGCTCCAGCTTCGAAGTCGTCGACCCAGATCGGCCGCCACGCCAGATCCGGGAAGGGGGAGGCACTCCCAGTGGATCCAGAGATCCCAGAGAGTGAAGGGGCAGGTGCGGCGCCGCGGACCTCCACCGAGCTCCGCCGCGAGAGGAGGAACCTTACTTATACACCTAGATGCAAGTAAGGGAAAAGGAAACCATATAAGTTGAATTCACCAAAGAAGAGAGCTTCAACCTCAGCCTAAATATCAGTCACAGTCTCACAAATAGCACACGTAATAAATCGATCTGTGTATATTTGTCAAATATTCATCTCATACGTTGCAAATGAAGAGAAAATATTTTAACAACTCAACCTAGAGCGTGTAAGACAAATATGTACAGTTTGAACACATCAGCAAAGCACGAATATCCAAACCTGTTGCGTGTCACCACCATCTGTGAATAGAGCAAATGCCTTTGTGACGTTAGTGTCTGGGCATGCAGCTATTCTGTGATGCCTTTCCATACAAACCCTAGCCTCCCAGGTCGCTTTGAACGACTCCAGAGGCGCCCACCGCCGCTACCTTAGCAGACCTTCTCTCGCCGCCCGTTCGCCTTGCCGCCGCCGGAGGAGGCCAACCTTCCGCCGCTCGTTTTTTTTTTGGTTCTCTCACCTAGTGGCCAGTGCTCCGATCCTCCTCCAACCTTGGTGTTGTCTCCCCCGATCTGGCCGCCGTCGTTGCCGGTTTTCCGATCTGGCCGATGGTGCTCTGCGGACGTGCATCCGATCTGAAAGTTGGCTGCTGATCTGCTTCCAATCTGGACAGCGTCCTTGGCTTGGCATGCCACAAAGGCATGTTTTACATGCGGGGCTGGTGCCTGATTCTGGATGCATGTTGGGCTGTGCACATGCGGCCGGAAGATCGGAGCTGCTCGGGCTATGCATATGCGGCCGGAAGATCGGAGGCCGCACAGTCTGCCCGCTCGCCGTAGCCCCTGGCCCTTGGTTGATGTTCAGCTGGTATCGTGTCGGGTATGGTCTGCCGGCGGTGATGGCTGTGGACCTTGGCGACACAAAGCCCTAGTTTTTGTTGGCACTATTGGATTGTCGACAATGGCAACATCGCCTGCATCCTATCCTCCTTGCTGTAGGGCCTCGCATGGGGCTGATGCATGGAGGCAAGAGGACGTCTTGGAGTCCTCTGTAGTTCCCCCACGATGGCAGCTATACGTCCTTTTTCTTCGAACTATCGATCGTGTTTGACCTGTACACGTGACCAGGCTATTCCGGTTTGTCGATGCTGCCTTTTTCTTCGAAACTATCGATCGTGTTTGACCTGTACACGTGACCAGGCTATTCCGGTTTGTCCATGCTGCTGGATGCCTGGATCTCGGCCGTTAATATATTGTAACCTTAGAGTGGTAAATCTTAACCGTTAATTGTTTGTTGTTTTAATTATATAATAGATTGAAAACCACAGGAATAGGAAAAACGTAGAAATTGAACATCATGGCATGTGGAATACTACATGAACTGAAAACGTAGGAATCAGTCACACTAATTGTTTGGTTGCAGCAGAGGAATTTTCTATAAAGTTGGGTACAAATCATAGTTGTTATGGACTCGTAGGAATTTTTCCATGAGGTCCAACCTCTTGCTAGAATTTCTATGTGATTGTAGTGTAGGAAATCATTTCAGAGAAATTTTTGAGAATTCATTCTTTGAACCAAATGGACTCCAAAGGAAAAATTCATATGGATTGAAATGCTATGAAATTTCTTTGAAAATCCAACCAAAGAGGCCCTCAACTGCATTTGCATACAAGCAATTTGTGACCTCACCAAGCGGCCGGCGGCGGAATTGAACATTCCCAACGCAACGACAAAGTTGCTAAACTATTTTCGGTCCTCTTCATCAAATCTCAAACGGCACAACAGAACAGTACTTACAAACACACACTTGAGAACGTCCCATTATTTATTTTGATATTTCCACCTGGCTTGGCTTCATCTGTTCATCAGCGCGCGCTCTCAGTCTGTTACTCTGCTCGGACAAACGCCACGATCTTCTCGAGCAGTTCCCTGGCCTTCTCTGTTGCGGGCTCGTACAGGTAGAACACGTGCCCGACCCCCTCCGACTCGAACAGCTCCACCGCTGGCTCGGTGCCCCTGGCCTGCGCCGCCGCCTCTGCGTACGCTCTGCCGCGCCACCGCAGGAAGTCCCCCTCGGCCACGCACACCATCACCTTCTCGCACGCCAGCTTCTCTAGCCCTGGCGCGCCGGCAGCCGTCGGGTTCATCCTTGGATCGTCCGCGCCGTCCACCGCGTCCGGGCACACGAACTCCCACAGGCCCTTCTCCTCCACGCCGCCCGTGTTCCCTGGCCGGGGCTCCTCGCCGATCGGGTCCTTGCCCCAGAACCACGGGTGGATCAGGACAATGCCTTTGATCTTTCCAGTCGTGCCCTTGAAGTCCTGGTGCATGGCGAGGTAGTGGCAGATGTTGCCCCCGGCGCTGTCGCCCGCGAGGAAGACGCGGGAGAGGTCGCCGTGCTCGGCGATCCACGGGTCGGCAGCGGCGAGCACCCACTTGAGTGCCGCGAGGGAGTCGTCGTACGCGGCGGGGATCGGGTGCTCCGGGGCGAGCCGGTAGTCGACGGACACGGCGACGGCGCCGCAGGCCTTGGCGAGGTCGTTGAGGCAGCGGTGGTACGCGGCGGACGCGGCTGACCCGATCACGAATCCCCCGCCGTGGAAGTACACCAGGACGGGGAGCTTCTTGCCTGCTGCGCCGGCAGTGGCGGCCTCGGGCGGGAGGTAGAGACGCGCGAACGACAAGGGCGAGAGTGGCACGTCCTTGGACACGACGCCCGTCGCGGCGTCGTGGCCTGGCGGGACGGGCGGCATGGCGAGGGGCCGCTCAAGCCGGCCGCTGTTGTATACCAGGAGGAGTGGGGAGAAGTCGTGGACGACCTCGTCGCCGGCATCGGCCGCAGCGTTCGACGGCATCGATGATCTGCTCGATGCGCTACGGCTGCGAGCAACTTCAGGAACTTCGAGTGCTATTTTTGCGTCGTTGGGAAAGTTGCGACGTGGTAGTGTATTTGTACTCTACGCATGTGGGTTCGCTAGCATGCATGGGAAGTAGCAGGGCAGAGGTTGGTGTGTAGGTGAGTCACGACTGACGAGCGTTGCTACTTTCTCAAACTGGGAGGGGGCGTTGGGTGGGTGGCTGAGCGTTAGGAGTTTGGTGGGTGCATGTCACAGTTGATGAAGTGTTTCTAGAAGAATTGTTTTGTCTTATTATGCGTGCACGTGGTTCTAGAAGAGTACTAAAACGAAGTATCTAAATCTGAAATTGAGAAATATGCAAACAGAAATATTCTGCACACGATTGAGTATTGTAAGGGCATGTACAATGCAAAGTGCCTAGGGAGGTGCTTAGAGAAATAAACCGGTTTTCCTTTAAGCACCGGTGCTTATTTATACTAGGCAAATGCTTAACTAGGCACATCTACTACACAAATAAGCACCGATGCTTAACAAAACGTTTGGTTTATTTTTTGTAAGCACCTGCCTAAGCACCCTCCATTGTATATGGCCTAATTACATAGCGGGGTGGTGTGAGCTTATCATTCAAACAAAGAAAAAAGAATGACATGGACAATTTAATGGCTACATGTGCATACCAGCGCAAAAAAAAAAGGCTACATGTGCATACTTGCATGTCTCAAACTCTCAATACGTAAAAAGACTGACGTGGACAATTCAATGGGTTAAGAAAAAAATGTTGTGGATACTTGCATGTCTCAATACGTAATAAATTGGTTGGCTAAGCAAGTGATGTTGATATCTTGCATGTTGACATCGAAACATTAATTACAAATAGGAAAAGCCTATATATCTTTCGGGTGATCTTTACTCTCGCGTCCTCCCCATCGTGCGTCCGACGCGTGTCACGCGGACCCCACCCACGATGCGTCTCCTTCGTTGCTCGTCATCCCTATCCTCTCGCGGCGTTCGTCTACAGAGGAAAAAATCAGCCCGACCGCTCCCCACAATCCCCTCCCTTTTCCGCGCCGTGAGCCACACCAGATCCGGCGGCCACCAAATCCTGCCGCCCTCCACTCCGGTGCCGCCGGCAACCTCCTTCCCCCTGCTGCCGGCCGACTCACCATGCGCCGCCCTAGTGGAGACCTCTCTCCGCCCACCTCCGTCCCTGTCTGCACGCCCCACCCAAGCCACCATGCGCCACCTCACGGGGACACCTTCCTTGCCCGCTGCTTCATCTGGCTGCAATCCAGCACACTTGGGTGCTGCAAATGGGGCCGTGCTGGAAGCCACAGGCGGCGGTGCAGCCAGCCATGGACGGAGGGGCTGCCAGGGCCTCGCGGTGGTGGTGTGAGCGGCCGCCGATGCTACCGACGGCAAAAGAAGTTGCTACCAATGGCTGTCAGCGGTGCTACCGGCGGTAGGCGCCGATGCTACCAGCGGCTTCAGGCAGTGCTACCGGCGCGCCCGCCGGAGTTGCTACGCATGGAGAGCGGCGGTGCTACACGCGCCCGCCGGCGACACGAGACCGCCGACGTTGCTACCTACGGCCGGCGGCGTTGCTACCTACGGCGAGCGGTGGTGCTACACGCGCCCATCGGCGTTGCTACCTATGGCGAGCGGCGGTGCTACACGCGCCCGCCGGCGTTGCTACCTACGGCGAGCGGCGGTGCTACACGCGCCCACCGGCGTTGCTACCCGTGCCCGCCGGTGTTGCTACCTACGGCGAGCGGCGGTGCTACACGCGCCCGCCGGCGTTGCTACCTATGGCGAGCGGCGGTGCTACATACGGCAACCAGCGTTGCTACAAGCGACGCTGCGACGGGCGTCTTCTCCGGCGACTGGCGTGGCTCTAGGCGGAGAGGTGCCGGCGCACATCGTTTGTGCATGGATGGTTCAAGGGGTCATGCTGAGAAGGCCCCGCTGCTGCTTGCCGGCGGCGGTCGGAGACGAAGGAGTTTCCTCACCGGCGGCGGTCGGAGCACGAAGGAGTTTCCTCGCCGGCGATGGTCGTCGTACGGCGGCTAGGAGCGTCGAGGCGCACGAGTCGCTGTGTTCCGTATGGGAAGATGATTTTTGTGCGGTCAGCAGAAGGTCCACGTGTGCGCGCTTAGACAGGCTGGTCCTGTGTTAATCACACGGTTCCACGCGACTTGATCAAACGGCTATCACCCGGGTGACGCTCAGCACGATCCTTACAAATAGTGGGGTTTTACCTTATTAAAAGTATAGATAAGAGAAGTATACCTAAAAAATAGGTGGGTGCAAATGGAAAACAGCACACCTTATATCTAAAAAGACAGTAATTCAAAAAACTCCAAAACCGTGATTCGGGCAAACATGATCAAATAGTGTATCGTATAAAAATATTCACCAAAGAATAACTTTTATTGCACCCTGTGTCAAAGATTTGCCTAAAACAGTACACGTTATAGTCGTCATAGATTTGTCTTTTTTGCCCTTAAGTCACGAAGAATCATTTCATGGCCAAATTTTTTATACGAGTACAATACTTAATCATCTTTGAGCACACAAAAATAAGATTTTTTTCTTCTGAATTTCTAGTTTTTTCCGCATATTAGGTGCCCTGGCCATTAGTCTGTGTTCAAGGATGCCTTTGGTTTCTTGCAAAACAAGAATGAACCCTTAGCCATCATATATAGTTTTCATCCACTATGGATGAGTCCTTCGGTTCCCTTGTCCCCCTCGCCTCGGCGAGGGTTATCATGGACTTTCGCGTTTTGGGAGAATCTTCGTGGAAATCTTCTCCCCCCCAAACGCCCCAAATATAGATTCGAAATACTTTATATTTTGAGCTACACATTATTTCAAATCAATATTTAAAAGTTCAAAAAAATCTCAGGAAAATCATGCATGTTGTCAATGATGCATCCCATGAACGTCCAAAATATCGATTTGAAATACTTTATATTCCGAGCTACGCAAAAATGACAAGTGTGTGGATCAAAATGTACACACTTTCAAACCTACAAAATATACAAAAAAATGTCATCTTTGTGGAGCTCAACATGTAAAGTATTTCAATTCAAAAATTTACACGTTATTATGATACATCCTTTACAACAATCAGGATTTTTTCCAGATTTTTAAGAACTTTAAATATGAATTTTGATTTTTTTTTTTACATAAAGGGAGCACTGGAAGAACTGAGCACTCAACTGTATTGTATCTGGCTACTAAAGCAGGTGTGCATTTTCAAATCAGGAGGCAAAAGGAGCTTCGATAAAAAAAACTTTTTCTGTATGCAATGCGGAAAGCAAACTTTGTGCACATCCAAAACAAAAGAGACAGTTTAATTCTTGCAGGGCCGGCGCCGTTGAAGCCGAAGAAGGAGCTTGCCCCGGAGCAGAGGGCGGCGAAGAAGCTGAAGCGGAACAATCGGAGGAAGCAGGTGAAGAGCAAGGCCCTCGCCGCGGAGGCCAATGCCGCCCTAGCCGCGGAGGCTGCCGGCAAAGCCGCCGCGGCTGACACGGAAGCCATCGCCGCCAAAGCCACCACGGCCACCCTCCTCATGCTTGGGCTAGTGAGTGCCTGCGCCCAATCGATCGCCGCCGCCGCCGCAACAACTAGCTCGGTGTCGTCGGCCAAGCCGCCCAGGAAGCCTTCGCCGGCCATGTTCTCCACAACGCCCTCGCCCACATATGACTTCCTGCCCGGCACCGCGCCCGTCACTGCCCCGACAGGCAAGTCTTGCCTTTCCGCGTCGCCGGAAATGGGCGATTGCCCACCGACCGGCCCCGACGGTGCCGCTCGACCTGAACGATGCACCACTTGCCAGCGACACCCGGTGCCGGCAAGGAAGGTGCCACAGGTCATCCCTGTGGCCAACCTCCCCGACGCGCGCAACCTGCTCAACGACCCGAGGTACTACGAGGAGGACAATGGGGTGATAACCCACAAGTGTAGGGGATCGTTTGTAGCCTTTTCGATAAGTAAGAGTGTCGAACCCAACGAGGAGCTAAAGGTAGAATAAATATTCTCTCAAGTTATATCAACTACTGATTGATGGCCCTTCACGTAGTTACCCCACAACGGCGCCAGAAAAGGTCTTGACGGCCCTTCGTGTGATTACCTGCGTGAAAAGTAAATGGGTTAGGTTGAGACTCCAAGTGCAGAGTGTATGTAGTAGTGGAAGACAGTTTTCCCCACGAGGGGTGACTCGAGGGTTTAATATCGAACTCTCGAGGAACCAGTATTTCAGGTGTTATCTTCTTATCCTTCTCTTGAGAACCTGCAGCAAAATAAATTGTTTTGTGCCCTCAACCTCACCAAGTGGTTGTCAAGCACAAGGTGTGAGAATGATAATAAAATAATATGCAATGCAAACAATAAGTAAATATGCAATGATGGTAAATAAATATGTAAGGATGATGGTAGCAATGATAAATGATATTTTTGGGTTTTTTATGATGAATGCAAGATGTAAAAGTGTTTTTGTATTTTCGGATTTAATAATGGCAGCAAACAAAAGTGGTGATAAAAGTGTTGGAAATGTGTTTCTTATGATTAAAAATGGACCGGGGTTCATGGTTTCACAAATGCACTCTCTCTTGATAACGTGGTAGACAATGGAACACTAAAATTAACATGTAAGATGGCAAGACATGGTTTGACAAGTTATTAATAATATGGGCATCACGTCCTAACATAGAGATCTCAAGTATAAGTTGTTCTCTCCCTTATGCTCCACCAAGATGCGAACTAAATCATAACACCTTAATAATTAAGATAAATCAGAGGATAGCAATAAGTTCAATGACATGAAGTTAAAATAAGAACATGCTAGATCTAGTCATGGAGATAGTGGCGCAGCGCCCCGCCGGTGGAGATGTTGTTGGAGGGGAAGGAGACCACACCGGCAGCGCCCCGCCGGAGTTTTCCCCCTCCAATCTTCAGCTCCAGGTCTCTGTTTCGTGGTTTCTGTGTTTCGGCGGCGCTCCCTTTCGCGAAAGCCCTGGGGGTCTATATATAGTCGTTTTTAGGTCAAGACGAAGCTTCGGGAAGAAAGATCGACGGCAGCGGAGGCCCGAGGGCCAGGATGGGGGCCCCACGCGGTCAGGGAATCTGGCCGCGTGGGCCCACCCCTTTCTGCCTTCTGGTCTCCGTTTCTTCGATTCCTTTGCGCCTACGTTTCGTTCCTTCCAAAAAAAGTGATCCCCGTAAAGTTTCAGGTCATTTGGACGTCGTTTGGGTCCCTGAAACATCAAAATATAGAAAAAGGGGTTTTCTGACAGCGCAGGGTTAATTCCAGAAAAATGGGGAAGTTGTTAATTATCCCCAAAACTCAATATAAATCATGAATATAACCCTTATATGATGCAAATAACATGGAATAACATGTAATAAAATGTAAAGTTCATGTATGCATTTTACATGCATCAACATCCCCAAGCTTAACCCATGCTCGTCCCGAGTATGAAGGTGATAAAACTAACATGGACTTTGCATTTTAATACTATCAATGGATATCAAAGGTGATTACTATTGCTACATAAGTCAAATGATTCATTCTTCAAAGGAATAACAATATGCAAGATAAATTATGAAGTGATATCAAATACTCAATGTAAAGATGTTCAATGATAAATTCACAAAGTGTAACATAGAAGAAAGTACTATGGACCAAATGTATGCATAATGAAAAGTAAAAACATCCTATGGTGGTCATAGAGTACTTCTTATGAAAACTGAATATAAAAGGTGGACACTTTGGATAGATAAATAAGTAGAGGTAAAGCATGAATAAGTTTCATCTAACTTCCAAACACTTCTACTTAAGTTAATGCTTGCAATGTGGTAGTCATAGCATCTTGAATGATTAATGTTTAAAGTGAAAGCAAATATGAGTGGTGTGCTTGACAATGTATTGGTTGAATGTCTCATGTCCCTTGAATACAAGTACCTACACCATGTGTTACTCACTTTGGTCCACAAAGTAAATTCAAATAAAGGTCATTGCAAGTAATAATAGTATCATCAAGAACTGCACTGGGGTACCTCTTGCCCCTTGACATGAACAAGCCCATGTCAAAACAACAAGACAAACAGACAATGAACAATCTCAGCACTCTTTTATTTACTATGGGTATAGCTTTTTATTATGAGGTGCATCACTGAATGAACATTATGGTTATGCTGTAAATTTCCACCATGAATGATGCATGGCTTAGATTAGCGGCCCAGCATTTCTCTAACCATTTATACAAACTCTTTGAACTTACTAAGTATCCACATTCATTTCACCCATGATAGGCATCCATAAACAAAAGTACATGACATCAACTAAATATAAATAAGTGCAATGTTGAAAGCTTGCCATGTGACAGCACATATGGGCTAACTCCCAACCAAAACAATTGTCAAGCCCACAACTTCATAATTTTAATCACAATGGTTCATGCTTATTAAATGCAATAAAAGTAAATTGTGCATCAAGTTCGTGAGAGCTTTTAACCAATTTTTCCCATGACAATCAATAACATAAGCATTTAAATTCAGAAATGTAGATAACACAATATAACATGATAAACATACTTGGAATAGCATAAAGCTAATAGGTAGATATGGTGGACTCACTGGAAAAACTTTGGTTGAAGGTGTTGGGAAACAAGCTTTTTACTTGTTGTAATTTTTGGGCTAGCAATAGGGAGAAAGTTGACCATCTAAATGCATGCATAAGTGTCCATAGAACTAATCAATCCATGTTAAACCAAGTAAAGTTAAAATTCAACATCTAAACATGGTAAGATAGCTCTTGACAACACACTTGCAAATTAACATTCATTCAAAGCACATGAATTATGCAACTATATGTATCTTTTAAAATCAACTCAAACATCCCTATCCCAATATATTTAATAGCATCCAACATAATTCAACCCAAACTTCCAGTAGCTCTCTCATATATAAATGATAGTGGTGGTCTTATTAACAAACCGAAATAACAAAAGCAAAAAAAACAGACGCTCCAAGTTTATACGATAAAGTGCTTTGATCGAAAAACAGAAGTTAGACGTGTGCAAACCGAGAGTGTGTTGGTCAGTGGGGTTGTCTTGACATCCCCAAGCTTATGGTCTTCACCATCCTTGGATAGCTCTTGGTGCAGCTCCTCTAATCCCTGTGAAAAAACTTCAAAACACCGTTTCTCCCATTTCTTTTCTGTGGGGTGATATTAGTAGTGATAAACAAATAGGTTCCTTGCTGCATAAAATCCTTAGGCAAAAATTCATATGAATGTCCAGAGAGTATATAATGTTGTATGCCTACTCATAAACTCAATTGAATCAAAAAGATTCAAGCAAAAAGCTCAAAGAATGCATCAAACAATATCAAGACAGAATCTGTCCAGAAAAACAGCAGCAGCAAAACGCATTTTTCTACCCTACTTAAACTCGTCAGAAAAATCTGCAAAAATCACGTATACAGAGGATGAAAAGTTGAAGCTACAGTTCAAATTACAGCTCAATCGGAGTTACAGATAAAAAATGAAAAATCAAACCGTGCACAGACTTCGTGCAGGCAGAAAACTCTCCGAAAATGAATAGCAACTTTTCAAACCCAAAATAGGTAAAACTTGGTTCTTTATTAAAAATCCCAGAAACAAAACTAACAAACTACTCTCTTGTTACAGCAAGAGGACTCAAAGAAAATCTCAAACAAAAACAACCGGGTTGCCTCCCGTAAAGCGCTTTCTTTATAGCCATATAGCTAGGCTTACTTACTTGATAATCAAAGGGGACGTAGCTCATGAGGGAGCTTGAACCTTGGTGTGTCCCTCTTCCTTGGGAAGTGTTCCATGCTCTTCTTGTGTGGAAACTGAAACTTCACATTCCCTTCCTTTGAATCAATAATGGCACCTGTAGTACGAAGAAAAGGTCTTCCCAAAATAATAGGACTAGAGGTTTTATTCCCCATGTCCATGATTAGAAAATCAACAGGCACAAAAGTCATGTGTAACTCTACCATAACATCACTTACTTTTCCTAGAGCATGTCTAATGGAATCATCAGCAAGTGCAAGTTCAATAGAGCATTTCTCAATATTTTTAAGTTCAAGGACTTCATATAGTTCTTTAGATAATATAGAGACACTAGATCCTAGATCTAAAATGGCATGGTGTGTCTCTTTTCCAATGGTTACTAGTACCTTAGGGATCCAGATATCCCCAAGCTTAGGTGGTATCATAGCTTCTTGATTGTACCTAGCAATCTTTTCTTTTAAGACATGATTAGCAATATAGGAACCAAAACCAGCCTGGTTAATATTAACAGAAGGATCACTTGCAAATTTTTGTAAGATAGAAATTAATTCATGCAAGCTACACTTCTCTAAATCAACAAATGGTTCCTTAACTTCACTAAGCATTTTAACTTCCTCAACTTTTTTCTCTTTTTGAGATATAATGATGTTCTTTAATGAGGAAACTTCCTTAGTGAGTTGATCTACTCTTTCAAACAAAATATCATGTTTTTCGAATTTGGATATGAACTCCTTATTGAGCTCCTTTTGAGTAGATATAAATGATCTAATGGTGTTTTCCAAATCACTAGAAACATTACTACTAGTGGTATATTTGTTTGGAACATATGGGGGCTTATTATAAGAGTTATAATTGTTGTTAC
This sequence comes from Poa pratensis, assembly GCA_947311845.1. NCBI lineage: Eukaryota > Viridiplantae > Streptophyta > Magnoliopsida > Poales > Poaceae > Poa > Poa pratensis. The sequence goes on from CAMZMU010000047.1 coordinate 39,667,809, forward strand.
CATACCCATTATTACCATAGTTCCTAATGAAGTTGACATCAACATTTTCAGGATTATTACCAACTAGTTCTTGCAAAGGCATATTTTCAAAATTTTGTTTATTAATAAAAGCAAGAATGGTGTCCATTTTAGATGACAAATCATTTGTTTCTTCTATAGAGTTCACTTTCTTAGATGAACTAGGTGCTCTATCAGTATGCCATTGACTATAATTTTGCAAGATACTTTCCAAAATGTTCTTAGCTTCTAAATAGTTTTTCCCATGAAAGCACCTCCAGCAGCTGAATCAAGTATATTTCTAGACATGTAATTTAGACCATTGTAAAAAGAGTGTAAAATGGTCCATTCATTAACCCCATGTGATGGACAAGTTCTAAGCATGAGTTTAATCCTATCCCAAGCCATGGCAACATGTTCATTTTCATTTTGCCTAAAAGAGAGGATATTGTTTCTATTTTGCAGTATTTTAACAGGGGGATAATATTTCTTAATGAAAGCTTCTTTTAAATCATCCCAAGAATTAATACTACCAGTAGGTAATGAATGTAGCCACTCTTTAGCTTTTCCTCTAAGTGAGAAAGGAAATAACTTCAGTTTTAAGACATTACTTTCAACATTTTTAAACTTTTGCATGTCACAGATTTCAATAAAATCATGAAGATGCATAGAGGCATCCTCAACAGCACTACCACCAAATTGTTCCCTAGTTATCAAGTTTAACAAACTAGGACTAACTTCATAGCTCTCAGCAGTAATCTCAGGTGTGGTGATAGGCTTAGCAATAAATTGATCATTAGGAGTGTTTGTGTAGTCACACAATTTAGTTCTATCTCCCATTTTAACAAGTTTTTATGTGTTTTTAATTTTTTATGCAAAACTGAAAGTAAAATGACACTAATGCAACTCGAAATAACAAATGCAACACAAAAATGCAAAACTGAATATAAATATGCAAACCGAAATATAAAGATGATATGCAAGACAAGAACAAAACAAAATAAAATGATTGTAGGTAAAGATGGATAAGATGATGCTCACGTAGGTGCAACCTCCCCAAGCTTAGGTTGTTACACAAGTTGGTGATGAAGTTGACTTGATGTGAGTGATCCTTGGATAAACCTTTCAGCTATGGTTCCCCGGCAACGGCGCCAGAAAACGTCTTGATGGCCCTTCACGTAGTTACCCCACAACGGCGCCAGAAAAGTCTTGACGCCCTTCGTGTGTTACCTGCGTGAAAAGTAAATGGGTTAGGTTGAGACTCCAAGTGCAGAGTGTATGTAGTAGTGGAAGACAGTTTTCCCCACGAGGGGTGACTCGAGGGTTTAATATCGAACTCTCGGGGAACCAGTATTTCAGGTGTTATCTCCTTATCCTTCTCTTGAGAACCTGCAACAAAATAAATTGTTTTGTGCCCTCAACCTCACCAAGTGGTTGTCAAGCACAAGGTGTGAGAATGATAATAAAATAATATATGCAAACATAGTAAATATGCAATGATGGTAAATAAATATGCAAGGATGATGGTAGTAATGATAAATGATATTTTTGGGTTTTTTATGATGAATGCAAGATGTAAAAGTGTTTTTGTATTTTCGGATTTAATAATGGCAGCAAACAAAAGTGGTGATAAAAGTGTTGGAAAGGTGTTTCTTATGATTAAAAATGGACCGGGGTTCATGGTTTCACAAATGCACTCTCTCTTGATAACGTGGTAGACAATGGAACACTAAAATTAACATGTAAGATGGCAAGACATGGTTTGACAAGTTATTAATAATATGGGCATCACGTCCTAACATAGAGATCTCAAGTATAAGTTGTTCTCTCTCTTATGCTCCACCAAGATGCGAACTAAATCATAACACCTTAGTAATTAAGATAAATCAGAGCATAGCAATAAGTTCAATGACATGAAGTTAAAATAAGAACATGCTAGATCTAGTCATGGAGATAGTGGCCAAGGTCACATCCACTCTCCGGTAGCATGGTATTTTTGTTTATCCCTAGTGAGGCAACAAAGTAAGGTAGAAAACCCAAGTGGATCGCAGAACTTTCTCTCACGTTCACTGCACTAGCCACCCCCCGTTACTCCAACTAATGCACACGTTCCCCCTCACATGCTCTCATAAACATGCTTGATCATGACAAGTAAATAAGAACGGGGTACATAATATGCATCTACTTTCATAACTGAAACAAAACCATTGCAATCTCAAACATGTATTAACTCATAATAAAGATCCACCACAAAGGAATTACATAGATGACCGTAATCATGTTCAGCAGCTCATACGGTACTAATTAGTGAAGCTCATAGAGAGGAGAGATACATAAGTTACTTCCACAAACCCATAGTCCAGGGGTGGACTACTCCCTCTTCATCATGGTGTCGGTGGAGATGTTGTTGGAGGGGAAGGAGACCACACCGGCAGCGCCCCGCCGGAGTTTTCCCCCTCCAATCTTCAGCTCCAGGTCTCTGTTTCGTGGTTTCTGTGTTTCGGCGGCGCTCCCTTTCGCGAAAGCCCTGGGGGTCTATATATAGTCGTTTTTAGGTCAAGACGAAGCTTCGGGAAGAAAGATCGACGGCAGCGGAGGCCCGAGGGCCAGGATGGGGGCCCCACGCGGTCAGGGAATCTGGCCGCGTGGGCCCACCCCTTTCTGCCTTCTGGTCTCCGTTTTTTCGATTCCTTTGCGCCTACGTTTCGTTCCTTCCAAAAAAGTGATCCCCGTAAAGTTTCAGGTCATTTGGACGTCGTTTGGGTCCCTGAAACATCAAAATATAGAAAAAGGGGTTTTCTGACAGCGCAGGGTTAATTCCAGAAAAATGGGGAAGTTGTTAATTATCCCCAAAACTCAATATAAATCATGAATATAACCCTTATATGATGCAAATAACATGTAATAAAATGTAAAGTTCATGTATGCATTTTACATGCATCACTGATACAACTCAACGCACACTAAACGTTTGTCCTATCTAGGAAATAAAACTAGAGAAACAATACAGGTATTAAAGGATAGCTTTGCCAGATAATAAAGAACAAGAAAGTAAAAGTTAGTTGCTGCAGTAATAAAGAACACTAAAGAACCATAAACTAACAGAACCATGAGTGTGGAAAAGTGGTGGAAAGTGTGACGGAATTGTCCAAAATTAATTAGTGACGATACTTGGTTCATTGTCTTTGATGCATTTTTCTATGTGGGAGAGGCTAAATATACATGTTCTCAGCTACTTGTGATTACATATACTATATGATTGGAACGTTAACAAGCATCCACAAGCACTAAAAATTCATTAAGGTTTCCCCAACCATAGCCTTAAGTTAATGATCCTCTTTATCCCATACGTGTAAAATTCCGTTTCGAGTTCTCAGGTTTCTGTCGCTCCGGCAGAACTCCCCCCTTCCTCTACACGTACTAACCCTATGATGATGATCCATGCGCGCATAAATATAATGGTCACCATAGGACTGTACCATATCAACATACAACTCGAATCAATCAAAGATATTCAATAATTCAACCATAGGACAAAAGTAACTGCACAAACATGACATAGATCATAGGATAATACTTTATAGCATCAAACACCATGTTTACATAGAGGGGTATAGAGGTGTGTGGGAGGATGAAACACTGTATACAAGGAGGAATTGGCGATGATGGCGATGAAGACGGCGGCCATGGAGGAAGAGGCAAGGCGGAGGCGGCGCGGGTGGCCGGCGGTGGCACAGATGGCTCCTCCTGCGCCGCCAGCCAAGTGGAGCACCTCCTCCTAACCATCTTCCTCCACGGCTTCTTGGGCTGTAGATAAGCCCTCTCCCTTGTAGATGAGAGTCAAGGAGGAGGAAAATTCGTGGCTTTTGGTGGTTGCCCAGAAAATTAGGGTTTCCTCTCTTTATATAAGTTGGGACGATCATCCTTGGCCCTCCAATGGATGCCCTTTTGATCCAAGGGCTCTTGGGCACCTCTATAAGCTTCCTAGGAACCCTTCTTAGCCCTCATGAGCCCCAAAGTTGTGGCTTGGCCTAATCCTCCAAGTTTGAAAAGAGTTGGAGTCAATCACGTCATAATCTTTTGGATTCCCGTAATCAGATATTTTTTCCTTCAGTGCGACGGGATATCTGAAGCGTCTGAACTTCGATTGGGTTGTTCTTGGGCTCAAATTAAAGGTATGGAAATTGTCCACAACTTTCGCGACTAGACATTTTCCATTGGGCTTCGAGGGTGAAACTGGCGATCTCTGAAATTTGTAAGGTGGACAGTTTTCAGGAAAGTCATAGTCCACCTCCAACAAGGCTCCTTTTACGTTTTTGTCAATTTCCAAGCAATTACTACACATCAAAGTGTAAAACAAGAAAATTGTGCAATTTTGCAACTATTAGTAGGTTAGTCCAAATAAATCATAAACTTAATATAAAAACAAGTGTCAAAGGCATAAAAGTGGCATGAAACAATCAAAACTTATAGATACGTTTAGGACGTATCATGGGGCCGCATTCATGGCGGGCATGATCAACGAGGGTGACATACCGATTGAAGATCAAGAGACCCAAGATCCGACCAGAGGCCAAGAGAACCAAGAGCCGACCCAAGGCCAAGAGGGTGTCTACATCAACGAGCAGCCATTATTCGAGGAGGAGCTCACTCAGCTAGCCGACGCACGAAAGAGCTGGCAAAGCGTGAGGACACAAGCATACTCCATGGACGAGGACAAGATGCTTTTCCAAGTATGGATGGAAATGGGAAACGTGCTATTTTGGGGCCGAGCAAAAGGGGACGACATTTTGGAAGAGGGTTTATGATCACTTCCATAAGCAAAGGTGCAGTGAGCCTCACAAATTTGATAGTGACTGCAACGAATTGTCACCCCAAAAGAGATGGGGGTTAATCCAAGCAGAGTGTCGGAAATTCATTGGCGCCTATGAAGATGTTGAGCGCCGACCCGTGAGTGGAATTGGGGTGAAGGACTTGGTATGATTTTCATTCCGGCTAGTCATTTGTTTATCCCATCTTTTTGCATATGAATGTATGGCGGTCCTCTTTGTTTCATCTCTCAAATATGCCTTTCAAGCTTTGGAGACCTTCAAGTCCCAAAATTTGGGCAAGGCATTTACCTTGATCCATTGTTGGCGCGAGATCAAGGATTGCCCAAAGTGGACGGACCTCATGGCGTCCATGAAAAGAGGTGGGGGCGCAACGACCGTGGATAAGGAGGACCCAAGTGACAAGATGCTAAGGGGGAGGACCAACACCAAGATAGAGGCGAAGCGTGATGTGCAAACAATTGCTTCGCAAGAGACCTTGAAGGGGTTCATATCCCAAAAGGATAAGGCAAGTGAGAAGGATGAGAGGGAAGAGAGGAAGCGCCATGAGAGAGAGAGAAGAACTCGAGGAACTTCTTCAAAATACAAAAGAGGAGACTCGAGATTGAAGAGGAGAATGCCCGCTCTAGAGCAATTGAAGTGAATGCTAAAGCCATTGAAGTTCAAGCAAAGGCTAAGGAGGTTAAGCACGCTCTACTCACCGAGGAGACCCGGATCATGACAACCGACCTTGCCACATTGACACTGAAGAAAAAGGCTTGGCTCAAGAAGAAGCAAAAGTGGTTAATGGAGCGAGATGATTGATCATCTCATTTGTGGTTGATGGAACTATGGCCGGGGCATGGGAGTGGCCTCGTGTAATTTTGGGGGTACACTATTTGAATGTCGGATGACATGTCATGACATTATTGCTACAATATTTGTATGTCGGCATAGACAATTTATTTTTCATGATATCCTAGCTTATTTTCTTAAATGTGTCAAATTTGGTTATATTGGAAAAAGGGCCAAGGCGGATCAAATGGTTCGCCCCGTGGGTGCACTGACCAGAAAAGGCCGGACATGGGCCGTACGCTATCCGTTTGGCGATCCAAACGGACAAAAAAGGAAAAAAACATGTTCGTTTGGGTCGGCGTGTTGGAGTTGCCCGTATGCGTCATTTCCGCGACCGACGCATGAAGAGCTGCCCACATGGGCCGACCCAGGTAATTGGCTCGCCAACTTCAATTCTATTTTTTTTCTTTCGTTCCTCTACCAAATTTTTAAAAGTTCATTCATGAATATGAAAATGGTTCATGAATTTAAAAATGAACCATTTTTAATCTAAACCATTTTAAAAATGAACATTTGAAATCTGAATCATTTTAAAAAATGAATAATTTTCAAAATATGATTTTTTTTCGAAACTGAACCATTTTTAAAATTTTGAAGCTTTTAAAAAATGAACCATTTCAAAAAATGAATATTTTACAAAATATGAATATTTTTTGAAATCTAAACCATTTTAAAAATTATCATTTTTAAATGAACAATTTTCAGAAAATGAACATTTTCAAGAGAAAAAAGAAAAGAAAAACAACCAAAAATATATAAAACGACTAAAACCAGAAAAACAGTAAATCAGGAAAAAAGCGAACTGGAACTTTCAATAATCTTATCAGAACCAGAAAAAACCGTACTGGAGGAATAATGGGCCGGCCCAGTAGTGAAGTCGGGTGAAGCTTGCTGTACACCGAGGGTACGCGTTGGTTGAACGAACGGACGCAACGGGCGTTGGTTAGGTTTCTCATGCGGAGGATGTGGGCACAGCTCGTTGCTGCTTTGGCCCACGTACGACGAGAATCGCGTCGTCTTTAAGGGCACCGGCCGTTCCAGGCGCGTTTTCCACCGCAGGACGTTGCCGGAGCTCCGGCACGCGGCGGCGGGAGCTCGAGCACGTGCCCTAGGTGACCGCATGGTAAATCCGCTACTTGTATCTAGAGTTAATGGCACCCACGGTCACACAACTCGACGCCAATGTGCACTTAAGTCACACTTCTCCAGAATGTGATTATTTGGTCACACAACTCGACAAGTGCGTGCACGCAGGTCACTGGCCCCACTTGTCAGTCCGTTTTGGACGGTAAATTTTCTGAAAACCCCTGGAGTAATATTAATTTTACAAAATGGTCCCCCTGGAGGACCATTTTGTAAAATTAGAAGGACCATTTTGTAAAATTAGGAGGACCATTTTGTAAAATTAGAAGGACCATTTTGTAAAATTAATATTACTCCAGGGGGTTTTCTGAAAATTTACCGTCCAAAACGGACTGACAAGTGGAGCCGGTGACCTGCGTGCACGCACTTGTCGAGTTGTGTGACCAAATAATCACATTCTGGAGAAGTGTGACTTAAGTGCACATCGACGACGAGTTGTGTGACCGCTGGTGCTATTAACTCTTGTATCTATGAGCGTGCTCGTCTTTCTGATAGAAATGCCGCACCCAGCGAGAGCTCACCGAGTCACTGATAGTACCCGGCGATCTGGCTATTCTGTTCTCAGTGGGCTGCTTGGTCATGTATAGCCATCTGGTGCCAACTGATCCTTGACAAGATAACATTCTGATGAATCAACCTTAAGTTTATGAGCTGTAACAACGGAATACTCTCTGTAGCACAGGTGTTTGAGGAAATGCCGCAGGAGGAAATCCGCCCTTTAGATGGTCATGGCTCATGAGACTCTGTCCGGTGCGTTTCCATCACCTGCGTGAGTAGAGGAGAATATCAATGTTATCTGTGAGTACGAGGTGGGCGGGGTGGTAATGCAGTGCCTACAATTACAGGATTTTCTTGTGCTAGTTCAAGTTTGTACTTTCAACTAAGGAGTCCACTCACTGGAGAATCCCATCACAGGAACTTTCTTGGAAAACTCCCGCTGCCATATTCAGTGAAGATGAAAAGGTCAGCTGAAACTCCCTGGAAATTTCGAGATCGCGTCTCTCTTTTGTTCCTAAGTGGCTACCCTTTCTCCGAATCAACACTTCCATGTGGCCGTCACATCATGGGAAGTTTCTTAGAGAGATCTAACACAGATGTAAACACTTGAGGATGGAAAATTTTCTCATCGACGGGACCCGCAGGAAGCCCCTTAGAAGTCAAAAGATGCCGTGTTTTTCCACAACTAAATCTTTCTCAAACACAGTCTTTCCCCAAGTCGAAGTATGTGTGCTGGCTAGGTATTGGGTCCTAATTTTCAAGGGGTGTTCTTCGCAGTTCCGTGAGAGGAGATGGCAACATGGAATGGTGTGGGTCAAGTGGCCAGCGTTGCGCAGCTAGCAGGGATAGATGCATATGGGCTGATAAAGATGATTGTGGAGGCAGTGCAGACGGTTAGGAGGAACAAAGAGACCTGCCAGAAGCTTGCGCGGCGTGTCAAGATGATAGGTGACCTTCTGCAGGAGCTTCATGAAGCACAGGTGATGCAACACCGAGACACGAGGAACCCAGTGGAGCAGCTGGAGGAGACACTTCGGCGAGCATTTATGCTCATCACAACCTGCCAGGACAGCAGCTTCATGTACCACTGCTTTACGGGAGGTAATCAGGCTTGCCAGTTACGTGAGGTGGAGAATGATATCGCCTTCTACCTTCAGATATTCCCCCTCGTGAGCCATGTAGATACTTCCCGTACTTTGGTATTGCATTTGAGCAGAGATCAACCTTCACATACAGAGGTAACAGCTGACACAGATAGTCCCAGTCTATTGAAATTTTTGATATTTCCAAACGTGTAATTTTATTCATAGAATAGAGTACGATGTATGCTTCCCAGTTCACAGTATGTATTTCATCCATCACTTCTTTAATCTGCCAGCGATGGAGCGAAAAAATTGGGACCAGTTAGATCCAAGTAAACATGATGTGGTACTAGTTCTAGAATCTATACTGATAATGCTCATGTGACCATTATGATATACAATTACAGTTCTAATCAATAATAAAAAACTTATCTAGCAGACAAAATTCTGATATTACATACTATTGGTAGTTCTATCATGACCCTAGTGACGCATCCGCAAAAGAGATCTGATCATAATATATAGTTCTGTACTACTACCTCTGTTTCTTCTTTAGGGCATATTTTGATTGGTTAAGATAAGACTTTGATCAACAATTACTCTGATACTATGATGTTTATGTGATAGAAAATCACAACTATAAATAGTTTTAACTACAAATGTAATGACGTCATGCCTTTATGTTATATAAACGGCGTACAAACTTTGTAAATTGCTGGTCAAAGCTTGTTTTAACAAATCATTATACACCCTACAAACATAAATGGTGCGAATATCCAGTATAGTGTAAACACAAGTTTCAGGCGGTGGTTCATTCTCACTGCTATAGTTTTTTTCTTGGCATGGTGGAAAATGCATCTGTGGTGCTGGACAATGGACATACACTCATTAAGGCTTCATGTGATCTTATTTTTTGTTCAACTTTGTTCTCTCCTAGGAGTACGCAGAGGAGTCACAGATACTAAAAGACGATTCAGGCCATACAGCTTCACCTAGGTACGGTATAAATCAACTGCAATCACTTCTTTGATGTCATGGTCATCCATTTGCCCATGCATATGTACTGAAATCAGCAAACAGCTGTTTAGATAAATAAAACTGGTTTCACGATGCACATCGCACATCTGGCTGGGGCAGCCGAGTTTTACTTAACTACTTGACATACATCTCCCCGAAATTACTAGCTCAACTAGGAATAAATAGTTGGTCTTATAAAAGTATGGGCAGCTGGTAATTTAATGTAAGACCTTTCCAGAATACATAATTTGGTACTGTAAAATTCAGATGCAGCTGATCCAGACCAGTAAGCTACTCATCCTTTTATATTCACTATCGGCATGAGTGGTTTGACATGTGTTTTTCCCGCAGAATAACATATGAGTCTTATTAATCGGAATTTTTCAATTTTTTAATCACAAAAAAATGAATTTTATATCCAGAAGCTGACATCTTATTTGTTCGTGCACCTGGTTACAATTTTCAGGTTCGACGCCACATCTGAGACAGTTGAATCAAGACTTCAGGAAGTACATCATAATTCGGCAGATAATATAGAAAAATTAACAGGTAGTTATATTAATTATTTAGATCATTCAGGCCTCTATATTGCACGGCATAATTCTGCCTTTACAGTTTGTTCTGTTAATTTGCATTTTTCTAATTTGAAGAGCAATGGAGAGTACGACTGAAATAATCTTGTTTTGGTTATGTACGTAAAAATTGGAAGAACATGCTTTAATTAAGTATTATTATTGTGAATGAATGCTTGTTCATGTCTATTCCACTTTAACAAATCATAGCTCATGTTAACTTAGGTACCAGGTTATCCCAATTTAACAACCAACAGATTTTGAGTTTTGACCTTTTCATACATTAATGCTTCTATATTTCTTTGTAGGTTATAGAAAGTGTGTGTACAGAAAGGCACTCTTGCCATTTCTATCTGTATTTGCATTTCAACAAGACACATCAATTAAGAAGGTTAAAAAAGACCCAAGAGAATAATAGACTCCCGAGCACAGATGCTCCCGCTGCGGTTCAAAAAAATTTCAAAATTTGAAAACTCATCAAAAAAATCTGAAAAAAATCATGCACGTACATGACCATGGTACGCACCACCGTATTTTTTTTCGCGACGAAATACCATCGTACGCGCCCTGTACAAAAATGACAAATTTCCTGTCAGAAAAGTACAGTTCAAATTTTGAATTTCTGACAGGAAATTTGTCATTTTTGTACAGGGCGCGTACGATGGTATTTCATCGCGAAAAAAAATACGGTGGTGCGTACCGGCGTCAGGTACGTGCATGATTTTTTTCATATTTTTTGATGAGTTTTCAAATTTTGAATTTTTTTTGCAAATACCGGGTGCATCTGTGCCCGGGAGCCAATATGAATTTCCGGGGAATGTCCCTCATTTAATATATCTGTGTCAGTCTTGGGTAGTTCAATCTCTTGCCATGCCTTTGCAGAAAACTTATTAATTTTGAACTGACTTTTTAAGTTTATGGGCTTTGATAGGAGCCAGTGCTCCCCTACAAACTGCCCGGAACTGCTCCAAAACTGACAATGACAATCTTTGGGGTCATGGACTAGAATATTTCCTGAAAACTGTGGGCGTGGTTTATTCTATTTCTCCACCTGGACCACATGTCTTCTATTTGCATTGATCCATTGACTGTAACAGTTTGTGCTATCAGCGAAATACAAAATAGTAATAGACGTCTTTTCTTGTAAAAGTATTCCTAATGTGTACTACAATTCATAATTATTGACAGGAAGCCATATTTTCAATGGAGCACGGAAAAGGGAGGTTAGACGAATAATTGTGGACAAGGACATACTCGTAAAACTATTCTGTTCTGAGATACGTTCAAGATTGTTGCTGTTTAATCTTTCTCAAATCGTAAAGTTTATGGAAAATTTCAAACTGGATAACGTGGTCGGATGCGGTGCTTTTGGTTATGTTTACAAGGTATTCTTTTTTTATATGTTATTTATTAAATAGCATTAATTATTCTACGTATCCTTTCTTTTTAAGGTAGTTCAAGTATAACACACAATATTATGCTATTACTCGTGGCAAAATGATGTAAGGGAATCCAGTAAACTGAATGTGTCTTCCATTCCATAGTGACATTATATTTGATTGTGAGCCTAAATGTAGATCAATTCTATTTGATGTACTAAGATTGGATTCAGTTGTTGGTTTCTATGTATATAAATAATAGATTATGGAAGACTTTTTCTACTACCGGGTGTAGTTACTCCCATGTGTGTTTCATACAATCTAGTTAGTATCTAGCATACCAGAGAGTATTTAACTGTAGCATATACCAGTATATAATACCACTTAATCAGTATGTATATACTATTTTATAGTAGTAGGTATGCTTTTTTTTGACCAACATACTCCTTTATATGTACAAAATGTGAAGGTATTTTTAAAAATATGCCAAAACTATGTGCTCACTTGCATTTTTTCACATAGTTGGCTTTGGAGTATCTTAATAGCAGTACATGAACATACTCAAAATGATAAAATAGTATATGTACTACCCCACGGTAGTATATGAGAGTAGGATGAATTTTCCCATAGGTTGCTAATGCGAGTATATATTGTTAGAAAAAAAATGAGATTCTTGAGGTCAAATTAAAAAAAAGAGTCTTCAGATCTTCTATGCTTAGTGAAAAGATGGCTTAGATACGTATTTCTATGTCCAACCCAAAAAAGTTGAGATTTGTTCCTTACTTTTGATACCGGATTTTTCAGGGAAAACTGCCTAGTGGAACTGAGATTGCGGTAAAAAGGTTTGCAGCATCGTCATCTCAAGGCTTAGAAGAATTCACTTCTGAGATCGAAACAATTGCAAATCTTCAACATAGAAATGTAATTAGGCTACTTGGGTTTTGCATTCAAAGAGAAAAGGACTTTCTGGGATTTCACATTCAGCGTGAAGAGATGATTCTTGTCTACGAATACATGCCAAACAAGAGCCTGGCTTCTTTTCTCTACAGCTGTATTCACTGAGACTTCAGTTTCCATTATTCTGTTGAGTTTTGAAAGCAAAATCTTGATATTTTTTTATGAAAGCTTTCATTCTGTTGATCATTTTCAGATACAAAGACAGGAGAATCACTTAATTGGTCCAAGCGCCTCCATATAATTGAAGGGGTAGCTCAGGGTCTTGTTTACCTGCATGAGCTATCTCAACAATGTGTCGTCCACATGGATTTGAAAGCAAATAATATATTGTTAGACCATGAAATGAACCCTAAGATTTCTGACTTTGGGATGGCTAGAATATTACCTTCTAGTGGGGCTGAAGAGACATCAGACACTGTTAAAGGCACAACGTAAGAGTTAACCAAATAAACCAGCCTTTTATGATATGAAGCTCCTTTGCTCCTTTCTTTGTGTGTGCTAATATGTCATTTCCATTTTAACCATGCAGCGGTTACATGGATCCTGAATATATCAGATCTGGCAAGTTCTCAGTGAAGTCTGATGTGTATAGCTTCGGCATCCTGATTCTTGAGATCGTAAGTCGAAAGAAATGTCTTTCGTTATTATCTAATGGAGATATGATGTATCTACCGACACATGTGAGTACAAACTTCCACCCTTTCCTAAAAGTATATCTTATCTGACTTTTGGAGAACCCTAAAAGCATTGCTGGTCAGCGCTCTATCTTTTAGTCTTGGAATTTTGGAAACCGTGTCACCAAATTGGTACACAAAGAAAAAGCTGAAGTAAGATAGAAAATAAAAGACTAGAATTTTCTGTGCAATTTATATTAGCTATACCATGAATACCAAAGTAGAACTAATAAATCTATGATATTAAATTCCGTTATGCACCGTCTACCATTAAAAAGAAGACCACGATTTATTCAGTTTTTAACATTATTCTTACAGGCCTGGGAGCTGTGGAAAGCAGGAAAGTCCCACGAGCTTCTTGATTTATCACCACTACGTATTGAGCCACAAACAGCTCAGATCATCAGATGCATTCATGTGGCGCTACTGTGTATTCAAGACTGTCCATTGCACCGGCCTACCATGTCGGATGTTCTTCTGATGCTACGCAGCGAAAGCGTAAGCTTGCCTACACCTAGCGTACCAGTTAACCACACAAATGAGTATCCTGACGCCTTGACTCTTGAGAGGCTCTGGGAGGTGAACTTGCCACTACAGCCGTGTTCAGGAGATAATCAGCTTGTCCAAGACCACATTACAATGCAGAGGGGTGCAGCCTAGAACTGCCCTATCAGTTAGCATGTTCATGATGATAAATTCTGAACTGATTTTCAGGAATATATTTTGTATCCTTTACCGTCTACCAGTCGTTAATACTTAATAGCCGAACAAGTGATCCATGCTGTTTTTGTGTGTGGGGCTTAGAGACAGCATAGCACTTGTTCACCGAGTGCTCCTGGTTGGCTGGGCCATATAGGTTCAGTCCCGGTGCCTTGGTCTGTTGGTTGTCAAAGTTGTTGCTGGGAGTATGTAAAACCACAACAATAAGGCTACGTCTATCCAAGTCAATTGAGTTTTCTTATATGTCTCGTCGATTTTGGAAAGTGTATCTTCAGTTACCGAAAGTATCACTTGTACTAATTTCTTTGGGTGTAAGTTGCATTTTCCGCGAAACTAGAATTGCAGATCGACTTTGTCTGGGAGTTAACGAGAATTAGCAAAACCGTTTTTAAAATGCAGTTGGAGGGTGTTCTGGAAGGAAGAGTAGATAATACGGATGGTATATACTGTAACGCAATGCAGTTGTTAGCACAAGTTACACGGGAAAACTGTTTACTCAGTTGTTACGGAGGAAACGGTCTATTTCCGGCGTCGCTCCCAACGAAATCTAGAAGACGACTCGTTCTTATTTGGGTTCCGTTTGACTTGCGTCAACTGTTCCAGAATTCCCGCCAATCCGGCTTCTGGCAATTAAATTCTCAGGGGCTCCGATGCGAAAACTGACCATACACACGTGTGAAAGAGGCATCGATTCCCTCCTAAGTTCCTATTGCATCGGATTGGGGCCGAAGCTTTGAGAACTAGCGGATGGATCCGGAGTCGAGAGCCCGTGATACTAGTAAGAACACCCCCTATGCGTAAGTAAGTAAATATGTCCTACACCCCTATGCCTATGCGCACCCATACCAAAATTGATATAGCTAAGCTCGAATTTATTTTTGGCATAGCTGTCCCACTCTTACGCCTCCAAAGCGTCCACCAGTTGTGGGGCGTGGCGTTACAAATCGCACAAATTTTCGTCTAAAAACTTTTTGATAGCAGCGCTGACCGGTGGGGCCTATCTGTAAGAGCTGGGTAGACAGCACACGTGGAGGACGAGCTGACATGGACGTGAGGCCCACTTGTCAGATCCATCTTCTTCCCCTCCTCTCTTTCTTTAACGGCATGTTGGACTTTTCCCCTCTCTCCCTTTATCAAATCAGCTGCTCCTTTACCGCCGTTCGCCACCGTGGTCGCCGTTGCAGTCCAGAGCCCCGCGGTGACCCCCTTGCAGCACCTCGAGCGCCATGCTCTGCTCCTGTACCGCCTGGAAACTAGCGATGTAGTACAGGTAGATACAGAGCTAGTACTGGGCTAGAGTGAACATGCTCGAGGGAAAGAGCTACTAGTTCGTTAATTAATTATGAAGGAGCATATGTGGGTGACTGATCAATCTGGAGGCCGGGCGGCACATGTACGCGCCGTGTAACGTAATCCAGCAGCTCAATCGCTCGACCACAGGGCGTGCCGTGAGCTCGTGGCCCGGATTGTAACAGCCGCGGCTGTACATGACGGTGGCCAGTGGCGGACCCAGGTAAAAACTGGAGGGTGGGCACACTCAAAAAAATCACACGGTGAACTTTTTTTGCCAAATGAATAATGTAATTAGCCAATTGATTCACAACATTTTAGTTCAATTATGTTTCAAATGTGCATCATTTCAATACAAATAGTTTATAACATGAGCAGAGTTTTACAAGATAAAATATAGCATAAATAGAAAATTGGTTGCCATTTAAGCAACATGTATAATCTATTGTTTGTAATTTATAAACCGAAATCATCAACTCTAGATATTGTAAGTAGCAATGCATGACAGTAACACAAATAGTGAGGTAGATATGTTGTTCGGTTGTGGGGGAAATGGCAAATCGACATACGTAATCTAAATATGTAATGACCAAATAAGGGGCAGGACACGAAGAGTCAAATAGCATACCTGCTCCTGCTCAGGCGGCCGGCGGCGTGTCCGAGCAGCGACCCTATAGCCCTACACCTACAGCTTGTTAGCGCCGGTGGGGGAGCCCGGAGCCGGGGTGGTTGGTCCAGGTAGGGAGCGAGCCAGACAGCCGATGGTAGCCGCGCCCGCCGGAACTAGGTGTGGTGAGCAGACGAGCGACAGAGAAGAAAATACGTGCGAGCAGATTAGCAAATACGAGCAGCTGTTGTCTGCCTCACGCGAAACGATAGGAAAAAGGCTAAACTGAGCCTCATATTAGCGGTGGTCAAAACATTTCCCAAACTTCTGGGTGGGCCACGGCCCACCCAGCCCACCCTCTAGGTCCGCCAGTGACGGTGGCTAAAGCGTGTAGATGTGTCGGTGACAGTTGGCTGTTTGCGGCAGGATGTATGGTGAGACCTGGGTCCACCTGTAAGTTTGAATGCTATAAGAGCATCTCCACCGGCGCGTCCAACCCCGCTCCCAATAGGCGTTTTGGGCGCGCCGACACGAAATCGTCCCCCAGCGGCGCGCCCAATAGACCAAAAGTTGCCAGCACGTCCCAATAGAGCGTCCGGCAACCCCGTTTCGCGCCCAGATTCTAGGGACGCAACCGGGCGTGCCGGCAACCACGGCAACGCGCGCCTCGTCCAATCCTGACGGGTGGGGACGACGTGTCAACTGCACAAAGGCTGGCCAGCGGATTTATTGTGACAGATATGCCCGTTTTAATGACGCAGCGGTTCCCCTGGCGGGCACAGACGACGCGACGCGTCGAGCGCAGCACTGGAAGGTCAGGCGGTGGCGCGCACGCGTCGTCGGCGTCAATGCGCATGGCGGACGTACCGGTGGGCGACGTTAATGCGGCGACCGGCCTCCTCCGCTCCCCGCCGGCTTTAAAACGGCGCCCGGCGTGCCTCTCTTCTCAACACAACACTTCTCAAACTCGCATCTCCCATAGAAACCCTAGCCACCATGCCAGGCAGCCGCAAGCCGCGACCGGAGCAGAGCGCTGACGAGGGCATCCGTCGCCAGCAGATGGCCGCGGATCGCGTGCTCGGCGCGAGCGCTCCAACGCCGCCAGGACCACCATGGCACCCGACCGCCGCCAGGAGCACCTCGAGCAGCAACGCCTCCTCCGGGAGGACCGGATGATGAACCAGGCGTTCGCCCACGAGATGCGTCGCGAGGAGGAGGAGTGGAACGTGTCCCAGGCGCGCCGCCTCGCAGCGCAGCGCGAGGCGGACCTCTTCAAGCCGTACCGTCGCCCCGAGCAGGGCAGTTCGTCCCGAGCACCACCACCAGGCGCGAGCAGCTCTTCCCGCGCCGTGCTCCCTGCGCCGACGCTGTCGGAGGAGGAGGTGGAGGTCTACCGCCGGCACAACATACCGGTGCCAGATGGCTTTGTGCTCCCACCGGGGTGGGTGCTCAACATCGTCAAGGTGCCGGTGGCGCCGGCGCTGAACGGCAGGCCCCGCCTCGAGTACATCCAACGGCAGTGGAGGGACCTGCCGTTTGAGCAGCGTGCGGACCCCTTCTACTCCATTTCGGCGGCATACTGGGACGCCGTGATCGACGCGGAGCACGAGGCGTGCCGCGGCTCCTTCTTCCCCCCCGAGGCATGCACGAGCCACCGCCGGAGTGGCTCCACTCCGATGAAGAGCGTGAGGCCGCGTCGTCCGACCCCGAGATACCCGACCTCCCCTTGCCGGCACCAGCGGCACCGGCACCGGGCCCTGCCTCGGCACCCGCAGAGGGGGCGGACGACAGCGACGACGACTGGGGTGAGCCAGAGTGGGAGGGAATGCAGGCGGCCATCGAGGCTTCCCTACGTCGCCGCTAGAAGAAACCCCACCACGCTCGGCGACGGCGGTGGCGACGGTGATCCGGAGTGGGAGGGAATGGAGACGTTCCTCAAGGCCAGAGCCGCTGCGGGCGAAACCAGAAGCCTCAGCGACGGCGACGCAGATAAAACTTCCTCCTCACGAGCCGGAGATCATCGTCGCCGGGACTAGCTTCCTTCTCGAGTGCCTCCCTCCGCCGCCGCTAGATCTAGGGTTTAGGGCTTAGTTTAAATTTAGTTAAATTCCGTTTAAGGTTCATAAATTTCCTTTGTCAAATTTCTTTTAAGTTTGTTAAATGTTCTTCAAATTCAATGAAATATCGCCGGTTCGTCCATATTCAAGTCTCTTTTTTTCCTGGGACGCGACGCTCCTAATAGGCGGCAACCGTTGCCGGCGCGCCCAACAGCGCATGTCCGACAACTTTGCCGGACGCTCTATTGGGCGCGCCGGTGGAGATGCTCTAAGATACCCGAGATCCACGCGATGTGCGGCATGAAATGAATGAATGAATGAAAATGTATCTCTCCTCTCTCTCGTTGCTAGCTCCTACATATCGATCCCTCTCTCTCCCTATGTATCTTCTTCTCCAGATTGAATCCGAGAGATATCGCACGCCGCGAGCTATCGTAGGCCAAGGGATAGTTACAGTGGTATCATAGGTCTAGTGGTTCATTCGACACTCGATCCGCAGCTGTAAAATCCCGGAGTTGGTCAGCGAATTATGTGTTCAACTTGATCTCGATCGAGTTCTGCATGGAAATCCCATAAATCCTCTCTTCGGTTTGTTGGATCGAGTGTTCCGCGACGGAGCCTCCCTGCAGACGCAGTTTGTGCTGGAGGCGATGGGAGAAGCAACATCAGACACTGACGAGTGGCTGGTGGTGATCCGGCCGATCTTGGAGTTGGTCCAGACTTAGATGAGCTCTTTGGATGCTCGCATGGGGTTGCTCGACTCCGCCTACCAACAAGTGGCGGGGCAACTCGAGCTCAACTTGCAAGCGGTGGTGGATCACGCGAGGATCATGGACGGCATCGAGCAGCGCCAGGAGTCCCTCAATCAGTAGATGGCGGTGACTGCTGAGGCGGTGGGACGACTAGGTGGATCTAATCCTGCGTCCATGGTGGATCTCGGGGATGGTGAAGGCAATTTAGATCGGGCGGCGGGGAAAGGCGTTCTCACTGATTGTAATCACTATTAAACCTTGAACGCTGAGCCGGTAAAGAATTACGTAGATGATAAACGTAACACATAACACTACTGAACCTAGAATGCCTGGAAGTGTTCTGAGTTACCAAAACTCACTCTATTTAGGTCTCCCATCGTATCTCTCTCTAGAAGGTATCCCTTGTTGTAACACATGTGCAATTACCTAGTTTGTACCAATTTTTTTTACCTATTTATAGATCCAAGTCACTAAACGTTAGCATATTCTTCATGTACACAACCTTTATCATTAGCTCCTATTTGTTATTTCTTTCTACAATATCTACCGTTGTTAACCAAACAACATTATCGGACAATGTCAATGTCAAAGTTTTTCATGTATACCTCAAACACTCATTTATCATCATAAATGCAGAAATATGAAGTATAACAAAATATAATCATGGACATGCATATGTTATTTTTCAATTTTATTTTCAAACATTTGGTTAAAAAATTCCAAGCAAACCTAAACTAAGAATAGAATGACGAAATTAGATTCTTCTATATGGAATAATTTGTGCCACTTGGAGATAATGGTTTGTGTGGTATATTTTAGTATCTATAAATATGTTGATCGAGGGTTCTACAACTCACATGATTTAATAAATATCTTAATAAAGATATGTAAAAAGTACTTCCTCCGATCCGGAAAAAGCGTCGGAGAGAAACACCTAACTAAGTGTAAATGTACAGTACAAGTCACGAACCTTAATTAGGATCGGAGGGAGTACCATTTTAGCTAAGTTTAACAATATACCTTTTTTCTACATTTGTGTCAACCGTTGGTTTCTTTCGAACCCCTCATCTTTGGATCAAACCGAATCATACTATTAACGATCTAGGGTCCAGAAATTCAAAAAAAAAAAAACGATCTAGGGTCCAGAGTACTTCTCTACGTCCAGAGTTGTGTAGTATTAAGTCGTACTCCCTCCGTTCCAAATTAGATGACTTTCATTTGTCCACATGCGGATGTATCTAGACATGTTACAAGTATAGGTACATCCACATGTGTACGAATGGAAAGTCATCTAATTTAGAACGGAGGGAGTACGTGATTAGTTTATTTCTAGCGACATTTTTATCGGATAGGAGGGAGTACATATGTGCAACCAATCTTCGTACTATTTCACCAACATCATAGAACAAATTACCACAATACTTAACATAGACGTAATGGTGCATGGGTAATCAGTTTAGAAGCAGGAAGAGCTGGAAACAGAAAGAAGTATACATATCTGCATGACTGCATCCAGCTTTTTCCCAGGGTGACCATCGAACGAACTATACTTGTAGACGCTACGTGACACGTAAATGACTTGCGATTTTGCAGAGCCGAGTACGTACGCCACAGAGGCAGCAAACAGTCACTTTCTATGCCTAGCTGGGTAGAAGGAAATAATTACCAGTGTACTACGTAGCTGTTCCGTTTTTTTAAATAAAAAATCTCATCCATCTCATCTGCTAGCCGTGACTAGCTAATACTGTACTACGTAGCTGTCTGCCTTTGACGATATCGAAAAAAAAGTCTAGAAACTGCAAACTCCCAACCTACACAGGGCTTGTTTTTTGAAAAATCAAAATCGACACTTTTGAGTTTCCAAAAATCACGCAAACAATTTCAGATGTAGATAGTGTCAAGATCGACAAGCGTGCATAATTTTAACTCCAAATTTGGTGTACTTTGGGTTGCACAAAAAAGACAAATGAGTGGATCTGGGTGGTGAGCAGCTCACAATTTCAAAAATTTGAAAAATTTCCCAATTTATCTTTTTTCCAGCTAAACCCAAAATATAAAGAATTTTAAGTTACAATTTTTAACGCTTGTAGATCTCGACACTATCTACATTTGGGATAAAATTTACGATTTTTGGGAACTTCAAAATACTCCCTCCGATCCATATTAGTGGGCATAGCTTTGTCTAAATTCATATGTATCTACTTAAGTATTTAGACTAGATACATGTGTATCTAGACAAAGTTGTGCCCACTAATATGGATCGGAAGGAATATCATTTTTGATTTTTTTTCCAGAAAAAACGAGCTCCTTGTAGCTCGGGATATATTTGTCCTCTCTGAAAGAAAGAAAGTCAGGCTATTCCATTTACTTAGCTTTTACGTACAGCGAGGCCACTGCCCTGCAGGAGTAGAGGATTATCTTTCAGCGAAAGGCATCATCCGACCATTGTTGCTTGTCTGCTAGCATCAAAATTTTAATTTGCACGAGTGGATTGTTGACGCGCGGGAATTACCAGGATCTTTTGCGTCTGTGAATCCCTATCAGCACACACGCACTGTAGAGACACTTGATCGGCACTGTGGAGTGTGGTCGGTCACTCCGAGACGGAGGAGAAAGGCAAAGGCAACAAGGAGAAAGGCAAAGGCCACATAGCGAGTCGCAAAAGCGCCACAGCTCTGGTAGAATACCTGTTGTTCGGCTGTTCCCCGTCCCGCGACTGCGCCCCAAAATCGTGGGCACTCCTCTGCCACACAGGCCCCTCCAGCGCTCCTCCGGCCTCCGGCAATGGCCCTCTATTACGCGTCGTCTTCCTCTCACGTCTGTTAAGATACTCGAGACGTACTTGCCCTAACTCCCACGGAAAGCCGCAAGCGTGGCCGGTGCTGGCAATGGCATCCCATGCTTCTCATCTGCAATAATCATCAGTAATGGCAGCAGGTCACTATCCCAGTAGCAGCCCTGTCCCGACTCTCTTAAACTCCGAGAATCCATTTTTATGTCACATCTTTTCTTTACTAATTACGCGAATGATGTACCCATTGTGCCCCAAAGCTGATGCTTCCTTTTATTCTCCCCCGGCCAGCTGCTTTCGGTTTCAGGCTTTCAGAGTCGAGAAGCTGATAGGGATCAGACGGCAGCATTCATGGGAGAGGCGACCGTTCCTCATGCCCGATCTCGTCTGTACCAGTACTCCCCTGAAGCACGCAGCAAGCTAGCTAGGGCACCTCGATCGTCAAGTCATTCCTTCTGTCCATGGTCGTCTGACTCGCGTCAACCAAACGCGATAAAATCATGCTACCTGCAGGTCATGGCACGTCGTCGCAGAGATTTTTCTTCGGCGGATGCAAGACTGATCGAGGCGCCTCTGAAGCACCAGTTAATCATCGTTCTCTCTGATGAGGTTGCTTCCAGCTGCGGGCAAATGATGCCCTGTAGGCTGTTTAGCCTATTTCCCAAGAAACTTCTCTGACGCATGGAGATTTGCCTTCACATAGAAGAACACCGAGAAGATTCAACGAGATACTGGTAGGAGAATCATCCTTTGGTACGTCTCTCCTCTTGATTATGCGCGTTGACATTCCTTTTGGTACTCGATCCTATGTTGATGACCGGATGTCGTTGCTGACTGTTTGTTTTATCTGATCTGGCGTATAATTTTGGTGGTTATCATCTACGGATATACATCAATGTTATTCTTCTAGTATAGAACAGATGATTCTGTTGACTTGTGGGAGGAAAATGTCCTATCTGATGGTAGTACCGAATTTGCATTTATACGCGTGCTCTGAAACGTCAAGGTCATTCTTCTTCTTCTAGAAACCCGGTTTTGCACCTCCGTTTTCTAGTGTTGTTTTTAATCACGACTAGTTAAATTTTGCAACGCCGCGGCCTCGCTGAGATTAATTTGTGGTAATTTGTGTTTTTTTTAAAATCGTGGTATATATATTGTAAGGAAAGTCAGTAGTTATAACGTGTATAATGTAGTTAGCGCAAATTCAATTTGAAATCATCCTCAAATGTGCATGTAATAAAGCGTTATTTAAATTTAAGTTCATATTTAAAGAGATTTAAGTTTACTTTAAGCATTTAGTAAATTGAATCGCATAATTGGAGCGAGTTTAGGTATTTTATTTGTAAATGTTAACCTAGTCGGTTTGGTATGATATGCTTGTGTTTTATCTTACATATTAAATTTAACTCAATATTCGGAGGGAATTTTAATTGAACCCAATATTCGGAGGGAGTACATTGCTTGAGCATTTTTTGAATTTAATTTTAAACTCATAATATGAGGAAAATGAATTTGCAGGAAATATTTTGTATAAGTATTTATTAAAGTAAGTCCATAATTAGCTGAAATGAGTTTGTATTTCCTACAAATATCCAACTAATCAAGCATTTTTAAATCTAAATAGAAATTAGAGAAAACTTAGCCATATTATCCCTAATATGTTAGCTAAATTGAAATGATAAAATTTGTTTCCTATTCTGACGTAAGTAGTTCATTTAAATTCATAATTAGAGGAAATACATTATGATTATATCGAAATATTCACCAGATTAAGCATTTATTAAATTTAACTACATATTTGGAGAGAGATTAATTATATTATATCTAAATGTGAAATATCTTGAAATGTTTGTATTTTGCTTTAATCATTTATTAAATTAAGTCCATAATTAGAGGAAGTGAATTTGTATTTGCTTTAAATATCCATCTAATAAAGGTTTTTTTTAAAATTTAAGCATACAATTAGAGAGATTTTAGTTATATTACATCTAATATGTTAGCTAGATTAAAATGGTAAAATATGTTTTCCTTTGTGACATAAATATTCTATTTAATTTCATTTTAAGAGTAAAAATATTATGGTTATATAGAATTATTAACCAATTTGAGTATTTATTTAGTTAAATTGCATATTTAGAGAGAGTTTTGTTATGTTATCTTTAAATGCAAACTGGTTTTTAAATGGTATGATATGTTTTTATGTTGTCTTAAATAGTTAATTAAGATACTTAAGTAGAGGAAATAAAGTATATAATATTTTTTAATTCGAAATCAGCTTCATTTAATCAGAAGAAGTGCATTTTGGTTTTTTTGTAAATGTTTACCGATTTTGAAATGCCCAAAAATATTTGCATTATGGTACAATTAATTAGAATTTATTTTTCTGGTTGTTGCGATATATTTTGCATAATTTTCTAGTAGGTAGATTCTAAACCATTAATTTTATAGTATTATTCATTTTCTGTAAATTATTTAAGTGAGTTGGGTCCAATTTAAAAAATGTCAAAAAATGTTTGTATTATGATATAAGTAATTAGAATTTGTTTTTCTGTTTATGCTGATATATTTTTTACATTTTTCTTGTAGATAGTTCTTAAACTATTGATTTTCTAAATTTTTTTTCATTTTCTGCAAATTCTCTAAGTGAACTGGACCCACTTGTCAGGGTTTTAGTATTCACGCCGCGGCCTTTAAGAGAAATTTTATGTATGAAATGTTTTGTTATAATGACATAATAATTGTCGAAGGAAATTCGAATTTGACGAAATTCGTGGAATGGCTTTGCGAATTTGGATCTAAAATTTGCGGAGTTAGAGTCGACCAAACTCGAAAGCGATGACGGGGATGGAACCTACTTGTCGACGCGCATATATTTCATGTATGTAATTTTTGGTAAATGCGGGATTTTTTGCGAAAAATTTGACAAAATTCGTCAACGTTTGTGCGAATTTGGATCCAAAATCGAGGAGTTAGAGCCGACAAAACTCGAAAACGTTCACGGGGATGGAACCCACTCGTCGACGCGCATATATTTAAAATTTTTTTGACAAAATTCGTCAATGTTTGTGCGAATTTGGATCCAAAATCGAGGAGTTAGATCCGACAAAACTCGAAACCGATCACGGGGTGGAACCCACTCGTCGACGCGCATATTTTTCCAAAAAATTGACAGAATTCGTGAAATGTTTGTGCGAATTTGGATCCAAAATCGAGGAGTTAGAGCCGACGAAACTCGAAACCGTTAATTTTTGGAAAAACATGAGGACTTTGCTGCAAAAAATTTGAATTTTTTTTTGTCAAATGTTTGTGTGAATCTGGATCCAAAACTGAGGAGTTAGAGTCGACGAATCTCGAAACCGTTCATGAGAATGAATCCACTTGTCGACGCGAATATATTTCATGTATATAAGTTTTGGGGAAACAAAAAAAACTGAGGAGAAAAAGCGGGGAAATTGGATCCAAAATCGAGGAGTTAGAGCCGACAAAACTCGAAACCGTTAATTTTTTGGAAAACGTGAGGACTTTTCTGAAAAAAAATTGAATTTTTTTTGTCAAATGTTTGTGTAAATCTGGATCCAAAATTGAGGAGTCAGAGTCGACGAATCTCGAAACCATTCACGGGGATGGAACCCACTTGTCGACGCGAATATATTTCATGTATGTAAGTTTTGGGGAAACAAAAAAAAATTTGAGGAGAAAAAGCGGGGAAAAAATGTTGCAAAAAAAAAAATTTGTGTAAATCTGGATCCAAAATTGAGGAGTCAGAGTCGACGAATCTCGAAACCGTTCACGGGGATGGAACCCACTTGTCGACGCGAATATATTTCATGTATGTAAGTTTTGGGGAAACAAAAAAAAATTTGAGGAGAAAAAGCGGGGGAAAAATGTTGCAAAAAAAAAAAAAAATCGCTACAGTACCCGGGCACTGTATGAGGAGTCAGAGTCGACGAATCTCGAAAGCGTTCACGGGGATGCAACGCACTTGTCGACGCGAATATATTTCATGTATGTAAGTTTTGGGGAAACAAAAAAAAAATTGGAGGAGAAAAAGCGGGGGGAAAAATGTTGCAAAAAAAAAAAAATGCTACAGTACCCCCGGGCACTGTAGAACACTGTAGATTAACAGCGCCATCTACAAAATTCGTCAACGTTTGTGCGAATTTGGATCCAAAATCGAGAGGTTAGAGCCGACAAAACTCGAAACCGTTCACGGGGATGGAACCCACTCATCGACGCGAATATATTTCAGGTATATAAGTTTTTGGAGGAAAAAAAATTTTGAGGAAAAAATGTTGTAAAAAAAAAAAACTACAGTCTCCCGGGCACTGTTCAACACTGTAGATGAACAGTGCGATGAACAGTGCCCGGCAGCGGACAGGCCGCCGATCTGCACAGCTTTTATATATACTATGAATGAATGAATGAATATGAATGAAGCTTCCGTAAAAAATATTCCTGCCGCAAAGGTTGACAGAAGTGGGCAAACAATGCTATGCGAGAGCGAACGAATCGATACTTTGTTTGGATTGGCGGAATGGGCTATTACTTTTTTTTATCACGCTATTCTTTCAGCCGGCGTATATGCCCTAGTAGGGAGCCTGCGACGATGAGAAGACAGCACCTTCAGTCACGGAGGCAAAGCAGTCAGAAGGAAAAGGGCATAGCAGACCGGACTCTCCGAGCACGCAGGTGTTGTTGAGATCGACGGAGCTACTTAACGCCGTCAGAGGCCGATGGCTTGTCATCGCTGGGTTTCCACGTTTCAGTAATTAGGCGTCTGACCGCTATGTTATTATGCCTAAACAAATGTATTAGTCCAAACCAAGTGGCTGCTGGACTGATTCGACAGTAACAGCTGTGGTGGCTAAACAAATGCGTTTGCCCAAACCAAGTGGCTGCTATAAGTCAGTGTAGAGGCGCTCGCAAGGAACCGGGCGTCATTGGCTACGTACCCGAAGCATGATTACTCGCAAGAAAACTAAGAGGTAGGTTAGTGGAAGCGATCTGATGACGCTGACTTTAGATATGTCCACGGTAATATAATTGGGAAACAGACTTTGATGTCTAGACAAGCCGGTAAAACGGGACTTGGTTACCCGGTGCCCGGTGGAGAAACACCCAATCTCTACTATATAATATAGTTAGAGGTGATGGTTGGTACGTTTTTTAGTTTTCCAATTTTACCCTTGCATCCCATATACAATTACACAATATGCCATTTCACCGTCAAAATACACCGATCACGGCTGCTCGGCCTCCGGCCTCCTGCTGCTCGCGGTCGATTTGCAGAGGTAGCCGTGCTCTGCTCTTCAACAATCGCTGGCGCGCGAGGCAAGCTCGGCCGCCGGCCTCCTACTGCTCGCGGTGGTCCGGGCCTCAACCTCCGTGCGTCCGGCGCTGGTACGTATCTGCTCGCTCTGCTGTCTGCTTGGGCAGCCCGCGGAGGCGCGGCTCGGGGCGTCGTACCGGCAAACGACGCAGGCGGAAGCTCCCGCAATCGGAAAAGCCACCCACAGTCCATGATATCTGAACTTTTCCAATTCGCCCCTCAACCCCATCCCAGAGCGGATCCCCTCCCTCCTTTCTCCTGGCAGCGACCGACAGGACGAAGCGGCCGCCGATAGGAATCCATGAGGGAACGCCGCCACCTGTACACCGCGTTGGAATCTCTCGTGGCGGCCAAGATCTGGGACGCATCCTCTACATCGTCGTAATCTGGGGCCGGGATAAAGGCCCTTGCGGCCGTCGGGAGCCGGAACGTGTGCCTCGACTCCACCTTGATCTGGAGCTTACCCGATGCGGTTATCTTGCCGTGCAGGCCGCCTTGGACTGCAGGAGCTCGACCACGTCGCTGGACTGCAGGAGGAGCTGCACTTTGCGAGGCGGTTGACGCATATCAGCTGTAGGACGCGGCGAGGACAGAGAGCTGGGTCACGCAGAGCAGCAGTAGCCGACATAGCGAGGATCCTCCATCGTTGGGGAGTCCCTGACCTCACGCCCGTCAACTGGATAAGCGGAATTGATTTTTGCCTGAGATTGCTGATAATTTGGCCTACGATCTTTGTGGACATAAGGTAGAGTAATAGCTCTGTCAGGCTTCTTACTCGGGTCATCTTCCTCAAGAAATAATCCAAGGTGCTACAGTGGTGGGTTCCACTGACTCTGTCGAAGGCATGTTCGCAACTATGCCAAATGCCATTGAGGACATGGAATTGTATAATCGGTGGATGTAAGCTAAATGAACGGCCTAAGGAGGCATTTGATTGCTTCGTGCAATTGAAGACAGAGGAACACCGGGTGGAAATGGTCACCGCTATCAATTTGCTTGCTGCAAGTGCTTATGCCGAGAGCTCGACGTATGAGATGGTTCTAAAGCTTCTCCTTCACTAATAGTGCTGGAAGTAGCAAAGAAATTACATTCGAGAGTCCATCTTCAGGAATTGTCTCGTCGGAACTCTTGGCTCATACAGTTACAGGAAAAATTCGAGAGTCCATCTTCAGGAATTGTCTCGTCGGAACTCTTGGCTCATACAATTATAGGAAAACTGACCCACATATGACAATATTGGTATTTTCTTTTTCTGATATGGGAGAAACCATATACAACGGAAGTTAGAAGTTTTCTTCGTTCTAAATATGTGTGTATTATTCAGTTAAGTTAATATTTTTGAACTTCCCGAAATCAATATGTGTCAAGCATGATTACTGCATAAGAATACCAATGTCGCCTCGTATCAAAATTTAAATAGATATAATATAAATTACATAATTTTAATTCTATTTATTATTATTCCATAGCAACACTCGGACATAGTTTCACTGAGGTCACATGCTAAGACGTCTCATAGATCAACAATGATTACGTAGCACGATGAGAGAGAGAAGTATGAGTTAATTCGAAATCAAGTTTGTCAAAATAATTATTTACAAACAGTTGCTATATCACAATTGTCTGGTTTTGGGGCCATCTTCCAATCGAGTTTTCATGGTCAAGAGAGAGATAAGAGAAGCCGGCGAACGTCGGAAGGCCTCGGACAGCAAAATGTCGGGGACGTGGACGACGAGGGGAGCGAGCTGCTACATTGCCAGTGTAGACAAGAAAGAGGGTTACCCGATGCGGGTGGGTGAACCGTTGAATGATTTAACGTCCCAAAAAAAAGTGACTAAGTTATTAACAAAATTCTCCATCGGTGATAGCTATCCATTTAAAAACCATGTCTGATGTTCACTTATGAAAAATAGTGTTTTGATTCCGTAGCAACGCACGGGCATTCAGCTAGTCCGTATAAGCGGCCTAGGAGCAATTCAAGGGCACCAGCACTTCTCTCTCATTTGTCTACACACCGTATTGTTTTAACTTGTCCAATGATTTTTCTCCACTCCTCATCCCCCATCCCACACCAGAAATTAGGGTACAAACTGGGTGCTTTCTCGACTGTCCGCCCACAACCCCACGAAGGTATTGTGTTAGCTCGATGGGGTCCCACTGTCAAGGGAAAAACTCGGCTCTCTTCAAGACTCGACTCTCTCACGCCCTCTTGCTAAATCCTCCACGTCGTTCATGTAGGCCCGCCAGCAGCCTCGACCTGTAGCCGCCAACATTTCCTCGCGTCCCCTCTCCGGTGACCTCGCCCCGCCATTTTTTCTGCCCGATTCATCACCGTTGTCGCTTGCGTTAGCCGTTTACGCCTCCTACGCCACCCCGTAGACCAGCTCCGTCGCAAACCCCGTAGTCACCTCTCTCGACGAGTTAGACGTCGAGCTCGCATGTCAGGACGACGCTGATCTCTCGTGCCAGACTGTGGCCTCACTTTCGTGTTGGTTTGTTGCGCGTGACCCTAGCATAATCCCCGTGGGCATCCTCATCGCCATCCTCGTGCCATGGCTCTCCCACGCATGGTCGCAACTTGGTCCATACGTGGGGACATATCAGAACTGGATTGTAGCTCATGCTTCTCCCTTGAGTTGCAAGAATTAATCGAGGTGCGACGGAAGGTTGCGAAGCTCAACCCCCACTCCCCCATCATCTTATTTCTCGGTCAACCGAATCCTAGCCGATTTCTTTAAATTAATATATATGTGTGCGTGAAAACGTTCAAAGTTTCCAAAACATACGAGTATAGTTTTTTGCTTAATTCAAAAAATGGCCATTGGTGTGTACGCATAGGTTATCAGACTAGTAATTTCATTATTTGGGCACATGTCTGGATTACTATCTGTTAAATATAAAGCCTAGGCCTTCCCATAAGTTCGGACTTTTGTGATAATTGGTTAGTGCATCTATTCAATATGGGATCAGAGGCAAAGGGTCTCAAGTTTAAGACCCGGCCAACGCACTATTATCTAAAAATAGTTGCATTTGTCATCGATCCCAGGTCTGAGGGTCCTCCTGTACGTCCACAGCTTAGACGTGAGGGGGTATGTTAAATATAAAGGCTAGCCCTTTCCATCAGTTTGGACTTTTAAAATAATTGGTTGGCGCATCCGTTCAATGTACTATCTTAGATGAATCACAAAAAAAGTCATCAAACTGGCCAAACCTCAGCGCTTACCACTAACATTGCCATGGTCAACAAATTGTAGGCCGTGACCGTTAACATTGACCACTGTTTTTGCCAACGCCGGTAAAAACCACGTCACGGCGCGCACCAATGGAAACAAAAATGAGACCCAAGAACACTAGCACACAGGGTTTTTTTTTTTATAGAAATATCTCACCCAGGTGAGAGCAACGGAAATTCGATCGGATTACCCCGGTCGGCTGGGATGCACCACCGTGACCCAACCACTAGGCCTCTGCCTAGTTCTCACGCACCAATGGAAACAACCCAGACAAACAGATGAAAACGAAAGCGAAGGTCCATCGTCTCGGCAGTTAACTCCTGTGCGAAAGCCCGGAAACTTCTCTCCTCTCGTCTTCTTTCTCACGGGCGGGAACAAGAACGCAGTCGCCGATTTGACCCGGCCAGCCAGCGGATGAAGAACCTTTATAATCGCTTTTTCTTCCCCCATACGGCTTGTCGCGCAAGCCGCTGCTGAGTTTTCTGTTCCGCAACCGCTGGTGGCAGATTCCCGCGAAAGCGAGGACGAGAGCTTTCTTTTCTCCCTCTTCTCTCTTGCTCTGTCCTCCCGTCCTGCAAAATCCGCAGGAGGGTTTCAGCCTCGGCGGCGGCTTTTCTTGATTCTTGCGGGGGGTCAGCGGTACAGCTCGCCGTTCTTGGATGTGAAGGAGGCGCGGTCGATGGGCACGGTGAAGGCGTGGGTGGCGGAGAACTACACGGAGACCATGGGGTCGATGCAGAATTCGCTGCGCGTCGCGTACGTGGTCTTCTCCTTCTGCGCCGCCTTCTTCCTCGGCTTGATCAAAGGCATGCGTGTTTCTTCTCCGTAATTAATTGTGTCTTTGCTTTGCCGTTGGTTCCTGTTCCGAGTTTTTGGTGTGGCTCATTTCTTTCTCTTGGTTTGGGGGAATGGTTGTGCAGCGATGGTGGTCGGCCCGGTGGCGGCGGCGCTGATGATACTGGGCAACGTCGGCGTGATCCTCGTGCTCTTCCCGGCGCACGTCTGGTGGACCATCTACTCGCTCATCAAGTAAGCCTCGTTTGTTTCCTTTTTGTTTTTGCGTGTGCTGCTGGAAACAGAGCATTTTACGGGGTTCGTCGGAAAACAAGAAACAGAGCATTTTCTGAATGTTCAGTAGCAAGTTCTGACTCTGCCTTGGCCTGGTCTTCAGAACCTGATTCTGCTGCCAAATTTTCAATTTTATCGACGAATCAAATGATACAAGCGACCTGAGAATAATTGATTGGAAAGCCCCACTGATCGTTGATCTGTTCCGTTGCTCTGCATTCTGAACCCAGGACGGACCGCATCAACTCGGGCCTGAAGCTGGCGGTGGCCATCGCGCTGCCGGTGCTGTTCGGCCTCTGGCTGGGCCTGGGCATCTTCGGCAGCGCGCTGGTGGCTCTCGGTTACGGCTTCTTCACGCCGTGGATCTCCACCTTCGAGGCGTTCCGGCAGGAGAGCGAGACCAAGAAATTCGTTCATGGCATCGTGGTAAGGACACAATCACAGAGCACGATCATCTTGCTCTTCAGAATGTGTCTGTCTCTGAGATGGATGGTTTGGCATTGTGCAGGACGGGACGTGGGGGACGATCAAGGGCAGCTGCACGGTGGTGAGGGACTTCGCGGACATGTGCTTCCACTCCTACCCCGTTTACCTCGAGGAGCTCCGGCAGTGCTCCCAGGACCGCCAGCCCCACTCCATAAGGTATTGCTTCTTGTCCGGCTAGAGCGCCTCTGTCCAAAGCTGTTTAGGATTTAGTTAGTTCCATGTTGTAGTCCGTGTGACAGGGATGGCATCGCCCCACGAGAAAAAGACGTGCTTCTTTGTTTGTTTGGTAACATTTCCCGTTGAAAAACCATGCCCCTGGCAGCACGCCATGTCAGAACGTCAACAGAGTACTACGGTTTAAAAAAGCATTGCCAATAGAGTCTTGTTCTGGGGCGATCAGGCTATCTTGATTAGAATTGCTTGACTTAAACATCGCATTCTGAAAATGTTTTTGTTTTTCGAAGAACTCGCTAATCCGAATTCTTGTTGTTGTTTCGTGCAGGCTGTTGGATGTGCCGTCGTGCATTCTCGTCGGCATCCTGGGGCTGGTCGTGGACATACCGCTCTACACGGTGATCGCGCTGATCAAGAGCCCCTACATGCTCTTCAAGGGCTGGCAGAGGCTGCTGCACGACCTCATCAGCCGGGAAGGCCCCTTCCTGGAGACGGTCTGCGTGCCCATCGCCGGCCTCGCCATCCTCTTCTGGCCCCTGGTGGTGGTTGGGAGCGTCCTGCTGGCGGTTGTCTCCAGCATTTTCGTGGGGCTCTACGGAGCGGTCATCGTCTTCCAGGTTGCTATCTTGCCCACCACTGTGGCTCGGCCGTGCCATTTCTTAATGCCCATCCCTTGCGTGTCCGTGCGCGAAAGAGATTGTCTGATGTGCTCATGATCTATGCCGTGGCCCTATTCGCAGGAGAAGTCGTTCCGGAGGGGAGTTTCCTATGTGGTGACCATGGTCGCCGAGTTTGATGAGTACACCAATGACTGGCTTTACCTTCGTGAGGGGACACTTCTTCCAAAGTAACGTGTCTTCCATTTCTTTTTTTTTTGGGGGTATGTACACTGTCATGTGCTGCTTAATTCCTCACGGTGCAAATGTTTTCAACTAGGCCTTCCTATCGGAAGACAAAATCGTCCGATTCCGCGGAGTTCTCAGTCCGACCAAATGTTTCTGTCAAGGGAGGTGATTACCCTAGTACTTCCGGTGAAGCACCAGCAATGCTGGTTCCAACATTGGTTCCGGCGAGGTCGGTCAGAGAGGCCATACAGGAGGTCAAAATGGTCCAGGTACGTTTATCACCACTGTTAAATTCTTAGCATTCACTTTCTTATTTGCTCCAAGAATCATCACTATCTACAACTCCCTCTTTCAGCAAAGTTTATGAAAGATACTCAAACTTGGTAATAAGTGCATTCATTTTTACAGTACCATCATTGTTTTCCATATGTCTGAAAAGAAAAGGCAATGCATATACTTCAATCCATGCCCCCTACTCGATGGCTATGCACTTTTATTCTTGCATCCATGCTCTTGTAGATTAGGTGAGCTAGTCCCGAGTGAGGTAATGCCATAAATGAAATGGTACCATCAAAGAAGGGATTGCCTAGTCTCTGTTGGTTGTTGGGTCCATGCCTCCATGGTCTCTTAGATAAGGTGTGCTGGTTCTTATTGAGGAAATGTTGTAAATGCAAGGAAGACATAACAGAAGGAACAGTGTAATTGCTGATCCTATGATCCCTAAGATTTGGTGGGTTCAATTTAAATGAGGCAATGTCGTGATGTGTGTCCATGAAAGGAAGCATATAAAAGATGCAACTGGATAGCTGAACTTACAAGATTGTATGGTAGCTACTGACCTGTCCAGTGGCCACTATTACAATATAGACTTTGATTGAAAAATATGAGAACTGTACAGCTCCTTTGCCCTAAAAGAGCTGTAAGACTAACAAGTAGCCCTTGGTATCTCGGAAGCCCCAAGGATTCCTGAGCATCTTGTTTAGTTGCTTATTTTTCTTAGTAGTAAGTTTAACCAGGGAAATCATATGGGTTTCTGATTTTGATGATAATACATTTCACATTTGTGTATGTCGGAAACCAGAATTGTTTTGTTATACAACTTTAGCTGCTGTAATGTATATATCTGTCTAATACGTAGCTACCAAAATAAGCAGGGTTGTTATTTTTCTTCTTACTCTCTGATTAAAGTTGGAATTTCTAGCTTCTCTCATAGCAAATGTGAAACCTTCTTTTCATATAATTTAAAAATGTAAAACATATATGAGCCTGAACAAAAGTTTCACTTAAATGTCACTTGATGCATATGCAAAGCAGAAAGAGACATAAGTATAGATGTACTACGAAGACCACAAATGGAGCCTGAGCTCCATGGTGGCCGTTATTTTTTTCGAAATTTTTGATATTGATATATCTAGGTCTCAAAATATTCCTAGATGTAGAAAGCTCAACTAAAAATAATTTCTATTCTGGGTTACAAAAAAATGACAAAATCTGACAGATTTTGGAGGTTTGAAAATTTGTACTGTTCACTACTTCAAATGCCAGATCTTGTTATTTTTGTGCAGCCAAAACTACAAGATGTTTTGGGTTGAGATTTTACACGTTGGTAGAATACAACATTGTCTACATCCAGGATTTTTTCTCAGATTTATTTGAAACTATGAAATGCTATTTTTGAAATTTTTAAAAAAGGGCTCCGTGTAGCTGGGGAGCCATTTGTCCGTGCTCAGATGTACTAGGCTGACCGCTTACATATTCTTTAGGTGTGACGCAATGAGATTTTGTATCTTGTATATATATTTTTGAATAAGTAGATGCTGCCATCAAGATCCACACTGCACTGTATTTGGTGTTTCATTTTGAATATCAAGTCCTGCCGGAATTCCTAATGTAGCTTCTTGATCTGCAGATATGGGCAAATGTCATGAAGTCCTGCGAGACGAGGGGCAGGGATCTTCTGAATTTGAATGTCATAACCATTGTTGATCTGACTGAGTGGTTAAGAACAAAGGATAGTGGCAATGAGACGATAAACCTGGGGCTACCTTCTTACTCTATGTTGTGCACCGTCCTCCAATCTATCAAGGCTGGTTCTGGAGGGCTACTGCTAGGCAATGGCGTCGAGGTCGATCAGCAAAACCGACCCCAAGACCTGTTGCTAGATTGGTTCTTCCACCCTGTCCTAGTGCTGAAAGACCAAATACAGGCGCTCAAGATGACGGAGCAGGAGCTGAGATTCTTGGAGAAGCTGACTCTTTTTGTTGGCAATTCTGCAAGTGCACAGGTGTGGGATAATGGTGCCGAGACCCCCGAAGATCCTGTCAGGACAGCACAGATTCAGGCAATCAGTCGAAGGTATGCTGTTTTCTGTATGTAACACTTGCTACTTCTGTCAGTTGGCGTGGCGTTTTATTTATCTAGGTAGCTGATGCTGCCGCTGTTACTCGCAGGATGGTTGGGATAGTGAGGAGCATGTCCAAGTTCCCGACGTACCGGAGGAGGTACAGACACGTCGTGAAGCTGCTCGTCGCCTACTCCGTGGAGCGGGAAGGGTCGTTCGGATCATCGGTGTCAGGTCAATCCGTCTCCTTCGAGATAACACATCTGGAAGTGTGAACTGATGCCATCTTCAGAGGATTCAGGATCAGATAGTTCGCCCATCTTTTCGTTTTTTCTTTTTCTTAAGTAGGTGTTCGCACGCCGTTTTTGTCTGTGCCTCTCCTGTTTAAAGTCTAGGAGCTTTTGTTTTTTTTTGAACGGGATCTGATTCATATAACAGAGAACTGAGTACAGATTACAAGCAAGTCCAAAAAAGAAAAAGAACTTACAAACGGACCCCTGCAAAAAGCACAAAGGACCCTGAGTACCCAGGAAAGAACGCAATCAGATCCTCCAGCACGCCCAAGACGCTCAGCCGGCGCCGCCGTCGCCGTACCACGATCCGCCGAGGAAGAAGCGCCGCCCCATATCGAAGATGATCGCAAAGCCCGGCCGCCGCACCGCGACGACAACTTGACTCGATGAACGCACACGATCCCAGCACTTCCTCCACTGCTCCACCCCTCTTCCAGCCGACGGAAGCATCGCCCGAGCCAGCCACCGCGAGCCATCCACTCCATACGCCACTCCTCGCACCACCAAGGTCCGCCGGAGTCGGCTCACCGACGGAGAAGACGCCCAAAACCAACCGAAGCAACAGAAACAGCTCACCCCGACCACCAGCCTCCTCCCTCGCCGCCACGGCCGGCCAAGGAAGCAAAGGTGGCGAAGCTCACCGGACAGACCACCTTCAACACCTCCCCGGCGTCGCCGCCGTAACGAGGAAGAGGGAAAGGTCGACCACCTCACCGGCGACATCGCCCTCGCCAACGACGCCACCGTCAGGTACACACACCTAAATAGGTACTAACTACACTCGCAGACGGTACCCGGGGCTCCCCCCCACCTCACGGCGCCAGAGCGGCGACCGGAGGCAGAGGGGAGCGGCGGAGGACGCCGGCGAGCACTCGAAACTTCCGGTCGCCTCTGTTTCGCCTCTCTGTACTGTAGCTACCCTTATCCCTTCGGTGTTCTCTCTTCTGCCCACCCACCGAACACGTCTAGGAGCTTTTGTGAATGTGTATAGTTGTGAAATGATCGATCCATGTGCCCAAAATTCAGACACGAGTCATCGGTTGTACTGTAAATGCTTGTATATACTACTACCTCCGATCCATATTAGTGGGCACAGCTTTGTCTAGATACACATGTATCTAGTCTAAATACTTAACTAGATACATATAAATTTAGACAAAGCTATGCCCACTAATATGGATTGGAGGGAGTAGTACTTTCTTTGGTTCTTTTGATCTTGCACTGCGTCGCTGTCACGCTGTGTAACTGTGTGGATCAGCTGGCATGATGGTGCCTGTATGTTTGTTGGCGAGAATTCGTCCAGTTTGACGGGGACAAAATCTGACGAGATCTCGAGGAAAATCAAATGCAGGCACGAAGCAACCAGCTACTAAATAGTAGACCGATCATTATCCTGGCTATAAACATCCCTGATCCCATGCATAATTTTCCTCTCCGCTTTGTCAAGACTCACGGGAAATTAAGCCAGTTTTTTTTTCTAGATAATAGGAAAGATTAAGTTACAAGCCATGCATATACCGACCTGACAGGACGAAAAGAATAAGGAAAACCTATCTTTTGCAAAAATAAAGAAAATTACAATCCGTACCTAATAAACTCCTGAGCAAGATACTAACGCCTATCACTCGCCTCGGTGTCCCTGTAGAGGCCATCCAAGAAAAACAATAGAAAAATTACCTCTTCACCCGAATTCGACGTGGCTCCATCGCTGATATGCAGCTTTATGGACCTCCAAAGTAGCTA
Source organism: Poa pratensis (assembly GCA_947311845.1). Lineage (NCBI taxonomy): Eukaryota > Viridiplantae > Streptophyta > Magnoliopsida > Poales > Poaceae > Poa > Poa pratensis. The sequence continues at coordinate 39,704,520 of CAMZMU010000047.1, forward strand.
GCCAAAGGCAAAGTCATTGTCGTTGAAGACCGGGGTAGCACCCCGGACGTGCCATCGAACTACATACCTAGCACCCCCGCGCGACGACGACGGAGAAGGAAACCAGGTCTGCCAGCTTCCAACCACGAACTCAACACAGGATTCACCACCTTACATGTACCACCGACGTTGACTACCGTCTTCACACGCCCTTGAACAACCTCCCGAGCTCCGCTCCGACGCTGGAGCAAGCGCCGTCGCAACGGCAGAGCCCGAGGACACAAATCCACCCCAAGGATGTCGCCACCGCCACACCATCCCTGCTTGAATAAACTACCGTCCAGATCCTCGCCGACAAAGAGTGAACACCGCATCGGAGGATGATCTAGAACACTTTAAATCATCACCACCGTTGCAGAGCCAACACGTTGAGCAGCCGAAAATCTAAACTACAGAGGACCTACCCTAGAGCTACACTGGTTCGCACAAGCGCGATCCGGCGAACCCCCTCACCACCGACGACCAGGAGGTCGTTAGCGGAGGGGAGCCGCCAGAGATCGGCGTCGGAAGGCTGGTGACTTAGATCGCATTTTCTCTCCTGGCGGCGCAGAGGAAAGGCTAATTACCACGTCGAATAATTAAGCCTGGCTTCATCTGTTCTCTTTTGTTAATGTGGTCACTTATGTCTATAGAGGTCAGCCCTCACAAGTTTTCATGGTTTTTAGAGTAAGGTAATTAGGCTACCTTTGAAATTTGATTTCAAAAGATGTTCCCATAAAGAATACGATGAGAAGGTTTTATTAAACCCTAATGTAATTTTGATATGTTGCTAGGGTTTTAATCCTGGGTTCAACCTCCACATACTTGGCCAAGGTTTGTGGATTTTTGTAAGAGAGAATAAGAACCAATAAAGACTTCAAGGCCGTCTCTTCCCGGGTTGCGAAATTCCCAACACTTCTAAGTTGAGCCGTCGTCTCTTCCAGGGCTGCCACCTTCCCGGGCCGTCTTCGTCGGGTTGCTTGGGCCCCTGAGCCGCCTTTCCAAGTCGCCATTCCTAGGATGCTATCTTCGTTCCCGTGGCTGCCGTCTTCCCGGGGCATCCACTTCCTCCCCCGCGCCCCCCCCCCCCCCCCCCCGAGTTGCCTTTCGAGGTCGCTAAACCTCCTTGGGGCAAGTCCCAGCCTTTGAGCCGGTAAACTGCCAAAAATGGGTGCTAAAACGTATCGCAAAGCAAAAGGAACATATACAACATCAAAGTGTTCATTGCAAATATGTATGAGAGATATATACCGGAATAGTTTCAGACAATTGAAATAAGTTTCAGAGAGAAACCGTAAGTCGTTTTGGAGATCAAATAATTTCATAGGAGTACCAGAAGTGTTTCGGGTGCAGCCCCAATTGCACTATTTCTCCTAGTGAGATGCACCTCTCTCTCCCACGAGTTCTCTCTAGCTCACATATATGCCGCGAGGATGCACGAACCTCGGGCATCGCTTCTCCCTGGACCGCGAAGCCCTACTGATTTGGAGACTACCGTTTGCTTGGATACCTTCAGAGGCATCGCTAGCACAGATACAAATTTGTGCCTCATAAGTTCATTTTCCCGGACACTTAAAACGGACCGGAGGGAGAATAAAGAAAGAATATCATTGCTGCCACCGGCTCACTAGGGCACAGTCACAGACCCCGACTCCAACTGGCTGCGCACGTGGACCCTCGCATCCGCACCAACTGGTTCCCGCGTCTCAGAAGGGCCCCAACATCCCGACGAAACCACCGCAACAAGCCAACAAGGGCATATTGCGTCTTCCAGTTGATCTTACTGAAGTACTGTGTAAGTTGTCCGTAGACTCTTCTTCCTTTCCTTTGATTTTTCTGCTTGTCATATGTGTCGTATGTTGCTGGTCGATCTAGTGCTGTCGGTCTGGATGTTTTTCCCCTCCCGTTGCCGCGTCCCTGGCTGCTTAAAATATAGGGTTGAGGCGCGCGTGCTAGCGCAGTGGCTGAGCTTGCCGGTGAGCAGCCAGCCCGCCCAGGTTCGATCCCTGCGGGACGAATTCCTGGGGCGCCTCACCACTGCTGCACTGTTCACCCAGAAGACACTGTAGCAGGCACTGTTCATTGAACAGTGTTTAATCGCAGATACCTCTCACCGTCTACGTGCCACAGGCGAGATCGACGTGCCCGTCGGACCCGGAGCGTTGATCTTCGGAAGACTCTCAAGACGTATTAGGGGTGTAGGTTGTAGGTCTTGTTTAGACACATAGGTAGGGGTGTGTGCGTGTGGTGTGAGTGTGTGTGGTGTGCGTGCCTGTGAGTCTGAACAGATTCTACAACTTGTATCCTCAGGAGAGGCTCAAAAAAAAAAAATATAGGGTTGTACTTCAATAATGCGTGTTGCTCATGCACCGGAAGACCTACTTCTTTTAGGTTGTGATATCGGTTTGTAATCAGTTCAACTGGTTGGTCATTTCTAACACTTGATAAACTAAACTATTGTGATACATGTGTTTTTTTTTTGCGAAACACAGTACAACGCAAGCGCTCATATACACGCGCACACACTCACCCCTATGAACGCACGCACGCACACCCTACCCCTATGAGCACCTCCGAGAGACTGAGTCGGCGGGTCGAGTCTTGAGATTGACGAAGTCACCACGGGCGCCTCGCTGTCGACGGGAACGTCGCCTCCCACTGAAGAATATTCCGCCTTAAATGAGAAACACCAGCGTCAAACCTGGGGTTTGAACTCTGGTGGGCTAGGGGTACAACCACCCAACTAACCATCTTGCCACAGGCAAGTTCTCTGTGATACATGTGTTCTGTTTTTCTCTTTTCTACTAAACTATTTATGTGTGCATGGTTTGATTTGTATTTTGTTTGTGCACCGGCAGACAGCATGAGATGCTGCTAGTTTCCTGAAGCTGTAGCTGTAGCTGTAGGAACTGGATAAGATCCGGAGAGCTCTGCTGAATCGTTGGCAGGTCATCTAGTACTAGCTTCGAATTATATTGGCCTAAGCAATTTGTTTTTTTTTAGATAAAGTGTATTTATTAATATCAAGAAGATACAACATGCACCCAACCTCTGCAACAACGCAATAACCAAAGCTATTACGGATGCACACAACCAAAAGACAATAAGAAGAAGAAATAAAAAGAAAAGTCCCGCTACAGAGAGTTACAGTCCTTGCAGCAGCCGCACAACCACCACCAAAACAACACCTGATGTCCAATTCTTCAAAAGCAACGTCTTCAAGAAGAACCGTGCCAGGCACAACCAATTAAGTCCAGACCTTGGGTTTTCACCCTGAAGATAATCCTCGCTCTCAAAATAATGTCTCCAACAAGACCACTGTCAGGCACAACCAATTAAGGCCAGACCTTGGATTTTCACCCTGAAAGGTAGGACTTTGGACTTCACGTATGTTGTAACCTTGGATTTTCACCCTGAAAGGTAGGACTTTGAACTTCACCAATAAAGCAATTTGTTTTATGGGTTTGTAATTTTGTATTTATATTCAATATATGAAAGCAACATTGTAGTATTCAATATATAGATTGACAGTACTAAAAATGTAAATCACATAGTATCGTGGTACTACGATACGATCCGACGATCCGATACAACTGACAAGAAAAAGATACAACCCAGTATCCTGATACGGAAAACTTTGGGCTCAGGTGAATATCTTGAGCAGACGTGGCATTGAATAGGCGAACGACGTCACAGTCTCCTCCAGGCAGTAGTTCTTCTCTTCCCGGGTCCAGCTCTGAGCATATATGTGATCGGGTTAAGACACTGAGAGACACACGGGCAGAAAAATATAAGAGCACGAAATTCAGAAATCAAAGCTTTTGGACTTACAGAAGCAACTTGGTTAAGTTTGGTGCGGACATTGTCCAGCAGCTCGGACAGGGTACCTTCCCACTTGTAGAATTCCAGCTCTTTCTTGTTCAGAATCTTGTCAGCAATCTGAAATGAATAGAGGGCACGCTTAGTTGCTTAAACGATATTCATCAATGGAGGAACATGTAACACTCGCTCACACCACACCCTGATTTGCATTCGATAAGTAAATACAAGGATTCATGCTCCACAACGAAATGGCCAGCTATAGAATGAATGTAGAAGTATTTACATAGCAGAAGAACAAGATATAAAACAGATCTGTATATAAGGTGACCCTCAACGGAGTGCATACAGTAGTAGCATACAACTATCTTCTGTTGGAATTTCAATCAGCAAAACCAGAAGATTGAGAAGAACCAGTGCCAACAACGCGTTGTTAACAACAATATGGGAAGCCATTCAAACACACAGTATTTGACATCACATGAATGTTTTGGTATAAGGTTCGGTGCTGAAAAGTGGTACCTTTTTGCCGGTCATTCGACCTCCAGCAGATTGACCAAAGTACATATTATAGAAGTGACAGAAAAATGCTTGCTGGTCCTTCTCAGACAACTCTTCCAGATAGGAAGCATATGTAGTCTCAGCAGCTGATGGTTCTGGAATTGTCTGACCCTGTTCGCTGAACCATTTCAGATCTTTCTCCAGTGCCTCTGATCTCTCTAACCCAGTATTACGAAACTCCGCATCTGAAATTCATACATAACTAAAATGTCAATCAGCAGCACCTAGCCAACATGATTAAAGAAAGTTCCAGCTCCTTCCTAGGGAACTGTAATTTACGGCAGAAAAAGGTTAGATAATCTGTCACATAACCACTATGAGATTTCAATTACTCCATTTATTGTTCTAAGCATAATAAACAAAGTACATCCATTGAGCTAAAACTTTCCAGTTCCAACTGAGTGACCACACAGTGTTACTGTTAATACAACTATGCAGCTAAAGGTCCCTATTGTTTGTTCACAAATACTTGTTGCGTAACTGAAGGCGGTCTAAGTAAACAACCATGGATTTCACAAGTTCAAGTTAAACAGGTAAGTAAAACATCTATTCATCAAACCAGATTAGTATAGACACTCTAGATATGGCCATTTCAATTTAAAATATACATCTGTAATAGGTACTGTTACAAATCTATAAACCGTTTGTTTGTTTGCTAGTTTGAGAAAAGCTATTATTTTCGTTGAAAAAATAGAATAATTAACAAAAAAAAAATTATCACACCCAACTGGTCAAATGAGTCCATAACCAACAGCAAGTGGAAACATTATAACAAGTTAACAACATCAACGTAAAACTGACGTTTACTAGGAGGGAAAGGTCCCTGACAGACACAGCTGAAATTATTATCACAATCGCATAATTGGCCCTCCAAGATTTTTAACAACTTTATTTAATCTTTTTTAACATCTCGGAAATAAAGCAATGGTGCATTGCATGACAGCATATTGCTCTAGCAGGATGCAAATAGCACCGGAAAAGTATTTTCGTAGATATAGAAATTTGCAGTTCCAGTAGTGACCATGTAGTGTTACTGTTAATCGAACCATGTGGCTAAAGGTGACTATTGTTTGTTCCCAGTTTGTTGCATAACTGAAGGTGGTGAAAGTAAACAACCATGGATTTCACAAGTTCAAATGAAATAGGGAACAAAAACATCCGTTCATCCAACCAGATAAATATAGACAATCTAGATATGTCCTTTTAAATTGAAACCAACCAACCGTGATAGCTGCAACGGTTCTACGAGGAAGGGTTGTTGTCTTGCGTGGGTCTGGGTGGCGACCTATGGCTGCGTGGACAGAGGGTTCATCGACGCGGCTAGATCGCTTTCGGGCAATACGAAGGTTGATCTGGTTGCTACATCGAGGCGGCGGCCCCGGATTTGGCGTTGCGTTCGACGTCTACGGGCAGTCGGTTGGGCGGCTCCGTGCGGTGCCGAGTGGTGTATGTCGGGGCAGCGGCCCCGCAGTCGGAGGTGTGTGTTTGTGGCGTTTTTTTGACCTGTGTCGTGTGGGTGGAGGGTTGCCTCGCTCATGCGGTTTTTTGTTGACATGTTTTTCTCATAAACAGGGCATTGTACAGTTTGTATGGTTTTTGGACCCGGTTTCCCTTATAAAATGGATCATCTCTTTATCTATTCGGGTGGTAGATATCGACCACCTTAAGCTAAAAATAATAATAATTAACACCAAAGTTTCTCACACCCAACCAACCAAACCAGTCCATAACCAATAGCGGGTCAAAATATTATAACAAGATAACAACATCGACGTAAAACTGAAATTTGGTACGAAGAAAAGACCCAGACATACACAACTTTTATTATGACAATCACCCAATTGACCCTCCAATATTTCAACAACTTTATCTTAGTGTTTCTAACAATGCACAGTTTGCACTCCAACATTTACACCAATAGTGGTTGACCGCGCACAGCAGTGCCACGACCCACCACCTCCCTTATTTATGCTAACCCACCTGCTCCAACTCCTTATCCCCCCTCAGTTCTCTTGTCCACCCACAAGGCTGCAAAAGACCGAGAGACGAGACCCCCTCCCCTTCTCCTCCCATCCTCCGTCTCTTGTACCACCTCGCTGGAGCCGGCGACACCACAACGACCACCAGAGAGCAGCGATGGAGAAGGCGGCGTCGAGCCTAGAGTGAAACGATGCCAAGTAAGAAACTTAGGGTGAGTGTGGCATGGGGTTCGTCGACGCTGACGAAGAAAGGGGCAAGGGGGGCTGAGTGGGATGGTCGGGGGCGGCGGCGGCATAGCAGCGGAGGTGGTGATTTGAGCGGGGGCATGTAGTGGACGTGGAGCAGTCAGATATGGAGAAGAAGATGACCTAGGTTAGGGTTTCTTTTTTTGTCGTTTAGCGATCAGAAATTGACAATGCACTTCTTCTTGCACACGTGATCGCGAATTAGCACCCCCTTGTTAGAAGGACAATAGCATGAAAAGACTATTTTCGTACTAAATAAATGTTTTGTGTCACAGCCCTTAACCCTATGTAGGCAATTCTGACATTATGTGCTTATGTAAAAGAGGCAAAATATTCAGGTAAAAAAGAGGCAATGTATTGAGTTCTAATTTCATGTTTCACAATAAATTATGTAGAACAGTAAAACATACAACCCATGTCTAAGTGATGTCATTACCAGGAAACCCATTTTTGCTAGGTAAGGAGCTGTTTTCCGAGTATATTTTTCCCGGGATTCGGCAAATATGCTGAGTCCCAAAACAAATATACTCGGCAAATATATTTTTCCCGGAGCTGTTTTCTAAACTTTGTCGTGTATTTCGGAAATACACATGACATTTTTTTGAAACGTTGCCATGTATCGACTTTAAACACTCGGCAAATATGATGCCACGTGGCTCTCTCCGTGAGCGCCGACTGGCCGTCAAGGTATTTTTTTTTGCCAAGAGATGCAGAAATACACTCGACAAAGACTGTGCCGAGTTCCGGGCTTTATATACTTGGAAAATGTTCTTTGTCGACGGTATTTTTAAAGTTTGCCGAGTAATATTATTGGCTTTACCGAGTCTTTTTTATACTTGGCAAAGGTGCATAATTCGGTAGTGCGTGATACGTGAGAGTTGCAGCTAAGGATGTCAACATAAATAGGGAGACAGAGGTTGCACTGCTAACATTAATGTAAAAGGAGCCAGCCATCTAGCCATGGCTATGTGCCACCCTGCTGCCAGCATAGTGCCTAGCGCCGTTTAGAGACTTATATTGAAAGATAAATTTGCAGAAAGGCATTGAAAGCCATCAATGAAAAAATGTCTTCAATTAGTAGTTTTGCCTCCCAAGTTCCAATGATCGCTCTATTTTAAAATATTCCAAAAATATGTTTAATAGTTTAAAAAACTTCTAAAAATAATCATGCATGTTCTCAATGATATATACTATAAGTGTGCAAAATATCGATGCAAAATTTATATTATAGTCTACACAAAAATTACAAAAATTGTAAATTTAAAACTATGCATTGTTAACTATACACAGATCCGTAAATTTGTTATTTTGTGTAGGTCAGACTACAAAGTATTTCACATTGTGATTTACACGTTTATAGAATACATCATTGAGAACATTTAAGATTTTTTTACTTTTAAATATAGTTTCCGAATTTTTTTAAATAGCGGGAGCACTGGAACTCGGGTGCAAAAAATCTCTCCGTGGGGCGTTTTGGAGGCCGAATTCCATGGAGCTCGATATTTTCAAATGCTCAAACATATTTCAAAAAATCAAAAAAATCTAGATGCAGATAATAATATAATCTACAAGTGTGCAAAAATTTAATCTGAAATTCGTTATAATTTTGGGCAGGGAAAAAATGACAAATGAGTGGATCTAAATCTGTGAACAGTACACAGTTTGAATGTTGTAATTTTGTCAGATTTGTCTTTTTGTGTAAGCTAAAATAATATGAATTTCACACTGAAATTTTGCATGTTGATAGATTTCGACATTATATACATCTAGAATGTTTGTTTAGTTTTTTTTAAACTTAAAAATACGATTTTGATTTTTTTGAGAAAAAGGGACCCAAGGAGCTCGGGCTCCATTTGGGGGTTTTTCCGGACGTCACATGCATGAATAAGAGGGCACATATAGCTTCCCACATTTTTGCCAAGTAGGGAAAAACCACTATACCACTATGGTTATACGTGAAGCAAACAAATAAACTAGTGATGATAACTTGATATATGAGCGCTGTCTATCTGTCACTAAAAAATGTTGATGAAATCATTCAAACTGGAAAGTGTGAAAAATTGAAGCGAAGAGCCCCCTGAGCATTTTAGATACAAAATGTTGTCGAATCACCAAAGAATTGAACATGCCTCTTCGCACAACAGGTGAGCACCTACGTTTTATTAAATTTGTGTGGATCCAATCTTAACTTCATCTAGATCACCTCCAATGCAAACGATATGCCACTAGTCTTAATACTGAAGTAAATCTCATCACAGGTTTATAATACTAGCAAAAAAAATCACACAGCATTCTGTTGAACAGTCAGTGTAATACCTGGTTAGACCAAAGAAAAAAGTACGTGTTATCTTGAAAGCATCTGCAATAATCATGGCTTAAAATCTTTGTACACCTTAATTTGGATTAGTAAACCATGGTCGTATCGGTAGGTCCTCCTGTAGAGCAGCTATGAAAACTGTTTAGGTTTGATCACCGACGACTCACCGTACTCTCCTACTCTGTTATCTTTCTTTTTAGCTTCTCGATCTTTACTTTCTGAGCTGGGCTCAAAGATTTAGTTCTGTTATACTTTGATAGTGGAATCTCGCTTCTAGTTAAAGTCGTATGGAAAGAAAAATGATTAGTATTAGGATAACATATTTTTCGCAAAATCCTGGCTCTTCGTCTGTACATTCGATTTTAGTTTGGCAGAAAGAAGTATGTGACCAAAATAAACTGTCGCTCAAAATCACTACCCGCCATGCACACACTACCAGTCGCACAGAGGCCGCAAAATTTTGACTGGTAGAGCTAATTACAGAAAACCACACGGAGAGAGGGTTTGCAGTCACTCACACCATGGGACGGCAGCGCGGTCGACGATGTTCTCGAGCGTCTGGAAGATGAGCTTGCTGTCGACGAGGAAGCGCAGGTAGGCCTCAAAGTTAGGCTCCAGATCGTTGAGTGACGGTCCCTGGAGCTCCTTCTCCCCTTCGCTGGCCTGGTCCTTGCTGTGCATCCGCATCGCCTTAGCCCTCATCTCCTCCAGGAAGGTCTTCTCCCCTTCCTCCCCGCTCGCCGCCGCCGCCGCGACCGTCCTCCTCTGCTGGGAATGAAGCACAGAAAGCCCCGGCACACTGCGCGCCCCGAACGACACGGACAGGCCGCTGCTGTTCTTCCCAGCGGCGGAAACGGAGATAAATACGCGCGGAGAGGCGAGGGTTGCTGCTGCGAGCGCCATGGAGTCGACGATGGATGGCCAAAGGGAAGTGCGGGGGGCGGGGTACGTATTGAGGAGGCTTCTCCCAGTATTTATAGTCAAGATTATAAGAAGTTTGAATCAAGACATGTCCAATCTATTCTTGACATGTAGAGACTAACTAGTTAGCGTGATCAGTTGGATCTGATACCTGAGTTAATTGCTCGATGAAGCTTACTAGGCATGTTTTTGCCCGACGCTACTTCTTTGATTTCTGAAATTACTTTTAGCTTCCTTAATATGAGGATTGATCTTAAAATTTGGTTTCAGTAATAACAAGAATGATGTTTATTGCTTCTATTTTCCGAGAAATGGAAAACTTTATTCAACTCAAGGTCCTTTTGTGTCTAAATTCTTACTTCTATACGTATGTACATATGTAAATTAGAGGTGTGATGAGCACTTTTTTGCGAATAGAGCTGTGATGAGCTTAGGCTCATACTACATGAGAGAAGGGGAAGCGTATCACCACCGACGGGTGTATTTGGAATTAAGATGATATCCAAATTTTCGAAAATACGAAAACATATTAGCTCTAATAAATACCAAATCAACTCCAAACTAAAACTATGTAAAAAGTGAAGGCATGCATAAGTAAATGCATGGTCTAATCTTAATGGCTTTCTAATAGTTGGGGGAAAAGTAAGTATTTTTTTGAAATATATTGAATCAACTAAAAAATGATATTAAAAATCATGTGTGTGTAACTTGTGTTTAGGGACCTATTGATGGGCTGATACGTCCAAAACGTATCAATAATTTTTGATGTTCCATGCCTATTATATATTGATTACCACATGTTTATCTTACACTTTATATCATTTTTATGCATTTTCTGTGACTAACCTATTAACAAGATGCCACAGTGCCAGTTCCTGTTTTCTGCTGTCTTTTTGTTTCAGAAAATCTATTCGGGAAATATTCTCGGAATCGGACGCCAATTTAACTGATTTATTTCTGAACCGAGACGGAGCAGCAGCCAGGAGGACGGAGCCGGGGCCACACCAGGCAGGCCGGCGGGCCCACGGCGCGGCCCCAAGGCCCAGGGTGGGGCCGCGCACCTAGGCCGCCGCCCCACCTCGGCTGGCCACCGACGCCGCCCTTTCGCCTATAAATTGCATCTAATCGGAAAACCCTAGATACCCGAGCAAAAATCCACGAAAAGTTCCGAGCAAGCCGTCGTCTTCAACCCTAGTTCGAGAGGGTTTCTGCAGTTCTTTCCGGCACCTTGCCGGAGGGGAAATCATCACCGAGGGCTCTACATCACCATGCCTGCCTCCGGAGTGATGCGTGAGTAGTTCTCCACGGGACTACGGGTCCATAGCAGTAGCTAGTTGGTAGTCTCTCCACCTTGTGCTATCATGTTTAGATCTTGTGAGCTGCCTAACATGATCAAGATCATATTTATGTAATGCTACATGTTGTGTTTGCTGGGATCCGATGAATTGTGAAGTTATGATCAAGTTTGTTCATCTATCTATATTATGTTTTATCTATGTTCCTGCATGCTCTCCGTTGTTAGTAGATGCTTTGGCCAAGTAGATGCTAATGATTTCAAGAGCGGGTATTTATGCTAGATAGTGGGTTCATGCCTCTAGAAGCCTGGGCTTCATAGACAGAAACAAATAAGGCTGTAGATGTGTTGTTGCCACTAGGGATAAAATAACCGATGCTTAGCTTAAGGGTACTGCTGTTAAGTCTAATGCGTTTGTTTACATTACACACTTTACTTAATACTAATCTGTTGCTTGCAACTTAATACTCATGGGAGACCCGGAAGCTATCTTGTGAGTGGATTATGAGTCATAGATGCAGCTAGTAAGCGGTTTATGTATATTGTTGTAATGCCCAATAGATATAACAATGAACATGTGCTTGTCATATATTGCATTGTCATGCGTTTGCAATTTGTCAATTGCCCAGCTGTAATTCGTTCACCCAACATGTATGTTTATTTGTCTTATGGAGAGACACCACTAGTGAACTGTGGACTCTGGTCCTTTATTCCACACTGATACAAACACCGTTTTCACCACGCTCTACGTTACTTCCTGCTGCTACTTTTGTGTTCATCATCATATTCTACACCATACGTTTAATCATTTGTATTCAGCAAGCCGGGGAGATTGACAACCTTCCTGTTTCGTTGGGGGCAAAATACTTTGATTGTGTGTGTGCAGGTCCACGTCAGTGATCGGGTAATGGCGCCGCTCACACCTTTCTGAAGCTCTTCCAAATCCTACTGGATCTAACAACCTTGGTTTTGTAATCAAGGGAAAACTTTGCTGCTGACTACATAATACCTTCCTCTTGGGGTTTCCCAGCGAACGTGCGTTCCACGTCATCATGAGCTTACTCTATTCTGAATCTTAATTTTATTATGAAGATTGGCCACACCTGAAATTTATTTGGACCATCGGAAAAACTATAGCGGTGGACCCCTACGATATGCGGCCTCACCCAGTAAGTACATAACGACACTATGGATATCCCTCTATTAAAACGACAGCGAGAAAGTAACGGTAGAAATTAATGATGCTCGCGTGCCCGCACCGGGCCGTCGACGGGCCCACCGCAATGACAACGGGTGAATCGTTGCTACCTCCGTCACCGATATTCTCTCATCGCACACGGACCGCCCACTAAGGTGGCCTATAAGAGCCCCGTCCCCGGCTCACTCCCATCACTCTCAGTGTCTCTCTCCCAACCCTAACTGCCGCAAACTCTTTTCACTCTCTCTTATGGCTTACACTGCTTGACAACGCATCTAGATCTGGTGCTTGCGGCCGCGGCCCGTGGCTGTGGCGTTGGCCGGCGTCCGAGCATACGGATCTTCATGGAGCACCAACGTTGGTTGGTGTTGCAGGACGAGTGGGCCACAGCCACCCCAGCTCCGTCCTGGGCCGATGTTGTCCCCGCGGCCAGATCCAGTATCTCGGCCGCCCTCCTCGCTTTGTAAACTCATCGTTGCCCTCCTCTTCCTCATCCTCATCAGCGGACGACAATGAGGACGATCGTGATCTAGACATCGGGCACCAACTCTCCCGCGCCGACTTCGAGCGCTAGGATGCCCAGCGTTGTCAGGGTGAGGCCTATCTCGGGGCGGCCCTCCTCATCTCCAAGGCCTCACACCAGATCGAACACGCCGATGAGGCGGTCTTCCAGTCCGACCTCCGGGGCTCAAGGCGACGGTGCCGTTAGGGGAGGCCGGTGCTAGATTCTTCATCGGCGACGCTAAGCGAGCCCGCCTCACCTGATGTAAGACCCGAACTCTAGATTAGGTTCTAATTTAGCATAGTTTAGCATAATTGTCTAAGCATTGTCTTCCAGTTATAGTTGTAACTATTTATAATACTTATGCTCTGTTTAGACAATTCTGCTAAGCATTGTCCACAGGTTCTAGTTGTAAGTATTTAGAATACTTATGCTTTGTTTAGACAAAAAATTGCTAAGCATTGTCTACGAGTTCTAATTGTAAATATTTATTTTACTTATGCTCTGTCTAGACATAAGTTTGCTAAGCATTGTCTCCTAGTTCTAGTTGTACTTATTTATAATATTTATGCCCTGTTTATACATAATTTGAATAAGCATCCTCTGCCAATTCTAGTTGTAAGTATTTATAGTACTTATGCTCTGTTTAGACATGATTTTGCTAAGCAGTATCTACCGATTCTCGTAGTCGGTATTTATAATACTTATGCTCTGCTTTAGACATAATTTTGCTAAGCATTGTCTTCTAGTTCTTGTTATAAGCATTAAAGTACTTATTATGCTTTGTTTAGAGAAATATTTGCTAAGCAATGTCTTCCAGATCTAGTTATAAGTATTTTATAGTAACTTGACTTCGTCCAGGTTTCAAATTTTGCAACCTACGCATTATCTTGTGAATTTTTTCATATCCTCTAGGGTGATGACCCACAAGTATAGGGGATCTATCGTAGTACTTTCGATAAATAGGAGTGTCGATCCCAACGAGGAGCAGAAGGTGCTGACAAGTGGTTTCAAACAAGGTTTCACTGTAAATGCTAGCAGACAAGTTTTTAGTGGTTTTTGATATAAAGTACGAGAAAGTAAATGTGAGTAAATAAAGTACAGTTAAATAAAAGAGAGCAGCAATAGTTGCAGCAAGTGGCCTAATCCTTTTTAGCACAAAGGACAAGCCGGTTGTTTCACTTATGATTACCAAACGTTCCTGAGGACACACGGGAGAGATGTCAAGTGCTTTCGCTTCATACCGTTAACTCATATTTAATGTTTTGATAAGTGTTGTGTGGGTGAATCTATACTAGTGAACTACCCGTACTTGGATAAATACACACTCGTGATTACACTCCTTACAGGCTTCCGCAGTGCAAGGAAGTAATTAAGATAACTCTAACCACAACTTTAAGCTCTGGGATCCTACACTCCCTCATGCATTAATCTACCAACGGGGGTTTAGGTTTCTGTCGCTCCTGCAACCCCACAATAGGTAAACTAAATACACAATGCATTCCCCTAGGCCCATAAAGGTGAAGTATCATGTAGTCGACGTTCACATGACACCACTAGAAGAATAACACCACAACTTAAATATCAAATATTAAATACTCATCAACATAATTCCACTACTAACCACAAGACTTCTCCCATGTCCTCAAGAACTAAACAAACTACTTACAACACTTCATATGGATCATGATCAGAGGTGATATTATGAGTAATAACAATCTGGTCATAAAGTTAATTCACTGAAACAACTCAAAAGCATCAATCCACGAAGGGTAATCAATACCGGGAGAGTATCTCCAATAAACTGAACAAGTACAACCCTAGATGTTACAGCGGAACGAAGTGGAGCGGTGGGGATGATGGTGCTAGAGGTGGAGATGATGAAGATGATGATCCCGATGAAGCTTGGAGCGATGACGGTGGAGATGGCGATGATCTCCCCCTCCCGGAGGGAATTTTCCCTAGCAGATTTCTCCCTGCCGGAGAGCTTTTCTATCTCTCCGTTTTCCGCCCCGTAGAGGCGGCGGAAAAATTATGCGAAGTCCGTCCCCGTGATTTTTAGGTCAAGAGGGAGTATATCACCGAAGGGGAGCACCGGAGGTGGGCCAGAGGGGCCAGGCGGGCCCACGGCACGGCTAGGGGGTGGGCCGCACCCCTAGGCCGCCGGGTGGCCTCGTGGCACCCCTCCTCGAGGTCTTCTGGCCTCCTGCCTGATTTGATGAGGAAATAATTCCTATATTTTTCTGGTGATTTTTGGGTCTTCCGGCGTATTCCCTCCTGACGGTGCTCTTTTCAGCAGAATCCTGACTCCGACAGATAAATTCAATGTAATTGTAAAACATGCAAAATAAGATAAAATGTCGTAAGTATTGTAATAAAATGTGAAATACATCAGTAAGTAAGAGTCGATTATGATACAAAATAGTGATGCTAAATGGACGTATCAACTCCCCCAAGCTTAGACCTCGCTTGTCCCCAAGCGAAAACTGAGCTTTAATAAACGTGACCACAGGTTTATGGAGTGAAGTGTTGATAAAAAGAATACGAATATGAAGCATCAGTATTTCCTTAACAATACACACATTCTTTTCGAACAGCAACCTTTCTTATAAAATCTAACTCGAGTCAAGTAATGATCAATCACAAGTAAGAGTATATCAAGAAGATCTTTAAATAAGTAATGGCAAACCTTGCTCTTGGTCAGAGAACAAATAGCATAATAAATTTATATTTCAAGCGGAGTTTTTATATATAAAAGAGCGGTGTACTACAGATGTCACATGTTCAACTATCACTGGTTCTTTGCATTTACCGAAAACTTTCAATCTTATATCCTTGCAGGTAAAGGTTCAGTGATAACAAAAGAAAAGGTAGGTATAATCAATCGAATTAGCAACAAATAAGTGAATGAATCTCAACAACACTAATGCTTGCCTTGGGGTATGAGAGAGATAGGTATACTGACTCAACATAAAGTAAAAGATAGGCCCTTCGCAGAGGGAAGCAGAGATCAAGTCAAGTGCTAGAGCTTTTTAGGTTTTGGAAATTGCATAGAGGGTAAAAATATATTTTGAGTGGTGCATGTTAATGGTCAACGAATGGCAGCAGACAATGCAGTATTACCCTTGCCAACCAGACTTTTTAAGAGCGGCTCCCATTGAGGAACGTTATTTCTGCAGCAAGCAGATCATCCCTCTTTTCTCCTTTGTTTACACATGCAGATGTTTGACTGGGTGCTCAGGAACAAAATGTGAGGAGAGTTTGCAGTTAAAGTTGTAAATTAACGGGGCTGGGCACCCCGCTGCCAGCTCTTTTTGCAAAATTATAGATAAGCAGATGTAAGTTGCTAGTCTGAAGATAAAATCTGATTGACAAGTGAAATAAAGACCATCTACTACTTCCTCATGAGCTGGTAAACAGAGACACAAAAAGAAGTAGTAACAATTTTGAATAGTTTAAAGGTAGCACAAGACTGATTTACTTGGATTGGCTGAGAAATACCACATATAGGAAGTTTATGGTGGACACTTTGGAGGGTTTTGGCTCAAGGTTTTGGATGCACGAGAAGTATTTCCTCTCAGTACAAGGCTTTAGGCTTAGCAAGGCTTTGCAGCAAACATTAGTGTTGAAAGATACATGCAAATATAAAAGTAATATGAGAGATCATACATCTTTTCTTGTCAACACATACTCTTTAAACCAAAGAATAACACTTTTGCTAGTTAACAAGTATCAAAGTTATCAATGATAATATATTTGCATGTAATTCTCTCTTCTTTACTTAAGTGTCTTAAGAACTGTTGCTAATGACCAATGCTAAGTTTGCCATGACTAAGAAGATCTACTGGTCATACACAATGTGAGGTCAAAACTTCAACAAGTTCACGAAATAGTAGAGGTTGCAATGATAAAAATAAAGGTGCAAGAAAGTAAAGATGAAGCTTCTCATTAATATTACATCAAAGACAAACTCACACCAAATGATACAAAGATAACTCACTAAAGGGAAAATGATACCACACATTGCAGACTAACTTATATGATAACCTCTCTACCAATGATACAACCATGAAATTATAAAGATAAAAGATAATGATACTGGGGCACTCCCCCAAGCTTGGAACAAGCCAAGGGAGTGCCATTACCCCTTGACGTTCAAGCTTGATCCTTGGGTGGTGAAGGAGGAACCATAGCAATAGGGGCCAGGAAACGCTGGAGCATAAATCGTAGCCTTTTATTCTCTTCCTAAAGTATATCCACTTCCAACCTCAAAACTCGGTATTGCTCACAAAACTTATCAGCCACCCGATGTGCTTCGGCCACCGAAGGAAATTGATGGATGTTCGGCCTCGGAGGTATTGCACCCTGCATATTATGAGAAAAAGCACGTCCAGGGTTAATCGATCCCACAAAAGTGGGGTTGCTTGGCCTTGGTACTTCTTGCTGGTTCGATGTCATCCTCCTCACTTCTTCACGAATGCTCCGGTCCATGTCTGCTCTTCTTGCAGCATTCCCTTCTTCTGTTGCCCAGTCGCCCACGGTACCGCGATTTATATCTCGCTGCAGCTCACGTCGGCGCCTGGCAGCATAATCTTCCCCGCAGCTCTAGATTTCCGAGGGTCCTGGCAGAAACAGCTCGAAACAAAAATGCGTCGAAAACACAAGATACGGACCTCAAGAGATCCGGGTGAATATATAGCAAAAATTTCCCGACAAAAAGGAAGGCGACGGACCAAAGCGGAGTCGGAGCCGGGCTCCAGGAGAGGCAGGCGGGCCCACGGCGCGGCTATGGGGTGGGCCGCGCCCCTAGGCCGCCTCCTCAACCTGGAGTCGGTCTCCGCCTCTTTTTCGTTCCGTAATTTTTCATTTTACCTAAAAATAATGAATAAAATTTTATATAATTAAACGCGAACTTTTGCTTACTAAAGTTCATACCTATTCCAAAACTGATTCTAGAGTCTTCCGGTATTCGAATTTTATGAAATCCTCCGGAGTCACTACTTGTATGATATCAACATTTTTCCCAATGGGATCATGATACATGCATTTTATATCATCATTTATACAACTTTTAGTATCATATTAGAATGTTATTTGCATTGTTATATCATTGTTTTTGCATGTTTTAGATGATTTATGGGACTTTCATACAAAGTCCTGATGCATGTAAAATGCATACATGAAATTTGCATTATTTTACTTATATTCCAATCATATTTGCATCATATAAGGGTTATATCAATGTTTTATAATGATTTTGGGAATATTTCATAGTTTTCCCATTTATTTGGAATTAACTCTGTTTTCCAGAAAACATCTTTTTTAGTGTTTCAGACTTTCCGGGAGCTTCGGGACTCCAAAAAGGGCAAGGCCAAAGAGCACGGTTCAGAATTTTCGAGACGAACGCCATGGGCTTAAATTGAAGACCAGAAGCCCAACAGGATGGAAATTAGAGGGTCCCACGCGGCCTACTGTACCTGGCCACGTGGGCCCACCTCTTTTCCCCCTCGGAGCTCCGTGGCCGTCGATCTTTGCTCCACCGACATAGTCTTGACCTAAAACGCCTATAAAAATAGCCCCCCGACGTTCTCTGGAAGGAGCGCCGCCGAAACACAGAAACCACGAAACAGAGACCTGGAGCTGCAGATTGGAGGGGGAAAACTCCGGCGGGGCGCTGCCGGGGTGGTCTCCATCTTCTCCAACGACTTCTCCACCGTCTCCATGATGAAGGGGGAGTAGTCCACCCCCTGGACTTGGGTTTGTGGTGGTAACTTATGTATCTCTCCTCTCTTTGAGCTTCACTAATTAGTACCGTATGAGCTGCTGAACATGATTACGGTCATCTATGTAATTCCTATGGTGGATATTGTGGTATGAGATGATTTGTTATGCATTTACTGTTGTGTTGGAACTTTTATGATTTGTCATACTTTGGAGATATTCTATGATGCATGTGATGGTTTGATTTATGCATAATGCCTTGTTTATCCTTGTCATGAGGTGATTGACACCACCAAGTGTGGATAGATGAGAGAGATGTGGTCATGCACACGAATTATGAATCATTGCACTAGTGTTTAGAATATTGTCCATTATGAAGTATGATGTATGTAGGTACGGGATGGCCGATGTGACACGGCATATGTATTGAGTGACATGTGAAATACAGCCCAACATCCTTTATCTGGGGGTAAAAAGGAAGAGTATGATGTGGGAGTGACAACAACCACGCTAGCCTTACGAGGGTGACCTAGCAACACAAATGAGTACTTCTTTCAACTATGTGTTTTAGGACATATAGCCGTCATAAAAGCTACCATTAAAACATGACAATTGTGTGTACTTTATCTATAACATGATAATCACCATAGATGAGAGAGAGAGGATTAAGTGAACCCATGAACCCATGTCCATTGTTCCTATAAGAGAAAACCTTTGTCTTGTCCTCTTGCATTGAAGAGGATTGGGACACTTTTACATTCTTGTTTTGTTACGTTAAACTTCATCCATTAAATCAACCACCTTGTTCTTTAAACTTGTTTAGTGCATAATCAACTAAAACTTGTGACACTTTAGTTGTAGGGAATAGATAACTTTTCCTTCTTGCTCCTGCGGATCGATACCTTACTTCCACATTGAGAGGTGCTACAGTGATCCCCTGCTCTTGGGGGTTATCAAGTACTTTTCTGGCGCCGTTGCCGGGGAGCGTAGCGCTTAAGTTTCTATTCTTGTGTGCACTAGACTTTAGATTTATTTTATCTTGTTTTATATCTTGCAATCATCTAAGCTTGGGGAGGTTCCTTTAAACTTGTTTGGTTGTGAGTTTCTCATTAGTTTTACTTTCAGTTTTATATATCAAAAACCCAAAAAAATTAAAAAATGGAGAAACTTTCTGGAATGTCTATGGGTAATGATTATTTTAAAATGTATGACGCCTACTCTGAATATCAATCAACCAAAGAGGGAAATAGAGTGGGTAAATTGCTTAAAGCTCTTCATAAAATAGCTAATCAGTTTTGTGAGTTACATGGTATAACTTGTTGCAATAGAAGAGTTGTTAAACATTCCCACTATCAATGCAAGTATAATAGTGATCCTATAATTGCTTGTTATCGTGAAGATAAATGTTTATGCCCTGATATAGAACAAGTTGAGAAATATATTGCTTATGTTGGAGCCCATGAGATAGACTCTCTTCTTGATAAATTTCTTGCAACTAGTCATGTAGCTCGTGAAATGAAAGGGCAAGTTTCTATTATTCTCCAAATTTGCAAAAAAGAATTTAGTGATAATGTTTATGTTAAAGAAAGAATTCTTGCTGCCACGGAAAGCACTAACATTTTGCAGGAAGAGGAGGATAAGAACCTAAGCTTGGGGATGCCCGTGCAACCCCAAGAGGATGATGAAAACATAAGCTTGGAAGAGGAAGTATGTGAAGAGGAGATTGAAATGGATGTGCTCCAACCTAAGCTTGGGGAAGAGTTGGATCTCCCAGCTTCACCATCAACAAATGATAGTAACACTCAAACTCAAAAATCTTTTGTTATTTATGAGAATCCATGTTATGATGAGTGTGAAACTGAAAATGCTATGGTCCTATATGATAACCCATGCTATTATGATGAAACTAAAATGCTCCTTTACTTTCTATTAATGCTACTAGTGAACTTATTGATGATAATGAGGAGTATTGCTTAAATATGCTATATGATAATGCTTTAGATGATGGTCCTATGCTTATTGATAAACCTCCATGTTTAGTTGTTACTAAATTATGTGAGGATAAAAATGATATACTTGCTGTTTGTGATGGTACTCTTACTCATGAGAGTCCTACTTTGTTCTTAAATTCTCCTAATTACACCATAGAGGAGAAATTTGCTTATGTTGAGAAATACTTATGTGGTTTGCAATTACTTTAGTTCCAAATCTTTGTTGCAACCATGATATTAAACTTGATATTGATCTTATTAACTATTTTGAAAGAGGGAAGCATGCTAATGAATTCCATAATAAATTTAATAATCCTCTTTATGTGCCTAAATTATCTAAGTTGAATGATTCTTGTGGTTATATGGTTGAATTTATTTCTACTACTTGCAACTATTATGAAAGAGGAGGTGATAAGAACCCTCTTTATGCTAATAATTATATGCTGCAAGTAAATATTGTTAATATGCATTGGGAAACTTCTATTTATGGTGATTCATTCATATACAAAATGCCAATGCATAGAAAGAAAGTTAGACTTCGTTGTTATTACTTTTGTGTTTTGTTTTTCTCTCAACTAGGGTTCAACTTGACTATTATTTTGATTGGTTTGAGAACACCATGGGATCCTGGTATTATGCATGAACACTTTCCAAGGAAGAGGGACACATCAAAGTATAAGTTCCCTCATGAGCTTCAACCTATGAACATCAAGTAAGAAGCCTAGCTATATGGCTATAAAGAAAGCGCTTTACGGGAGGCAACCCGGTTGTTTTTATTTGTGATTTTCTTTGTGTCCTCTTGCTGTAACAAGAGACTTAGTGTTTAGTTTAGATTCTGGAATTTTTAATAAAGTGCCAAGTTTTACTCATTTTGGTATGAAAAGTTGCTTATAGCGTTCGGAGATATTATTCCTGCACGAATCTGTGCACGGTATGATTTTTAATTCTTATTCTGTAACTCCGAATGAGCTCATATTTAAACTGTAATGGCAACTTTTCATCCTCTGTATGCATGAATTTTTTGGAATTTTCGACAAAGTTAAGTAGGGTAGAAAAATACGTTTTCTGCTGCTGTTTTTCTGGACAGATTCTGTCCCATTTTGTTTGATGCATGCTTAGAACTTTTAACATGAATCTTTTTGATCCAATTGAGTTTATGAGTAGGCATACAACATTATACATGTTCTGGACATCCATATGAATTTTTGTCTAAGGATTATATGCAGCAAGAAATCTATTTGTTTATCACTACTAATGTGCCCCACAGAAAAAGAAATGGGAGAAACGGTGTTTTGAAGTTTTTTCACAGGGATTAGAGGAGATGCACCAAGAGCTATCCAAGGATGGTGAAGACCATAAGCTTGGGGATGTGAAGACAACCCCACTGGACCTACACACTCTCGGTTTGCACACGTCTAACTTCTGTTTTTCGATCGAAACACTTTATCGCATAAACTTGGAGCGTCTTTTTGTTTGTTTAGATTAGATTTTTATTTTTGTGAGACCACCACACTATCATTTATATATGAGAGAGCTACTGGAAATTTGGGTTGAATTATGTTGGATGCTATTATAAGATTGGGAAAAGGGATGTTAAAGTTAATTTTAAAAGATACATATAATTGCATGATTCATGAGCTTGTTAATGAGTAATAATTTGCAAATATTTTATCAAGAGCTATCTCTTATTCATGTTTTGATGCTAAATGTTATTCTACCTTGTTTAACATGGATTAGTTAGTTCTATGGACACTCATGCATGCATTTAGATGGTCAACTTTCTCCCTCTTGCTAGCCCAAAAATTCCAACAAGCAAAAACTTGTTTCCAACACCTTCAACCAAAGTTTTTCCAGTGAGTCCACCATATCTACCTATTAGCTTTATGCTATTCCGAGTATGTTTATCATGATATTTGAGTTATCTATACCTCTGAATGAAAATGCTTATGTTGTTAATTGTTGTGGGAAAAGTTGGTTATATAGCTCTCGCGAACTTGATGCACACTTTACTTTCATTGCATAAATAAATATGACCCATTGTGATTAAAATTATGAAGTTGTGGACTTGACAAATGTCTTTGGTTGAGAGTTAGCCCATATGTGCTGTCACATGGCAAGCTTTCAACATTGCACATCATCTAATTTAGTTGATATCATGTACTTTTGTTTATGGATGCTTACCATGGGTGAAATAAATGGGAAATGAAGTGAGTTTAAATGAGTTTGTATAAATGGTTAGAGAGACGCCTGGGCCGCTAATCTAAGCCATGCATCATTCATGGTGGAAATTTACTTACATGCTATGGTGAACCTTCTGTGATACACCTTACAATAAAAAGCTATCCAATGGTAAATAAAAAGGGTGTTGAGATTGTTCATTATGTTTGTTTGTCTTGTCATTTTGATATGGGCTTGTTCCATATCCTGGGACAAGAGGTACCCCAGTTGACGCTCTTAATGATACTGTTATTACTTACAATGATATTTAACTTGAACTTGCTTTGTTTTCTAAAGTTGAGTAACACATGGAGTAGGTACTTGTATTCAAGGGGCATGAGACTTTCAACCTGTACTTTGTCAAGCACACTACTCTTATTGCTTTCACTTTAAACTTAATCATTCAAGATGCTATGATAGGGGAATGAGAGCTTGACACCAAGGATTACCATATTACAATCATTGACTTAAGTAGAGAAGTTCAGAAGATAGATGAAATTTATTCATGCTTTACCTCTACTCATATATATATTTCCAAAGTGTCCACCTTTTATATTCAGATTTTCACCAATACTCTATGACCATTGTAGGATGTTCTTACTTATTATTATGCATACATGTGGTCCATAGTACTTTTTCTCTCATGTTACACTTTGTGAATTATCATTGAACATCCTTGCATTGAATACTTGATATCACTTCATAAACTATCTTGCATATTGCTACTCCTTTTAAGAATGAATCATTTGACTCTATGTAGCAATAGTAATCATCTTTGATATCCATTGTTAGTATTAAATTGCAAAGTCCATGTTAGTTTTATCACCTTCATACTCGAGGACGAGTATAGGTTAAGCTTGGGGATGTTGATGCATGTAAAATGCATACATGAACTTTGCATTATTTTACTTATATTCCAATCATATTTGCATCATATAAGGGTTATATCAATGTTTTATAATGATTTTGGGAATATTTCATAGTTTTCCCATTTATTTGGAATTAACCCTGTTTTCCAGAAAACGTCTTTTTTAGTGTTTCAGACTTTCCGGAGCTTCGGGACTCCAAAAAGGGCAAGGCCAAAGAGCACGGTTCAGAATTTTCGAGACGAACGCAATGGGCTTAAATTTAAGACCAGAAGCCCAACAGGCTGGAAATAGAGGGTCCCACGCGGCCTACTGTACCTGGCCGCGTGGGCCCACCTCTTTTCCCCCTCGGAGCTCCGTGGCCGTCGATCTTTGCTCCACCGACATAGTCTTGACCTAAAAACGCCTATAAAAATAGCCCCCGACGTTCTCTGGAAGGAGCGCCGCCGAAACACAGAAACCACGAAACAGAGACCTGGAGCTGCAGATTGGAGGGGGAAAACTCCGGCGGGGCGCTGCCGGGGTGGTCTCCATCTTCTCCAACGACTTCTCCACCGTCTCCATGATGAAGGGGGAGTAGTCCACCCCCTGGACTTGGGTTTGTGGTGGTAACTTATGTATCTCTCCTCTCTTTGAGCTTCACTAATTAGTACCGTATGAGCTGCTGAACATGATTACGGTCATCTATGTAATTCCTATGGTGGATATTGTGGTATGAGATGATTTGTTATGCATTTACTGTTGTGTTGTAACTTTTATGATTTGTCATACTTTGGAGATATTCTATGATGCATGTGATGGTTTGATTTATGCATAATGCCTTGTTTATCCTTGTCATGAGGTGATTGACACCACCAAGTGTGGATAGATGAGAAGATGTGGTCATGCACACGAATTATGAATCATTGCACTAGTGTTTAGAATATTGTCCATTATGAAGTATGATGTATGTAGGTATGGGATGGCCGATGTGACACGGCATATGTATTGAGTGACATGTGAATTACAGCCCAACATCCTTTATCTGGGGGTAAAAAGGAAGAGTATGATGTGGGAGTGACAACAACCACGCTAGCCTTACGAGGGTGACGTAGCAACACAAATGAGTACTTCTTTCAAATATGTGTTTTAGGACATATAGCCGTCATAAAAGCTACCATTAAAACATGACAATTGTGTGTACTTTATCTATAACATGATAATCACTATAGATGAGAGAGAGAGAGGATTAAGTGAACCCATGAACCCATGTCCATTGTTCCTATAAGAGAAAACCTTTGTCTTGTCCTCTTGCATTGAAGAGGATTGGGACACTTTCACATTCTTGTTTTGTTACGTTAAACTTCATCCATTAAATCAACCACCTTGTTCTTTAAACTTGTTTAGTGCATAATCAACTAAAACTTGTGACAGTTTAGTTGTAGGGAATAGATAACTTTTCCTTCTTGCTCCTGCGGATCGATACCTTAGTTCCACATTGAGAGATGCTACAGTGATCCCCTGCTCTTGGGGGTTGTCAAGTCCCTATTTTTGGTATTTAATTTCTGGGAGGCAGAAAACCTCCTTTTTCTTGTTTTTAATGTTTCAGGAGCTACAGGGACTCAAATAATAAAAGGGAAAATACACAGCTGGTTTTTCGTCGAGAGGAAGGCAGGGGGAAGAAGACCGAAGATAGGAGAGCCACGAGGCCCAAAAGGGGTGGGCCCACGCGGCCCAAGTACCTGGCCGCATGGGACCCACTAAGTGGGGCCTCGGGCACCTCCTCGCCTAGGGCTTTTTATCGACGCCTTCGTCCTCCCCGAAAAGTTACGCTCTAATTTTTCCAAGTCCATCCGAGGCCACGGCGGCGGCGAAACTCCTGATTCCCTCCGAGGGGATCAGATCCTGCTGCTCCGGAGCTCCGGAGAAGGGGAAATCACCGTCATCGTCATCACCTCTCCTCCTTGGCGTGGGAGGAGGCCTCCACACCATCACCATCACCAAGACCAGCACCATCTCCATCATCATCTCCGTGATCCACTCCGTCCCCTCGTAGTTTGAGAGTTGTTATACCCTAGATACTTGTCTTGTGCTACTATTCATGTTTGTGATTGAGTACTTGTCATTATTTGGTGGTGAAGTTATATTTTCAGATTGTGTTGTACCACTTATGCCACTGAATATTATCATGTTTGCACGTTGTGAGTAGTTCCCATATGTTCCTGAGGGCATAGGATGAATTGGCAATGATTTATATATAACATGTGTTGGTATTTTGTCAAGAGTTTATCTTTTATGTGATTCTATGATGGTGTTGTGCGAACGTCGACTGCACAACACTTCACCTATATGGGCTCATAGGAGAACACCGTAGTATAATGAATTGAGGGAGACTTGGGAGGACATGTAAACCTGGGACCGAATCATGAAGTTATATTATGAGGGTATTAGTATCGGGGCCCTTAGAGTGTAATGCTATGGTGGGACTTTATGTCTTAATAATTCTTGTGCAATCATTTACTTGGCCACATGATCCATCATAATGGGTTGTAGTTTATTTATTTAGCTATACCTAATAATGGCTCCGTCCAAAGAAGATTAAAACTTGACAAGATATTCAACGTGTTGTTTAATAAATCTCTATGCCTAGCAATATCCATGCCGCCCTCGGGAACGTTTTCCACATATAAGTTACACATCACTTGAGCTTGTCCTCTTGCACACAAGAGGATTGGGCTTTCTCTCTTTGAGAGTTTTGACTTGCTACTGTTTATTTTCTGCATTGCAATTATACAACCGAAAATACCAAAAACACTTGCATCTTTTATTGTTTTATTTATCAATCTTGCTAACCAATACCTTCAGCTCCTCGTGGGTTCGACAACCTTTTCTAATTGAAAGGTACTACAATTGATCTCCTGCACTTGGGAGTCATCAAGACACTTTTCTGGCGCCGTTGCCGGGGAGCGTTGCGCTATTGGTAAGAAGTTTGGTAAGGAAACTTGAAAGCTGAAATTTTTTACTGCTCTATCTCATTGTTACTATGGCATTTGTGAATCGTTCCTCGCTGCATCTTGCTCTATATGACAGTGCTTATGCCACTACTTCTAAAGTGGTTGAAACTACTGTGTCTGAGATACCTAAAGTGGGATTTAAAATTCCCGTTGGTCATGTTAAAAGAGTTATGAAAATCCATTTACAGGTGATGGAACTAAGTCTGCACTTGAACACATGGAGTTTATTGAAGATATATGTGATTTATTTAGACTTCCTGGTATTTCTGAAGATCAGGTAAAAAGGAAGTTATTATATTTGTCTTTATCCAGTAATGCTCGTGATTGGTACAAGACTCTTGATGAAGAGGTTGCTATTGAATGGAATATCTTGAGGAAGGTTTTCTTTCTTAAATATTTTACTCCTAAAGAAGCTTATGAGAACCGCTGCTATATATTTAATTTCTGGCCACATCTGGGAGAGAGTATTACTCAAGCTTGGGGAGGTTAAAGGAACTCCTTCGCAAGAATCCTTGTCATGATCTTACGAGGAAATTGATATTGATAAACTTTTATGTGAGGCTACCGTCGAAGCACAAGGAAAATCTGGATAATTCATCTGGTGGAAGTTTTACTAATAATACTGAAGAAGAAGCATGGAATTTATTGGAGACTATTTCTGAAAATACTAGTCATTGGGATCTTGATAAAGGTAATGAGCCTTATTTTGATTATGGATATTCATGTGTAGAGAACTTCTCTACTTCTATGTTGTTTAAAAATCTGAGTGATACTTTTAATCTTGATCCTTATGTTATAATTGAGATAGCTAAAGGTTTTGCTGAGCATATCTGTGTTCCTCAAAGTGGTTTTGAAGTTTATGTTGAACCTGTTAAACAATCTATTGTTGTTCCTAAAGTTATTAAACAGGCAGAACCAGTGTCATCTGTGACAGTTGAAGAGTATGTTGAACCACCTCCATATCCAAACCAAATTAAGGAGAATTTACTTATTGCTGTTACTAACAAGAGTAAAAGAAGATGTTCTCAACCTTATGAACAGGTGGAAGTCAACAGTCAAATTTCAATTATCAAACAATTAAATGAAGAAGACCCTGTTGATGTTTATTTATGTGAAGATGCTACTAAGGTCATCAAAGGTAATTTGGCCAAAGTTGGTAAACCTGTTATATCATGCTCTATTGGGACTTCAAGTTATCATGGTCTATGTGATATTGGAGCAAGTATTAGTGTCATTCCATATTCTCTTTATCTTGAAATCAAGCCCGATATTGATCCTATCATTATGGAAGAGACAGGTATGACAATTCAATTTGCTAATAAAGATTATATTAGTCCATTTGGAATTGTTAGAGATGTTGAAGTACTGGTTGGCAAAATAAAATATCCTGCTGATTTTATTGTGCTTGGTTGCCCTCAAGATTTTTTTTGTCCTATCATTTTTGGTAGACCTTTCTTAAACACTGTTGGTGCTGAAATTAATTTTCCTAAAGAGAAAGTGTTTATTAAATGTGCTGGTGAAAAACTTGAGTTCAACTTTTCCAAATTTGCTGATAAACATGTTGTGAAAGAGCCAATTTCTGAAGATATAATTGAAACTCTTGCACATATAGCTGTAGCTTCAACAGATGTTGTAGAACGTTATATGCTTAATCAAGATGAACCATTTAATGATGAGGAAAAGGATGCTTTAGAACAAATATTATGGCAACAACCACCACAATTACAATTGCCTATCCCACCTGATAATTTAGGAGTGCTACCACCACCTAAAGGGGATCTAGCTTTGAATTAAAACCTTTGCCTGCAAATCTGAAATATGCATATTTGGATGAGAAGAGCATATATCCTGTCATTATTAGTGCTAACCTTTCAGCTGAATGATACGTCTCAAACGTATCTATAATTTTTGATGTTCCATGCTTGTGTTATACCAATTGCTACATGTTTTGCATCTACTTTATATCACTTTTATACATTTTTTGGGACTAACCTATTAACAAGATGCCGAAGTGTCAGTTCCTGTTTTCTGCTGTTTTTGTATTCCAGAAAATCTAGTCTGGAAATATTCTCAGAATTGGACGAAACTTCACGGGGATCCCTATTTTACCAGAACACACCTGAAGGACCAAAGGAGCAACATAGGAGAGCCAGGAGGGCCCCACACGCCACTAGGGCGCGGGTCCCCCCTGCGCGCCCTAGGGTGGTGTGGGCCCCTCGGGGGTCGTCAGCCGCCGCCCTTTCGCCTACTTATTCCCCCGACGCGAAAACCCTAAGTGCCTGAGCAATATCCACGAAAAGTTCCAGAGACGCCGCCGCCGTCAACCCTAGCTCGGGAGGGTCCAGAACCTCTCCCGGCACCCTGCCGGAGAGGGGAATCGTCACCGGAGGCTTCTACATCGCCATGCCTGCCTTCGGAGTGATGCGTGAGTAGTTCATCCTTGGACTACGGGTCCATAGCAGTAGCTAGATGGTTGTCTCTCCACTTTGTGCCATCATGTTTAGATCTTGTGAGCTGCCCTACATGATCAAGATCATATTATTGTAATGCTACATGTTGTGTTTGCTGGGATCCGATGAATATTGAATACTATGTCAAGTTGATTATCAATCTATCTATGTTATTTAAGATCTTGCATGCTTTCCGTTACTCGTAGATGCTTTGGCCAAGTAGATGCTTGTAACTCCAAGAGAGAGTATTTATGCTAGATAGTGGGTTCATGCCTCCGTTTAATCTGGGACAGTGACAGAAAGTTCTAAGGTTGTGGATGTGCTGTTGCCACTAGGGATAACCTAACGATGCTATGTCCACGGTCATATGTGTTTGTTTACATTACGCACTTTACTTAATGCAATTATCCGTTGCTTGCAACTTAATACCAACGGGGACTCGGATGACAACCCGGCGGTGGATTATTAGTCATAGATGCTGTTGGATAACGGTCTATGTATTATGTCGTAATGCCCAATTAAATATCATAGTAGTCATCATGTCATATATGCATTGTCATGCGCTCACTATTTGTCAATTGCCCAGCTGTAATTTGTTCACCCAACATGTTAGTTATCTTTTATGGAGAGACACCACTAGTGAACTGTGGACCCCGGTCCATTCTTTTACACTGATTAAACAACCACAAACTGCAAACTGTTCCTTTTTCATTCTCTGCAATTTAATACTCATTTTCCACACCATACGTTTAATCCTTTGTTTTCAGCAAGCCGTGAGATTGACAACCTCACTGTTTCGTTGGGGCAAAGTAGTTTGATTGTGTTGTGTGCAGATTCCACGTTGGTGATCGTTTGCGCCGTGCGAGCCACCAACAACCTTCTGAAGAGTTGCTGCTCCTACTGGTTCGATAACCTTGGTTTCTTTCTGAGGGAAAACTTGCTGCTGAACTGCATCATACCTTCCTCTTGGGGTCTCCCAACGAACGTGTGATTCACGCATCAAGCTCTTTTTCTGGCGCCGTTGCCGGGGAGACAGCAGTCTTCTGCAAGGGGAGTTTCACGCTTCCAATCTCTTTACTTTGTTTTTGTCTTGCTTAGTTTATTTTATTTTATCTTGTTTGCTTTCAATTATCAAAAACACAAAAAAATTAGTTACTTGCATTTAGTTTATTTTCAGTTTTGTTTTCTGTTAGTTATCATGTCTGGTTCGGCTCATCATGTTTCGGTTCCTGAAGTTGAGGTTCGATCTTTTAAGCAACAAAGTGGAGAAAGTTTGAAAGATGCTTGGTATAGAATCAGCGATGCTCATCGTAGGTGTACTAAAAAATATTCCACTATGATCCTGCTTAGAAATTTTTATGTTGGCATAACTAGCTGGTATAGATATGTCTTGGACACTTTGACGGAGGTAACTTTCTTGGTACCCTGCGTTGGAAGCTAGTTATATTATTGAGAGTCTAGTAGGAACACCACCTGTTAGTAACATTAAAAATGAGATCACCTTGGAAGATGTTATAAAGAAATTGGAGTCTATAGAGAAAAATTTGCCAAATCTCCTTGATAGTACTAGCAAAGTTGATGAATCACTGGGAACCATTAATGAAAGAATTGCTGTTTTAGAAACTAGTACTATTCAAGATAATCAAAATCTTAGGATTGGTGAATTAGAGGAGGCTATGGATGTAATAAGTTCTACTTTTAAAACTAAAAGCAAAAGGCTTTTGTGGGGAGAGAGCAAAAATTTATGTATGTGCCAAAAATTTCTAAACCAAAACCCACGGGTGTGTTTAAAACGGATAACGTGTTCAATGAGCTTGAGGGTGAGTCACATAATGGTCTATTTAAATTTTCTTCCCAAGAATTACGTAAACTGAAAAGTCCTAGTGTGACAAACCCTGTTCTTGATGAAGCTTTTGATGAATTAGACCTTTCTTCACTTGGTAATACTTGATGCATGCTTTGTGCCTAGCTAAAAGGCGTTAAAGAAAAGCGCTTATGGGAGGCAACCCATTATTTTTTTTCTGCAATTTTTCTTTTATTGAGTCAAGGAGGATGTTTACTTCTGTAGCAACTCCTTTGTATCTTTATTTTCTCGCATTGTTGTGCCAAGAGTAGCCTCTAATGTTAAGACGATGCTTAATTTTGATTGCTGCGCAGAAACAGATTTTTGCTGTTCACTGTACGAAATTCCTAAAATCACCAGATTGTTAATTAAATCTGAAATTTTTGTGCGTAATCTTTATGAATGTCTGAATCTTTCATTAGTTCAGTTTTCGATCTGAGCGTCGTAAGTGCCTCGAAAAAATTCGTCTTTGCGGACTGTTCTGTTTTAGACAGATTATGCCTTTTTATTTTGCATTCTCTCTTTTACTAGTGTTGAGTGAAATTCTTTTTTGGGTGGAAGAGCTTCACATAACATCAGTGGCTGTAGCTAATGTTTAAAGTAACAAATCATATTGCGTCTTTATAGAACATGTGAGTTTTTGATTATGCACTAACCCTCTAATGAGATCTACTTTGAGTTTGGTGTGACGGAAGTTTTCAAGGGTCAAGAGAGAAGGATGATATAATAGGATCAAGAAGAGTGAAGAGCTTAAGCTTGGGGAGGCTCCCATGGATCTCCCCAGCATATTTCAAGAAGACTCAAGCGTCTAAGCTTGGGGATGCCCAAGGCATCCCCTTCTTCATCGTCAAAATTATCAGGTCATCTCTAGTGAAACTATATTTTAATTCTTTCACATCATATGTGCTTTTCTTGGAGCGTCTGTGTGCTTTTATTTTCAGTATTGCACTTTTATTTTCAATAAAGCTTGACTGGACCCTAGCATTCTTGATTGGGAGAGAGACACGCTCCGCTTTTTCATGAGAATACTCCTATTCTTCACTTATATTTGTTGAGTATTCATATCTAGCGCTGTTCAGCTTTTAGCTCTTGTTTTCATGTATCTCTTGTCAGAGCTATTAGCTTTCTTTTGTAGAAAGTACTCTCTTGCTTCACTTATATTTGTTTGGAGAGTTGATGAAATAAATTGATTGGTGTTTGGTTGGTTCAGAAAATGTTGCATGTGGTAATTGGTATAAGGAAAAACTTGCTTAATCTTGTAGATCACTAATTTGGATAACTTGATGCTTGTCAATTGTTTTGAGTTAACAAGTAGATCATGATTAAATTGTGCATCACATGAGTTAAGCCTATTAGTGAAGAACTACCGTAAAGCTTGTTGAAAATTTGGTTTGCATCGGTGGTATCTCTAAGGTCTAGATATTTTCTAATAACAGGGTTTGGTTAACAAGGAAGACGGTATGAAGTCTTATAACGTTTGCAATATGTTTGTCATATAAAACTTGGTGTACGGGTTGATATTCTTGTTTGCTTACATAACCTTGCTAGCCTAAACTCTGTACTGAGAGGGAATGCTTCTCGTGCATCCAAATCCTTGAGCCAAAATCCATGCCATTTGTGTCCACCATAACTACCTATATGTGGTATTTCCTTGCCACTCCAAGTAAATTTTTCATGTGCTACCTTTAAATTATTCAAAATGTTATTATTCCCTTTTTGTGTCAATGTTTACTAGCTCATGAGGAATTAGTGTGGTTATTCTTTATTCTATTTGTCAATGGACTTTTACACCTGGACTAGTGGCATATACATCCGCTTATCCAATAATTTTGCAAAAAGAGCTGGCAACGGGGTGCCCAGTCCCAATTAATTACAACTTTAACCAATTAATTCTC
This sequence comes from Poa pratensis, assembly GCA_947311845.1. Taxonomy (NCBI): domain Eukaryota; kingdom Viridiplantae; phylum Streptophyta; class Magnoliopsida; order Poales; family Poaceae; genus Poa; species Poa pratensis. Next base: position 39,737,351 of record CAMZMU010000047.1, read on the forward strand.
TTCACACTTTTGCCCTGATTCATCAGTAAGCAATGACAAACAGTGAAATACCTGAATGTGTGTAAACCAAAGAGAAAGAGGGATGATCTGCCTTGCTGGTAGAAATAACGTCCTTCATGGGAGCCGCTCTTAAAAGTCCGTTTGACAGGTAGAATACTGTTCTCACCCGCTACCATTCGTTGACAATTAACAAACACCTCTCAAAAATAGATACTCCTCCATGGTATGTGATTGATGGAAGGCACCCGAGGATTCGGTTAGCCATGGCTTGTGTTAGCAAGGTTGGGAGGAGTATCAAATATTTTATGCAATCTCTATATGCTTTCAAAAACCTAAAAGCTCTAGCACATGACTTAATCCCTGCTTCCCTCTGCGAAGGGCCTTTCTTTTACTTTTATGTTGAGTCAGTTTTCCTATTCTTTCTGTCTTCCACAAGCAAACACTAGTGTCAACTTTGTTACAACATGCGTTATATGCAATGTATTGGACTTGTTATACTACTTTGTGTTGACAATATCCATGAGATAAATATGTTGAAAGTTGAAGCAAATGCTGAAACTAATTCTTCCTTTGTGTTGATTAAATACCTTTTATTAGAAACTATTGCTTTATGAGTTAACACTTATGCAAAACTGTTTGATGCTTGTCTCGAAAGTACTATTCATGAAAACGTTTAGCTTGTGTGATTCATTGTTTACTCATTATCTATTTGGTAGCAAATTATAGACCATTGACTTGGATCACTTCATTCATTTACATGTGCCTTGCAATATTATATGATCAAGATTATGATGGTAGCATGTCACCTCAAAAATTATTTTGTTTTTATCGTTTACCTACTCGAGGACGAGTAGGAACTAAGCTTGGGGATGCTGATACGTCTCAAACGTATCTATAATTTTTGATGTTCCATGCTTGTTTTATACCAATTGCTACATGTTTTGCATCTACTTTATATCACTTTTATACATTTTTTGGGACTAACCTATTAACAAGATGCCGAAGTGCCAGTTCCTGTTTTCTGCTGTTTTTGTATTCCAGAAAAGCTAGTCTGGAAATATTCTCGGAATTGGACGAAACTTCACGGGGTCCCTATTTTACCAGAACACACCTGAAGGACCAAAGGAGCAACAGAGGAGAGCCAGGAGGGCCCCACACGCCACTAGGGCGCGGGCCCCCCTGCGCGCCCTAGGGTGGTGTGGGCCCCTCGGGGGTCGTCAGCCGCCGCCCTTTCGCCTACTTATTCCCCACGACGCGAAAACCCTAAGTGCTTGAGCAAATATCCACGAAAAGTTCCAGAGACGCCGCCACCGTCAACCCTAGCTCGGGAGGGTTCAGAACCTCTTCCCGGCACCCTGCCGGAGAGGGGAATCGTCACCGGAGGCTTCTACATCGCCATGCCTGCCTCCGGAGTGATGCGTGAGTAGTTCATCCTTGGACTACGGGTCCATAGCAGTAGCTAGATGGTTGTCTCTACAATTTGTGCCATCATGTTTAGATCTTGTGAGCTGCCCTACATGATCAAGATCATATTATTGTAATGCTACATGTTGTGTTTGCTGGGATCCGATGAATATTGAATACTATGTCAAGTTGATTATCAATCTATGCCCTATGTTATTTAAGATCTTGCATGCTTTCCGTTACTCGTAGATGCTTTGGCCAAGTAGATGCTTGTAACTCCAAGAGAGAGTATTTATGCTAGATAGTGGGTTCATGCCTCCGGTAATCTGGGAGAGTGACAGCAACTTCTAAGCTTGCGGATGTGCTGTTGCCATTAGGGATAACCTAACAATGCTATGTCCACAGTCATATGTATTTGTTTACATTACGCACTTTACTTAATGCAATTATCCGTTGCTTGCAACTTAATACCAACGGGGGACTCGGATGACAACCCGGCGGTGAATTATTAGTCACTAGCCGTCAACCCGTGCATTCACACGGGCTATTTTTTAATACTCAATATTAACAAAACAGTGTAATAGAACTTATAATGCGAATCCCAATTTGAAGTTTTGCATTTTAAATTTAATTTATCTATATGAAAGTATATATACATACTTTGAGTTAATTCATGTATGTCTATGTTCGAAAAAGCTTAAATGTTGAATGCACATGTATACCTCTAATTTTATAAGCATTAAATCAGATAACCACGATTGTTTCACCAAAAGGTTATATTCACATTACACTAATCGATGCAGTATGATTTCTTTGGGGGGTAACTTGGAGGACTGTTAATATTAGATCTTCTTAGATTATTGATTAGTCATATTTACAAATTTACAGCCAGTGTTATAGCCAGCAAGGAAAAGAGAGAAACACAAAAAAGGCATAATACATGAGACTTACCCTTGAACTTGTCAGTACATTCCCATAGTTGTTCCTGCTGGCTGTGTGATCGTGTTGCCAGTTGTGGACTGGTTGGAGATTCTATCAGTTCCTGCTCTTCAGATAATCAGCTAACAAATGGAAAAGTATTATTAATTTTTGAACTGTGCCCCGGATGTTTACAACAACCATGTAGAAATTTCTAGTTTTTCAGAGCTAATTGTTCATGTTCCAGTATTTTAGACAGCGTCATCTAGAGGCATTAGGTCTTATAGTACCAAAGAATTACTACATGTGAAATACTTCTAGGATTCTATATGTGAGTAATCTATACAATATTAAATTGATAGATAAGAGAGAAACTACCGCATGGACAACAGAAAAATTTAAACACATTACTTCGTTGAGAAGGAGTTAATCGACAAATACCTGGGAACCATGAAACATACCATTCTTACATAATTTTGAGCTGGACCAATATTTTCACATATAAATAAATAGAATGGATCTTAAATATTGGAGGACAATTACCGAATTGAAGGACAATGCTATCACATACCAACTTCATCAGGCCTTTGGCTGTACTGGATAATTGAGTTATAAGAAAGGATTCAAAGCCTGTACTTTGAAAGATACGACAATATCTTGTATCCACCGAGTAACCACTAATTGTTAGCATTGAAAACATTCCATGGACTAAGAACATGGTTGTCATAATGAAGAATCTAGTATAATTTGACTACTTACGCCAAAAATATCTATATTGTTCACGTATCATTGTGCGTGATAGTATAATTATCGGAGTAGTGCAGACTGTTATTGATACGCTAATTAAATTTACATCTTTGGCCTATCATTGCTCGAAGTAATTGGTGAAACACTATACCATCATTTATAGCATTTATTTGTTGTGGCGTTAATATCTGTATGGAAAATAATATTTAATATACACCCACACTATATGATTAATTCTGTACAGAAGCTCTGCAAAATAAGTTAATTCAATTTACAACAGATTCGGGGATAATCTTAAATCATAAGCTCTTATTTTTACAGCTCGGAATATTTGATATGGGTGCATAAAATGAGAATCTAGTTGTAATGCATGCACCTTACATGAATTGGAACCCTGATTGAAAAAAGTTTGACGATCTAATTCCCCAACTGTACATAGCATAAAGTGAGGCAAAAAATCAGTAATCTACACAAAAAGAAGGAAAACAAAGAAAAAAAATTGGTAACCACTTCCTGCAATTTTAATGCTTGAAACTTAAATTTTTCCATGAATTCGTAATAATTAGCTTTTGTACCAGGAGGTCATTACCGAGGATCCCCTGCATAGAACAAATTGAGCGTTAGTAAGTCTGCAAAATAAAATAAAACATCAATATTACTTGCAACGATATAGTTCCCAGTTTTTTGCACAACTTGGGTAGCATTCCACATCCTTTTTCCCTTCAGACTGCACTAACATCTTGGCCAACTCCGGCCAGTACGCAGAGTTCAGCTAAACGCAAACAATTTAAAGAAGCCGTAGAACTGAATTAATTTATGTAAAGACAAATATTATACTAAACTACTCCCTAGAACTGAATTATTAATGTAATGACAAATACTTTACTACCAAACTACTAAGGAGGAAAACCATATAACTAAGAGCTCGCCTGTTTACAGCAGGCAAAAACACTATATCAGGATGTAATTAAATGTTTACTACTACATGATTTTAATATTAGAATCCACCATAACATACCTATGCACCGTTGGCATCTACTCAATGTCAGGCGATGATGCCGTCAAGTTCGCCGTTGCTGGCCGCCCGGACATTCACTGATATTATGCTTGTTAGCCTTGACCTGATCCCCAAATATAAGTCTTTATCTTTACTCAATAAGCTGAAGATTCAATCGTCTTCATGCCTCGGCCTGCACATCGTCACATGTAGTGAGCCTTGGCCGGACGTCAACTTTCAACGAAGAGACCTATTCCTGAAGGTGGAGGAGGATGTGCAGTGTTGATTTTGTGAGATTGCGCTGATTGGAGGAGAGCCGAGGATGGTTTCATGACTCAGGACGGCGTGAGAAGTCCCTCATATAGATTCCCAATGTACGCCTACTTCAACTGCCATACTGGTACACCTTCTCCTCCGTTTGTAAACCATCTTGACAACTGATTGTTCTGAGGATCTGTGATAAGTGGATTTGAATCTTGCCTTCTCTTCCGCCCAATTGCAGGTTCAGTGGAGTACGAAGTATAGCAGGGCCTATGATGAAGAAGAACGACATCATTAATCGGATCGACCATGCTCTATGGGGGAGCAGTTTCAGTTCGGCAGCTGATGGAGGATTAGGGCGTGCGTGAGGGAGAGAGAGGTAGAGGACGGCTGAAGGTTGCATCCCATGAAAGTTTTTTTCGAGGGTAATGGAAAAGGTTGAGGAGTACAGGTGGGATATAACGTGAGGACTCTATCTAATTCATCCGATGACTCTGGAGAAGTATCGGGGAAATCGAATGGTTAATTTTTCTTAATTGCTGAGGATTAACGTGGAGCCTCCATTGGTGCCTCCAATTAGTAAATATAAGATAGACGCTGTTGGATGACGGTCTATGTATTATGTCGTAATGCCCAATTAAATATCATAGTAATCATCATGTCATATATATGCATTGTCATGCGCTCACTATTTGTCAATTGCCCATCTATAATTTGTTCACCCAACATGTTAGTTATCTTTTATGGAGAGACACCACTAGTGAACTGTGGACCCCGGTCCATTCTTTTACATTGATTAAACCACCACAAACTGCAAGCTGTTCCTTTTTCATTCTCTGCAATTTAATACTCATTTTCCACACCATACGTTTAATCCTTTGTTTTCAGCAAGCTGGTGAGATTGACAACCTCACTGTTTCGTTGGGGCAAAGTAGTTTGATTGTGTTGTGTGCAGATTCCACGTTGGTGATCGTGTTGCGCCGTGCGAGCCACCAACAACCTTCTGAAGAGTTGCTGCTCCTACTGGTTCGATAACCTTGGTTTCTTTCTGAGGGAAAACTTGCTGCTGAACTGCATCATACCTTCCTCTTGGGGTCTCCCAACGAACGTGTGATTCACGCCATCAAGCTCTTTTTCTGGCGCCATTGCCGGGGAGACAGCAGTCTTCTGCAAGGGGAGTTTCACGCTTCCAATCTCTTTACTTTGTTTTTGTCTTGCTTAGTTTATTTTATTTTATCTTGTTTGCTTTCAATTATCAAAACACAAAAAAATTAGTTACTTGCATTTAGTTTATTTTCAGTTTTGCTTTCTGTTAGTTGTAGAACGTTATATGCTTAATCAAGATGAACCATTTAATGATGAGAAAAAGGATGCTTTAGAACAAATATTATGGCAACAACCACCACAATTACAATTGCATATCCCACCTGATAATTTAGGAGTGCTACCACCACCTAAAGGGGATCCTAGCTTTGAATTAAAACCTTTACCTGCAAATCTGAAATATGCATATTTGGATGAGAAGAGCATATATCCTGTCATTATTAGTGCTAACCTTTCAGCTGAAGAAGAAGAGAAATTACTTGATGTGCTTAAAGCTCACCGACCAGCCATTGGATACTCTCTTGATGATCTTAAAGGTATAAGCCCAGCTCTATGTATGCATAAAATTAATTTGGAAGAAGATGCAAAACCTGTTATTGATTATCAACGCCGTCTCCATCCAAAAATGAAGGAAGTGGTAAGGAAAGAGGTAATAAGACTTATTGAAGCTGGTATCATTTATCCCATAGCTGATAGTAAGTGGGTTAGTCCTGTTCATTGTGTTCCTAAAAAGGGTGGAATGACTGTTGTTCCAAATGATGAGGATGAACTTGTGGCTCAACGTACTGTTGTTGGTTATAGGATGTGTATTGATTTCAGGAAGTTAAATAAAGCAACTCGTAAAGATCATTACCCATTGCCATTTATTGATCAAATGTTAGAAAGGGTATCTAAACACTCTCACTTTTGCTATTTAGATAGTTATTCAGGTTTCTCACAAATTCCTGTCCATAAGGATGATCAAGAAAAGACCACTTTTACTTGCCCATATGGTACATTTGCTTATAGGAGAATGCCATTCGGGTTATGTAATGCTCCTGCTACTTTTCAAAGATGCATGAATGCTATATTTGCTGATTATATTGAAAAGATAATGGAAGTCTTTATGGATGATTTTTCTGTGTATGGTACTTCTTTCGATAATTGCTTGTTCAACCTTAACAAAGTTTTGCAGCGTTGTGAAGACCAACACTTAGTTTTAAACTGGGAGAAGTGTCACTTCATGGTTACTGAAGGTATTGTTCTTGGGCATAAGATTTCTGGAAAAGGAATAGAAGTTGACCCAGCAAAGATAGAAGCTATTGAAAAGCTGCCATACCCAAGGGACATCAAAGGTATAAGAAGTTTTCTTGGGCATGCAGGTTTTTATCGTAGGTTTATTAAAGATTTCTCCAAAATATCAAAACCCCTAACCAATCCTTTGCAAAAGGATGTTCCTTCCTCTTTTAATGATGATTGCATTGAGTCCTTTAATATTTTGAAGAATGCTTTAATAAGTGTCGTGGGTTTGTCACGTCAGGTGTCATAGATGACTTCGTAGGTGTGGGATTACGCGAGTCAAGCATCTCCGAGCTTGGGATCGCAGGAACAAAGATCAACACAGATTTATCCAGGTTCGGCCCCCTCAATGTGAGGTAAAAGACCTACTTCTTGCCTACCCTAGATTGGTATTGATATGATAATCGAGGTGTTACAATGGAGGCGATCTGATCTGGTACTCGCCGTATGAGCTAGGGTTTAGGGCTTGATAGCTTGACCCCGTCTAAGTCCTGCAAGTCCTCTTTATATACACAGAGGCTCGCCAGGTTACAAAGGAAACTTCCCCCATAAGGAATACGTCCACAGAGGCCTACTCGGAGACTACTTGGTCTTCATGTCCTCCGGGATATGTCTTCTAGATCTTTCCCCTTATGGCGGTTCAATACTGGGCTTGCTCCCAAGTGGGCCTTTGTCCGTGCGAGTAAAGTAAGTCGCACTGGGCCGCGGGTTAATCCAGAAAGTATTCCCCCGACATTAGCCCCCAAGATTGGTTAGGACTTTGCGGTGAGAATCTTCTGACTCTTGAAATGGTCACTGAGCCGCACTGCAAACGTTCTGACCAATCTTCTGACTTACGCGATTCAGAGCCATGACTTATCTGTGCGACTCATCTCCCCTTCTGGAAATATTCTGTTTCCTTTAATTGCGGACCGTTACTCGTTTTGCGGGCGCAAATTGTGCCGTTGGTTGCGAGCGCAGATAGTGCCGTTAGTTGCGGGTCCCTCTAGTTATAAGCTGCGGCCGCCTAGGTTATTATTCACTTGCCCTTGCAATCTCCTCATCCCTAGCTGCGCCGTCTTCTTCCTCAATCCGAGCTTAGTTCCCCAATCCAATCTCCTCTTCGCAATGGCGCCCAAGGCAAAGCCATCTGACGATAAGCGCAGGATCTCCTGCAACTGGGAAGGATCCTGGGTGACGGAGGAAACTCTTGCGGATCTGGCCGAAGCTGGCTTCTTGCCGCCGAAGGAGGACGGCGTCTGGCGGGCGCCAGGCGATGAAATCGAACCGCGCCCCAAGCCCAACGAACTGGTAATGTTCGTGGAACACGTGGAGCGTGGATTCACGCCGCCAGGTTCTCCCTTCTTCCGCAATCTGCTGCAACGCCTAGGCCTCCGTCTTCACGACATCGGGCCCAACTCAATGCTCCAGGTGAGCAATTTTCATGTGTTGTGCGAGGACTATCTTGGCATAGCCCCCAACATCGATCTGTGGCAGGCCTCTTTCACCTGCAACAGCCAACTTGTCTCCAAGGGCGGCGCCTACGTTCAGGTCGGCGCCATCTCTCTTCAACGCCATCGAAACTCTGTTCTTCCCAAGCTGGCCCTGGCAAATCGGCCCAGGTCTTGGCAAAAATCCTTTTTCTACTGCCAAGATACTTCTCCGGAGGGCAAAACTCGTCTCCCCTCCTGGTCCAACACCACCTTCGTGCCTACCGAGGCACTGAAATCAAAACCTCGCGACTCGGCCATGCCCTTCATCAATGAGTCGCTGATCAAGGTCCGCGCCTTAATAGGTCATGGTCTTACTGGCCTTGATCTTCTCTCTTGCTGGACCAAATGGCGCGTCCAGCCCGTGAGTCCACGACAGCGATCTTTCCTTGAGTGCACAGGCACCTCTGCTGACGTCGATCGCATCAAGGCTGCGGACTGGAGGCCTGAGGATTGGGTGGAATTCATCACCCGTGTGACTGAGGAGAAGGACATCTCCTTTGACAAGTGATACGTCTCCAACGTATCCATAATTTCTGCTGTTCCATGCTTATATTATACCATTTGCTACATGTTTTATATACACTTCGTATCACTTTTATGCATTTTCTGGGACTAACCTATTAACAAGATGCCACAGTGCCAGTTCCCTGTTTTCTGCTTTTTTGGTTTCAGAAAGTTACTTCTGGAAATATTCTCGGAATTGCACGAAACAAAAGGCCAGGTCCCTATTTTTCCAGCACGTACACGGAGTCCGAAGGAGAGACAAAGATGAGCCACGAGGTGGCCAAACCACCAGGTGGCGCGGCAGTGGGCCCAGCCGCGCCTGGAGGTGGTTTGGGCCCCTCGGGGGTCCGCCGACATCGCCCCTTCGCCTATTTATTCCCGAGACGCGAAAACCCTAAAACACCGAGCCATTCATCCAGAACATATTCGCTGCCGCCGCCGTCGTCAACCCTAACTCGGGGGGTTTCTGAAGCTCTTCCCGGCACCCTGCCGGAGAGGGGAATCATCACCGGAGGGCTCTACATCGCCATGCCCGCCTCCGGAGTGATGCGTGAGTAGTTCATCCTTGGACTATGGGTCCATAGCAGTAGCTAGATGGTTGTCTTCTCCACTTGTGCCATCATGTTTAGATCTTGTGAGCTGCCTATCATGATCAAGATCATCTTATTGTAATGCTACATGTTGTGTTTGCTGGGATCTGACTTATATTGATACCTATGTGGAGCTGAATATTATTTTATCATGTCTATGTCATTTGTGATCTTGCATGCTCTCCGTTACTTGTTGAAGCCTTGGCCACGTGAATACTTGTAACTCCAAGAGGGGGTATTTATGCATGATAGTTGGGTTCAACCTCTATTTAACCTGGGATAGTGACAGCAAGTTCTAAGGTTGTAGATGTGTTGTTGCCACTAGGGGTAAAACAGCAATGCTTTATTCAAGGATGAATGTATTGTTTACATTACGCACATTACTTAATGCAATTGTCTGTTGCTTGCAACTTAATACTGGAAGGGGTACGGATGTTAACCGGAAAGTGGACTATTTAGGCATAGATGCATGCTGGATAGCGGTCTATGTACTTTGTCGTAATGACCAAATGAATCTCATAGTAGACACCACAGCTCACACATGCATGTTATATGCACTTATCAATTGTCAATTGCCCAGCTGTAATTTGTTTACCCAGCATGTTAGTTATCTTATTGGAGAGACACCACTAGTGAACTGTGGACCCCGGTCCATTCTTTTACATCTGAAATACAATCTACTGCAATCATTGTTCTCTACTGTTTTATGCAAACAAACATCATTTTCCATTCGATACGTTTAACCCTTTGTCTTCAGCAAGCCGGTGAGATTGACAATCTCACTGTTAAGTTGGGGCAAAGTAGTTTGATTGTGTTGTGCAGGTTCCACGTTGGCACCGGAATCCCTGGTGTTGCGCCGCACTACACTCCTCCACCAACACCTTCGAAGCAAACCTCGTTTTCCTACTGGTCCGATTAAACCTTGGTTTCATACTGAGGGAAAACTTACTGCTGCACTCATCATACCTTCCTCTTGGGGTTCCCAACTGACGTGTGACGTACAAGCAATTGTTTCTGGCACTATTAACCTAGAGCCACCAACAAGGTGGGGCTTGCCCCTTTCAGCGTTAACAACAAGCCTTTTGAGGTAACTCCTCTTCTCTGTCTTTTCGCCTTTGTAGTTGAGTCGCATTCCTTTCTTAATACTGCAACTTATATCTTCCTGATCCAGGCTGATGAGAATTACTGGTCGCTGCCTGCGACCGTCGCCGGCACTGCTACTCCCAAGCGTGCCACACGAAAGAAGTTGCTGCCCGCTCTAGAGGGCAGCGAAACTGCTGATATCCCCTCTGTCGCCTCTGCGGCCTCAGAAGGTGAAGAGACTGAACTGGACGAGGATGACAGTCCAGTGCCAGCCGCGAGCTCTGCTGCCGCGGCTGGACCAACTCCCCGTAGAGCCTCCAAGAGGCTATCTCGTGAGGAGCCAGAGCTTGATGCTCTGGAAAATCCTGAAGCCACGAAGTGCCGCAAGCCTGCTACGGGCGCGACCTCCTCCGCTGCCAGGCGTGTGTACAAACCCACCGCCTCAACTGAAGAAGATATGGGTCCCCATTCTGGTAATTTCTGCTGTCTTGACATTTTGAATGCTTATTCTTTTTCCTCTACTGACACGCAAACTTCTGCTCGTAGATTCTGGGACCCAAGGCCTGTCATCACCGTCAAGTGGCGAGCTTATGGCCTTTGTGAAGATGGCTCCAGAGTTAGTGACTTTCCTTGCGCTTATAATACTTTTATTCTGGTTTATGCGCCCCCTCTTCACACAATGCCCTTGTTTTTTGCAGAAGTGCGGCTAAATCCGCGGCTGAGCCTGGAGTTGTTTCTGAAACCGCGGTTGAGCCGCGTTTATCACCTGCGGCTCATACCGCCATGGTGGAGGGCGTGGCCACCACTGATGACTTGGCTGCGGCCTCTGTTCCTGACACAGCTACCCAAGAGGTGGCTCTGGAAGACGGAACAGATCCCCTTATGATCCAAGACGTGGAGAAGGTCAACCCTTCCTCCATAATTGCTGATGCGCCGGTGATTGAATCGCCAGCGGCTGATATCCTGCGGTCGCCAATTCTGCGTGCTGAGATTGCTTCCTCCTCCTCCATGAGCCGTGCTGAGAAACTGTCAGAGGCCATCATTGCCTCAAACGACAAGCAAGCCATGGAGCTCCGCAAGGCGCTGTCTGACCTGTCTGCGGCTTATAAGGTAAACTTCTGTCTCCACTTATCTGTCTCTAGCCCCCAAGGATCAAGTTTCTTCTTTGACTGTAAAGGGAGACTTGATGCTTCTCTTTTAGCTGTTGATATGTACTTACTAACTGATGTACTCTTTGTAGGAGGAACTAAGCTCCATAACAGCCGCAAGAGTCGCCTTGGAAAAGCAGTTGGGGGAGACTCCTTCTGAATTGGAGAGGCTGCGCGAGCTCCTTGGCCAGCGTGACGTTGAGCTGAAGAAGAGGGAAGCCAGGATGGGCGAGCTATCTGATGAAAGCTTCAAATTATCTGAACAAGCCAAAGCCACCGAGCTGCGGCTTAAAACGGTTGAAGAGAAGTTCCAAGAGAGGGTCCAGCAGCAGGACCTCCAAATCAGTGCTCAGAAAGACGCCATCGCTGTAGCCAACGAGGACGCAAGGCTCAAGGCTGTTGCCATTGGCGAGCTTGAGAAAAAGTTCAAAAAGTTTCTGATGCCCATAACCTTGTCCACGCCAAAGTTTGCATCATTGTCGGAGAATGACTCCCACGAAACAGGGGCAGTCACACTCGCGAAGAGAGTTCGTGTAAGGGGCTGAACACGACGTCAATCAACCCTCATCCGGCGCGGTTGGTGCTGCTCGTCGTGCCTGAGGAGGGACATCACAGCAGAGAGAGACACGGCGCGTACCCAGGTTCACGGCCCTCTTGTGGAGGTAAAACCGCTACGTCCTGCCTGTCTGTATTGCTGCTTGTAGAGGTTACAGTACAGCGTGCTTGCCGAGGGCACAGCTATGGCAATGGTGCATACAAGGGAGGGAAGCTACTGTCTTCTTCTCCCTTGCGCACAAGTAGCTAGACTAGGAGTCCAATGTTCGATCCCTTCGTTAGGGTGGTGCACCAGCTCCTTTTGCGCCTCCTCCCTGTCCTTGTGCAGCGGAGGGGCTACCACATGGCGACAACGGTCGGGAGCACGGTGCACCGCTGCTTGGGCGTCCATGAGCGCGGTCCATGGGCACAAAAGCTGAGGCCGCAGCAGAGAGGCCGCCGTCCATCCAGGACGGCCAGCTGCTGCCGCAGAGGAGCGGGGGAGTCCCCACGGTGACGTCGCGTTTGGCGCGTAGCGCCGGCCTGCTCCCTTATCACCAAAGAGGAAAGCATGGTGGTATGCGCCGTTGCCCCCGCTTTGTTGACTCCTTTATCACCAAAGTGGGACTGTAGCTCCGTCGTCACCCTGCGCAGAGGCGCGGTCACTCTGCGGCCGCTGCGGAAGCCATGTGCGCTCCGCAGAGCTTGCTTTACAGTGAAGGAACCCTCGCGTGGGCGGGAACGCCCTGTGGAGGATTCTGCGTTGACTTCCCCTCAGGGAAAGCTTCCTTGGAGAGGGGGCAGCGGAGTAGAGGCTCCACAGGCCTTAGCTGCCTCCTCAGGCTTCCGCGAGGCGATTCTGCCCCGCGGGCTCCCCAGGCTTGCAGACCCGGTCCTTAGCGAGATTCACTCGCCGAGTGTTGAGGGTTATAGAGGCCTGGCCCAGTACACCCTGGTTCTTACTGGGCTGACAGTAGCCCCCGGGCCCATGACGGGCACGACGCGGTCCAGGGGGCGCAGGCGAAGCGGCATGGGCCCAAAGTGTCCGGCCGGCCCGAGACACGTGGCGAGCGGTTGGTGCGCCTCGCTTCTCCGGAGGAGGTGGGCGTCGTGGCGGGACCCACGACGCCTCGGAAACCGCCCTGAGGTGATATAAAGGCTGCCGCGGCTGTTCCGGCAGCAGTTACGCTGCATTTACGCCCTTTCCTTCTTGCATACACCTCCGGTGCTCCACTGCTCCGGCGATTTCTGTTCTTCTCCGAGCTTTTCCGCCGCCCTTCCTTCGCGAGCCATGGGCCCCAAGAAGGGCAAGGCGGTGATGGTGGAGGCCTCCGCTGAAGCGCAGCGGGAGGAGGAGCTCGCGCCGGCTCTTATCGGCACTCGCGTCTCCACAGCGGAGGCGCTGGATAGGCTGAAGGTCCTCGTCGCCGGGAGGAATAATGAGCATGGCGCCAGCGGCGTCAAGGCGGCGCGCTTCGGCAAGCTGGCGGCGGGGTGGTATCCCATTTTCGTCCACACGCTGTTCACCGGCTTGGTGCCGCCGTTCTCTCCCTTCCTTGCGGAGGTGCTGTCTTTCTATCAAATCCAGCTCCTGCACCTCCACCCGAACTCCATCCTGATTCTCGCCATCTTCGCCTATCTCTGCGAGGCGTATCTGGGAGTGATGCCTTCCGTGGCCTTCTTCCGGAGCTTCTACGCGCTCCGCAACACGGCGCCTGGCGAGCGGTCTGGGTGCGTGTCCTTCCGCATCGCAGACGGGATGGGCGCCGTCTACATCCCCATGTCGTGGGATGGCGACAAGGCCGTCACGAGGGTGACGAAGAAGGTGGAGGACTTCCGCCAGAAGTGGGTTCTCGTCGACGCCAAGGAGCGGAACGCCTTCTTCGATGAGCCTGAGGCGCCACCGCTGAAGAACTCAAATTGGTCCAGCGAGAAGTTCCAGCACCAGAAGATTGCCCACTTGGTCTCGCGCATGAAGCTCGTCCGCAAGGCTGGCCTCACGGGGCAGATGGTCGCTGAGGACTTCGTGAGGCGGCGCATCGCCCCCCTCCAGGCGCACACGAAGCCGGTGTGGATGTACTCCGGCCCGGCAGACCCAATGCGCTTGCACCTCAGCGCCCACGCGCCAGACGACGTCGCCTCCATCTTAGGCACGCTCTTCATCGCCCCGGAGATCCCTGTTCCGGGCACTGAGCACCTGAGGCCCCTCCACCAGCTCACTCCAAAGAAGCGCCTCGCAGTTCTGGAGATGTGGGGACCCCGGATTAGGTATCCGAGATACCCGTTATGTTTCCTGCAACAATCCCATGATCAGTCTGTTGTTGCACATAACTCGAATTGGTATCACAGAACACCCATAAATACCGAATAAATTTACTTACTTGATTGAAGCCATAACTTCATCAGGTACTCGCAGCGGAAATCACCAAATCAACGTGGAGCCCAAGTCACTTGCCAACCCTACAGGCAGCTGACTGGGAAGCGCCCTAGTTCGCATTGACGTTATTGAAGTCTTCTTCTTCGAACTGTTCTTCTTCAAAATCTGGCTAAGACAATAGCCAGGGACGAAACCAATATGAGTACATTTGAATGTACTCGCAAACTACCCCCGAAATGAGCATGCACTACTCTTTTTATTGTTTAAATAAAACTTTCTTTACTTTGAAAACTCTATATCCTTGTTTAAAAGGGGAAGGACAGACTTTTGTTTGATAAAACTTTGTTTTGAAATCTCCATATCTTTACTGAAAAAGAAAGGAAGGCTTTAGATCTTTTCCATAAATCTGTTTTTGTAAGAAGTCTCCTTAAAACTTTTCCCCGAAAATACATCTTTGTTGAAAAAGGTAAGAAGTCTCTTTAATAAACATTTTCCCGGAAAATCACCATTTGTTTAATTCTCCAAAACTCCTCCTTTTTCGACCATAACCCTTCATGGTCATTCAATCCCAACAACCTCATACCAGCCCTTCGGTATAGTTGCCTAAAACATTTTCCATTTTCAAATCACAAAACTCTTCACTTCTCGACCATAGCCCGTCATGGTCAAATCATTCTCCAGCAACCTCATACCAGCCCGTCGGTAGAGTTGCAGATACAACACATCTCCATTTTATTTTCTTTTAAGACTTAAAAACTTTTCCAAAACTTGCACATGGTCAGAGGACAGCCTCCCAACTGTCCGTATCCGAGGACTCGGCTATTCGAATAGTTTTAACCCTCTGCAGAGGTAGCACGCTTTTCCCACACCCATCCGGTAACTCATCGTGTCAGCCACGTCCCGCCATACCAGGTGTATGCGAAGTTGAGCCACCGACCATAGCCTCTCATTTGCTCATGCTAGTACAGGATCCTTCCCATATGACACTTTCCATCGACACCCAGTCCAGTTTCCGTCAGAAACCCTAAGTGTGAGGACTCATAGTTTTGTCCGGCGGTTTATGGTGGAACCTTCTATCCTCCCCACCAACTTGTGTGAGGACCCGGGTCAGGGGGTAGGTCCTCGGACCATCCCCTCATGCATAACGGAGTCATCTCCGTCGATGAGGTATCCCATACTAATAAGAGCAAACTACCTGACTACGCCTTTTCCCATATGTGGTAAATGTGGTCGCACAGGGTAAGATTGGTCGTCATAGTACAAAGACACAATGTGCATTTTTCATAAACATCTCCATTCTCCATTCCTCCACTTCAGCACCGACATCTCGGCATTCCATATCCACACACAAGTATTTTCAAAGGAGTTTTGAGTAAACAATATTTTTCCCATCCTATAGTTTGAAAAAGAAATTCCAGCTAATATCTCCATATAGGGTGTCAAAATAATATACTTATAATTTGGAAAAGGGTTTTCAAAATCATAGCTTTTGTGGCAAACACCATATAAATAACTTTTGCTCTTTATAAGTAAAACATGTGAACCAAAATAGGTGTATATAAATGCAAGCTCAAGGATAGCTTGCCTTGCTCGGCAAAGGGAACTTGGTCTTGGTCTTCAGGTTCAGCAAATTCCCCTTCCTCAATAACTCCGTTCCAAAGACCACACCGGTAGCGTTTAGTTCCAGCGTCGCAAACATGAAAATAGAACAAGACTCAATAAGCAAACCAAACCTCAAGGGTATACAAACAAGTAACAATCCACAAGCATCGAACTAATCATTCAAGCAACAAACTAGGATCTACACTTACAAGGCATTATACCAATCAGGAGTATAACACCATACACATGTCAAAACAAAAGGGCACAAAGGCATCCTCTATTAAAGGTGCCTAACAAACATTTTTCCCTAAACAGGAAATACTCCAGACAAAGGTTAAGCCACCAATTAGTTTCTGTAGTTCAGAATATCTTACCAAACTAAGGTAGAGACATTAACCCGATACCCATGATAGTATTCAACTTAAGGGCAACCAAGTTTAACAAGCAATGTCTATCAAGCATCAGACAAGACAGAGGGCTATAGCAAACAAGTTTTACAATCACCACACTATTGTCTTTTACAAAGGTAGGGTTGAAGTAGTGATTAATCATCTTTTAGGGACTTCTACTAATCATGCAAGGCTAAGCACAGCAAACTTGAACAATCAGTAGCTAAATTATTAGTTTAAAGATTTATTTATCTCATTTTAATTTTCAAGAACACAAGCAAAGTTGAATATTTGTTGGAAACATCAAATTCATTTTAACAACACATGTTTACTCAAACAAGATTTGCACTACTCACAAATAGTAATAACATATATTAGCTTGCTTAACATCAGTAACACAGAAGTAGCAGTACCAAGACAATCAATAGTAGACACAAACCCCAATTTAAAGCATTTAATTTAATTCCTTTTTATTAGTGGCAGAAACAACACTTTCACTGAAAATTACACCTAGAGAGTTCTGTAAATCAAACAATCATGCAAACTTGGTTTGTGTTCTCTGCTACTATTAGAAACTACTCCAATTGAGTTTGGTCCAAAATTTCACTCATAGAAATTATGAAAAATGCTCAAAGAGCCTACTGGCTTAATCTAGAAATGCATGGAACTTGTGTTCTAGGCATCCAAATTACATGAGACAAATTCTTAGTGGAAGCTACTGTCAAGGGCTACCCAAAACAATTTGGTTCACAAATTTTGGATCAACACAACTCAAGTTATTATCACAAAGGTGATTCTGCCCAGTGGCAGAATCAGTAATTATCAAGGACGCACATTTTAATATTTTCCAGATCTGCAAGTTGTACATGGTTCTAAACTCATTGGGATACCACTATAAATTTTGGTTTGCACAGATATGGAGTTTAACTATTTTATTGTGAATTAAAGCTACAGACCAAAAACAGATCTGTGAGAAAAGAATAAACAGAAAAAGGAGAAACACTAAAAGCATCACCCAGCCTATTCTGTAACTCCTAAAATCATGAAAAACTAGGTACAGATACTCCTAAGCATACATAAGCCAACACAATTGGATTCAACTCATTTGGCCTTTTAAATCAAGCGCTAAAATTCATTTAGTACAGAAAAGCTTCTGTGGCAAACTTTTAACTGCTCTTGGCCTGTCAAATATTTTTGAGTGAGGCCAACCCCAATGGCTTAGTATTTTCATAACCTTTCCATAGCATTTTGGTTCATATTATTTGGACTCCTAGAACGAGAGATATAAATGTTTTCGTGAGGGTACAGAAAGGAATTTTTTTGTTTCGGATTTTTCTGCTGGAGGAAAAGTCAACAGAACGCATGCAGCCATGCTGCCGTTGATCTAAAGATCAACGGTCCTGGTGCTTCTTCAACCTCACGATGGACACACGCACAGGTGAGAGAGCTGGGCTGCTCGAACGAGCAGGGTGCTCACCGTGGGGTGGCTAGGAGTGGAAGGCGATGCTGCAGGGCGGCGGAGGAGGTCGAGGGCGTCCAGAGGGTGGCGGAGAAGTGGCCGATACGTCCTGGTTCGCTGGCACGGGAAGCTCACCGTGGCTGCGCTCCTCCGGCCTGGCGTCGAGCTTCTAGTGAACCTGGGGAAGAGAGAGCACGGGGGAGTGAGGTGCTGGCTAGAGAAGCTTGAAAGGTCAAAAATGGTGGGGCGGAGAGCGTCGGGGCAGCTGCAACCATCTCACGGCCGTGACGCGGCCGAGCACGAGCTTCTCGCTCGAGAGCGAGCGTCGCAGCCTGCTGCTACCCAAAACAGAGAGAGTGGAGTGGGGAGGCGAGTGAGGGCGGTGCGAGTGGGAGAGGGCTCGGGGTGCTCTTTTATGGGCAGAGGGGCGGGTGCACGGTGGTCTCGGTGTAGCAACGCGAGAGAGAGCGAGAGAGCAGGTGAGGGAAGGATAAATGAGGAGGCAGAGGAGCGGCTTCGGTGGGGACTTATCTCCTCCGCAGCGACAAGAGCGACGAGGAGAGGGGGGGGGGGGACTTATCTCCTCCGCAGCGACAAGAGCGACGAGAGAGGGGGGGGGGGGGTCCGGGCGGCGACGCAAGGGAGTGAGCGACAACGAGCTCTGGCGCCCTGCAACGCCACTGTGGCGACAGGAGAGATGACCAAATTACAAACGCCCCTTGTACTTCTTTTCCAGTTTACACTTTAGTCCTTTCCTGTTTTCTTTTTAAAACCAGTACACTTTAGGGATTTTATTGGAGCAGTAAAACATTTTAGAAAACTTTGAAAATATTCATGTAGCCTCCCATATACATGTAGAAGCTCCACAAAATTTGATATTTGAAAATAAAAAATTTTGAACAATATTTGTTCATAGGGATTTAAATATGGCACTTTTCTTAAATATTATTTATAATCCTTTAGAATTTTAAATCAAGTTCGAAATATTATTTTCGAACCATTGGAACTTCCTTGACAAATATATCCACTTCAAATAGTTTTTTATTTTCAGAGAGAAAATATTTGTCTGAAGGAAATAGATAGTTAAGTAGAGAAAATTATTTATTAAGCTCATTTCTTTAAATCATGATCTTAATTTCCATTTGTTGAGTAATTGGAGGAGTTTGTTTTAAATTAAACCACATTCCAAATTTGTGGTCAAGTTTGTTTATCTTCGTATTAAGCACAATTGAGGAATTTATCCTCACAAGCAACAAACACAACAATATCAACATCACAACTAAGATCACACAAATCAAACAACAAGTCACACAACATAAACAACAAGTCACACAAGGTCCAACACAGCAATGGGAAGCAAAACACAATCATCAGTGAAACATTTCAAAAAGTTTTTGTTGTTCTGAAATTTGGGTCTTGGAAACAAATTTTCCTTAGTTCAAAATTTGGGATGTGACAGGAGATGATGCCGACGTTCACGCCAGAGGGCTTGGAGGGAGAAGAGGCGAAGGGGGCTGCGGCGCCTGTGGTGGAGGAAGACTTGTTTGGCGAGTCCTCTGCTGCTTCAGACGCCGAAGCTGACGCCGCCACAGGAGGAGTCAACCCCTCGTCAGGGGAGGCGAGCTCTTCAAAGCAGGCGGCCCCTGAGGAGGAGATCCTGGAGATATCGTCCGATGTGGACGAGGATTTTGTGGTGGCCCCGTCACGACGGGCCACAGAAGAAGAAGACGAAGACGGAGACGATAGCGGCCCGGAGGCCGCGGCAAAGCGGTGCGAGCCCCGCACCAAGGCCATCCACGACAGGGCCGCCAGAAGCCTGGAGAGCACTCCTCTTAAGAGGAAAGCTGAGGCGGCCCCTGAGGAGCCCAGCGCTGGAGCCTCATCAGGCCTGTGGCGCTCTGCCAACAAGGTGTGGGTGGACACCCGCGCCAAGCCATCTGGGTGAGTACTGTTTCTTCTTGACTCGTTCTTGCTTATCGAGAGTTCTTGCCTTTCTCGAGGATCTCACTGTCTTGATTATCAGGGGTCTGGTTCATGCGAAGCGCCGCCGACTCCGCAAGGCTGCGGACGTGCGGCGCGCGCTACGCCCGTTGTTGAGGGGCCTACAGCGCCCCTTGGAGAAGAGACTGAGGAGCCCGTGGTGACAGTCACCACGGGCCGGCTGTTGACGAGGCCATGAGGCCTGTGGGGGAGACGCCCCTTGAAGAAGCAACTGCCTCGCCACCTCCTGCCGAGAGTCAGATTGAGGAGGCGGTGAAGGCTCCGTCGCCGCCGCGCCCTGATGCTCCACTGGAGCCCCCAGAGACACCCGCCGTGGAGACGGCGGGGACCAGCACACAGGCGCCGGGAGGCGCCGACGCGAGATGGAGGAGGGAACTCCTCCGCCGCCCCCTCCAAATTCCGAGCCTGAGGGGGAGGCCACTTCTTCTGAGGCCGCAGCAGGCGAGGCTGCGGTTGAGCCACTGGTGGCTAGGCCTCCCTCGCCAGCCCCCGAGGCCCACGAGGAGGTCGTCGTGGAGAACAACGACGCACAAGACGGTGGGGGCCCGCTCCTGGGCCCCGTGTTGACCCTGGTCCAAGCACTGTGCTTTCAGCACCAGAGGCTGGCGCTGGGGTGGAGGACGCTGCGCCACGTGAGGGCTCTTGGGCCTTGGTCTTGAGCGACCGGAGCCGGAGCAGCGCGTGCCGCCAAGCTGCCCTCCGTTTGGTGAGGGGCACCCTAGACGGGCTAGAACCCAACTTGCCCTTGAGGAGGCGGAGCTTGGCAGGAGGTACGACGCCCTTGCTGCTGACTGGGCCCGCTTCTTCGAAGTCAGGCGGCGGAGTGGCCCTGACGACCAAGCCTTCAGGCGCAGCGCGACGAGGCGACGCGGCAGGCCCAGGAGATCCGCGAGAACGCGGAGCGCGAGGCGCAAGGGCCTTGGCGCCGGTCCAGGCGGAACGCAAGGCGGCTGCAGAGGATCGGGAGGCGGCTGTGGCGGAGCGCCAGGCTGCAGCCTCCGACCGAGCGGCTATCGAGACCTCCCTCGCCGACCAGCGCAAGGAGCTGGCCAGCCGCGAGGAGAAGATAATTTCTGAAGCTGAGGTGGTGAGGAAGTCTCTGGAGCAGCATCGTCTGTCGCTGGAGGCTCGCGAGCAGGCCATGACGACACGCGAAGCTGAGGTGCTCAAGCGTGAGGAGAAACTGGAGCAGGCGGAAACAGACATGAACAGAACGTGAGGCCTTGGAGTCCCGCGAGAGCAGCTTGGCTGAGGCCATGGGCAAGCACGACAAGGAGGTGGAGCGGCACCGGGAGCTTGTGGAGAAGGCCAACCAAAGCTTGCCGAGAAGAAAAAGGAGGCGGAGGCGGAGGCCCTCACCAAGCAAAAAGAGTACCGCACTGCTGTCACACAGGCCGTCTCCCGGGAGTATGCTGGGAAGTTCAAGAAGCAGGAGGACGGCTTCCAGAAAAAGCGCAGAGAGCTCGGCAAGCGCATTCGCCAGCTGGAGGAGTGGAACGCCAACTTGAAATCCTCGCTGAAGCGCGCCAAGGACGCTAATCTCCGCACGGAACAGGCCCTCGAGCGCTCGGAGCAGGACCTCACAGCCCTGATGGCAGACATGCAGGAGCTGAATGCGCAGGTGGCCCCTGTTGTGGAGAGGGTCGAGGAGGCTGAGCAGAGCGCGGTGGCGGCACGGGTCTTGACGCAGCAGCGGGAGCGTATGTTCCGATCTTTGGTGACGCGCGGGAACGCTCTTGCTGCGAAGCTGGGGGTGGATGCTCCTGCCGTCCCCGTCCACGGGAACGCCGACGTCGCCACGTATCTGACCTACTTCGACCAGCTCTTCTCCGTCCTTGAGGGCCCTGTGGCGGAACTCGACGATGTTGTCGACGAGGAGTGCCGCAAGCTCCTGCTGGTGGCGGTCGAGCGCGTCTTCGTCAACCTCAAGCGCCTATATCCATGCTTCGACTTCGAGTCCGTGACCGAGCCCATGGGGATGCTCAGATCGAGACGCGCCTCTTCAACTCGCTGCGGGAGGAGATCAACGACTATGTCAACCGCTTCAAGAGGGTCGCTGAAGAGCCGGCCTCTGGCGAGGAGGAAGACGTCGAGGAGGAAGGCGCGGAGGAAGATGACGCTGAGGAGGATGAGGCCGCCAAGACTTCTGCTTAAGCTGCTCCTGCCACAAGTCGCGCCTGAGGCGCAAGTTATCTTTGTTTAAAGACTTTGTTTCATTTGTGATGGTCTGTAAAACACTTTATTGTGCTGCAATGTGTGTGCCCCTCGACGGGCATTTTATCCCTATTCCATGCCTTTTTCGCTTTACGTCGTCAGGACCCGTCTCTTAGCGCTATGACTCCGCCACTACGGTATGCCAGAGCAATGACTCAGCAAGGCCGGGGGGTGTTTAAGGCTTAGAGAGGTAAGAGCTCTCGAGTCGCGATGCTCGAGGGCTCCCCTTTGACGCTCAAGCAGTCCATGAAATGCGAAGGAGAAAATACCCGCCCGAGGGACGGAAGTTGCTCGTGAGAGGAAAAACACAACGCCTGAGGTGTAAGCGCAGGACTTAGCTTAGCGAGGTTCTGGCCTCGTGGAGGGCGTTGATTTCCCTGAAGGTGTGCTTCCCTCTTTGGGTCTGGAGCGTGACTCCACGAGCCTTGGGGGGACTCTTGTTCCCTGTGTAGGTTAGAGGCGGAACCAAAGCAAAACATGGTAGAGAAACTCATGCGCGCTTATAGGTTTCCTCATGGGTGCCTCGCGAGGAGAGTAAGTACCAAAGGTCCTTAGGTGAGGTGGCAGGTTTGGGAGCAAGCCCCTGGGCCAGAGCTCTTTGGTGAGGTAACAGGCGTGAGAGCGTGCTCACGTGTTAGAGCTCGGATCCTTTTGGATTTTGCGGTGCTGCTGGGATGCTCCCGAGGCACAGTCACCGTACTCAGCCCCCGCTCGCGAGGTGCGCAAGGGGAAAGATATGAGCGCGAATGAAAACACAGAGTAATGAGAACTAAAACTCACCCCCAAAATATTACATAGCGGCGCCGCAGCGCAATGTTTCACTAGGAAACGAATTGGTTCGTTACACTTGGGCTTGCCAAGATAAAGTTTCCATGTCGAGGCATGGGGACCACATTCAGTGGCTGAGACTCTTCACGGCCTGCGGCGGCACGTTACAGGAAGAGCTCAGAGGGACTGGCCCTCAGAGAGAGAAGCTTTTGTGAAGCTTGGAGGTGAAGCTGTGCGCTTTCCTCTAGAGACAAAAAATGCCTGGTGTGATAGAGATCACGGGTAGAACTTGCGTAGATGCGCGATGTTCCAAGGGTTCTTGACCGGGATGCCGTCCTCCGTCTCGAGGCGCACCGCACCAGGTCTGGCGACATGCGCGACCCTGTAGGGGCCTTCCCACATGGGCGAGAGCTTGTGGAGACCTTCCCTGGAGAGGATCCTCCTGAGGACAAGGTCGCCTGTCTCGAGAGTGCGCGGACGTATGTGGCGGCTGTGGTAGCGTCGCAGGTCTTGCTGGTACTTTGCCGCTCTGAGGGCGGCTCGGCGGCGCAACCCGTCGAGGAACAGCAGGTCGTCGTTGTGGAGGTCTTCTTGATTGTCCTCATTGAAGGCAAGGACCCTTGCGGACCCGTGCTTGATCTCTGTGGGGAGGACTGCTTCGGCTCCATACACCAGGGCGAATGGCGTCTCACCAGTGGGCTTTGTAGGGTTCGTGCGGATGGACCAGAGCACGGAGGGGAGCTCATCGATCCAGCCCTTGCCATAGCCCTTGAGGCGGTTGAAACTTCTCGTCTTGAGGCCCTTGAGGACCTCAGCATTTGCTCGCTCGGCTTGACCATTGCTCTGTGGGTGAGCTACCGAGGCGAAACAGAGCTTGGTGCCGAGGCTCTCGCAGTAAGCCCTGAAGATGCCGCTGGTGAACTGTGAGCCATTGTCGGTGATGATGCGGTTTGGCACACCAAAGCGGCAGACCAGGCCTCTGATGAACTTCACGGCTGCCCTGGCTGGGATGGTGCGCACCGCTTCAACCTCTGCCCATTTGGTGAACTTGTCAACAGCCACGAAGAGGAAGCGGTAGCCCCCTTGCGATCTCGGGAAGGGTCCCAAGATGTCCAGCCCCCAGACCGCGAACGGCCAGGAGAGCGGGATGGTCTGGAGTCCCAGTGCAGGCTGATGGACTTGCTTGGCGTGGAACTGGCATGCATCGCAAGACTGAACGATGGTGACGGCATCTTGAAGCACTTGAGGCCAGTAGAAACCGCTCCTGAAGACCTTGCCAGCGAGGGTGCGCGCGCAGGAATGGTGGCCGCACTCTCCACTGTGTATGTCCCTGAGGAGCATGCGTCCTTCCTCAGGAGGCACACACTTGAGGGCAATGCCATTTGGGCGCTTGCGGTATAGGTCTCCCTCAAGGATGTAATAGGATTTCGCTTGTCGAGCGACTCGTTCTGCCTCTGCGTCTTCCTCGGGAAGGACTCCTTTTAGCAAGTAGTCCTTGAGCTCGTCAACCCAGCCTGTTTCTTGGTGCACCATGGTTAGCATCAGACGCTCCCCTGAGGATGGGCCACAGTTGGGTGCGCCACCTGTGGGAGGTGGTGGGAGTACTTCGTCTGTGCTTGTAGCTGGTGCTTGCAGCGGCTGCTTTATGGACGCCTTGGAGAGCCTCTCTTCAAAGACACCTGCGGGCTGGGCCTCCCTTCGCGATGCGCGCTTGGCGATGTCATCTGCTTCCTGGTTCTCCTTGCGCGGGATGTGCATGAGCTCCATGCCCCTGAAGTGCTTCTCGAGCTTGCGGACCTCTTCAAGGTAGGCAGCCATATGGCTGTCTTTAGGGGTGTAGCTCTTGTTGGAGAAGTTGACCAGGAGCTGGGAGTCGCCTTTGATGAGTAGGTGCTTGACACCGAGGGCAATGGCAGCTCTGAGCCCGGCGAGGAGGCCTTCATATTCAGCGATGTTGTTGGAGATCTTGTCCATCGTGAAACACAACTGGATGGCATAGTGGAGCTTGTCGCCTTTAGGTGAGGTCAGGACAACGCCAGCGCCTCCGTTGCGGCAGGAGAAAGCTCCATCGAAGTGCATGGTCCAGTGGCTTGGCGTTGTATCTCCAGGCGGTAGTTTCTGCTTCAGGAGGCTCTTCAGGAGTTGGGTCTGTCCATTCGGCGACAAAATCTGCCAGTGCTCTTCCTTTGATGACCCTTGTGGTGTCAAAACGCAAGTTGAAAGGCTGCAGCTCGATGTTCCACCCTGCTACGCGATCAGTGGCGTTGGGGTTGCGCAGGATTTGCTCCAGAGGGAATGATGTGACCACCGTGACAGGGTGGCCCTGGAAGTAGTGGCGCAGCTTTCTGGAGGCGATGAGCAGGGCGAGAAGGAGCTTCTGCTGCGTAGGGTACCGCTCGCGAGCATCTCTTAGCACAGTACTGACATAGTAGACTGGATGCTCGACAAGGGTTGTGGAGGGTGACGCGGCGTTGGCTCCCTCGAGGACTCCTCAGGCCCTTTGGCGAGGTTTCCTTGTGGAGGAGTCTCAGCAGGGGTGCCTGTAGTAGGCTCGACAGCTGGCTGTGGGTCTGGCTCTGGGCCTGGAGGGACTTTTTCCTTGTCGGGAGGCTCTGGACTTGGAGTGGCAGCACTTTTCTTGGGGAGGACTGGCTCTTCTCTTTCGACCACCAGGACGGCGCTTGCGGTTTGTGGAGTGGCTGCAAGGTACAGCTTTAGATGCTCGCCCGTCCTGGGGGCTACCATAACTGGTGCGCTAGCCAAGTACTTCTTCAAGTCCTCAAATGCCTTGTCTGCCTCTGGAGTCCACTTGAAGGTGCCGGACTTCTTCATGATCTTGAAAAATGGCAGGGCCCTCTCGCCAAACTTGGAGATGAAGCGGCCCAAGCTGGCCATGCACCCAGCTAGGCGCTGCATGTCCTTGAGGCGGCGAGGTGGCTGCATTTCTTCTATGGCCTTGATCTTGTCAGGGTTTGCTTCTATGCCGCGATGGGACACGAGGAACCCGAGGAGTTTGCCTGAAGGTACCCCGAAGACGCACTTGGCGGGGTTTAGCTTGATGTTCACCTTGCGCAGGCTGGCGAAGGTCTCCTCGAGGTCCTTCAAGAGAGTGTCTCCCTCGCGAGACTTGACTACGATGTCGTCAACATATGCCTCTGCATTTCTTCCCATCTGAGCCCCCAGGGCGATCCTCATGAGCCTCTGGAAGGTGGCGCCGGCGTTCTTCAACCCGAAGGGCATGCAAGTGTAGCAATACACGCCACAGGGGGTGAGGAACGCTGTTTTCTCCTCGTCCTCTTTAGCCATTTTGATCTGGTGGTAGCCTGAGAAGGCGTCCAGAAAACAGAGGAGATCACAGCCGGCTGTGGAGTCCACGATCTGATCAATCCTTGGCATGGGGTATGGGTCCTTGGGGCAGGCTTTATTTACATCAGTGTAATCGATGCAGAGCCGGCCTCCCCCATTGGGTTTTGGGACAACCACGCCATTAGAGACCCAGGTGGGGTGGGCAACTTCTCGAATAATGTCTGCTGCTTTTAGCTTTTCTACTTCTTTGATGATGAAGGCTTGCTTCTCAGGGGCTTGTTTCCGTGCTTCTGCTTGACGGGGCGTGCGTTGGACACACAGCTAAGTGGTGCTCGATCACCTCCCTTGGTACGCCGGACATTTCTGACGGAGTCCATGCGAACATGTCAGAATTTGCCCGAAGGAAGGCGACGAGCGCGCTTTCCTATTTGGGAGGCAAGCCAGCGCCTATGGTGACGCTAGCCCCCGAGCCCTCAGCCCCCGAATCGCTGGTGCTCAGCGACACCTTCTTTGTAGCGGCCTGCTCCTGAGAGAACAGCTGCTTCTTCTTCTTGGGCCTCGCGAGGGGCTCCAGGTCTTCGTCAGCAGGGAACGCCATGGCAGCGGCTTTGTAGGCGAGCTCGACAGCGCGTGTAGCGTCCTGTACGTGACCATGGATGGTGATGGTGCCGCCGCTGCCAGGGATCTTGACCATGTTGTAGGCGTGATGCGTGACGGCCATGAACTTCGCGAGGGCGGGGTAGCCGAGGATGGCGTTGTAGGGCAGGCCAATGTGCGCGACGTCGAAGTCGATGAGCTCGGTGCGATAGTTTTGCTGCGTGCCAAAGGTGACTGCAAGCCTCACTTGCCCCAGAGGCGAGATTGAGCCGCTGGTGACCCCTGTGAAGGGCCTGGAGGGCATAAGCCACTCGTAGGGCACTTGAAGCGTCTCAAAGGTCTCGACAGAGATGACGTTCAGGCCTGCACCCCCATCAATGAGCGTTTTGCCGACGGCGATATTGTTGATGGTGGGGGTGCACACCAGCGGGAGGGTGCCTACAGTCTTGGTCGACTTGGGGTGGTCCTTGGCGTCGAAGGCGATGGTGTACTGAGACCACTTGAGGGGACGCGATGTCTCCACCCCAGGCAGCGCTGCGTTGAGCTCGCGGGCGAACTGCTTGAACTGATTGTTGGACTTGGGCGCCTGAGCCCCGCCGAGGATGCACGCCATGGCGCCTCTAGGGGCCTGGTAGCCCCCAGGCTCCTCGTCAGGGAGGTTGTTGTTCTTCTCAGCGGCGTTGGCCTGAGTCCCTTGAGGCTTCTGGTAGCCACCTTTGCGTCCGCCCTTGCGGTAGTTACGGCCTCTGCCGCGACCACCGCTGCCTTCTTCCTGCTCGCGCTTCTTGCTCAGCTGCTTGAGGTCGTAGCAGTTCTCTGTCGCGTGGCCGCGCCTGTTGTGGTAGATGCAGAAGGGACGGTTGTCCATCTTCTTCTCGCCATCCTCTGCAGAGTCCTCTCGAGCGTGCTTAGCGCCGGGCTCAGCAGCCAGCACAGCAGTAGGCTTGCGCTTGGTCTCGTCACGCTTCTTGTGGGCCTTGGATCCCTCTGGGGGTCGTCTGCAGAGGCCACCTTGGTGAAGAGGAGACCCTCTTCAGCCTTGGCACACTTGTCTGCGATGTCGAAGAGCTTCACGACAGAGGAGAGGGTATCGTGAATGCCGAGCTTCTCAAGCATCCTGCGGTTGGTGACGCCCTCTCTGAAGGCAGCAATGACGTGCGAGTCAGGGATGTTGGGGATTTTGTTGCGGACTTGGCTGAAGCGCTGGATGTACTTGCGGAGAGTCTCGCCAGACTTCTGGCGTACGGCGCGCAGGTCGTTGTAGGTGAGGGCGCGCTCGTACGTGCCCTTGAAGTTCGCGACGAACTGCTTGCAGAGGTCCTCCCAGGAGTCGATGGAGTCCTCAGGGAGGTTCAGGAGCCACGACAGGGCAGAGTCCCTGAGGGCGTGCGAGAACCAGTTCGCCATGACCTTGTCGTCTCCTCCCGCAGCTTGGATGGAGGTGGTGTAGAGCTGCAGGAACTCGATGGGGTTGTTCGTGCCATCGTAGCCCTTGGGGAGGTCTGGCCTGAACTTCTGCGGCCAGACGACGCGGCGCAGGTTGCGGGTGAAGGCCGTGCAGCCTGTGGCGTACGTGGCCACGCCGCCCTGGAGAGCTCTGCGGTTTTGGCGCCCGGCCTGGCCAATTTCCTCGACGATGCGCTTCTGGAGGTCCCGCTGGCGCTCCATCTCCACCCGCGCGTCCGGCGGCGTCCGCTGCACGATTTGACAATCATGCGGCGAGGACGCGTGAGAGGCGGCTTTGTTTGCCGCAGCCGGAGGTGGTCCTGGCGGAGGCGGAGGCGCTCCATGCGCGGCGGTGCCTGCGCGCCCGGAGTTGTGGTGCACCAGGGAGCGCGAAGGTGCTGGAACCGCGCGCGGCGCAGCCGCGATGTCGACGAGGTGCTGGAGACGGCCAAGCCAGTTGTCGTGCGCCTCGGCGGTGGGGCGGTAGCGGAAGAGCTCTGCTGCCATGAGCAGCGCAGTGTTTGGGCTGGGCGCCGGGCGTCCAAGCGTGGACGCGCTTTGGCGCCGAGATGGATGCGAGGACTCAGCGTCCTCGCTGTGCTCGTGGTCGACGTCTTCGTCGTAGCGGTCGTCCTCATCCTCGGGGTGCTCCACGCGTGGCTCCGCAGTAGTGCGCCCCGAAGCGCGGTTGGTGCGCGGACGGCCGCGTGGCCTGGTGGTGTGGACGACGGGCTCGGTCTCAGCTGCCTGACGCGCGCCGGTTGGCGCGAGCAGCGCGAGTGTCCGCCATGGCGCAGAGGTCGATGGAGGTTGAATGCGCGCCTCAGCCCCCTACCTGGCGCGCCAATTGTCGGAGAATGACTCCCACGAAACAGGGGCAGTCACACTCGCGAAGAGAGTTCGTGTAAGGGGCTGAACACGACGTCAATCAACCCTCATCCGGCGCGGCGACGCTGCTCGTCGTGCCTGAGGAGGGACATCACGGCAGAGAGAGACACGGCGCGTACCCAGGTTCACGGCCCTCTTGTGGAGGTAAAACCGCTACGTCCTGCCTGTCTGTATTGCTGCTTGTAGAGGTTACAGTACAGCGTGCTTGCCGAGGGCACAGCTTGGCAATGGGCGTACAAGGGGAGGGAAACTACTGTCTTCTTCTCCCTTGCGCGCAAGTAGCTAGACTAGGAGTAAAATGTGTTCGATCCCCTCTTAGGGTGGTGCACCAGCTCCTTTTATAGGCGCCCCGGGCCTCCTCCCTGTCCTTGTGCAGCGGAGGGGCTACCACATGGCGACAACGGTCGGGAGCACGGTGCACCGCTGCTTGGGCGTCCATGAGCGCGGTCCATGGGCACAAAAGCTGAGGCCGCAGCAGAGAGGCCGCCGTCCATCCAGGACGGCCAGCTGCTGCCGCAGAGGAGCGGGGGAGTCCCCACGGTGACGTCGCGTTTGGCGCGTAGCGCCGGCCTGCTCCCTTATCACCAAAGAGGAAAGCTTGGTGGTCTGCGCCGTTGCCCCTGCTTTGTTGACTCCTTTATCACCAAAGTGGGACTGTAGCTCCGTCGTCACCCTGCGCAGAGGCGCGGTCACTCTGCGGCCGCTGCGGAAGCCATGTGCGCTCCGCAGAGCTTGCTTTACAGTGAAGGAACCCTCGCGTGGGCGGGAACGCCCTGTGGAGGATTCTGCGTTGACTTCCCTCAGGGAAAGCTTCCTTGGAGAGGGGGCAGCGGAGTAGAGGCTCCACAGGCCTTAGCTGCCTCCTCAGGCCTCCGCGAGGCGATTCTGCCCCGCGGGCTCCCCAGGCTTGCAGACCTGGTCCTTAGCGAGATTCACTCGCCGAGTGTTGAGGGTTATAGAGGCCTGGCCCAGTACACCCTGGTTCTTACTGGGCTGACAATCATGACTCAAGAGTTAACTGGTATGTGTTGCGACTCATATCTGCATCTGTTTTCTCTACTATCTTTGCCTGTATATTGTAGAGCTGACGGAGACATCCCTCGATGTAGGTGAAGATGCCGCGTTGCAGCGCGGCAGTACTCAAGAACAGCTGGAGTATATCCGTGAGTTTTCGCTAAAAGCTTGCGATGCCATGAGATCGCTGTCCACCTGTCTTCTGCCGAAAAAGCCTGCTCCTGCTGATGCTGAGGGACTTTTGAAGAGACCGCTCAAGGCGCCTCAATATTTTTTGGACTGGAAAGAATCCTCAGCTCGCACCGGTG
The DNA here is from genome assembly GCA_947311845.1 of Poa pratensis. Taxonomy (NCBI): domain Eukaryota; kingdom Viridiplantae; phylum Streptophyta; class Magnoliopsida; order Poales; family Poaceae; genus Poa; species Poa pratensis. The sequence continues at coordinate 39,767,760 of CAMZMU010000047.1, forward strand.
CGGCTCATGTTCTTGCTTTGTGTCGCACCCCGATCCAGATGATCGAGTCACCCCATATACAGTCCCAGAAACACTGGATATATGACAGCTTGATAAACAAAGGCAAAACCAAATATATTCATAAGGCTTCGAGTTTGCACAAATACAAGGTTACAACACGGGTGAGGCTCCAGCTTTTGCGCAACAGGCGCACACAACAGTATGTACATTATTTTTCTAACATCGAGCCTCTAGCGGAAGTCGTAGCGGAAGCGAAGATAGTAGCGTGGCGATAGCGGCCTTATTCCACAGGGTCCTGCCTGGGACACGGGTTCCTAGTTCTCATAGAGCGGGTACTCGGCGACTGGTTCAGCAGGGTCTGGCCACATGAAAAGCCAGGTAAGTACTTGAAGTACTCGCAAGACATCAGCCCAAAAACAACCAAAGTCTATCTATATGGCATGGCATGGTTCAGAAAGTATCATGGCAGGAGTTCGGGTGCGAGGGAGAGTCCAAGCTTAACGGTTGGACAAAACTTACCTACTTACCTTAGTAGGGATATTTTCATGTCATCAAGTGAGATCACATTTCCCACTCAACAACTCGTAACCACAACTAGGCTACCAAGCCACTAGCCAACTCTGGCTTAATTCACAACTTCTCGAGTCCTTAGCCAACTCTGGCTGGACTTCCAATAATTCCTGAGTTCGTTGGGTCTTAATTTATTTCTCCAAGTTCGACTGGACTGACTCATAGTGTGACTTGACCCAAACGTCGTCCCATAACCCAGGGACAAGGCTAGACATCCAGATTTACACTCTCGAGAGGTTGCAACTTTTATCCACACGCTGAAGTCTAGGCTTGTACCGCCGGTACCGAAGTACTAGAACCAACCATGGCGGACAGCACAAACCCATACTTCCACAGACATTTACTCTACCAAGACACTCCCTGTATAGCCACCGACATAACTCTATGCCTTATGCAGAAGTGAATCCGGCACGTCCCCAACCCATGAGCGACGCCTAGCTCCGGAACCTTCGCAAGCCTAGCCCCGACCAACTATGGTAACCGACTAGACTTGCCAAAGAGGTGGCATCAAAGGAGGTTGATAAAATACCCGGCCATGGTCCGCCCACACGGACGACGCATGGTTGTGCTGGTTGTGTTTGGTGAGTGGCACTACGTGACTCAATCTAGTCGAGGGAGGTGATTATCTTCTTAGTCATTTTGTTTGATTACAGACATCAACATTAACAAAGTAACACAAGGTAACCATATAACAATAACAGCATAGAACAAATATATCACTTGCAGGTAACATAACAATAATAATACCCAGTGACTATGGCGGTTCCTCCAGCCGGTGTCACCAGGGGTTAGTGTTCACAGAATAAATAACATAGTGTTTCAAACGGATAACCGTGGCGGTTCCTCCAGCCGGTGGTCACCGTAAAGAATGAACCGAAAAGCACTCATAGAAGTGAGAGAGCATCCATTCCACTCGAGGGTTATTCGACGTGGTGTCAGCAATCTCGGCAAAAAGAACCAAATGGAAAGTCAGCGTCCCAAGCGTCGCAGTCCAGGTGGCTTACGCCAACCACGTTTGACGGAGGGACAAGAAGCAAATAACTCTTTTGGCAAATGCCCCCAACTCCGAGGATCATAAGACGACATTCGTCCGCTCCTCACCTCGGCGAAGAGTAAAAAGGCAAACAAAGCCCCGCAAGCGCGAGACGCACAGTTGTAATATTTCCCCCATTCCTTCGACTGCGGCGGTTCCTCCGGCCATTGTCTAGGGGACGGGAGTGATGCACAGATAAGCAACTATAAGGTAGTGCAACAATTTAAAATGCAATAAGGCATGTGAGGTGCAACAGATATTAATTCAACAGTCAAAATGTTTCCTAAGTTCGACCAAGTTTGAAATTGGGTTGGTGGCTTGCCTTCGGGTTCAGAGACAACTCCTACTCCGTCGGAGAGGTTCGAATCTATCCAAACAAGACAAACATGCATCAAACTCCCTCCTAAATTATTTAAATAAATGCCAAAAAAGTAAATTCCAAATAATTCTTTTCTGGTTCCATTTGAAAGAGAAAATTCAAACAAAGCCAACAAAATTGGTTTCATATTTTTCTGACCATTTTTCAGAGAGATATTGCAATTCAAAGTTTGGTTTAATTTCTGCCCTTTTTTTAACAGAAAAATAAAACAGAAAAACGGTTCAGGAAATGATTAAAAATCTGACTAATGGGTCCCACATGTCATAGACACTACTCGAAACGTTATTCCGCGCGGGAAAGAAGAAGAACAGGGCGCCGTCTCCGGCGAACTCACCGGCGGCGGTTCCAGGGAGCTAGGGCGACGGGGAGGTGAGGGAGAGGAAGCAGAACGTCTCGGGGAGGCCTGCCGCAGCTAGTTCGAGCACCCACGCTTGACGGGGAGGTCGGGATGGAGCGGAGCTTCTCCTCCCGCGGCTCCGGCGATCTGTCGATGATGGATACGACGGCTCCGGCCACCGTTCACCCTGGCGAGCACGGCATCGTCACCGTGGTGCTCTGTGGAGCGTCTGGGTGGAAGGAATCGATCAGGAGAGGGCTAGGGTGGTCGAATCGAGGTGGGGGCAGTGCGGCTCGGGCTAGCTCGCCGCCGGCGATGTGGTGCTCAGCTGGCTCGGGAACTGCGTGGGAGAAGGATTGGGAGGGCAGGGGAGGTGGTGCGGTGCTCAGTGGTGGCCGGGGTGCCCTTCTTATAGCTCCCCGCGAGGTGGCCGCCATTGATGGCACGGCGAGGTGTCGTTCACGGCGTGGTGGCGCAGTGGACGGTGCGTCGCGAAACCGGTGGCACAGGAGACGCACGCGGCACAGGAGGAAGCGAGTGGATGAGCTCGGGGCGGCTGGGTCGCTGACGAGCGGGGCCCCGGCGGCGCTGTGCTGGACGGCGCGTCGGCTAGCGGTCCGGGCGCGTGCGGAATCCTCCTCCGGCGATGCGTGGTGGCCAGGAGGTTCAGGGAGAGGAGGGGAGCACGCTGGGCGTGGTGTGGGGCGCGGGGAAGCTGAACGGCGACGACCAAAACGTGGCGGCGCCGTCTGGCTCGGTCTCGCCGGCGGTGATCACCGTTCTGGCTATGCCAGAAGCGGCAAGTGGACGTTTCTCTCAGCTCCGATATCCAAATGAGGTGGGGTTTTCACCACTGTGCGCCAAATTCAAAACCCTGCAACTTTCCTGACTATGGTTTGCTCAAATTCAAAAGTTGGTCCGACTAGAATTTGTGAAAAACAGTACTGGCCAAAATGGCAATTTAGAGTTTGGAGGGGTAGATGGTGTTAGATGGATCTGCCCTTTTGTCCTGAGGTAGGAGTGATGAAGGGAGCTTATCCATGCCTTGGATTCATCCAGGAGAAATGTTTTTGCTAGAGTTAAAATGTTTTGAGAAAATGGGCAGAATACAAAAAGAATTGTGGAGGAAAATTTTCCAAGTCATGGCCCCATATTTTTTCATAAACGTGATCCACATCAACTAGGGGAGGTTCCCTAATTTTTGCAGAATTTTTGGAGACATAAAAGTAGGGGTTCCTTTGTAAGGTCAATAAAAGGGGTAATTTTCAAAAAGGAAAAAGAATTTCCCAATTAAATATTTATCCAGGGTTAAAATCACAAATGCAAGTGCCAAGTGGGAGGAAAATGGAAAGCACAAGATCCCACTTGAATTATCATGTTTGCAAAGGTTCAAGATTTTAAAAGAGTTTTCCGGAGGTTTAAGTCCGAATGCACATGAAATAATGAAACAATGCAATTTGGGAAAATTTCAAAAAGGCCAAAATTCAGGGTGTTACAGACCTTCCCCCCTTAAGATGAATCTCGTCCTCGAGATTCCTGTTGCTCGTTGAATAGATACGGATATTCTGTCTTTAGCAAATCTTCGCGCTCCCAGGTTGCCTCTTCCTCTGTGTGCTTGTCCCACTGAACCTTGTAGAACTTGGTGACCTTGCTGCGAGTGCGGCGTTCTGACTCATCCAAGATTCTGACGGGGTGTTCCTCGTAAGTCAGTTCGCTGCTCAACTCCAATTCCTTAAAGTCAGCCTGCTTGGTTGGGGGTGAGATGCACTTCCTTAGCTGGGATACGTGTCATGTACTCCAGCCAATTCCTCTGGCAGTTCAGCTGGTAGGCTACTGATCCTTTCCTTGCCAAAATCTTGAAAGGTCCAATGAACCTTGGGGCAAGCTTCCCTTTCATGTGGAATCTTTTCAGGCCCTTGAGAGGGGTTACTCGAAGATAGACATAGTCGTTTTCTTCGAAGTGAATCTGACGGTGTCGCCGGTCGTAATAACTTTTCTGGCGGGATTGCGCTGCCTTGAGCCGGTCCCGAATCAGACGTACTTGCTCTTCTGCCTTCATCAAATCATCGGGCTTAAAGATCTTGCGGTCTCCAACCTCGGACCAGTTTAGTGGGGTTCGGCATTTTCTCCCATACAGGGCTTCAAAGGGTGACATCTTCAGGCTGCCTTGGTAGCTGTTGTTGTATGAGAACTCTGCATAAGGTAAACTATCTTCCCAACCTGCTCCATAGGCGAGCACACACGAGCGGAGCATATCCTCTAGGATTTGATTAACCCGCTCGGTTTGACCGTCGGTCTGCGGATGATAGGCTGTGCTGAAGGATAACTTTGTTCCCATGGCATGATGTAGGCTTGTCCAGAATTTGGAGGTAAATTGTGTACCTCTATCCGACACAATGGTCTTCGGGACTCCATGGAGTTTGACAATCTTGTTCACATAGAGTTGTGCCAGTTGGTCCGAGCGGTATGTGGTCTTGACGGGGATAAAGTGAGATACCTTCGTCAAACGGTCGACAATGACCCAGATAGAATCATTCCCTCGGCTGGATTTGGGAAGTCCGACAATGAAATCCATACTTATGTTGTCCCATTTCCACTCGGGTACCTTAAGGGGTTGGAGATATCCGGCGGGTTTCTGATGCTCGGCCTTCACTAGGTTGCATACATTGCAGCATGCGACATAGTAGGCGATATCCTTCTTCATACCGGACCACCAGAATGTTTGCTTCAAGTCTTGGTACATCTTGGTGCTTCCCGGGTGAATGGAATAGGCAGACTCGTGGGCTTCCCTGAGGATCTGCTGTACTAGCGTGGCCTTGTAGGGTACACAAAGGCGGGTACCGAAGCGGAGTACTCCTTGGCTGTCCAGGGAAAATTCCTTGGCCTGGCCCAGTGGTATCTTGGCCTTGACCTTGCTTAGGCCGGGGTCGTTGGCCTGCTCGGTTTTTATTTCTTCCTCCAGGTCTGGCTTTACTTCCAGGGTGCTTAGATAGGCCTTGTTTCCCACGCACAAGTTTAGCTTTGCGAACTCTTTCTCCAAGCTTGGCCGCATCTTAGGGGGCTTCCTGCTCAGAGCATCTGCTACCACGTTGGCCTTCCCGGGGTGATAATGAATCCCAAGGTCGTAGTCCTTGATTACTTCCAGCCACCTCCTTTGCCTCAGATTGAGGTCAGGCTGGGTGAAGATGTACTTCAAGCTTTTGTGGTCCGTGTAAATCTCGCATCTTCGACCAATAAGGTGGTGTCGCCAAGTCTTCAGGGCGAGTATGACGGCGGCTAATTCCAAGTCGTGGGTGGGATAGTTGAGCTCGTGGGTCTTGAGTTGCCTTGACACATATGCGATGACCTTTCCTTCTTGCATGAGTACGGCCCCTAGCCCATTTCTGCAGGCATCACAGTATACGGTAAAATCCTTGGTATCATCGGGCAACACCAGAATTGGGGCGGTGGTTAACCGGGTCTTTAACTCGTTGAAACTTTCCTCACACTCATCTGTCCAGGCATACTTGCGATTTTTCTTCAATAGATCCGTCATGGGCTTAGCTATCTTGGAAAAGTTTTCGATGAATCTTCGGTAATACCCGGCCAATCCTAGGAAGCTTCGGATTTCTGATACGTTGGTGGGAACTTTCCAGTTTAGCACATCGGAGATCTTGTTGGGGTTTACAGCCACACCGGCTCCAGACAACACATGTCCTAGGAATTCCACTTCCTTTAACCAGAATTGACATTTGCTGTACTTGGCATAAAGTTGTTGCTCACGCATTCTTCCAAGAACCAACCTGAGGTGTTCGGCGTGCTCCTCCTCATTTTTGGAGTAGATGAGAATGTCGTCGATAAACACCACAACGAACTTGTCGAGATACTCCATGAATACCTTGTTCATCATGCCCATGAAGTAGGCTGGAGCATTTGTTAGGCCGAAGGACATAACGGTGCACTCATACAATCCATATCTGGTGGTGAATGCGGTCTTGGGGATATCACTTTCTCGAATCTTCAGCTGGTAATAACCCGTACGGAGGTCAATCTTGGAGAATACTCGGGCACCACGGAGTTGGTCGAATAAATCATTGATTCTCGGGAGTGGGTACTTGTTCTTGATGGTGACATCATTAAGAGCGCGATAGTCGATGCATAATCGGAGGGTACCATCGCTCTTCTTTGCAAACAAAACCGGTGATCCCCAAGGTGAAATGCTTGGGCGGATGAACTTTTTCTGAATCAATTCGTCAAGCTGTTTCTTCAGTTCCACTAGCTCGGGACTTGTCATACGGTAGTGTTTCTTGAATATTGGGTTTGTCCCTGGTACAACTTCAATGCAAATTCAATATCACGGTCAGGGGGCATTCCGGGTAATTCATCTGGAAAAACATCCGGGTATTCACTGACCACATACACTTCCCCTATCTCCGGGGCTTGAGCAAGAAACACCTTCGCATTTATCTGGTGAGGCTTATTTGGTACATAAGTGGTTCGTATGCCTTCCGGGTTGGTGAGAGTAACTGCCCTGGTTGCACAGTCGATCTGAGCTGCATGCTGAACTAACCAATCCATACCCAGGATGGCGTCGAGGCCGGGCACATTGAGAGTGCTGAGTTGAGCTGGAAATTTCACTTGATTGATGCTGATTGTCAGATCTTGACACATGGTGTTTGTTTTCATCTCCGAGGCGGGGGTTTGTATCACCAAAAGATGGCCCAAAGGGGAAACGGGAAAACGGTGTTTGGCAACAAAATCCTTCGAGATGAAAGAATGGGAAGCTCCAGAATCGAATAAAATCAGCGCAGGTTTAGTGTTGATAGTACACGTACCAAGCACTACATCTGAAGCTTCGTAGGCTTCTTCCGCGGACATGTGGTGAACACGGGCAACCTGAGGTGGATTGATTGCACCCACGGGTGGTTGTTGTTGGAGTTGTTATTGTTGCCGTTGTGGAGGGGGCAATCCTTGATGTAGTGTCCTGTCTTGCCGCACTTGAAGCAGGAGTTCTCCCTCTTGCAGTCATCCACTAAGGGGCGCTTGTGGTAGAATCCTTCCCGGGGATATCCATCCTTCCTGGGTTGATTCCAGGTGTTCTGAGGTGTTGAGATCCGGTTGTTGGGTTGCCATGGGCGTGGTTGTGAAGAACCTCCTTCATGCTGGTTCTTACGGGGCTCGAACTTCCGCTTGTGGGAGTCATAATTGAGCGGTGCTCCTTCTCTGAAATCAGTGCCGTGTTGATCATGGACTGGAAATCTGGAAACTGCAGAACACTGAGCTGAGTTTTTATGGTCTGATGCATCCATGAAGGAACCTGTCTTTCTTCTTTTCTTCTGTGTTGATGTCCTCAGGTGCATAGCGAGCAAGGTTGTTGAACTTGGTCAGATATTCGCTGATGGACTTGCTGCCTTGAGTAAGTGCCAAAAATTCCTGCTGTTTCATTTTATGAGGCTTGAGGGGATGTAGGCCCTGCGGAATGCTTCCTGAAATTCTGCCCAAGTGACAGGGGGTCCATCGCCTCTGGCGTCCTTTTGGTTGTCCCACCAAACGCTGGCAGGGCCCTCAAGGTAGTGGGTAGCGAAAGGCACCTGGTCTTGCTCGTCTACGCGAGCGAGCTCCAGTTTCTTTCCCATAGCGCGGAGCCAATCATCAGCCTCAAGTGGGTCATCAGCATACGCGAACTTGGGCGGTTGTGTGCGCTGGAAGTCTTGCAGCTTTGAGCGGCCTGGGGGTGGAGCATTACGGGCTTGCATGTACGTGCCAAACTCTCTCATAATCTGTGTCAGATGCTGGTTGTGGCGTTCATCCATCATCATCATAAACTGACTTGGGCTTGGTTCCTGATTTGGTGGAGGAGGAGGTGGTTGCGGAGGCTTGGGATCCTCGCCAGCTGTCGTGCGGAACGACGAACCGGGGTTCCTTGGCTGCTACTCGCACCGCTATTGGGCCTCATCCTGAACTGCTGAGTGTAATGGCGCGTATCATGAGCATCCATATGGGGAAGGTGTAACATCCACGGCAAAACCAAATGGAAACACAGTTCGCAAAAGAAACACAAGCATGATGTTATACAATGGATGATGGGGTTACAAGATTCAAGCACTCGCTATTTTACAACAGATGCAAGGTAAAGATACAAGCTACTCGTACAGGATACATGGTACAAGATACAAGGCGCAAAGCACTCGGTACCAGATGCAGGATACAACTCTACCACTACATTATTCAAGCACGCGATACATCGGAACGTATAGTACACTAAGCGATGTCGTCTCCGAGCGTCTAGAACTCCATCTCGAGGGGTGTCGCTGGCGTGGCGGTGTGGAGAGGCTCCTCCGCGGGGCTGTAGTCGGGTGAAGCGCGGCTGTCGCGGGAGTCTCCGGAGTAACTCTGTGGCTCGGCCGCCTGGACGCGACGACGCTGAGACCTAACGGGAGTGAAGCGTGCGTAGTAGTGAGTGGCGCTGCTACGGGTGCGGGAAGGTGGCGTCGGAGTGGGAGTCGGGAGAAGCGGGCAATCCCCCTCCTAAGCTGCTCGAGGGAACTCTGCCTAAAGGTGGGAAGACGAGGTGGGCGACTAGAAGTGCCGGACCTGGGAGCTCGCGTTACATCGGCCAAGGCTACGTTGGCGCGGAGCGAGGCAAACTGGAGAAGGGTGACGTGGAGGTACTGGTGGAGATAGGTGGCGTACTGAAGAAGGGCGGAGAGAGGTGAGTTGGGGTCACCTGGGTTGGGGAAAAGGATGTCCCCGTTGTCTAAAGCCAACCTCGGGAAGTAGGCGTAACGGGTGCACTGCTTCATGACGGGATCGAAGGTGCGAAGAAAGAGGATGGCGTCTCCTGCAGCCTCCTGTATGGCTCGAGACGCCTGAGCAGAGACACCGGAAGTGAGGGCGTGCTCGATCCCTGCGGACACGGGCTCCGGGCGCAAGTGGACGGTGGCGGTGAACTCCGAGGTGACCCTGTCGAGACGGTTGTGGTACACGTGGTAGGTCGGGGGAGGTGCGCCTGGGTAGAGGTGATCCCAGATCTCCCGAAGAAACTGCGGAAAACCGGGAACGTGCACGGCGGTAGTCTCGGCGAGCAACTCTGCCATCTGTGACAGTGACAGAATTCAAATAAAGTGAGTGTTGTCAACACAACAACAAGTTCTATTCTACGTCGTCCAAGAACTAGGGTATCCTACAGGCAGTTAGGCTCTGATACCAAGCTCTGTGGCACCCCGATCCAGATGATCGAGTCACCCCATATACCAGTCCCAGAAACACTGGATATATGACAGCTTGATAAACAAAGGCAAAACCAAATATATTCATAAGGCTTCGAGTTTGCACAAATACAAGGTTACAACACGGGTGAGGCTCCAGCTTTTGCACAACAGGCGAACACAACAGTATGTACATTATTTTTCTAACATCGAGCCTCTAGCGGAAGTCGTAGCGTGGCGATAGCGGCCTTATTCCACAGGGTCCTGCCTGGGACACGGGTTCCTAGTTCTCATAGAGCGGGTACTCGGCGACTGGTTCAGCAGGGTCTGGCCACATGAAAAGCCAGGTAAGTACTTGAAGTACTCGCAAGACATCAGCCCAAAAACAACCAAAGTCTATCTATATGGCATGGCATGGTTCAGAAAGTATCATGGCAGGAGTTCGGGTGCGAGGGAGAGTCCAAGCTTAACGGTTGGACAAAACTTACCTACTTACCTTAGTAGGGATATTTTCATGTCATCAAGTGAGATCACATTTCCCACTCAACAACTCGTAACCACAACTAGGCTACCAAGCCACTAGCCAACTCTGGCTTAATTCACAACTTCCCGAGTCCTTAGCCAACTCTGGCTGGACTTCCAATAATTCCTGAGTTCGTTGGGTCTTAATTTATTTCTCCAAGTTCGACTGGACTGACTCATAGTGTGACTTGACCCAAACGTCGTCCCATAACCCAGGGACAAGGCTAGACATCCAGATTTACACTCTCGAGAGGTTGCAACTTTTATCCACACGCTGAAGTCTAGGCTTGTACCGCCGGTACCGAAGTACTAGAACCAACCATGGCGGACAGCACAAACCCATACTTCCACAGACGTTTACTCTACCAAGACACTCCCTGTATAGCCACCGACATAACTCTATGCCTTATGCAGAAGTGAATCCGGCACGTCCCCAACCCATGAGCGACGCCTAGCGCCGGAACCTTCGCAAGCCTAGCCCCGACCAACTATGGTAACCGACTAGACTTGCCAAAGAGGTGGCATCAAAGGAGGCTGATAAAATACCCGGCCATGGTCCGCCCACACGGACGACGCATGGTTGTGCTGGTTGTGTTTGGTGAGTGGCACTACGTGACTCAATCTAGTCGAGGGAGGTGATTATCTTCTTAGTCATTTTGTTTGATTACAGACATCAACATTAACAAAGTAACACAAGGTAACCATATAACAATAACAGCATAGAACAAATATATCACTTGCAGGTAACATAACAATAATAATACCCGGTGACTATGGCGGTTCCTCCAGCCGGTGTCACCAGGGGTTAGTGTTCACAGAATAAATAACATAGTGTTTCAAACGGATAACCGTGGCGGTTCCTCCAGCCGGTGGTCACCGTAAAGAATGAACCGAAAAGCACTCATAGAAGTGAGAGAGCATCCATTCCACTCGAGGGTTATTCGACGTGGTGTCAGCAATCTCGGCAAAAAGAACCAAATGGAAAGTCAGCGTCCAAGCGTCGCAGTCCAGGTGGCTTACGCCAACCACGTTTGACGGAGGGACAAGAAGCAAATAACTCTTTTGGCAAATGCCCCCAACTCCGAGGATCATAAGACGACATTCGTCCGCTCCTCACCTCGACGAAGAGGAAAAAGGCAAACAAAGCCCCGCAAGCGCGAGACGCACAGTTGTAATATTTCCCCCATTCCTTCGAATCTATCCAAACAAGACAAACATGCATCAAACTTCCTCCTAAATTATTTAAATAAATGCCAAAAAAAATAAATTCCAAATAATTCTTTTCTGGTTCCATTTGAAAGAGAAAATTCAAACAAAGCCAACAAAATTGGTTTCATATTTTTCTGACCATTTTTCAGAGAGATATTGCAATTCAAAGTTTGGTTTAATTTCTGCCCTTTTTTTAACAGAAAAATAAAACAGAAAAATGGTTCAGGAAATGATTAAAAATCTGACTAATGGGTCCCACATGTCATAGACACTACTCGAAACGTTATTCCGCGCGGGAAAGAAGAAGAACAGGGCGCCGTCTCTGGCGAACTCACCGGCGGCGGTTCCAGGGAGCTAGGGCGACGGGGAGGTGAGGGAGAGTAAGCAGAACGTCTCAGGGAGGCCTGCCGCAGCTAGTTCGAGCACCCACGCTTGACGGGGAGGTCGGGATGGAGCGGAGCTTCTCCTCCCGCGGCTCCGGCGATCTGTCGATGATGGATACGACGGCTCCGGCCACCGTTCACCTGGCGAGCACGGCATCGTCACCGTGGTGGTCTGTGGAGCGTCTGGGTGGAAGGAATCGATCAGGAGAGGGCTAGGGTGGTCGAATCGAGGTGGGGGCAGTGCGGCTCGGGCTAGCTCGCCGCCGGCGATGTGGTGCTCAGCTGGCTCGGGAACTGCGTGGGAGAAGGATTGGGAGGGCAGGGGAGGTGGTGCGGTGCTCAGTGGTGGCCGGGGTGCCCTTCTTATAGCTCCCCGCGAGGTGGCCGCCATTGATGGCACGGCGAGGTGTCGTTCACGGCGTGGTGGCGCAGTGGACGGTGCGTCGCGAAACCGGTGGCACAGGAGACGCACGCGGCACAGGAGGAAGCGAGTGGATGAGCTCGGGGCGGCTGGGTCGCTGACGAGCGGGGCCCGGCGGCGCTGTGCTGGACGGCGCGTCGGCTAGCGGTCCGGGCGCGTGCGGAATCCTCCTCCGGCGACGCGTGGTGGCCAGGAGGTTCAAGGAGAGGAGGGGAGCATGCTGGGCGTGGTGTGGGGCGCGGGGAAGCTGAACGGCGACGACCAAAATGTGGCGGCGCCGTCTGGCTCGGTCTCGCCGGCGGTGATCACTGTTCTGGCTATGCCAGAAGCGGCAAGTGGACGTTTCTCTCAGCTCCGATATCCAAATGAGGTGGGGTTTTCACCACTGTGCGCCAAATTCAAAACCCTGCAACTTTCCTGACTATGGTTTTCTCAAATTCAAAAGTTGGTCCGACTAGAATTTGTGAAAAACAATACTGGCCAAAATGGCAATTTAGAGTTTGTAGGGGTAGATGGTGTTAGATGGATCTGCCCTTTTGTCCTGAGGTAGGAGTGATGAAGGAGAGCTTATCCATGCCTTGGATTCATCCAGGAGAAATGTTTTTGCTAGAGTTAAAATGTTTTGAGAAAATGGGCAGAATACAAAAAGAATTGTGGAGGGAAAATTTTCCAAGTCATGGCCCCATATTTTTTCATAAACATGATCCACATCAACTAGGGGAGGTTCCCTAATTTTTGCAGAATTTTTGGAGACATAAAAGTAGGGGTTCCTTTGTAAGGTCAATAAAAGGGGTAATTTTCAAAAAGGAAAAAGAATTTCCCAATTAAATATTTATCTAGGGTTAAAATCACAAATGCAAGTGCCAAGTGGGAGGAAAATGGAAGCACAAGATCCCACTTGAATTATCATGTTTGCAAAGGTTCAAGATTTTAAAAGAGTTTTCCGGAGGTTTAAGTCCGAATGCACATGAAGTAATGAAACAATGCAATTTGGGAAAATTTCAAAAAGGCCAAAATTCAGGGTGTTACACTTTGGCCAAGACATATTATCCTTCTTTTGATGCTGCCAAGGTTGCACAAGGCAGGCCCTCGAAGAAAGTGGATGGCACCGAGCTGAAGGCCTCAGAATATTCGGCGACTTGGAAGGACATGCGCGCCCATGCGACTGAGCTGGTGTAGGGGATAGATCTTGCGACCTATATGGGCAAGTATAATGCAGATGGAAGCAGATGGGAGAAGTTACCCGCTCCATCATCCAGTGCGGTGATCCCGCAGGAGAAAAACCCTTCACCGGGTGTTTCTAGCTCTGCAGCCCCCAAGCCCACGACGGAGAAACCGTCCAGCGAGCCTGCGACTGCTCCTTCTGGCAAGCTTGGTAAGCCGCCTGTTCCTCCTTCCCACAGGCCAAAAGCTGCGCACAAATGAAGAAGAGAAACAATGGTTTTATGATCTTGGCCCTTAGCGGCCTGTAATAATTGTTAGAATTTATGTGTCATAAGACAATGTTATGGTTTGCTTAAGTACTCTCAGCAGTACATGTTTCGACCAATAGGCTGGTCCTTATGATTTGTCTCGGTTTTTCCTTACTTAGGCCCTTGCGCGGCTCAGTATTTCCCAGGTAAAAAGTGTGTGTTCAGGGTCGAGAGCGGCCATGATAGGCAATCAAACTCGATTGACGCCGCACCCCCAGTACTTTGGCCGCATAGTGCAAGTCGCATCCAAGAGAGGTTGAGTATAATCACGATAAATGCCACTTGTTTGGCGATCCCAAGGAATAGGCCGCGCTAAAAAGCTGCCGCGCCCCCAAGGAACCAATGATTAAAAAATAAAAGACTCACAACTCAATTGGTAGTTTGAGATGCTTTATTTCAGAATCATTATATGATACATAGGGTCGGTCGCGCCTAGGTGGCGACCAGAAGTGATGCTTGGGTCGGTTGCGCCTAGGTGGCAACCAGAGATGTTACATGGGTCGGTCGCGCCTGAGTGGCGACCAGAAATGGGTCGGTCGCGCCTTGGTGGCGACCAGAAGTGTTACATTGGGTCGGTCGCGCCTGAGTGGCGACCAGAAATGGGTCGGTCGCGCCTTGGTGGCGACCAGAAGTGTTACATTGGGTCGGTCGCGCCTGAGTGGCGACCAGAAATGGGTCGGTCGCGCCTTGGTGGCGACCAGAATTGAAGTTTTTAGCCCTGAGTGGCCAGCTTGATGATGTAAACTCTTAATGATTTTGTTGCGGCTGCTGATGGCAACTCGCGATGCCTGGGATGTGTCCTTATTGGCAATGGCTTGTAGCCTTTGACTTCCTTGCCTCCCTTGCGGCCGTAATCTGAAGTCGCAAGTCAGGCAGGTGCCTCTTTGCCTTCACGATGTCATCAAAATTCTCCTGCAACTCGCGCATGGGCGCGCTCTCTGCGATGCAAGCTGCTCTGGCCATGGCCTTGTCGCCTTCTTCGCATTCTTGAGCTATTCTTTTGTCGCCATTGATGGTGATGACTCCCCTGGGGCCTGGTATTTTAAGCTTTAGGTACACATAGCACGGCCTAGCCATAAACTTTGCGAATGCTTCTCTGCCAAACAGCGCATGATATGGGCTCTGGAAATCTACAACCTCGAACCAGATATACTCGCTCCTGAAGTTGCTTTGTGTCCCAAAGGCGACCTCCAAGTTGACTCACCCCAATGGCTGAGCTGATATGCCTGGCACGACACCGTGAAACGTTGTTCTTGATGGGTGTAGCTGCTTTTCTTGGAGGTTCATTCTTTTGAAGGTTTCATAGTATAATATATTGATGCTGCTGCCTCCATCCATCAGTACTTTGCTCAACTTGTACCCTGCGACTTGAGGGGCAACCACCAGCGCGAGTTTGCCCTCTTCATTTATTTCTCCTGGGTGATCCTCGCGGCTCCAAACTACTGGCTGCTCGGACCACTTTAGCCACTGTGGGACGGCTGGTACTATGGCGTTAACAGCCTGATTGCGTCGTCGCAGCTTTTGTTCCCTCCTTGAAGTATTCACCACAATGGTATGATACTGACCCAACTATTTTGGGAACTGTGGCTGATCTGGCTGCGGATTTGGGATGGCGTTGTTGCTGCTGTTGCCTCCGTCGTGGTTACCTCCCTCATTGTTTTGATGATTGTTGTTTGTGTTGAGTGGTTGCCCATCCTTCCACTTTTTGTAATGATAACACTGTGCCTTTGTGTGGTTGGGTGGTTTCCCATCTTTTCCTATATGGATGTCGCAGGGGCGGTTAAAAACCTCTTCCAAGTTAACTGGGTGAAAATTCCTTCCTCTGCCGCTGCTTTGTTTGTAACGAGTGTTCGTATTTGCGACTAATTCTAGTTTCCTTTCTCGTTTTTGCGCTTGTTATAACTCGCATTGGCATTGCTAGCTTGCTGTTGTTGAGGCTTGCTACTGGCCTTCTTTCCCTTGCCAGTATTTTCCTCTTCCTCCCCATCAGATGCATCCCTGGTTTTATCCGAGCTAGCATACTTGTTGGCCGCCGCCATTACCTCGCTTAGGCTCTTGACTTTGTCCTTCATGCGACCTAGTTTGTGGACCAGCGGCTCAAATTTGCAATTTTTCTCCATGACAAGGACTGCTGAACTGGGTGGTATGTTATCTGAGGAATGTATGATTTCTGCGACCCTTCTCATCCAGTGGCGACTCGACTCGCCTTCCTTCTGTACACAACGCTCAAGGTGCTCTATGCTGCAGAGTCGCTTGCATGTTCCTTGGAAATTCTTGATAAAAGCTTCCTTCATCTCATCCCAAGAGTTTATTGAATTTGGCGGCAAATTTTGCAGCCATATGTGAGCTGCGCCTTCTAACATCATGTTTAGGTAACATGCGCAGATCTCTTTGGATGCGTTTAGGATGCTCATGCCCATCTCGTAATTGTTGAGCCAAGTAACAGGGTCCATGCTTGCGTTGTAGTTGGCGACCTTGTGAGGCCCTTTGAAATCTGCAGGAAACGGTTCAGACCTGATTCTTTCGCTGAAACAGACTGGGCCTTTGAGTCGCGACGATAGATTGGACGAAGCTGGCCTTCCTATTGGATTAGCCGCCGTGCGCGGCTGCACAACTTCTATGGGTTGAACTTGCTGAGGTTGATTTTGAGCCGCAGGTTGATCTTCCCTTTGTCGCTTAGCCGAACTTGAAGTCGCAACGTGCGGCGATTCCGCGTGGATGCTTCTCTCCGCCGTTGCTCTGCTATTGTAGGGGGTGGAGTGCAGCCGTCCCGCGTGTTCGGACATATTTGCCTGCTGTATTACTGCTGTGCTCAGCATCTCAATGGCACGCCGTGCCTCTCTGTCCATTGGCGTGTTTCCTGCTGGCGCTAACCTGACCAAGATGTTTGTAGCCGCAAAGAGATTCTCCACTGGGCTAACATAATGTCCTTGCGGCGTGTGGAATCTTTGAGGCTGCTGTGGCGACGCTGAACAAAGGTTGGCTGCGGCAATGGCGGGGGCATCATGGCCCTGTTGTTAGCCTGTACTATGGCCCTTGATCCAGGTATCTCCGCTGCTCTTGGTGCTGCGAAAGATGGAACCGCTGGTACAACTGATGGTACAGCGATTGCTTGAACCGCTGGCGCAGCTAACGGGGCCACGGACCGCATAACCATGGCAGACGGTGCCATGTGTGTGGGTACCGCGACTGAAGGTTGTGCGACCCCTGACCATGCGACCGGGTGTGCTGCGTTGGTGGCGACCGATGGGATCGCGTTTGGTGATGCCGCGGTTACTGGCGTTTCAACCGCAGGAACCGTGATTGTTGGTCCAGCGGTGGGCGATTGGAATAGCTCCATAGGATTTACTGTTCCTGGCTGCAGGCGACTCGCATGGCGTCTGTGTGGCAAGGTGGCCTGTACTCCTTGCAGAGTATTGGTTTCCTCGATGAGTCGCAGTTGCTCCTGTTGGAGGCGCTGTTCCTCACGCGCCAACCTGGCTCTCTCATCCGCGATTCTCTGGACTTCATCATATAGCCCGATCCTGGTAGCCTCCAATTCTGTCACTCTAGCAGCCGCGTTAACCGCAGATATCGGCGTAAGTAACACACTTCCCTGTGGCGGCGTGACCGCTGCGTTGGGGGCTACCCTTGACCCTGATTCCGCAGGCGCAACTCCAGGTGGAGTCTCTCTGTTTGCGACTCCTGAGGCCGCGACTCCTGGCGTCATCGCAGCGGATGCCGCGACTCCTGATGCGTCTAGCGCGGCTTGTTCTGCTGCTTCCGGCGGTGTGGGGGCTAAACTGCCTGGTGGCATGCCCAGCCCTTCGTCTGCTTCTGTGGTCCTGTAGACCCCTTCAACGTGCCGATCTTCTACAGAGGGCGAGCCACCATCCACAGGGCCTCCGCATAGCCTTTCCTCAAGGACATACTCAATGGATTGGCCTTCTTCGTCTTCAAGAGGCAGTGACTCGTAGTTGATAGATTCTTCTTCTTGGTCCACTGTTATCGCGACTCCTTCTTCTGAGTCGCCATGTTGCGATGGATCCTCTGACTCGCCGCCAATGAAGACGACGAAGACATGGACAGATCCAAACGGGATGATGTGGCCGGTTTCCAGGTAGTCAGCTTCCGGCCCCCAGCTTGAATCGTCAATGAGGGGTGTGCCATTGACCGTGATGATACGGCCAACAACAAGATCTTCAGCTCCCTTCATGGATCCTGCGCGGAACGTGACGCTCTTGACCGCAGGCCCCACGGAGGGCGCCAACTGTCGTGGGTTTGTCACGTCAGGTGTCATAGATGACTTCGTAGGTGTGGGATTACGCGAGTCAAGCATCTCCGAGCTTGGGATCGCAGGAACAAAGATCAACACAGATTTATCCAGGTTCGGCCCCCTCAATGTGAGGTAAAAGACCTACTTCCTGCCTACCCTAGATTGGTATTGATATGATAATCGAGGTGTTACAATGGAGGCGATCTGATCTGGTACTCGCCGTATGAGCTAGGGTTTAGGGCTTGATAGCTTGACCCCGTCTAAGTCCTGCGAGTCCTCTTTATATACACAGAGGCTCGCCAGGTTACAAAGGAAACTTCCCCATAAGGAATACGTCCACAGAGGCCTACTCGGAGACTACTTGGTCTTCATGTCCTCCGGGATATGTCTTCTAGATCTTTCCCCTTATGGCGGTTCAATACTGGGCTTGCTCCCAAGTGGGCCTTTGTCCGTGCGAGTAAAGTAAGTCGCACTGGGCCGCGGGTTAATCCAGAAAGTATTCCCCGACAATAAGTGCTCCTATTATTCAACCTCCTGATTGGAAATTGCCTTTTGAAATTATGTGTGATGCTAGTGATTATGCAGTTGGGGCTGGTTTGGGCCAACGTGTTGATAAGAAACTGAATGTCATTTATTATGCTAGTAGAACACTTGATGCTGCTCAAAAGAATTATGCCACCACTGAAAAAGAATTTTTAGCAGTGTTATTTGCTTGTGACAAGTTTAGACCTTATATTACTGATTCGAAAGTCACATTGCATACTGATCATTCTGCCATTAAATACTTAATGCATAAGAAATATGCTAAGCCTAGATTAATAAGATGGGTACTTCTATTGCAAGAATTTGATTTACACATTGTTGATAGAAAAGGGGAAGATAATCAAGTAGCTGATCATCTTTCTAGAATGGAAAATATACCTGATGATCCTATTCCTATCAATGATAGCTTTGTTAATGAACAACTTGCAATTGTTAATGTTTCTAGTGCTAAAGTTGCATCACCATGGTTTGCCAACTATGCAAATTTTATTGTTGGTAAGGTTCTACCTCCACACTTCACTTTTCAACAAAGAAAGAAATTCTTTTATGATCTTAGACATTATTTTTGGGATGATCCTTTCCTTTATAAGAAAAGTGTGGATGGTATTATTAGACGTTGTGTACCTGAGCATGAACAACAGGCTATTATAAGAGATTGTCATGACATTCCTTATGGAGGGCATCATGCAGGAGATCGTACAGGTGCAAAGGTATTACAATCTGGTTTCTATTGGCCTACTTTATTTAAGGATTGTGCTGAATATGTTAAATCTTGTGATAAATTTCAAAGAGTAGGAAATATTGGTAGGAGAAATGAAATGCCTATGAATTATTCTTTGCCACTTGAGCCATTTGATGTTTGGGGCTTTGACTTTATGGGGCCTTTCCCAGAGTCAAAGACAAAACATACTCACATTTTGGTTGCAGTGGATTATGTTACAAAGTGGGTGGAGGCAATTCCAACCAAGAGTGCAGATCATGCCACATCGATGAAAATGCTCAAGGACATCATTTTCCCCAGGTTTGGTGTTCCTATGTTTTTAATTACTGATGGTGGCTCTCATTTCTTGCATGGTATTCTTAGAAAAACATTGGCAAAATATGATGTTAACCATAGAATTGCTTCTCCCTATCACCCTCAAACAAGTGGACAAGTTGAATTAAGTAATAGGGAAATTAAACTCATTTTGGAGAAGACAGTGAATAAGTCTAGATCTGATTGGCCAACTAAAATTAATGATGCGCTATGGGCTTATAGAACTGCTTTTAAAAATCCTATGGGAATGTCTCCTTTTTTTTTGAAGCTTTATAACAGTAGGAAAGGCTCCTACTGTTTCTATATTACCACCAACCGCACTGTTACATAATTACAAGGCCTTGTAGAAGGCAGACAAAAACAAAGGGGGTCTAAAGAGAATTTACAAATGTAAGAATGAAAGTATGTAAATCAGGCTTGGTTCTATGAACCAGTAGCTCAAAGTCTCTTTTAAAGCGTAGTTTCCAGGAAGCAATGGTAGGGGTGATGCCTTCAAAGATCAGTGCATTCCTTTCCTTCCAAATAGACCAAGCCCCACCATGAAGATCTCCATAAACATGCCTCTGTTCCAGGCTTGCTTAGCCTGGGCAATCCAATCCAAATGAGTTCCATTGCTGTTCCATTGTAGCCCAAGTAACCCCCAGCAATCTTTGCTAAAGCTGCATTGAAAGAATAGGTGTTCCATAGTCTCATCCGGTGGATTAGTGCATAGAACACAAGAAAGACCGGAGTTGATATTATAGTGCCTTCCCCTGAGCATGTCTCTCGTATTTACTCTATCCGAAAGCAGCAGCCAACAAAAGAATTTCAATTTGAAGGTGGTCTTTGCCTTCCATATCCATTTGAACGAGGGGTGGGGCTCAAAGTCTTTGAAGCAGTATCTATAGTACAAAGCAGCTGTGAATTTATTTCCCCATTCATATGTCCAGACATCATTGTGGTCTGCCTGAATATTAACATCTGCCAGATGGGTTTGCAAATCTCGTACTTCCTGCATAGCTTGAGTCGATAGTGGCAGATAGAAGCTGTTGGACAGGCTTGGCGCTGATAAGAAGTCAGCTACAGAGACATCTTCATTGGAAGCATATGAAAATGCTCTTGGGGACTGATCACTCAAGATATTGTGTTGCCACTTGTCTTTCCAAAAGAGAGCAGAGGAACCAGATGAAATCGTGCATATTGCAATTCCTCTATAAAGGTTTGATAGCTTAAATATATCCTTCCACCAGAAGGATCCACAAGGTGAGAGAGCATGTGGGACTTTTCCAACATAGTAAGCTTTCCATAGCAGGTGTACCCAGGGAACATCAACCTTGTTATAGAATTTGTGGAGATATTTCATAAGCAGAGCTTGGTTTTGGATCTTCAGATTAAGCACACCCATCCCCCCATTGCTCTTCGGCTTGCAAATGTTTTCCCAAGCTATCAGGGAGTTGCATTTGATACCATCATCAGATTTTTTGTCCCAAAGGCAATGTCTTCTAATTTTTTCAATGTGTTCTAGAATTTTGGGAGGCAGCTGAATGGAGCACATTGCAAACATAGCTATAGAGGAAAGCAGAGAGTTGATAACAGTAATCCTGCCACTGTAGGCCATCATCATAAAGTTAGCAGACATCCTCCTCTCAATTCTGTCTACCAGAGGCATTAGGTCTTGTACCGACGGTCTTGTGGTTCCAACAAGCAAGCCAAGGTATGTAAACGGCATCGTTGCAAGAGTGCAACCGATCAATTCTGCAAAGAAGTTTGCTTCAGCTTGATTGACATTTATAGGAATCAGCGACGACTTGTTGTAATTGATGTGCAAGCCCGTGGAGGCGGCATATTTGTTCAAAATGTCCTTCAAGGTCTCCACTTGGTCACTGCTAGCTTTCATAATAACTAGGGTATCATCGGCGTACTGGATAACAGGGAAGTCCATCCCATAGTCAGGAGTAAATGGTGCTCTCAACAAATTACTCCTGAAGGCCTTGTTAATTGCAGCCTGTAGCAAATCCGCAGCTAACACAAAGATTAACGGTGACAAAGGGTCACCTTGTCTTACTCCTCGTTTGCAGAAGAATTGTTTACCAGGAACACCATTAAGTAAAACAGCAGATTTCGCAGAGCCAAAGAGAAGATTAATCCAGCTCAACCATTTCTGATCGAATCCCATTTGTTTCATAATTTTTAGCATAGCTGCATGATCAATGGTATCAAAGGCTTTGGCAAAGTCTAACTTCAATAATAGGATTTTCTGATCAGACTGCTCACACTGATGAATAAACTCAAAGGCCCAGGCTAGACAGTCCTGTATAGTCCTCCCTTTGAGAAAACCATATTGGTTTTTATGTACAATTTTTAGAATGACCTTTTGCAGTCTGTTAGCTAGCAGTTTGGTAACAATCTTGAGACAACAGTTCAGGAGAGTGATGGGTCTGAAATCATTTATGTTTGCGGCAGATGGAATTTTCGGGATTAGAGTTATATGACCCATATTTATACTTTCCATGTTAAGCTTTCCATCATAGAACTCAAAGCAGAGGCTGTAAATATCTTCCTTGATAATCTCCCAAGCAGACTTCAGAAACAGCCGGTAAAACCATCAGGCCCAGGCGCTTTGTCAGGGGGCATAGTTCTAACAACATCATCAATCTCAGACTTAGTAAATGGGGCGGACAGAATATCAAGACCTTCTACAGGTTGAATCAAGTCAGGAAGATCAAAGAGCATTGGAGGGGAGGTGGCAGTTCCGAGCCTCTCCTTATAAGCAGTGAAAATCACTTCCTCCTTTTCTGAATGTGTCACCGCCTCAGTACCATCACTGCAAATCAATTTAGGGATCGCATTCTTCCTGTACCGAGAGGTTGCCATGGACTGGAAAAACTTAGTATTCTCATGTCCGAATTTAGTCCACCGAATCGTACACCTCTTTTCCAATACTGATTCTGATAATCCAATAAACGGAGCAGGTGTTTCTTGAGGATTATCCGGAAGTTCTTCTCAGGTAAAGAAAGGGGGCGTTGTGCTTCCAATTTGTCAATTTCCAGCAAAGCCCGATTTGAGTTATCAATGCAGACCTTTAACTTGGAGGTTGATTTACTCCAGTGTTTAAGAGTGTACCGCAGTCTTTTGAGTTTCATATTCAGATTCGCGGCACTATTTGATTTAAATGTTGGCTTGTTCCAACTATCAGCAACCACTTGCAAGAAGCCTGGATGAGCAGCCCAGTATGACTCAAATCTGAATACTTTGCTCGCTGGAATAGAAGACTGAATGGAAACAATGCAGGGAGTGTGATCAGATATAGGTTTCCCTTGAGTGCTCACAAATGTGTTAGGGAAGCTTGATGTCCAGTGGAGGGAAGTGAAAAACCAATCAAGCTGCTCCAAAAGAGGGTCATCCTGCATATTACTCCAAGTGTAGGCCATCCCTTTAATAGGAATTTCAGTGAGATTTTGCTGTCTAATGAAATCATTGAACGTGAGCATATCATTAACATCCCCACCAGGCTTGTTCCTATTAAGAGGTGACCTAATGAAGTTAAAATCGCCCATGAGAAACCAATCCTCATCATCAGGTATGTTAAGATCAAACAGCCACTGAATGTAAGTGTCTCTAGCGTCCCCAGTGCATGGTCCATAAATATTTTTCAGCGTCCAGGTTTGTGCAGACTGGGTGGAAGTAAAATGAACTGACAGAGCAAATTGTGTGCAATGCATAACAAGACCAGTGAAAATAGAGCTCTTCCAGATAATAATGAGACCACCTGAAGCACCATTGGAAGGGACATAAACAAATTCATCAAAAGCAGCAGGACAGCAGGATTTAATAAAAGCTTTATCGAAAAAGTCCTTCTTGGTTTCTTGCAAGCAAATCACTGCACATCCACTGGATATTGCAGCATTAAAGAGAGCTAGTTGCTTTTCCTTCGAACTTAAACCCTAATGTTCCAACACAAAATTAACCAATGTTTAAGATGACTCATAGTAAAAAAGAGAACGGTAAGAAGCACTATGCCAAGTCAGCCTCTGCAACTTCTGTATCTTCGGCTAGTTCCTCCTGAAGCTGTGCCAGCAACTTGATGGGGGAAACTTCTGCAGGGGAATACCACAGAGATTAATACCCACATTCTGAATGACAGAGACCGCCGTCTCAGGGGGTATGCCAAGCTCTCCAGGTATCACATATGCATCTACTATAGTAGCATCATGAGCCTTTGAAGGAGCTTTCTTGTTTGCTGTCTTAGTGACATGAGCCATTGGAATCTTTCTCGGCTTAACTTTAGACTGTGTGGGCTTTGCATCCGACACAGAATTCTGCTTGAACCCATCATATCTATTGCTCCTTGGACTCCTTCTAACCACTGAAGTTTCTTCGGGAGTTGCTGTTCTCCTACTGCCCTGTCTTTTTTTCTTCTCAGCTGGCTGCACATGTAAGGCTGGTTCATGTTCAATATCTTTTTGACCATCAGGGATCTCCACCAAGGTGAGCTTCTTGTTGTGTGTTTCCTTCTGATGCCACAGCTGGAAAGGCTCTGTCACCAATTCGAAGCACATATCCAGACGCATAGGAAACTTGTAGTTGAGGAAAAAGGAGTTGTCCAGTTCAATTGACAGACTGCTCACCAGCTTAACAGGAAGCTTGTTCCGAGACCAAACGAAAAGAACTACTGAGTTAGCAGCATAGGAAGAAGTATGCTCAACAGTTGCCACCTCCATCACCACATCCGAGACAAGTGTGCTATCAGACGCATAGGAGGAGTCTGAATCTAGGACTGAATCAGGACATGCCTTCTCTAGTTCAAAACCAAGTTCAAAACCTTCAGAGTTCAGAAGCAGGATATCTAGGGAATCTTCCCCCAAGTTCATAACAGCAGCCAGCACATGCAGGATCGCAAGTCTTTCAGCAACATCCAGCAGAGACACCTTATTGATAGAGTACCATAGCAGAGCAAGCTTTAACATTGAGGCAAGAGATAATGCAGTCATCAGCCCAGAATAGCCAATATCATAGCCCCCAGCCACAGAGAGATCATGTCCGCATAGCAACAAGTTATCATAATAAATGAATTGCGACATGAAGTTCCAGAAAGCAGAGAAATGTGAGACTGACAGAGTGAAAGCTTCTCCATTTTCCAGGGACAGGGAGAGCACCTGTTCCAACCGATTAACCCCTGAGGATTCTCTTGATTCAAAAACAGAGACTCTACCCTCAACAGATCAGGATTCACTACAAGATTTAGTTCAGGGCCACCAGCCCTTACAAACACAAATTTCTCCCCCTCGGTTCCTGCAGGCAAAGGATCAGCAGCAGCTTCAATTAAGGGAACCTTCGGTTGATCATCCCCGGGAATAGAGTCCTCCAAGATAATTAGTGTCCTGTGTGTGCGCTTAGGAACCCAAATTTGCTTAGTCGTACACTTAAAAGAGTAGTGCCCAATATCTCCACAACGAGTGCACCTAACAATATGTGCTCTGGACGGGCAAGAGGATCTGCGGTGGCCCAAGCGGTCACAAAAACCACACCTGGCCTGATTAGAGCAATCTTTTTCAGAGTGGTCCAGTTCTTTACAGTTGAAGCAACGAACACCGGAACACCTTTGGCAATAACGACCCAAGTCATGACAGGTCCAACATCGAATTCCAGGGCAATTTTTCATAAGGTGTCATGTTACGCCACATTTGGAGCAACGATTTAGAAGTTCATAAATCAGGTCCAGAGACGGAATAACCGGCAGATTAAACATTTGTACCATTTCCTCATCAGTATAGGACGCAGATTTAGCATCCATTAAGTCCAGCAGTAAAGGCTTAGACAGAGATTTGAAAAAATCCTTGCCAATCAGTGGACCAGAGCGTGCAGCAAGAGAATTGTTGAGCTGACAGTCAAACAAACCAAAGCGAATAACGCCGGGCAAAGGAGTTTCAGACTGCTGAATGACCGGAAGAAGAACAGTAGAATTGTTAGCAAACTCCAACCTGGGTAACGAGCCGGAATGCTTCCGGGCAGCAGGCAGGCTAGGACAGGGATGCGTCGAGTAAGAACTTGAAGGTCCAGACTGTTTAAGAAAGTTCAAATTTGTATGCACAGCCAGAGAGCCTCTAACAGATTGACGGCGGTTGAAGTATTGATCAAACCAGTGATTAGCAGCTTCATTCACACTGTCTGACGGAAAAGAGCGAGCAACTCCATGAAACAGTTTAAAGTGACAAGAGAAATCCGGCCAGATATGATCGCGAAGCCCATAGATGAAGTGGCCAACTTTATTTGAAGCCACAGAGAACCTGAATCTCTTATCGGACAGCTTGAATACTCTGAAGTCAGCTGCTAAACCACCCAAGCAACATTGCAGAGCCAGAGCAACAGAGTCTTCCGAGAGGAAGAACGACGCTGAGGAGAAAGTTGCGACCAAGAAGAATTCCTTGGTAGAAACCAGAGGGGAGAAAGAGACCGAAGAGCCAAAGTTGTGACGCACCTGCGCCTCGACCGCCAGGCCAGGCGAGAAATCCCAGTGGAGGAGCCCTTCCATGTAGAAGGAGTGCGGAGGGGAGCGCGCTGCCGTGGGAGGTGCGGCGGGCCGGAGACCTTGTCGTCTGGGGGCGCTCGACTCGCAGTCCGTCCAGAGGCCAAATCGCCCGAGATGGGACGGCGCCTTCCAATCCAGCAGGCGAGAAGAGGGGTGGCCGCCAGACCTGCAGGGGGCGGCGGTGCTCCAGCAGTCCACGCCTCCATGCACTCACTCACCGCTAAGTCGCTGGTGGCGGCGGCGCCGGAATCAGCCGCCCGTCAGTCGCCCGTCACTGTCTTCATTTGGACAAACTAAGTACTTGTTGCCTTGTGACGCTTTTATGGGAATGTCTCCTTACAGAATGGTTTATGGAAAAGCTTGTCATTTACCTGTTGAATTAGAACATAATGCTAGATGGGCTATTAAACAATTGAACTTTGATTTTAGACTGCTGGAGAGAAGAGAATTCTTGATTTAAACCTACTTGATGAATGGAGAAACGAAGCTTATGAAAGTGCTAGAATGTTCAAAGAGAAAGTTAAAATTTGGCACGACAAGAAAATTAAGAGAAAAGAATTCAAAGTAGGTGATCAAGTTTTATTGTCGTTTCAAGTTTTCTGCAGGAAAGTTAGCTTCAAAGTGGCAGAGACCGTTAGTGATACAGGAGGTGTACCGTTCAGGAGCTATCCGTCTTCACGGTGATATGAAAGGTAAACCTCATGTAGTCAATGGACAACGCCTTAAACATTATATTGCAGGAAGGAGCTTCATCGGAAAGGTGGAGGAGTTGAATTTAAAGACACCGGAGGAGGTAATTGCGAAGAATTTTGCAGTTTCAGAAACCCAAAATCAATAATAGGTAACTTTTGTGTTGGAAAGTTTCTCGGAATTGCGTAAAATTTTACGGAAGTCATTTTTTATGGAAATTAACGTGTGGGAAAAGAAAACTGGACGAAGCGGAGACCCGAGGAAGGAAACAAGGGGTCCCACGCGACCAGAATCTTGGGCCGCGTGGGACCACTCCTTTTGCCCCTCGGAGTCCCGTTCCGTCTCGTTTTCGACTCCGACGCTTCGTCTTGACCTAAAACCCGTCAATATATACCCCTTTTCGTTGATCTAATCTCGCACCGAGCGTTCTCGAGCGATCTTTGCTTTTGCTGTTTTTGCCTGTCAGGTTTTTAGCTATGTCTTCGGGAGACTCCTTCCAATGCTCCTCCATGGACAATGATGATGATGAACTCGAGGGCAACAGCCCCACGTCCATATGGAGAAGGAATAGGAAGAGGAAGGACTACTCGGATGATGAAGACTACAAGCCCGACGAGGAGGAGATGGAGAAGGAGGAAGCGGAAGAGAAAGAATACAAGCCCTTCGCGACATCGCACCTATTGCAACAGCACCACCTTCTCCTATCTCCGTTGCTGGTGTGAGGGTGAACGTGTCTCTTGGAAACAAGAGGCAGACGGCTCGCATGAGCACAGGAGGGAAGGCTCCTAGGCACGCACTTGCTAGCAAAAACGTGGTTTCTACTCTTATTGACAGGGAATTCAAGCGTGCCACCCAAGAGAACTATCCTGGTGAATGGGATCGTAAGATCCCTAATGTTAAAGTACCAAGCCCGGAGTGGAAGCCTTGCAAGGAGACGGTGGAGAAGAATCTCATGAAAAACTGGGAGAAGCTGCAAGGGAGTTTGAAAAAGCCTACAACCTTATGATGAGCATTGTTGGAAAACTTGAAGATAATTATTATGAAGACAAGAAGAAAGAGCAGAAGTGGTTCTAGCAAGACGTCAAGCTTGGGGGAGTTTCACCTAGTCTTTATCTCTACTAGTTTATCATATCTATCTAGTCATGGTGTGTTTTGCTTTTATCGTTTAGTTATCAATATCTCTTAGGCGTGTGTGAGCTCATGGAGCATTATCACGTATCTCTATCTTGTAGTTTATCAATGAATATGAAAGTATGGTGTCATCCATGATTCCCTTGTTTGGAGATTTATGGGTAACACTCATGCAAATGAGCGTGGCATATTTAGAAGTTTCAGTCACATCTTGCCTTGAACCTAATTAACTTGAGTGTGTTGGACAATTGTAGAATCACCCCATTATAAAATGAGTAAAGTGAATGGTTAGTTCTATGGACACTCATGCATGCATTTAGATGGTCAACTTTCTCCCTCTTGCTAGCCCAAAAATTCCAACAAGTAAAAACTTGTTTCCAACACCTTCAACCAAATTTTTCCAGTGAGTCCACCATATCTACCTATTAGCTTTATGCTATTCCGAGTATGTTTATCATGATATTTGTGTTATCTATACCTCTGAATGAAAATGCTTATGTTGTTGATTGTTATGGGAAAAGTTGGTTATAGAGCTCTCTCGAACTTGATGCACACTTTAATTTTATTGCATAAATAAAATATGACCCATTGTGATTAAAATTATGATGTTGTGGACTTGACAAATGTCTTTGGTTGAGAGTTAGCTCATATGTGATGTCACATGGCAAGCTTTCAACATTGCACATCATCTCATTTAGTTGATATCATGTACTTTTGTTTATGGATGCTTACCATGGGTGAAATAAATGAGGAAATGAAGTGAGTTTAAATGAGTTTGTATAAATGGTTAGAGAGACGCCTGGGCCGCTAATCTAAGCCATGCATCATTCATGGTGGAAATTTACTTACATGCTATGGTGAACCTTCTGTGATACACCTTACAATAAAAAACTATCCAATGGTAAATAAAAAGGGTGTTGAGATTGTTCATTATGTGTGTTTGTCTTGTCATTTTGATATGGGCTTGTTCCATATCCTGGGACAAGAGGTACCCCAGTTGACGCTCTTAATGATACTATTATTACTTACAATGATATTTAACTTGAACTTGCTTTGTTTTCCAAGTTGAGTAACACATGGAGTAGGTACTTGTATTCAAGGGGCATGAGACTTTCAACCTGTACTTTGTCAAGCACACTACTCGTATTGCTTTCACTTTAAACTTAATCATTCAAGATGCTATGATAGGGGAATGAGAGCTTGACACCAAGGATTACCATATTACAATCACTGACTTAAGTAGAGAAGTTCAGAAGTTAGATGAAATTATTCATGCTTTACCTCTACTCATATATATATCTTTCCAAAGTGTCCACCTTTTATATTCAGATTTTCATCAATACTCTATGGCCATTATAGAGCAAAAGCATGTGAAAAATAGTATGATTCAATTGTCCAACATACAATGGTTATTTGCTTTCAAAAGTAAGGGGTGATTGCTAGAGCTTCTACTTATGTTGCCCTCATGTGTATGAGTTTTAGTTCATTAATCTTACATTGCAACTGAATATGATGATGATACAATGCTCGTATTTATTTATCAACCATAAGTCCATTGATGCATGTAATGATCTATGTCCTTACTTACTCGAGGACGAGTAAAGGTTTAAGCTTGGGGAGTTGATACGTGCATTTTATATCATCATTTATACAACTTTTAGAATCATATTAGAATGTTATTTGCATTGTTATATCATTTTTTTGCATGTTTTAGATGATTTATGGGACTTTCATACAAAGTCCCTATTTTTGGTATTTAATTTCTGGGAGGCAGAAAACCTCCTTTTTCTTGTTTTAATGTTTCAGGAGCTACAGGATTCAAATAATAAAAGGAAAATACACAGCTGGTTTTTCGTCGAGAGAAGGCAGGGGAAGAAGACCGAAGAGAGGAGAGCCACGAGGCCCAAAAGGGGTGGGCCCACGTGGCCCAAGTACCTGGCCGCGTGGGACCCACTAAGTGGGGCCTCGGGCACCTCCTCGCCTGGGGCTTTTTATCGACGCCTTCGTCCTCCCCGAAAAGTTACGCCCTAATTTTTCCAAGTCCATCCGAGGCCGCGACGGCGGCGAAACTCCTGATTCCCTCCGAGGGGGATCAGATCCTGCTGCTCCGGAGCTCCGCAGAAGGGGGAAATCATCGTCATCGTCCTCACCTCTCCTCCTTGGCGTGGGAGGAGGCCTCTACACCATCACCATCACCAAGACCAGCACCATCTCCATCATCATCTCTGTGATCCACTCCGTCCCCTCGTAGTTTGAGAGTTGCTATACCCTAGATACTTGTCTTGTGCTACTATTCATGTTTGTGATTGAGTACTTGTCATTATTTGGTGGTGAAGTTATATTTTCAGATTGTGTTGTACCACTTATGCCACTGAATATTATCATGTTTGCATATGTTCCTGAGGGCATAGGATGAATTGGCAATGATTTATATATAACATGTGTTGGTATTTTGTCAAGAGTTTATCTTTTATGTGATTCTATGATGGTGTTGTGCGAACGTCGACTACACAACACTTCACCTATATGGGCTCATAGGAGAACACCGTAGTATAATGAATTGAGGGAGACTTTGGAGGACATGTAAACCTGGGACCGAATCATGAAGTTATATTATGAGTGTATTAGTATCGGGGACCTTAGAGTGTAATGCTATGGTGGGACTTTATGTCTTAATAATTCTTGTGCAGTCATTTACTTGGCCACATGATCCATCATAAGGGGTTGTAGATTATTTATTTAGCTATACCTAATAATGGCTCCGTCCAAATAAGATTAAAACTTGACAAGATATTCAACGTGTTGTTTAATAAATCTCTATGCCTAGCAATATCCATGCCGCCCTCGGGAACGTTTTCCACATATAAGTTACACATCACTTGAGCTTGTCCTCTTGCACACAAGAGGATTGGGCTTTCTCTCTTTGAGAGCTTTGATTTGCTACTGTTTATTTTCTGTATTGCAATTATACAACCGAAAATACCAAAAACACTTGCATCTTTTATTGTTTTATTTATCAATCTTGCTAACCAATACCTTCAGCTCCTCGTGGGTTCGACAACCTTTTCTAATTGAAAGGTACTACAATTGATCTCCTGCACTTGGGAGTCATCAGATCACTAGAAATATAATGCTTGAGTCTTTGACCATTAACCACTTGTGGTTTATCACCATCAAATGAGTTTATCTTAATGGCTCCCGAGCGATATACTTCTTCAACAATATACGGTCCTTCCCATTTGGAGAGTAATTTGCCTGCAAAAAATCTGAGACGAGACCTATACAATAATACTTTATCACCAATATTAAATTCTCTATTTATTATTCTTCCATCATGCCATCTCTTAACTTTTGTTTAAACAATTTGGCATTTTCATAAGCTTCACTTCTCCATTCATCTAAAGAACTCATGGCAAGCAGTCTTTTCTCACCCGCAAGTGTAAAATCTCTATTTAATTCCTTAACTGCCCAATAAGCCTTGTGTTCTAATTCTAAAGGTAAGTGACAAGCTTTTCCATAAACCATTTTATAAGGAGACATGCCCATAGGATTCTTATAAGCAGTTCTATAAGCCCATAAAGCATCATTAAGTTTCTTAGCCCAATTCTTTCTAGACTTATTAACAGTCTTTTGCAAGATTAACTTAATTTCCCTGTTAGTCAATTCTACTTGACCACTTGTTTGAGGATGATAGGGTGAAGAGATTGTATGATTCACGTCATATTTAGCAAGTGTTTTTCTAAAAGCACCATGAATAAAATGAGACCCTCCATCAGTCATAAGATATCTAGGCACGCCAAACCTAGGAAAAATGACATCTTTAAGCATTCTTAAAGAAGTTTTATGACCAGCACTAGGAGTTGGAATAGCTTGTACCCATTTAGTAACATAGTCAACATCAACAAGAATATGAGTATTACTGATGATTCCGAAGAGCAAGTCTTGATGCCTGCACAAATAACGGGATTTAGGTTGAGACTCCAAGTGCAGTGTGTATAGTATAGTGGAAGACAGTTTTCCCCACGAGGGGTGACTCGAGGGTTTAATATCGAACTCTCGGGGAATCTGAAGTGGTAGATTTATCTTCTTATCCTTCTTTTGGTTACCTACAAAACAAGGTTAGATGTTTTGGTCCTCAACCTCACCTGTGGTTGTCAAGCACAAGGTGTAAGAATGATATCAGGATAGTTATGCAATGCAAACAGGAAATAAATATGCAATAATGGTGGATGCAATGGTAAATGATATTTTTGGGTTTTTAAATGATGTATGCAAGATGAAAAGTATTTTTGTATTTTCGGATTTAATGATGGCTGAAAATATGAAAGTGGTATATGGTGTTGGAAAGGTGTTTCTTATGATAAAAAATGGACTGGGGTTCATGGTTTCACAAATGCACTCTCTCTTTATAAAGTGGTAGACAATGGAACACACAAAGTTAACATATGAGATTGCAACACAGGGTTTGATAACAAGTTACTTAGATATATGGGCATCACGTCCTAACATAGAGATCTTTTGGTTATTAACCTCTCTTATACTCCACCAAGATGCGAACTAACT
Organism: Poa pratensis; assembly: GCA_947311845.1. NCBI lineage: Eukaryota > Viridiplantae > Streptophyta > Magnoliopsida > Poales > Poaceae > Poa > Poa pratensis. The sequence goes on from CAMZMU010000047.1 coordinate 39,799,999, forward strand.
CATAGCACCTCAGTAATTAAGATAACTCAGAGTATAGCAATAAGTATCATGACATGAAGTGAAAATAAGAACATGCTAGATCTAGTCATGGAGTAGTGGCAATGGTCACGCCCACATCCCCGGTAGCATGGTATTTTAGTTTATCCCTAGTGAGGTAACAAAGTAAGGTAAAGATACCAAAGTGGATCGCAGAACTTTCTCTCACGTTCACTGCACTAGCCACCCCCCGTTACTCCAACTAATGCACACGTTCCCCCTCACACGCTCTCATAAACATGCTTGATCAAAACAAGTAGACAAGAACGGGGTACATAATATGCATCTATACTCATAACTGAAACAAACATTGCAATCTCAAACATATATTAACTCATAAAGATCCACCACAAAGGTATTACAACGGTGACCGTAATCATGTTCAGCAGCTCATACGGTACTAATTAGTGAAGCTCAAGAGAGGAGAGATACATAAGTTACTTCCACAAACCCATAGTCCAGAGGTGGACTACTCCCTCTTCATCATGGAGACGGTGGAGAAGTCGATGGAGAAGATAGAGACCACACCGGCAGCGCCCCGCCGGAGTTTTCCCCCTCCAATCTGCAGCTCCTGATCTCCGTTTCGGTGTTTCTGTGTTTCTGCGGCGCTCCTTCCAGAGAACGACGGGGGACCTTTTTTATAGGCGTTTTTAGGTCAAGATGATGTCGGTGGAGAAGAGATCGAAGGCAACGGAGCCACGAGGCCCAAACGGGTGGGTCCCACGCGGCCTGGTATTGTGGCCGCGTGGGCCATGCTCGTTTGGCCCTCGGGCCTCCGTTTGCTCGCTTCCTTTTTCCGTAGTCCTTCTTCCTTCCAAATATTGACGCCCGTAAATTTCCAGGTGATTTCGTTGACGTTTGGGTCCCTGAAACATTAAAATACAAAACTAGGGTTTTCTGCCTGTGCAGGGTTAATTCCAAATAAATGGGAAAACTATGAAGTATTCCCAAAATCATGATAAAACATTGATATAACCCTTATATGATGCAAATATGATTGGAATATAAGCAATTAAAGTGCAAAGTTCATGTATGCATTTTACATGCATCAATTACCATGCGAAGAAGGGAAAGGACCCATGAAGTCAAATCCCCAACAATCAAATGGCTCAATAACAAGAGAGTAATTCATAGGCATTTCATTACGTCTACTGATATTTCCTACTCTTTGACATTCATCACAAGACATAATAAATTTCTTAGCATCTTTAAAAAGGGTAGGACAATAAAAACCTGACTGAAGCACCTTATGTGCGGTCCTGTCCCCAACATGATGTCCACCATAAGCACAGCTATGGCATTTGTGCAATATCTCCTTTTGCTCATACTCTGGGACACAAGGTCGCATAACACCATCCACTCCTTCTTTGTATAAATGTGGGTCATCCCAAAAATAATGCCTTAAGTCATAGAAGAATTTCTTCCTCTGCTGATAGGTGAAAGTTGGAGGCAAATACTTGGAGACAATAAAATTAGCATAATCAGCATACCACGGGCTATCACGCGTATTTACCTCTATTGAAGCTAATTGTTCATCTGGAAAACTGTCATTAACAGGAATAGGATCATAAGAGACGTTTTCTATTCTAGATAAATTATCAGCAACGGGATTATCAGCACCTTTCCTATCAACAATATGCAAGTCAAACTCTTGTAGCAATAGAACCCATCTAATAAGTCTAGGCTTTGCATCTTTCTTATTCATAAGGTATTTAATAGCAGCATGATCAGTATGTATAGTCACCCTTGAATCAACAATGTAAGGTCTAAACTTATCACAAGAAAACACCACAGCTAAAAATTCTTTTTCAGTAGTAGCATAATTTTTTTGAGCATTATCAAGAGTTTTACTAGCATAATGAATAACATTCAGTTTATTATCAACACGCTGTCCAAGAACAGCTCCTACAGCATAATCACTAGCATCACACATAATTTCAAAAGGTAGATTCCAATCAGGTGGTTGAACAATAGGAGCAGTGGTTAAAGCCTTTTTCAGAATTTCGAAAGCTTCTTTACAATCATCATCAAAAATAAATGGAACATCTTTTTGAAGAATATTAGTAAGTGGTTTTGAAATTTTAGAAAAACCTTTAATAAATATCCTGTAGAAACCCGCATGACCAAGAATACTACGAATACCTTTCACATCCCTTGGGCAAGGTAATTTCTCAATTGCCTCAACCTTTGCTCTATCGACTTCAATACCTCTCTCGGAAACTTTATGTCCAAGAACGATTCCTTCATTTACCATAAAATGGCATTTCTCCCAATTAAGAACAAGGTTTGTTTCTTCACATCTCTGCAAAACTTTATCAAGGTTGTGTAAATAGTTGTCAAAAGAAGTTCCATAGACGGAGAAATCATCCATGAAGACGTCCACAATTTGCTCACAAAAGCCATGGAATATAGCAGACATGCATCTCTGAAAAGTGGCAGGAGCATTACATAAACCAAAAGGCATGCATCTATAAGCATAAGTTCCATAAGGACAAGTAAAAGTGGTTTTCTCCTGATCTTGATGTCTAACAGCAATTTGCGAAAAACCAGAATATCCATCTAAAAAGCAGAAATGTGAGTTTTTAGCTAACCTTTCCAACATTTGATCAATAAAAGGTAAAGGGTAATGATCTTTCTTAGTTGCTTTATTAAGTTTTCGAAAATCAATACACATTCTATACCCAACTATTGTTCTTTGCGGAATAAGCTCATCGTTATCATTTGCAACAACAGTAATACCTCCCTTTTTAGGGACACAATGAACATGACTCACCCATCTACTATCAGCGATACAATAGATTATAGCTGCTTCGAGAAGTTTTAGAATCTCACTTCTTACCACTTCTTTCATCTTAGGGATTAGCCTTCGTTGATGCTCAACAACTGGCTTTGCATCGGGCTCCAGATTAATTATATGCTGACAAATAGAAGGAGAAATCCCTTTAAGATCATCCAAAGTATAACCCATGGCACCTCGATGTTTCCTAAGTATTCACAATAATCTCTCCTCTTCTTGACCTGAAAGTTTAGAACTAATAATAACAGGATATATTTTCTTTTCATCAAGATAAGCTTATTTAAGCGTGTCAGGTAGAGTTTTTAATTCAAAAACAGGATCTCCTTTGGGAGGCGAAGGAGGTCCCAACTCTTCCACAGGTAAATTATGTTTAGGAATAGCAGGCTGTCGAAGAAAAATGTCATCTATTTCATTTCTTTCCTGCATAAAAACTTCACTCCCATGATCTTCCATGAATTGATGCAAAGCATTGTTAGGAGCAATAGCAATAGAAGCAAGTTGTTCAACTCGAAAATCCTCATTAGGTAAATCTTTTTCGTGATGGTTTTTAGCAACTTTGGAAAATTTGAACTCATAAGTTTCTCGAGCAAATTTAGTATAGATCTTTTCCTTTTTGCAATCTATTACAACACCACAAGTATTTAAAAAAGGTCTACCAAAAATAATAGGACAAGTCTTACTTGCAGCAGAACCAAGCACTAAGAAATCAGCAGGGTATTTAGTCTTACCACATAGAACTTCCACGTCTCTGACTATACCAACCGGAGATATAGTTTCTCTATTAGCAAGTCGAATTACCACATCAATTTCTTCCAGTTGACAGGGACCTATTTCATGCTTGATTTCTTGATAAAGTTCATAGGGGATAGCACTTGAACTAGCACCAATGTCACATAAACCATAGTAGCAATGATTACCAATCTTAACCGAAATGACAGGAGTTCCAATTTTCTTGACATTCTTCTTAGATGGCTTAACAATGTTAGAAGCATCTTCACAAAAAATTATATGGCTTTCTTCTACATTTTCAGTTATAAGATCCTTAACTATTGCTACAGCAGGTTCTACCTTTAACTGTTCTTCAGGTTCAAAGATTTTCTTTTCACTTTTGTTAACCACACTAGCAACAATAGAACGTTGTTTCACCTTAGGGAAAGGCATTTTCTCAATATAAGGCTCAGGTAAAACATGATCAACGGTATGAACTTGAACTTCTTTAGCAGGTGTAGTTATTTTAACAGGCTCTTTAAATGGTTCATGATACTTCACCCATTCCTGCTTAGGAATGTTGATGTACGAAGCAAAAATCTTACATCAATTAACAACAATTTGAGAATCAAGACCATATTTAGCACTAAACTTACGAAAACTTTCAGTTCCAACAAAGAGCTTAATGCAATCATAATCGTAATTTATTCCTGATTCTCTACCTTCATCATTTTCCCAATCTTCAGTATTGCGTTGGATCCTTTCAAGGAGATCCAATTTAACTTCTTCCTTATTGCTTGTGAAAGACCCATTAGAAGAAGTATCAAGTAAATCCTTGTCATGGAGTGTAAGCCTTGCATAGAAATTATTGATAATGATATCTCTGGGGAACTCATGAATGGGGCATTTGAGTATTAGTGATTTCAGCCTCCCCAATCTTGGGCGATACTTTCTCCATCATGAGGCCAGAAGTTATAGATATAATTTCTATCTCTATGTATTTCATGTAGAGGATAAAACTTAGAGTGAAAGAGAGGTACAATTCCTTCCCAGTCGAATGAATCCACATTTTTCAATAACATGTACCAATCCAATGCTCCGTCTTTCAGCGATATAGTGAATAATTTCCTCTTACATTGTTCCGTGGTGATACCTGCAATCTTAAATAACCCGCATAATTCATGTATAAAAAGCAAGTGATCAGCAGGATGGACAGTTCCATCTCCTGAATAGCGGTTATTTATAACACGTTCAACAATTCTCATAGGTATCTTAAACGGAATTCTTTTAGCTGGTGGGGGATCCTTTGCTGTAACAAGAGAAGTGATGAAACTAGTCCCAAACAGCATTTCAAAATCAGAGGGCTCCATAATTATATAGAGCAACAGATAGTAATAAAAACAACACTTACAATAAAAGTTCTCCTTACCAATTCCACTTACCAATAGCGCTTCACTCCCCGGCAACGGCGCCAGAAAATAGTCTTGATGACCCACAAGTATAGGGGATCTATCGTTGTACTTTCGATAAATAGGAGTGTCGATCCCAACGAGGAGCAGAAGGTGCTGACAAGCGGTTTCAAGCAAGGTTTCACTGTAAATGCTAGCAGACAAGTTTTTAGCGGTTTTTGATATAAAGTACGAGAAAGTAAATGCGAGTAAATAAAGTACAGGTAAATAAAAGAGAGCAGCAATAGTTGCAGCAAGTGGCCCAATCCTTTTTAGCACAAAGGACAAGCCGTTTGTTTCACTTATGATTACCAAACGTTCCTGAGGACACACAGGAGATGTCAAGTGCTTTCGCTTCATACCGTTAACTCATATTTAATGTTTTGATAAGTGTTGTGTGGGTGAATCTATGCTAGTGCACTACCCGTACTTGGATAAATACACACTCGTAATTACACCCCTTACAGGCTTCCGCACTACAAGGAAGTATTAAGATAGATTATAACGCCCAAGCCATAAAAAATAGAGAGTGGAAATGCCAGTTTTGAAAGAATTGGCACTAAGTAAGAGGTGATCCGCTTTTGGCTCTAACCACAACTTTAAGCTCTGGGATCCTACACTCCCTCATGCATTAATCTACCAACGGGGTTTAGGTTTCTGTCGCTCCGGCAACCCCACAATAGGTAAACTAAATACACAATGCATTCCCCTAGGCCCATAAAGGTGAAGTATCATGTAGTAGACGTTCACATGACACCACTAGAAGAATAACACCACAACTTAAATATCAAATATTAAATACTCATCAACATAATTCCACTACTAACCACAAGACTTCTCCCATGTCCTCAAGAACTAAACGAACTACTCACAAGACATCATATGTATCATGATCAGAGGTGATATGATGAGTAATAACAATCTGGTCATAAAGTTAATTCACCGAAACAACTCAAAAGCATCAATCCACGAAGGGTAATCAATACCGGGAGAGTATCTCCAATAAACTAAACGAGTACAACCCTAGATGTTACAACGGAATGAAGTGGAGTGGTGGGGATGATGGTGTTGGCGGTGGAGATGATGAAGATGATGATCCCGATGAAGCTTGGTGCGATGACGGTGGCGATGGCGATGATTTCCCCCTCCCGGAGGGAAGTTTCCCCGGCAGATTTCTCCCTGCCAGAGAGCTTTTCTATCTCTCTGTTTTCCGCCCTGTAGAGGCGGCGGAAAAATTATGCGAAGTCCGTCCCCATGATTTTTAGGTCAAGAGGGAGTATATCACCGAAGGGGAGCACCGGAGGTGGGCCAGAGGGGCCAGGCGGGCCCACGGCGCGGCCAGGGGGTGGGCCGCTCCCCTAGGCCGCCGGGTGGCCCCGTGGCACCCCTCCTCGAGGTCTTCTGGCCTCCTGCCTGATTTGATGAGGAAATAATTCCTATATTTTTCTGGTGATTTTTGGGGCTTCCAGCGTATCCCTTTCTGACGGTGCTCTTTTCAGCAGAATCCTGACTCCGACAGATAAATTCCGTGTAATTGTAAAACATGCAAAATAAGATAAAATATCATAAGTATTATAATAAAATGTGAAATACATCAGTAAGTAAGAGTAGATTATGATACAAAATAGTGATGCAAAATGGAAGTATCATAGGGCGAGGAGGACGCTTGGAGACTATGCGGCGGACGTGAACACGTATCAGCGGGGCTCCGTCCACTGTCCACTTAAGTCGGTGTCTCCAGAACAAGACTTTTGTGCAGTCCAAAATAGCTAGGTAGAAGACGACGATGATGTGGCAGCCGTGAACATTGGAGCGGGGACCATCCACGGTGTACTAATGCCAGTGTCGTCGGTCGATCTTTTGTATAGTAGGACGAAGAGGAAGAAGGTGAAAAACCGGCGGCCGTCATGCAGGAGTCGGGGCTCCGTTGACGGTGTAGCCAGCCTCATTGTGCTTTTTTCCTATAGCTCTCATTACAAACGGTTTTAAACTAATCTCCATATCTGATGTAAAAAAATTAACGCTATGATTACTCCGTTGTCATTGTGGCCCTTCACATAAGTACCGAGGCTCAGACAACGTAGCATTTCTCCGATGTTGATGAGGGTATTTTGACCCTTTCCATAGTGTCATTCTGTACTAGTGACCTAGGTAGGCCAACTCATCCATATAGCAGGATGTTGCCGGCATTATAGGAAGCCAAACGAAATATTTATTTTGTTTTAGTCCCCCAACACCTGTTTTATCGGTAGTGGCCACAACCTCCATCAAGAATTTGTGCATCAACCCATCAAAAGTCCTAATATCAATGTCATCATGTAGAAAAAAATGTCCTACAACATCTGATTTTGCAAGCGCACGCAGAAACGGTTGCCAAAAATGACAAACTTCTGATGGTGATAGATCAACAAAGTTGTGCTTAATAAGGAAACCACTGGCAATGTTGACTTTATTGTAGTCCTCCATCACCTGTTATATTGGTAGTGGCCATGGCTGCCGTGAAGAATTTCTGCATCAACCCATCAAAAGTCCTAATGTCTAATATCACCAGTAGAAAAAATTATCCTATAGCATATGATTTTGCAAGCTCACACATAAACGGTGGCAAGGTGAACGTGTGATAGTGATGGATCGTTTATTGTTAATAACAAAGTCGTGTTTCACAAAAAATACAATGTTGATTTTTTTTGTAGTTCTCTAGCATCTGCTATATCGGTAGTGGCCATGGCTGCCATCAAGAATTTCTGCATCAGCCCATCAAAACTCCTAATATCCAATGTCATAATGTAGAAAAAAAATGTCCTACAACATCTGATTTTGCAGGCGCGCGTAGAAACGGTGGCCAAAAATGGTGAACTTGTGATGGCGATGGATCGTTTATTGTTTATAACAGAGCCGTGTCAACAGAAACCACTAGAAATATTGATTTTGTTGCCTCCAACACCTGTTATATTGGTAGTGGCCGGCTGCCGTCAATAATTTCTTCATCAACACCTCAAAAGTCCTAATATATAATGTCATCATGTGGGAAAAAATGTCCTACATAATCTGATTTTGCAGGCGCTCGCAGAAACGGTGATTTTTTTTGGTGAACTTGTGATGCCGATGGATCATTTATTGTTAATAACAAAGCCGTGTTTAACAGGGAAACCACTGGCAATGTTGATGTTATAGTCCTCCAGCATCTGTTATATTGGCAATGGCCATGGAGTTGTCAAGAATTTCTGCATCAACCCATCAAAAGTTCTAATGTGAAGTGGATGTACAAACCATCCACCTAGTCTCAGATCCTTATGGATGCAGATTTATGTTCTTATTATTTTCACACAAAAATCCGCTCTACGGGCTTCCCTTACTGCATTCCTTTCACAAAAAATATCATCATGTAGAAAAAAAATTCCTATAGCATCTGATTTTGCAGGCACACGCATAAAAGGTGGCCAAACATGGTGACCTTGTGATAGGTGTAGATCGTTTACTGTTAATAACAAAGATGTGTTTAACAAGGAAACCATTGGCAATGTTGATTTTGTTGTAGTCCTCCAGCACCTGTTTTATTGGTAGTGGCCATGCTGCCATCAAGAATTTCTGCATCAGCCCATCAAAAGTCCCAATGTCTAATATCATCATGTAGAAAAAAATGTCCTATACCATTTGATTTTGCAGGCACACGCAGAAACGGTGGCCAAACATGGTGACCTTGTGAAGAATTTCTGCATCAACTCATCAAAAGTCCTAATGTCTAATATAATCTTGTAGAAAAAATGTCCTAGCCTCTAATTTTACATGAGCACGCTGAAATTGTGGCCAAATATGGTAACCTTGTGATGCGATGGATCGTTTATTACTAATAATGGAACCGTGTTTGACAAAGAAACCATAGTCAATGTTGGTTTCGTTGTAGTTCTCGAGCACTTGTTTTATATATTGGTAGTGGCCATGGCTGCCGTCAAGACCTTCTTAATAAATCCAACAAAAGTCCTACCTAATGTCCAATATCATCACGTAGAAAAAAATGTCCTTGTTCGACGCCATTTTGTATGTGATGACTAGTAAACTCACGTTGAAGTCGTGAGGGCAACTCAATAAGTTAAGTCTGTGTGTATACGTGCATGAATCATTCAATTGAATATTAGTTCAACGTACTAGTAATTCAATGGATGCATCAGTTTTCCACGTAGTGTTTGTGTCTATACGTATACATGCACTGTCAAGTATTGCTGATAACGTACGTAGCGATCGACTCGCTGGTCACGTTCCACCAGATCGATCATCGATCAACTTGTCCAACAAACAAATATTCGGGCTTGCTGATATCGTTCGTCGAGGCGATAAGCATCACAGCTGGAAGGACGATCGAACGGCCGCAGTTCCACACGAAACGAACTACTTACAAAAGGAGGCAGAGCAGCACCCACCAATCCATACATCAGCATGTACACGAGAAACATATCGAGCCTGTACCGCCGCCGACGGCGACACCGTTAGGCCTTGTTTACCTCTAGAGTATTTTACGAGATGGGAGGGGATTATCTCAGATCCCGGAAAATCCCCACTACTATGTTTACTTCAAGTGTTTTTTAGGGGATGGGAGGGGATAATCCCCAAATATCCCCTACCAAGCATCTCATTTTTGTCTAACACAAAAACTCTAGTCCATGCTAGTGTATTGTAGGGGAAGAGTATTTGTGGTGATTTGTGGCGATTGGGTGTTCACCAAATCCACTCCCATCCCCACTCTTCCCATCCCCTAAAACACTCTTGTAGTAAACCATGCCGAGGAGGACGAAGTGGGGCCTGCCGGTTTGCAGCCGTTTACCATCTTCACCACCTCAAACCAAGCCGGAGCCGACGGCATTGGGGCTGCCGGTGTGTAGCCCGTCGTCACCTGCCCTGCCCTGTGAACCGGGCCAGAGAGGAGCATCTGATTTTGCAGGCGCATGTCGAAACGGTAGCCAAAACATGGTGACCTTACGATGACGATGGATTCGTTTCTGTTAATAATATAGCCGTGTTTAATTGGAGAGAGTTGTTTATAAAAAGTTTAAATGTAGGATTACCTTTAACAATGCATTGTCCCTTAGCATGTTATCCTAGATAGTGGTGTGTTTAAACTACTCTACCGAATGCATTTTTTGCCTATGATCCCTTGTGTATGTTACCTAGTAAGCTACAACACCACTCTCTTTATCATTAAATATGGTGCTACATCAGCAAAATACTTAGGATACAACGCTAAGAAAGCTGCATTGTGAAAGACCTAATTTACGGGAGCACCTTCTTCCCTGGCCAGTTTGATCTACCGCAGCAGTGCCGCCGAGCTAAGTTGGATCTTGTTGGATGCTCCTCTGAATTCGCATGTAAAAACTTCTTCTCTCACAGTGAATTGATGTCCTCCCGCTAGCTAGTTTTTTCTGAAACTGCTAGCTAGTTTTGTGCTATGTTTCCGACCTGTAAAACGGGAAAGGTCAAGAAAACTAGGCTTTGGTTGTAGCACAGTTCAATCATAACTTAGTCGTCCCCAGGGGGTGGGCTTAGACTACCAATAGTGGGAGTAACATAACAACATAGATGACACATATGCAAAAAAAATGATGTGGCATGAAATTAATGAAGAGAGAGACAAATGGAATAATATATATAGTTACCGTAACATAACACTTTCCAATATAAATGAACGTACAAAGTAATAAATGAATGCCTATTTGTTACCACTTCCCACTGCAGAGGTAGTAACATAGACTAGTGACACTCCCCACTATGACCAGCCTTATAAAGCCAGTTCGGTAATCTCATCACATGATAGTAAATAATAATTAACTAAAGACATTAACTTGTGCTGGAAGTGAGCAGAGACGCGAGTTGTTTCGCGTCTCAGACATTGATTCTCAACGCTTATCTTCGACCGTTAGATTTTCATAAGGCCAACTCGAAGAGGTACTGGTGATACTCGCTTTGTTTATTACTTCTATTAAAGTAAAGCGTATAATTTTAGTTAGAAGTCAACATAGCGTAAATTAGACCGGTTTTATAGATTAAAATATAAACATTTCAAATTACTAAACAAATATCAGTAGACTCACAACATAATATATTTGTATTCTATGTTAATTAAATTTTATAAATATTCATATTTTTGTTTATAAGATTGATCAAAATAACACTATGTTGGCTTTTGACAAAAAAAAAAATGTCATTTAAGGAAACAGAGGTAGTATAACCGAAAATAGTTACAGCTACCTGTGGTGTGAAGATATGTGAAATTCGCCAACACGGTTCTCTCGGACTCTATGCAGGCCGCCTTTGATTGTAAGAGCTCGACCAGGCCGCTAGACCATAGGACATTGAACACGGCAGGGCCAGGCGCACAGAGTGTGCGGCCAGTGTCGGCCGCACAGGGCCCAATATTTTCGAGTTGGCCCTTATATAACATTAACACTTTGGCGGGAGCTCCTGTATGACGCGTTACGCGGAGCGGACGTTTCGTCCGCGTAGCCCAGATATTGGGCTCGTCCCAGTTAGTTCCGCGGGGCATTCAACTGGCCCAATAACAGGTAAGTGTTATTTGTCATTTTTTATTTTTTTTTCTATTTTAAGTAAACAATAAAAAGAAATAATGAATTTTAAAATTTGAACATTTTTCAAAATGAATAATTTTTTAATCTAAACATTTTCAAATTTGAATATTTTCAAATCTGAACATTTTTCAAAAATGAAATAATTTTCAAATCTGAACATTTTTTAAAATGGACAATTTTCAAATTTGAACGTTTTTCAAAATGAATAATTTTCAAATGTAAACATTTCTTAAATCCTGAATATTTTCTAACTGAATTTTTTTTTGGAAAATGAAAATTTAAAATTTGAACATTTCTTCAAAATATTAAAAAAAAGAAAAAGGGAAATTCGGAACTAAAAGAGAAAAGAAAAAAGAAAAAAAACCGAAGAAACCAGAAAACTTCCACAACTCGCTCGTGTCCATTCCCACTGATGCGAAATTGGGCCGGCCCATAAACGACTAGAGGGGTACGCTGAGGTTAGCTCCGTCCGCGGTATGTGGAGTATACGATTTTCAGCTGCAGCCATCAGCATCAGACCGCACCAACGTTAGGCACAAGAGGGACCGGCCCAACTATGACGCCTCGACTTGTGGAGACCATGGACAATTTCCGAATTGAGCGGAATGTGTTAGTCGACTTTTCTAATATGGGCGGAATCATATAGTGGATGTTACAAATCTTCTTTGGTCTATTTGAGGGTATTATTCAGTCAAGTTAATATTTTTGTCAATAAGTGTGGCACTACCGCGTGATGGCGCTCAATGCGGCTAGCCGCTAGTGTGATAGCTGCATAATGTAACCTTGATTTCTCGTGCAAACCTTGATTTCTCGTGCGCACCGTAATAATACCGATCTCTGTATCTATCAAATTATGTTGTCATGCTTTTATGTAATATCATTGTTTCCAAATTCCAAGAAGCGCTAGGGTTAAAACTCATCTAAGCGTCATATCTGGGTACCGAAAGCACTGCAATAACCCTTGCAAATTGTTGTTGTCTTCCTCCTTTTTTTAAGGGAGTGTTGAATCTATGATTGGCTGATGCATGACTTCGGAGAGAGTACAAGCTTGGAACTATCATGACACTCTCGGCAATAGCAATCGTGGTGGGGAACAGCCTTGACTGCTTGATGTGTGGGGCTAACACTGAAGAAACCATAGAACACCTCTTCTTTCATTGTGACTTCAGCAGAGGGTGCTGACAGAAAATTGGTGTTGTTTTTCCAAATTCTGCCCAAACTGATAGACTCCATTTGATTGATGCAGCTAGGAATTCTTGGAAACAACCAATGTTCATGGATATATTTACCACTGCCGCTTGGACCTTGGAGCATCTGGAAGGAAAGGAATAATCTATGCTTCAATGGAATCCAACCTGATTTTCAGGCCTGGATTAACAGATTCAAGGAGGACTTCTCCCTTTTGGTTCATAGAACCAAGCAGGATAGATATAGTTTCATTAATTCCTTTGTTGCTGTGATGTAATCTGAACCTCTCTCCCTAACCCTTCTCCGTGTAAATATTCCTTGGCCTTTTGTTTGGGTGTTTTAATATAGAGGCAGTAGGAGTTGTTCGTACTGTCATAAAAGTTTTAAAAAAATAGCAATCCTGGTGGTTTCCACTCCTGTCTAGAGTTATGAAATATCTGGCAATTTTCAAAGTAATTTCACAAGGGTTGTAAGCCTAAGAAAGGTTATGTTTTCCTCCCTTTTCCTTCTCGAAGCATAGCATGAAGCCAAATTAAACTCATAAGAAACCTTTATAACACATGGAGAAATCGATAATGTATAGACACGTTAATAAATTTTACTTTTATTGGTGCTACACCAATGGTGCCATACCACAAACAAGGTCTTTGACAGAATGTGGTACCCCATGTGCTGCTACCCCAATATGGTGCGATAAAATACAAAGTCTTCGAAAGAATGTGTAGTATACAATAACGAAAATGAGTAGTATTTCAGTTTTATTAAAAGCTATAAATTTATTTGAACACAACTTAAATTTCCTATAATAATCTCTAACCAATGACAATCTAGCAAATAGGTGTGACCTGACTCAAAATTGTCCAATATACATAAGAAAGCCGATGCGACCTAGGGGCTTTTCGTGAGGCTACTGCCAAGCTGTTCGTCCGACGCGTAACGGTGAAATCCTACAAGTGTGGAAACGAAAAGAAGGAGCTTCGATGGTGGCCGGGTGATACGTGCATTTTATATCATCATTTATACAACTTTTAGTATCATATTAGAATGTTATTTGCATTGTTATATCATTGTTTTTGCATGTTTTAGATGATTTATGGGACTTTCATAAAAAGTCCCTATTTTTGGTATTTAATTTCTGGGAGGCAGAAAACCTCATTTTTCTTGTTTTTAATGTTTCAGGAGCTACAGGGACTCAAATAATAAAAGGGAAAATACACAGCTGGTTTTTCGTCGAGAGGAAGGCAGGGGGAAGAAGACCGAAGAGAGGAGAGCCACGAGGCCCAAAAGGGGTGGGCCCACGCGGCCCAAGTACCTGGCCGCGTGGGACCCACTAAGTGGGGCCTCGGGCACCTCCTCGACTGGGGCTTTTTATCGACGCCTTTGTCCTCCCCGAAAAGTTACGCCCTAATTTTTCCAAGTCCATCCGAGGCCGCGGCGGCGGCGAAACTCCTGATTCCCTCCGAGGGGGATCAGATCCTGCTGCTCCGGAGCTCCGGAGAAGGGGGAAATTGATACGTCCATTTTGCATCACTATTTTATAGCATAATTTACTGTTATTCAATGATATATTTCATATTAAGAGGAGTTACTTATGTTATTTTGTCTTATTTTGCATGTTTGATGATCATTGGATAATTAACTGCCGGAGTCAGATTTCAGCTGGAAAAAGCACGTCAAGGCACTATATTTCTGGAGCACTAAAAATATTTCCGAGAAGACAGATGTTCCTATTTTATCAGAAGATGGACTAAGCCAAAAGGGGAGGCTGAGATGGGCCAGGAGGGGCCCACACCACCCCTGGGCGCGGGGCCCACCTTGGCCGCGCCCTAGCCAGGTGTGGTGCCCCTGGCCCACCTCAGGCGCTCCCCCTTCGCGTACTTCATCCCCCAGAAACCCTAAGACACGGGGAGTCCGAGAGAAAATATTCCGCCGCCTCCACGAGGCGGAAACAACAGAGAGAGAAAAAGCTCTCCGGCAGGGAGAAATCTGCCGGGGAAATTCCTTCCCGGAGGGGGAGATCATCGCCATCCTCATCGTCATCGCGCTGGACTTCATCGGGATCATCATCATCATCTCCACCGCCATCACCACCATCACCGCTGCACCATCTCGTTCCGCTGTAACATCTAGGGCTATACTTTGTTTAGTTCATAGGGGAAACTCTCCCGGTGTTAATTACTCCTTGTGGTTGATGCTATTGAGTTTTATCGGTGAATTAAAGTATATGTTCAGATCGTTATCCATCATTATATCACCTCTGATCATGATCCATATGATGTCTCGTGAGTAGTTCGATTAGTTCTTGAGGACATGGGAGAAGTCACGCTGTTAGTAGTGGAATTATGTTGAGTAATATTTAATGGTTTGATATTTAAGTTGTGGTGCTATTCTTCTAGTGGTGTCGTGTGAACGTCGACTACATGACACTTCACCTTTATGGGCCTAGAGGAATGCATTGTGTATTTGGTTGCTAATTGTGGGGTTGCCGGAGTGACAGAAACCTAAACCCCCGTTAGTATACCGGTGCACAAGGGAGCGTAGGATCTCAGAGTTTAAGGCTGTGGTTAGATTTATCTTAATTACTTTCTTGTAACTGCGGATGCTTGCAAGAGGTATAATCACAAGTATGTATTAGTCCAAGTAAGGGCGGTGCATTAGCATAGGTTCACCCACACAACACTTATCAAAACAATGAAGATTAATCAACTATGTGAAGCGAAAGCACTTGACTAGAATCCCGTGTGTCCTCAAGAACATTTTGTCATCATAAGTAAACCAACCGGCTTGTCCTTTGCTCTAAAAAGGATTGGGCCACTCGCTGCAATTATTATTACTGTCTTTTACTTACTGCATTTTATTTACCTGCTATATCAAAAACCCCTAAAAACTTGTCTGCTAGCATTTACAGTGAAACCTTTACCGAAACTCCTTGTCAGCACCTTCTGCTCCTCGTTGGGTTCGACACTCTTATTTATCGAAAGTACTACGATACACCCCCTATACTTGTGGGTCATCAAGACTATTTTCTGGCGCCGTTGCCGGGGAGTGAAGCGCTATTGGTGAGTGGAATTGGTAAGGGAAACTTTTACTGTAGGTGCTATTTTTATTTCTGCTTGCTACTTTATTTTATCATGGAGAGATCTCCATTTGAATCCCTGTTTGGAAATACTACTACCACTGCTACGGTAGTAGAAGAGGAACCACCTGATCAAGTAATTCCATTTAAAATACCTATGAAAATTGTTGAACGAGTTACGAATAACCGCTATGCAGGAGATGGAACTGTCCCTCCTGGGGATCATTTGCTATTTATTCATGAATTATGCGAGTTGTTCAAGTGTGCAGGTATTTCAATGGAAGAGGTCAAGAAGAAATTGTTTTCTATATCGTTGACTGGTAAAGCTGCAAAATGGTATAGGATGCTGAAAATGGGCGTTCTATTGGCTGGGAGGAGATTGTGCCTCTCTTTTATTCTAAATTTTATCCTCCTAGTGAAATTCATCAAGATCGGAATCATATATATAATTTTTGGCCTCATGATGGAGAAAGTATTGCCCAAGCGTGGGGGAGATTGAAATCATTAATGCTCAAATGCCCCATTCATGAGCTTCCTGGTAATGTGTTATTGATAACTTCTATGCAAGGCTTTCTCTTCAAGATAAAACTCTATTGGATACCTCTTGTGCTGGATCATTTACGCGTAATAAAGAGGAAGTTAAATGGGACCTTCTTGATCGGATTGAGGAAAATACTGAAGGATGGGAGAACGACAAAGGTAGAGAATCAGGTATAAAGTATGATTACGAATGCATTAAAACTTTTATGAATACTGATAATTTTCGTAATCTCTATGATATGTATGGTCTTGATTCTCAAGTTATTGCAAACTGTTACAAGGCTTTTGCCTCTTATCTTGATGTTCCTAAAGAAAGTTGCAATAAGTATCATTTGCCTTACAAAGATAATACTAATTCTGCCAATATTAAAAACATTGAAGTTCATACAGTTGATCGTATCTTGCCAGAACCTTATATTGAGAAACCACCTTTTCCTGTTAAAATTAGGGAACATTCTATCATAGCTAGTGTGGTTAATAAAAGTGCAAAGAAAGCTTTAGAACCTGCTGAACAAATAGCGGTTGAACCCACAATAGCAATAGTAAAGGATTTGGTAACTGAAAATGTAGAAGGAGGACATATTATCTTTTGTGAAGATGCCTCTAATATTGTTTCACATCCCAGTAGAGCTAGGAAAACAAGTGTTCCTGTGCTTTCAGTCAAAATAGGAGAACATTGCTATTATGGTTTATGTGATATTGGTGCAAGTTCTAGTGCTATTCCTTTTGATCTTTATAAAGAAATTATGCATGAAATTGGTCCTTGCGAACTTGAGGAGATTGATGTGGTTATTCAGCTTGCTAATAGAGAAACTATCTCTCCAATTGGTATTGTGAGAGATGTTGAAGTTTTATGTGGTAAGACTAAATACCCTGCTGATTTTCTAGTACTTGGTTCTGTTGCTAGTAAAGCTTGTCCCATTATTTTTGGTAGGCCTTTCTTGAATACATGTGGTGCATTATAGATTGTAAGAAAGAGAAAATTTACACTAAATTTAATGGAGAATCTTATGAGTTTAATTTCTCTAAGTTTGGTAAACAACTTTATGAAACTGAATTGCCTAATGAGACTCAAATTGAACAACTTGCTTCTATTGCTGTTGCTCCTAACAATGCCTTGCAGCAATTCATGGAGGAACACGAAAGTGAAGTATTTATGGAGGAGAGGAATGAGATTGACAATGCCTTTCTTCGTCAACCACCAATACTTAAGCATAATTTGCCTGTGGAAGATTTGGGTACCTCAGCGCCTCCTAAGGAAGATCCTGTCTTCGATTTAAAACCTTACCTGATAATCTTAAGTATGTTTATCTTGATGAAAGGAAAGTATATCCTGTTATTATTAGTTCTAAACTTTCAGGTAATGAAGAAGCAAGGCTATTAGAAGTACTAAAGAAACATCGAGGAGCTATGGGATACACTTTGGATGATTTAAAGGGGATTTCTCCTACTATATGTCAACATGCCATCAACATTGAACCCGATGCAAAACCTGTTGTTGAGCATCAGCGTCGCTTGATCCCTAAATGAAAGAAGTGGTAAGAAATGAGGTATTAAAACTTCTTGATGCTGGTATAATTTATCCTATTGCTGATAGTAGATGGGTAAGTCCTGTGCATTGTGTCCCTAAGAAAGGAGGAGTTACTGTTGTACCAAATGAAAATGATGAACTTATTCCTCAAAGAGTAGTAGTTGGGTATAGGATGTGCATTGATTTTAGAAAGGTCAATAAAGTAACTAAGAAAGATCATTATCCTTTGCCTTTTATTGATCAAATGTTAGAAAGGTTGTCTAAGAAAACCATTTTTGTTTCCTTGATGGTTATTCTGGATTCTCACAAATTGCTGTTAAAGCACAAGATCAAGAGAAAACTACTTTTACTTGTCCTTATGGAACTTATGCTTATAGACGTATGCCTTTTGGTTTGTGTAATGCTCCTGCTACGTTCCAAAGATGCATGTCTGCTATTTTTCATGGTTTTTGTGAAGAAATTGTGGAAGTATTCATGGACGATTTTTCCGTCTACGGAACTTCCTTTGATAATTGCTTGCACAATCTTGATAAAGTTTTGCAGAGATGTGAGGAGACAAATCTTGTTCTTAATTGGGAGAAATGTCATTTCATGGTTAATGAAGGAATTGTCCTAGGGCACAAAATTTCTGAAAGAGGTATTGAAGTGGACAGAGCTAAAGTTGAAGCAATCGAGAAAATGCCCTGTCCAAGGGATGTGAAAGGTATCCGTAGTATTCTGGTCATGCCGGTTTTTATAGGAGGTTTATTAAAGATTTCTCTAAAATTTCAAAACCCCTCACTAATCTTCTTCAAAAAGATGTACCTTTTGTTTTTGATGATGATTGCAAGGAAGCTTTTGAAACTCTAAAAAAGGCTTTAATCACAGCTCCTGTTGTTCAACCTCCTGATTGGACTTTACCTTTTGAAATAATGTGTGATGCTAGTGATTTTGCTGTAGGAGCTGTTCTTGGACAGCGGGTAGACAAGAAGTTAAATGTTATTCATTATGCTAGTAAAACACTTGATGCCGCTCAAAAGAATTATGCTACTACTGAAAAGGAATTTTTAGCAGTTGTTTTTGCTTGTGATAAATTTAGACCTTATATTGTTGATTCAAAAGTTACTATTCACACTGATCATGCTGCTATTAGATACCTTATGGAAAAGAAAGATGCTAAGCCTAGGCTCATAAGATGGGTACTTTACTGCAAGAATTTGATTTACATATTGTAGATAGGAAAGGTGCTGAAAATCCTGTTGCTGATAATTTGTCTAGATTAGAAAACATTTCAGATGATCCTATACCTGTTAATGATAGTTTTCCAAATGAACAATTGGCTGCGATAAAGGTAAGCTCACGCGAAAGTCCTTGGTATGCTGATTATGCTAATTTTATTGTTGCCAAGTATTTGCCTCCGACCTTTACAGCTCAGCAAAGAAGAAAGTTCTTTTATGATTTGAGGCATTATTTTTGGGATGACCCACATTTGTATAAAGAAGGAGTAGATGGCATTATGCGAAGATGTGTTCCTGAGTATGAACAGAAAGAAATATTGAGCAAATGCCATGGAAGTGCTTATGGAGGACATCACGCTGGAGATAGAACTGCGCAAAAGGTTCTACAATCAGGTTTTTATTGGCCTACCCTTTTTAGAGATGCTAGAAAATTTGTTTTATCATGTGATGAATGTCAAAGAGTAGGTAACATTAGTAGACGTAATGAAATGCCTATGAATTATTCTCTTGTTATTGAACCTTTCGACTGTTGGGGATTTGACTTTATGGGTCCTTTTCCTCCTCAAATGGTTATACTCATATACTTGTTGCTGTTGATTATGTTACTAAATGGGTAGAAGCTATACCAACTTCTAGTGCTGATGGTGAGACATCATTAAAAATGCTTAAAGATATTATCTTCCTAGGTTTGGTGTGCCTAGATATCTCATGACTGATGGTGGTTCTCATTTTATTCATGGTGCTTTTAGAAAAACTCTAGCTAAGTATGATGTTAATCATAGAATTGCTTCACCATATCATCCCCAAACAAGTGGTCAAGTAGAATTGTCAAATAGAGAGATTAAGTCTATTTTGCAAAAGACTGTTAATAAATCTAGAAAAAATTGGTCTAAAAAGCTTAACGATGCTTTGTGGGCTTATAGAACTGCTTATAAAAATCCTATGGGAATGTCTCCTTACAAAATGGTTTATGGAAAAGCTTGTCATTTGCCTCTAGAATTAGAACATAAAGCCTATTGGGCGGTGAAAGAACTTAATAGAGACTTTAAACTTGCCGGTAAAAAGAGATTGCTTAATTTGAATTCTTTAGATGAATGGAGAAATGCAGCTTATGAAAATGCTAGGCTCTTTAAAGAGAAAGTTAAGCAATGGCATGATAGAAGAATTCTTAAGAGAGAATTTAACGTAGGTGAAAAAGTTTTATTGTATAGGTCTCGTCTCAGATTTTTTGCAGGAAAATTACTTTCAAAATGGGAAGGACCTTATATCATCGAGGAGGTCTATCGCTCAGGTGCGATTAAAATCAATTCACTAGATGGGGACAGACCACAAGTGGTTAATGGTCAAAGACTCAAGCATTACATTTCTGGAGATTCTTATAATGAAGATGTTGATTTATCAAAGTGGTAACTCCAGAGGATTTTATAAAAAGTCAAATTCAGACAACTGCAAAAGCTGATTTGGAATAGGTAACAGTTTCGGTAAGAAAAAGTTCGCGATTTACTTTTCAACTAAATATTTGTTGTTTTTACATAATATGGAAAATTATGAGTCGGAAAAGGGTAGGAAACGGTGCCCGAGGGCACCACACCACCCCTGGGCGCGGGCCCCACCCTGGCCGCGCCGTGGGTGCGTGTGGGCACCTCGGAGCCCGTCTCCGACCCCGTTTCGTCCTGTACCTTCCTTTTGTCGTAAAACTTTTTGCTATATAATCACCCGGATCTCCCGAGGTCCGTATATCGTGTTTTCGTCGAGTTTTGTTTCGAGCTGTTTTCTGCCAGGAACTATTTTCGGATTTAGAGCGCCATGGTCTTCTCCAACGACAACGAGAGCAAGGAGGCGTGGAGGACATCATGGACCAGAGGATCGAGGAGGAGGTCAAGAGCGAAACCGATGATGAAGTAGAGGAAGACTCAACTCCACGTCCTCGCGCTACTATTGCAAGCATCGGGGTGACTGCCAACCCTTTCAATCCTGTGAAGAACCTGAACATGGGTGGTGAGGCATCGCGTCATGCCTTTGCACCCAAGACACTCGCCTCAAACTCCAGTAACCCTTTCCATACCCTCATCCATAAGTATCAATTTGAGAGAGTTCCGGAGATGGAGTTGCCTACTTGTTGGGATATAGATCGATCTAACAATGCAGGAAAAGAAAGCCCTAAGTCCAGTGAGAAGTGGGGAAACAATTCCAAGAGCTGGGATTCACCTTCTGACCAGTTCATGAACCGCATCGAACACAATTCGGAGATGATCCGCATCCTCACATACAAGATAGATGAATTGAAGGATTTGGTCGAGAAGCTCATTAGGGAGTCGCCACCAAGAGATCAAGCCTAAATCGTCAAGGGGTAATGGCACTCCCTTGGCTTGTTCCAAGCTTGGGGGAGTGCCCAGTATCATCTTTATCCTTTCGTTTTTATAATTTCGTGGTCATATCATGAGTAGAGAAGTTATCTTATAAGATGGTTTGCGATGTGGAGTGTCAATCCTTTAGTTATCCATGTATCCGTTGGTTTGAGTGTGTCTTTGTTCAGAATATTAATGAGAAGTTCCACCTTTACTTTCGGTACATTTTATTTTAGCCTGCAATCTTCTTTATGTGCTGATCTTGCCATTGTATTGACGCCACTTTTGGGTACATTAAGTAAATTATATTAGTTGTGGCAAACTTAGTATTGGTCATTAGCAACAATACCATGAAAACTTAAGTAGAAGGAGGGAATTACATGCAAAAATATTATCCCTTTATCTTTCTTTCTTGCTAGCCAATAAGATTAGTATTCTTTGAGTTAAAACATTTGTGCTTACAGGGAAGATAGCATGGTTGCTTCTATTACATTATATTTGTGTGTATCCCCCAACTTTTATGCTTGCACATGACCTTGCTAGCCTTAACCACCGTACTGAGAGGGAATGCTTCTCGTGCATCCAAATCCTTGAGCCAAACCCATGCCATTTGTGTCCACCATAACTACCTATATGTGGTATTTCTTTGCCACTCCAAGTAAATTTTTCATGTGCTACCTTTAAATTATTCAAAATGTTATTATTCCCTTTTGTGTCAATGTTTACTAGCTCATGAGGAAGTAGTGTGGTTATCCTTTATTCTACTTGTCAAACAGACTTTACACCTGGACTAGTGGCATATACATCCGCTTATCCAATAACTTGCAAAAAGAGCTGGCAACGGGATGCCCAGTCCCAATTAATTACAACTTTAACGCTTAATTCTCTTCACACTTTTGCCCTGAATTATCAGTAAGCATTGACAAACAGTGAAATATCTGCGTGTGTAAACCAAAGAGAAAGAGGGATGATCTGCCTTGCTGGTAGAAATAACGTCCTTCATGGGAGCCGCTCTTAAAAGTCTGTTTGACAGGGAGAATACTGTTTTCACCCGCTACCATTCGTTGACAATTAACAAACACCTCTCAAAACTTAATTTTTGCTCTCTATATGATTTCAAAAACTTAAAAGCTCTAGCACATGACTTAATCCCTGCTTCCCTCTGCGAAGGGCCTTTCTTTTACTTTTCATGTTGAGTCAGTACACCTATTTCCTTCTTCCTTGAGCAAGCATTTGAGTTGTTGTGATTCAACCATATATATCATTAATATTGTCAATCATGTCTTTTATCCTTCCTTGTCTTAGCACAAAGACTTTTGCCTCTAAGAATATAGCTTTGCAAGTTATCAATGACTGTAAAGAAGGTGTGATAATTGAGTGTGGAAGTTCTGCAATATAAGCTCTAATATAAAGACTCCTTTCGAAAGATAAGTATTGATTGCTTATTGTTCTATGACCAAGAATGAAGTGTGCCATTACTAATCTATAATTTCCTTCGTGTATTTTTATTGTGGTTGTTTCACTACTCATGTTCAAGTTAGGTTATATGAAGAGTAGTTGCTGTTTAAAATGAGTTGTGTTGTTTAGTAATTACTGATGCTTCTTGTCCGTATTCTTTATTATCGACGCTTCACTCCATAAACTTTTGTTCTAGTTTACTGAGCTCAGCTTTCGCTTGGGGACAAGCGAGGTCTAAGCTTGGGGGGGTTGATACGTCCATTTTGCATCACTATTTTATAGCATAATTTACTGTTATTCAATGATATATTTCATATTAAGAGGAGTTACTTATGTTATTTTGTCTTATTTTGCATGTTTGATGATCATTGGATAATTAACTGCCGGAGTCAGATTTCAGCTGGAAAAAGCACGTCAAGGCACTATATTTCTGGAGCACTAAAAATATTTCCAGAAGACAGATGTTCCTATTTTATCAGAAGATGGACTAAGCCAAAAGGGGAGGCTGAGATGGGCCAGGAGGGGCCCACACCACCCCTGGGCGCGGGGCCCACCTTGGCCGCGCCCTAGCCAGGTGTGGTGCCCCTGGCCCACCTCAGGCGCTCCCCCTTCGCGTACTTCATCCCCCAGAAACCCTAAGACACGGGGAGTCCGAGAGAAAATATTCCGCCGCCTCCACGAGGCGGAAACAACAGAGAGAGAAAAAGCTCTCCGGCAGGGAGAAATCTGCCGGGGAAATTCCTTCCCGGAGGGGGAGATCATCGCCATCCTCATCGTCATCGCGCTGGACTTCATCGGGATCATCATCATCATCTCCACCGCCATCACCACCATCACCGCTGCACCATCTCGTTCCGCTGTAACATCTAGGGCTATACTTTGTTTAGTTCATAGGGGAAACTCTCCCGGTGTTAATTACTCCTTGTGGTTGATGCTATTGAGTTTTATCGGTGAATTAAAGTATATGTTCAGATCGTTATCCATCATTATATCACCTCTGATCATGATCCATATGATGTCTCGTGAGTAGTTCGATTAGTTCTTGAGGACATGGGAGAAGTCACGCTGTTAGTAGTGGAATTATGTTGAGTAATATTTAATGGTTTGATATTTAAGTTGTGGTGCTATTCTTCTAGTGGTGTCGTGTGAACGTCGACTACATGACACTTCACCTTTATGGGCCTAGAGGATGCATTGTGTATTTGGTTGCTAATTGTGGGGTTGCCGGAGTGACAGAAACCTAAACCCCCGTTAGTATACCGGTGCACAAGGGAGCGTAGGATCTCAGAGTTTAAGGCTGTGGTTAGATTTATCTTAATTACTTTCTTGTAACTGCGGATGCTTGCAAGAGGTATAATCACAAGTATGTATTAGTCCAAGTAAGGGCGGTGCATTAGCATAGGTTCACCCACACAACACTTATCAAAACAATGAAGATTAATCAACTATGTGAAGCGAAAGCACTTGACTAGAATCCCGTGTGTCCTCAAGAACATTTTGTCATCATAAGTAAACCAACCGGCTTGTCCTTTGCTCTAAAAAGGATTGGGCCACTCGCTGCAATTATTATTACTGTCTTTTACTTACTTGCATTTTATTTACCTGCTATATCAAAAACCCTAAAAACTTGTCTGCTAGCATTTACAGTGAAACCTTTACCGAAACTCCTTGTCAGCACCTTCTGCTCCTCGTTGGGTTCGACACTCTTATTTATCGAAAGTACTACGATACACCCCCTATACTTGTGGGTCATCAAAAATCATCGTCATTGTCATCACCTCTCCTCCTTGGCGTGGGAGGAGGCCTCTACACCATCACCATCACAAGACCAGCACCATCTCCATCTCCATCATCATCTCCGTGATCCACTCCATCCCCTCGTAGTTTGAGAGTTGCTATACCCTAGATACTTGTCTTGTGCTACTATTCATGTTTGTGATTGAGTACTTGTAATTATTTGGTGGTGAAGTTATATTTTCAGATTGTGTTGTACCACTTATGCCACTGAATATTATCATGTTTGCACGTTGTGAGTAGTTCCCATATGTTCCTGAGGGCATAGGATGAATTGGCAATTATTTATATATAACATGTGTTGGTATTTTGTCAAGAGTTTATCTTTTATGTGATTCTATGATGGTGTTGTGCGAACATCGACTGCACAACACTTCACCTATATGGGCTCATAGGAGAACACCGTAGTATAATGAATTGAGGGAGACTTGGGAGGACATGTAAACCTGGGATCGAATCATGAAGTTATATTATGAGGGTATTAGTATCGGGGACCTTAGAGTGTAATGCTATGGTGGGACTTTATGTCTTAATAATTCTTGTGCAGTCATTTACTTGGCCACATGATCCATCATAAGGGGTTGTAGTTTATTTATTTAGCTATACCTAATAATGGCTCCGTCAAAAAAGATTAAAACTTGACAAGATATTCAACGTGTTGTTTAATAAATCTCTATGCCTAGCAATATCCATGCCGCCCTCGGGAACGTTTTCCACATATAAGTTACACATCACTTGAGCTTGTCCTCTTGCACACAAGAGGATTGGGCTTTCTCTCTTTGAGAGCTTTGACTTGCTACTGTTTATTTTCTGCATTGCAATTATACAACCAAAAATACCAAAAATACTTGCATCTTTTATTGTTTTATTTATCAATCTTGCTAACCAATACCTTCAGCTCCTCGTGGGTTCGACAACCTTTTCTAATTGAAAGGTACTACAATTGATCTCCTGCACTTGGGAGTCATCAAGACACTTTTCTGGCGCCGTTGCCGGGGAGCGTAGCGCTATTGGTAAGAAGTTTGGTAAGGAAACTTGAAAGCTGAATTTTATTTACTGCTCTATCTCATTGTTACTATGGCAATTGTGAATCGTTCCTCGCTGCATCTTGCTCTATATGACAGTGCTTATGCCACTACTCCTAAAGTGGTTGAAACTACTGTGTCTGAGGTACCTAAAGTGGGATTTAAAATTCCTGTTGGTCATGTTAAAAGAGTTATGAAAAATCCATTTACAGGTGATGGAACTAAGTCTGCACGTGAACACATGGAGTTTATTGAAGATATATGTGATTTATTTAGACTTCCTGGTATTTCTGAAGATCAGGTAAAAAGGAAGTATTATATTTGTCTTTATCTGGTAATGCTCGTGATTGGTACAGGTCTTGATGAAGAGGTTGCTATTGAATGGAATATCTTGAGGAAGGTTTTCTTTCTTAAATATTTTACTCCTAAAGAAGCTTATGAGAACCGCTGCTATATATTTAATTTCTGGCCACATCTGGGAGAGAGTATTACTCAAGCTTGGGGGAGGTTAAAGGAACTCCTTCGCAAGAATCCTTGTCATGATCTTACAGGAAACTTATATTGATAAACTTTTATGTGAGGCTACCGTCGAAGCACAAGGAAATTCTGGATAATTCATCTGGTGGAAGTTTTACTAATAATACTGAAGAAGAAGCATGGAATTTATTGGAGACTATTTCTGAAAATACTAGTCATTGGGATCTTGATAAAGGTAATGAGCCTATTTTGATTATGGATATTCATGTGTAGAGAACTTCTCTACTTCTATGTTGTTTAAAAATCTGAGTGATACTTTTAATCTTGATCCTTATGTTATAATTGAGATAGCTAAAGGTTTTGCTGAGCATATATGTGTTCCTCAAAGTGGTTTTGAAGTTTATGTTGAACCTGTTAAACAATCTATTGTTGTTCCTAAAGTTATTAAACAGGCAGAACCAGTGTCATCTGTGACAATTGAAGAGTATGTTGAACCACCTCCATATCCAAACCAAATTAAGGAGAATTTACTTATTGCTGTTACTAACAAGAGTAAAAGAAGATGTTCTCAGCCTTATGAACAGGTGGAAGTCAACAGTCAAATTTCAATTATCAAACAATTAAATGAAGAAGACCCTGTTGATGTTTATTTATGTGAAGATGCTACTAAGGTCATCAAAGGTAATTCGGCCAAAGTTGGTAAACCTGTTATATCATGCTCTATTGGGACTTCAAGTTATCATGGTCTATGTGATATTGGAGCAAGTATTAGTGTCATTCCATATTCTCTTTATCTTGAAATCAAGCCTGATATTGATCCTATCATTATGGAAGAGACAGGTATGACAATTCAACTTGCTAATAAAGATTATATTAGTCCATTTGGAATTGTTAGAGATGTTGAAGTATTGGTTGGCAAAATAAAATATCCTGCTGATTTTATTGTGCTTGGTTGTCCTCAAGATTCTTTTTGTCCTATCATTTTTGGTAGACCTTTCTTAAACACTGTTGGTGCTGAAATTAATTTGCCTAAAGAGAAAGTGTTTATTAAATGTGCTGGTGAAAAACTTGAGTTCAACTTTTCCAAATTTGCTGATAAACATGTTGTGAAAGAGCCAATTTCTGAAGATATAATTGAAACTCTTGCACATATAGCTGTAGCTTCAACAGATGTTGTAGAACGTTATATGCTTAATCAAGATGAACCATTTAATGATGAGAAAAAGGATGCTTTAGAACAAATATTATGGCAACAACCACCACAATTACAATTGCATATCCCACCTGATAATTTAGGAGTGCTACCACCACCTAAAGGGGATCCTAGCTTTGAATTAAAACCTTTGCCTACAAATCTGAAATATGCATATTTGGATGAGAAGAGCATATATCCTGTCATTATTAGTGCTAACCTTTCAGCTGAAGAAGAAGAGAAATTACTTGATGTGCTTAAAGCTCACCGACCAGCCATTGGATACTCTCTTGATGATCTTAAAGGTATAAGCCCAGCTCTATGTATGCATAAAATTAATTTGGAAAGATGCAAAACCTGTTGTTGATTATCAACGCCGTCTCCATCCAAAAATGAAGGAAGTGGTAAGGAAAGAGGTAATAAGACTTATTGAAGCTGGTATCATTTATCCCATAGCTGATAGTAAGTGGGTTAGTCCTGTTCATTGTGTTCCTAAAAAGGGTGGAATGACTGTTGTTCCAAATGATGAGGATGAACTTGTGGCTCAACGTACTGTTGTTGGTTATAGGATGTGTATTGATTTCAGGAAGTTAAATAAAGCAACTCGTAAAGATCATTACCCATTGCCATTTATTGATCAAATGTTAGAAAGGTTATCTAAACACTCTCACTTTTGCTATTTAGATGGTTATTCAGGTTTCTCACAAATTCCTGTCCATAAGGATGATCAAGAAAAGACCACTTTTACTTGCCCATATGGTACATTTGCTTATAGGAGAATGCCATTCGGGTTATGTAATGCTCCTGCTACTTTTCAAAGATGCATGAATGCTATATTTGCTGATTATATTGAAAAGATAATGGAAGTCTTTATGGATGATTTTTCTGTGTATGGTACTTCCTTCGATAATTGCTTGTTCAACCTTAACAAAGTTTTGCAGCGTTGTGAAGACCAACACTTAGTTTTAAACTGGGAGAAGTGTCACTTCATGGTTACTGAAGGTATTGTTCTTGGGCATAAGATTTCTGAAAAGGAATAGAAGTTGACCCAGCAAAGATAGAAGCTATTGAAAAGCTGCCATACCCAAGGGACATCAAAGGTATAAGAAGTTTTCTTGGGCATGCAGGTTTTTATCGTAGGTTTATTAAAGATTTCTCCAAAATATCAAAACCTCTAACCAATCTTTTGCAAAAGGATGTTCCTTTCTCTTTTAATGATGATTGCATTGAGTCCTTTAATATTTTGAAGAATGCTTTAATAAGTGCTCCTATTATTCAACCTCCTGATTGGAAATTGCCTTTTGAAATTATGTGTGATGCTAGTGATTATGCAGTTGGGGCTGTTTTGGGCCAACGTGTTGATAAGAAACTGAATGTCATTTATTATGCTAGTAGAACACTTGATGCTGCTCAAAAGAATTATGCCACAACTGAAAAAGAATTTTTAGCAGTGCTATTTGCTTGTGACAAGTTTAGACCTTATATTACTGATTCGAAAGTCACATTGCATACTGATCATTCTGCCATTAAATACTTAATGCATAAGAAAGATGCTAAGCCTAGATTAATAAGATGGGTACTTCTATTGCAAGAATTTGATTTACACATTGTTGATAGGAAAGGGGAAGATAATCAAGTAGCTGATCATCTTTCTAGAATGGAAAATATACCTGATGATCCTATTCCTATTAATGATAGCTTTGTTAATGAACAACTTGCAATTGTTAATGTTTCTAGTGCTAAAGTTGCATCACCATGGTTTGCCAACTATGCAAATTTTATTGTTGGTAAGGTTCTACCTCCACACTTCACTTTTCAACAAAGAAAGAAATTCTTTTATGATCTTAGACATTATTTTTGGGATGATCCTTTCCTTTATAAGAAAAGTGTGGATGGTATTATTAGACGTTGTGTACCTGAGCATGAACAACAGGCTATTATAAGAGATTGTCATGACAGTCCTTATGGAGGGCATCATGCAGGAGATCGTACAGGTGCAAAGGTATTACAATCTGGTTTCTATTGGCCTACTTTATTTAAGGATTGTGCTGAATATGTTAAATCTTGTGATAAATGTCAAAGAGTAGGAAATATTGGTAGGAGAAATGAAATGCCTATGAATTATTCTTTGCCACTTGAGCCATTTGATGTTTGGGGCTTTGACTTTATGGGCCTTTCCCAGAGTCAAAGACAAAACATACTCACATTTTGGTTGCAGTGGATTATGTTACAAAGTGGGTGGAAGCAATTCCAACCAAGAGTGCAGATCATGCCACAGCAATGACAATGCTCAAGGACATCATTTTCCCCAGGTTTGGTGTTCCTAGGTTTTTAATTACTGATGGTGGGCTCATTTCTTGCATGGTATTCTTAGAAAAACATTGGCAAAATATGATGTTAACCATAGAATTGCATCTCCCTATCACCCTCAAACAAGTGGACAAGTTGAATTAAGTAATAGGGAAATTAAACTCATTTTGGAGAAGACAGTGAATAAGTCTAGATCTGATTGGCCAACTAAAATTAATGATGCATTATGGGCTTATAGAACTGCTTTTAAAAATCCTATGGGAATGTCTCCTTATAAATGGTTTATGGAAAAGCTTGTCATTTACCTGTTGAATTAGAACATAATGCTAGATGGGCTATTAAACAATTGAACTTTGATTTTAAGACTGCTGGAGAGAAGAGAATTCTTGATTTAAACCTACTTGATGAATGGAGAAACGAAGCTTATGAAAGTGCTAGAATGTTTAAAGAGAAAGTTAAAATTTGGCATGACAAGAAAATTAAGAGAAAAGAATTCAAAGTAGGTGATCAAGTTTTATTGTCGTTTCAAGTTTTCTGCAGGAAAGTTAGCTTCAAAGTGGCAGGGACCATTAGTGATACAGGAGGTGTACCGTTCAGGAGCTATCCGTCTTCACGGTGATATGAAAGGTAAACCTCATGTAGTCAATGGACAACGCCTTAAACATTATATTGCAGGAAGGAGCTTCATCGGAAAGGTGGAGGAGTTGAATTTAAAGACACCGGAGGAGGTAATTGCGAAGAATTTTGCAGTTTCAGAAACCCAAAATCAATAATAGGTAACTTTTGTGTTGGAAAGTTTCTCGGAATTGCGTAAAATTTTACGGAAGTCATTTTTTATGGAAATTAACGTGTGGGACAAGAAAACTGGACGAAGCGGAGACCCGAGGAAGGAAACAAGGGGTCCCACGCGGCCAGAATCTTGGGCCGCGTGGGACCACTCCTTTTGCCCCTCGGAGTCCCGTTCCGTCTCGTTTTCGACTCCGACGCTTCGTCTTGACCTAAAACCCGTCAATATATACCCCTTTTCGTTGATCTAATCTCGCACCGAGCGTTCTCGAGCGATCTTTGCTTTTGCTGTTTTTGCCTGTCAGGTTTTTAGCTATGTCTTCGGGAGACTCCTTCCAATGCTCCTCCATGGACAATGATGATGATGAACTCGAGGGCAACAGCCCCACGTCCATATGGAGAAGGAATAGGAAGAGGAAGGACTACTCGGATGATGAAGACTACAAGCCCGACGAGGAGGAGATGGAGAAGGAGGAAGCAGAAGAGAAAGAATACAAGCCCTTCGCCGACATCGCACCTATTGCAACAGCACCACCTTCTCCTATCTCCGTTGCTGGTGTGAGGGTGAACGTGTCTCTTGGAAACAAGAGGCAGACGGCTCGCATGAGCACAGGAGGGAAGGCTCCTAGGCACGCACTTGCTAGCAAAAACGTGGTTTCTACTCTTATTGACAGGGAATTCAAGCGTGCCACCCAAGAGAACTATCCTGGTGAATGGGATCGTAAGATCCCTAATGTTAAAGTACCAAGCCCGGAGTGGAAGCCTTGCAAGGAGACGGTGGAGAAGAATCTCATGGAAAAACTGGGAGAAGCTGCAAGGGAGTTTGAAAAAGCCTACAACCTTATGATGAGCATTGTTGGAAAACTTGAAGATAATTATTATGAAGACAAGAAGAAAGAGCAGAAGTGGTTCTAGCAAGACGTCAAGCTTGGGGGAGTTCCACCTAGTCTTTATCTCTACTAGTTTATCATATCTATCTAGTCATGGTGTGTTTTGCTTTTATCGTTTAGTTATCAATATCTCTTAGGCGTGTGTGAGCTCATGGAGCATTATCATGTATCTCTATCTTGTAGTTTATCAATGAATATGAAAGTATGGTGTCATCCATGATTCCCTTGTTTGAAGATCTATGGGTAACACTCATGCAAATGAGCGTGGCATATTTAGAAGTTTCAGTCACATCTTGCCTTGAACCTAATTAACTTGAGTGTGTTGGACAATTGTAGAATCACCCCATTATAAAATGAGTAAAGAGAATGGTTAGTTCTATGGACACTCATGCATGCATTTAGATGGTCAACTTTCTCCCTCTTGCTAGCCCAAAAATTCCAACAAGTAAAAACTTGTTTCCAACACCTTCAACCAAAGTTTTTCCAGTGAGTCCACCATATCTACCTATTAGCTTTATGCTATTCCGAGTATGTTTATCATGATATTTGTGTTATCTATACCTCTGAATGAAAATGTTATGTTGTTGATTGTTATGGGAAAAATTGGTTATAGAGCTCTCTCGAACTTGATGCACACTTTACTTTTATTGCATAAATAAAATATGACCCATTGTGATTAAAATTATGATGTTGTGGACTTGACAAATGTCTTTGGTTGAGAGTTAGCTCATATGTGCTGTCACATGGCAAGCTTTCAACATTGCACATCATCTCATTTAGTTGATATCATGTACTTTTGTTTATGGATGCTTACCATGGGTGAAATAAATGAGGAAATGAAGTTAGTTTAAATGAGTTTGTATAAATGGTTAGAGAGACGTCTGGGCCGCTAATCTAAGCCATGCATCATTCATGGTGGAAATTTACTTACATGCTATGGTGAACCTTCTGTGATACACCTTACAATAAAAAGCTATCCAATGGTAAATAAAAAGGGTGTTGAGATTGTTCATTATGTTTGTTTGTCTTGTCATTTTGATATGGGCTTGTTCCATATCCTGGGACAAGAGGTACCCCAGTTGACGCTCTTAATGATATTATTATTACTTACAACTAGCACAGTGGCCCGCGCACATGCGCGGGCAACACCTTGATGGTCAATTAAAAATTCTTATATGATCCATAAAAGGTTATAGAAAACCTAATAAAAGGTAAGAGATTTAAATAAATCCTAGGATGACTTTTTAAATTATTGATATTATTAATTCAATATTAACAGTTAACCCCCTTCATTCTTGAATATAGGGCGTAGAGTTTTCTGCATGAATATTAGGACATATCCTATTTGTCATATGGTGGACTCATTTGCTTGTGAAAAAAGTTGGAAGAGTGGAGTCCCTCGTAGCCGCCAATGAAAACAATCTGTAAAATCTCTCAGTTCGAGATTGAGTCCTCATTTGTGGATGGGTGAAATTATGCAGAAATCGCGATACACCCATATTTTAGTTCTTTTTCTCAAAAACCTATACGACTTACATACAGGAATCGTAGGAGCATAATTTTGTATGAAGATAAGTAATAACCTTATACTCCCTCCGTTTCTATATGTAAGGTGTATAAGTTTTGGCACGGAAATTAAAGAATGCTCGTGGAGGAAAACATTACACCAGTTTTGGACAAAATTATCTTTGACTAATTGACGTGGGAAAAAGAGGAGTTTGCATAGAATAAGGAAACATAATAATATCTCTAAAAAAAATATTCATATGAGTGGCGGAAAGAAGTAAACCCTATATTTCGGAATTTTTCTCAAAACCTTAGGCACCTGACATAAAGGAACGGAGGGAGTACTATTTTTGATTCGTAGAGTAGTTGTAATTATTTGAATTTATCTACACAATATATATATATATATTTGTAAAAGTTTTAATCAACTGATCTTGTACTATTGATATATGCTTAAAAGAGAAATATATAATTTTCATATGGTTCTAAATTTTACGATAATTTAGGTCTTTTATTACATCACTTGCATTTTTACCCGAAGTTTATGCATTTCCGGGTCTCGTGCACATGTTTATTGTGCAATGTCTTACTTTGTGATTAAGTTGCTTGTTAGAAAATAAACAATAGCATAATTTTCCACTCTCTAAAACATTAGGGTTTATGTATATAAATTTTCACTATTTTCACAATATTACGTATTGTGCATCCAATCCTTTTTCTCAGGTATGGGTGCGCTACATGCTCCTGATCACACCGAGTCGAATTCCTTGGCTAATTGACTTAGGCCCTGAGGGTTGCAGCGTAAGGACAGGAATTAAAAACTCTCTCTTCACATATTACCGG
The DNA here is from genome assembly GCA_947311845.1 of Poa pratensis. Classification (NCBI taxonomy): domain Eukaryota; kingdom Viridiplantae; phylum Streptophyta; class Magnoliopsida; order Poales; family Poaceae; genus Poa; species Poa pratensis. Next base: position 39,833,747 of record CAMZMU010000047.1, read on the forward strand.
CCATCGTTTTCTCACCCAGCCACACACACACATCTTCTGAAAAGAAGTCTAAAAAAGATCCCCTTTGTCCACCGCTGGTCTCCAAATTTGGTTTTCTGCCTCCTAGGAATCCACCAAATTCAGATCCCTGCGAGCTCCCTCTCCCACAAATGGACTCTATGAATGGAGCATGAGATTGATTTTGGAGGACCATGGCGGACGTCTGGGCTGAAGAGGGTCACGCACCTTCGGTCCGAGCAGGAGCTCGAGGCTTGCAACGCAGGTTGCGGTCTGCTGGCCGTCTATTTGCCCGTTTGTTCTTGTCACTCTTGAGAATGCTACTACATATAGTTGTTCATGTGTGAAAACTTGATATAGTCCTGCCGTGTTTAGAGATTGCCCTGGACTTTTTTTTATTGTCATAGCAGCACACCGAAATAGGATAATGTGTCCGTTTTAGAATGAATGACCATGCTGATTCTGTTGGTAATACTATTATTCTGGAATAGAGGCCTTTTCTCCCACATGGATTCCTGTTATTATCAGTGTTTCGATGCATCTTCTTCCAAGTTGAATAATCATCGTCCTTGTTCCATTGCATAACCTGTCATTTTGGTTGATATTACGTAGGAGCATGACTGGTAGACCTACTTTTAGTTTTAGCGCCTAATTCGGGATTCCAGGGAATGTTAAGCTGTTCAGTAATTCTTTATGGTATAGCATATCTGTTTCAGCATTTTAGGTTGTTGCCTAGCATACTGTGTCACCGCATAGATAAAGTTTTCTAATTGATCCAGTATATATTCATTTATCTCCATAATATTTGCTCTTTCTTCTAAGAATTCTTGTTGGCAGAACATCTCCCTCAAATTTCTATAGATGTTTTCCAAGATTACCTTTTTTCAGTAGTGTGTTAGTTGGTAATTTTTGTCAATTCTTCACCTTCTGCTGTTGTATTTGTTCCATCGCCAATATTTAGTCTGCAACTTCTGTTACCCTTGAGTTTCTCTATTTCCACTAAGGTGTGTTCTTGCTTCTGTTAAGCTGTCAGGCAAAGTGCAGGATAGTTCAATAGTTTTCTTTGTACTCCATGTCTTCGCTTTCCTTTATTGGTTCCATCACGGTAAGCAAACCAATCACATCTATGTAGAAACATATTCATAAATCTAATTCGATCAAGCTTGTCCTATATAATAGATGATGTACATACCTGAACATGTTTTATCAATATTTGCCCTACTCTCTAAGGATCACTATCAGCAAACTTGTAGTAGTCCAATTTTTTTGTTGTCTTCATAAACTTCCTTCCACTGTTGTATCAAAAAGGAAATTGATTTTGAGATTGTTCTTCAATGGTCTAAATCTTTCATACTCCCAAACTTCAAGGAATTAAATATGTAGATGGAGTCCTCCTTAATTTTTGGCTTAAACTTGTGGGCTAGCTTGTTCCCAATTGAAGCATCGATCGTATGTATTGCCCTATACATAAAAAGAAAACATTAGCAAGCTTTGAATCAAGTATACTAATCAAATCGAATATATGGAGATATCTATTAAGTCCACCTTCTTATCTGATAAAATCATATCAGTGCTAATATGGTCATTGGTCGATAAGTTAATTGCGTCCCAAAGCCTTAAAACGTTGACCTTGATTGTCCATGCCTCAGTTCTTGTAGTCAGCGTGTTCAGCAGTGTAGGTTCCATAGTCCGAGGCCTTAAAAGGACAAATATTCATGTTACTAATTACACAAGTGAGTAATATACAGATAAATCTTTGTATAGTTAGATTTCAAGCAAATCATGAATACAAAGAATTAACTGCAGGAAAACATACCATTAGCAACGGAATAGCTATGGTCATATAAGAGATTCTAGGATGCATAGATTAGACTACCAAGCATTTAGGTTATAAATGTGCATTATCTCTAGGTGAGTACTTCATTGAGTGTAATTGCCGAATATTGATTCATTGATCACACTAATCTAATCCACATCGACTCCAGCCATTAACCGATCTGCCGTACCTATGCCTACCATTCAATTAGAAAAACCTGCTCTCCAATCTCTGCCTTATACTTCCCATCCACTTCTGATGAATATATTTTGATGACCCTAGCACTAAACCTCTCGTCTGTGCAAAATTTCCTCATTCTCTTCTTCTCTGAAGTTATAATCTCTTGTCATGATCGCGTTATTCCTCTATGCGTGCTATTCTGAGTTCGTATTACTGCAGCTACCTAGTACATGCTGCTGGTCCATAATCGGCAGGAACCATCAGTTGTAACTACTGCGCTTGCCTCATATATTTGTGCCACCACATAAATTACAGTTACCTCTCAGCTTCTCCATTTGTTGCATTGCCTTCAAGTATTGTGATTTCATCCTTTGTATTGTGCAACTGGTAATTTATTACAGGCTTCAGAACTGAATGTGAGCTTACTCTTTATATGATACAGACTGAACACATAGCAAAAAACTTCAGAAGCAATTTCCATTGTCGGCCATTGATTGGAAAATTCATTGTACTTGCTACTGCCATGTTGTCATCGCTCAAACTATAACTGAAGCTTACAAGGTAAAAAAAAGTTATGGTTCCCCTTCGGTTTTACTGTAGTTAGGCTGACCTAAGATGCCAGTGACTACTTTGTATGAATTTTGAAGGCAATATTATAGTATGTATGACTCGATGGTATTTAGATAGTGGGCTGGTGTAGCAAGTTTAGTTGGTGTGCGACATCTTTGCCTGGCTCCCTTACATGATTTTGTATTGTCAATTAATCAATATAATATGGAACGAATTAGACATGTTATGACAACAATCTCACTTGCAAAAAAAAATCTCCCTTTTAAGAATCATTTATCAGATCCGAGGGATGATTAAGGTCATCAGTATCCCAAAAATAATTCCTAATTTTATACATGTCCAGAATACAAAAGATGTTGCCATCAGCTATACCTTCAAGGGTCACGAAGCTGACCTATAAATTGAGCACCACATAGATTAAAAATATCATTTGTAAGAGAAATAAAGTAATCTTGTTTACATTAATATATAATCATGTCAAATTTCAGTATACCATTTGATTATTGATATATTCAGGTGTGCCAGTTGTTTTTCTCCTTTCTGCTTGGCTAAATTTGGCTCAGAATATATATGTACAATTCAATTTTATATGCTTCAAATTAACTGAAACTTTACAGCAGAGCTGTTCGTGCCGTAATATTTTTCTTGCATATTGATAGATATTTATGCTCACCTTTCGTTCTATATTGCTGATAGGGAGCTGACAAATTTCTAGACAGTACGTATATGCTGGAGTATATTGAAAAGAAGTAGATGGAGCACTCAAGGAAATTAAAGATCTCGTATCGGTACCTGGCTTTGGACTGTCTGTCTGTGTGTGCAGGACGTAAGTATTAATTCAGCCGATCGATCCATCCTGTATGGTTCCATGCACCCTTTGCCGGCTGACAAATTTCTAGACAGTTTATGATGTATTGTAAAGAAGTACTTCCTCCGATCCGCAAAAAGAGTCGCAGCTCGTTCATACGTTTGTACACGTTCTATTGATTTCTTACGAACGTTTTACCAGATCGGAGTAGATGAAGCACTGAAAGGAAATTAAATCCCGCGTGTATTTACCTTGCATTGGGCTGTCCGGCTGTGTATGCACCACGCAAATCTTAATTCGATCCATCCTTTATGCATGTAGGCCTGCCTGTTGCACCACGCATGGTCTGCAGCGGCCACTGCTGTTTTCTTTCATTCTTTGTAGTACGTACATGACACACTCGATCTGGAGATCGGCGTCTCGTAGGTCTGGATTGTAGGCTAATCTTGATTCTTGGCGTTGTCCGCGAGACTAATCTTGCCCAGAGACTTGCCGCTGCTACTATGCTCCTAGTGCCAGGCGTCCGTGATCTCTCCTGCTCCTTGTTGAGTATTGATCTGGAGTAGCTCCCGTATTCACCTCCTTGATCTCTGATACACGTTCACCCTGAACATGTGTGCATAATCTGGACGAAATTGCATCAACATCTAGATGAGAGAATTAGGAAAGGAAATAATCATACCCAGCTGGATCAGATCATATCGTTGTGCCATCGGCTTTGTGCCGTTAATTGGGCAGCTGGCCTTCCATGGCGAGATCAATCCCACACCCGTTCCGTCCGTATAGCTGCAGCTGAACAATTCCTTGAAGCCAGATCGAACGTATCAGAGTCCATGCATGCAAGGCGTCATCAGCAACGTACAGCCCCAACACCATATCATGGAATCACCAAGATGAAGAAAGATCAATGGTGCGTGCACACCATAGCTGCATCGAAGGCGGCGACATCAGCACCGTCATGGTGAGAGAAAACCCTAAACGTGAGAGGTACCTATTTTTCTATTGTAATGGCAATGGAGCCGCGTGAGGAGGAACGAAGTTGTAGGTTTTTTCTTGGTGGGTAATTTTCAGGTTCAGTTATCAAGATCAATTGGCTGTGGTTTACTGCGGTAAAGATTAGACGGTCAGATGTTTCTGATTTTTGTGGTAATTTCTAGCGTAATTCTCTTTTTTCTGGTGAGCCCGTAATTTACTTTTAATATATAATAGATGATGTTTAACTTGAACTTGATTTGTTTTCCAAGTTGAGTAACACATGGAGTAGGTACTTGTATTCAAGGGGCATGAGACTTTCAACCTGTACTTTGTCAAACACACTACTCGTATTGCTTTCACTTTAAACTTAATCATTCAAGATGCTATGATATGGGAATGAGAGCTTGCCACCAAGGATTACCATATTGCAATCACTGACTTAAGTAGAGAAGTTCAGAAGTTAGATGAAATTTATTCATGCTTTACCTCTACTCATATATATATATATATATATATATATATATATATATATATATATATATATATATATCTTTCCAAAGTGTCCACCTTTTATATTCAGATTTTCATCAATACTCTATGGCCATTATAGAGCAAAAGCATGTGAAAAATAGTATGATTCAATTGTCCAACATACAATGGTTATTTGCTTTCAAAAGTAAGGGGTGATTGCTAGAGCTTCTACTTATGTTGCCCTCATGTGTATGAGTTTTAGTTCATTAATCTTACATTGCAACTGAATATGATGATGATACAATGCTCGTATTTATTTATCAACCATAAGTCCATTTATGCATGTAATGATCTATGTCCTTACTTACTCGAGGACGAGTAAAGGTTTAATCTTGCGGGAGTTGATACGTGCATTTTATATCATCATTTATACAACTTTTAGTATCATATTAGAATGTTATTTGCATTGTTATATCATTTTTTTTGCATGTTTTAGATGATTTATGGGACTTTCATACAAAGTCCCTATTTTTGATATTTAATTTCTGGGAGGCAGAAAACCTCATTTTTCTTGTTTTTAATGTTTCAGGAGCTACAGGGATTCAAATAATAAAAGGAAAAATACACAGCTGGTTTTTCGTCGAGAGGAAGGCAGGGGGAAGAAGACCGAAGAGAGGAGAGCCACGAGGCCCAAAAGGGGTGGGCCCACGCGGCCCAAGTACCTGGCCGCGTGGGACCCACTAAGTGGGGCCTCGGGCACCTCCTCGCCTGGGGTTTTTTATCGACGCCTTCGTCCTCCCCGAAAAGTTACGCCCAAATTTTTCCAAATCCATCCGAGGCCACGGCGGCGGCGAAACTCCTGATTCCCTCCGAGGGGGATCTGATCCTGCTGCTCCGGAGCTCCGGAGAAGAAGGAAATCATCGTCATCGTCATCACCTCTCCTTCTTGGCGTGGGAGGAGGCCTCTACACCATCACCATCACAAAGACCAGCACCATCTCCATCATCATCTCCGTGATCCACTCCGTTCCCCTCGTAGTTTGAGAGTTGCTATACCCTAGATACTTGTCTTGTGCTACTATTCATGTTTGTGATTGAGTACTTGTCATTATTTGGTGGTGAAGTTATATTTTCAGATTGTGTTGTACCACTTATGCCACTGAATATTATCATGTTTGCACGTTGTGAATAGTTCCCATATGTTCCTGAGGACATAGGATGAATTGGCAATGATTTATATATAACATGTGTTGGTATTTTGTCAAGAGTTTATCTTTTATGTGATTCTATGATGGTGTTGTGCGAACGTCGACTGCACAACACTTCACCTATATGGGCTCATAGGAGAACACCGTAGTATAATGAATTGAGGGAGACTTGGGAGGACATGTAAACCTGGGACCGAATCATGAAGTTATATTAGGAGGGTATTAGTATCGGGGACCTTAGAGTGTAATGCTATGGTGGGACTTTATGTCTTAATAATTCTTGTGCAGTCATTTACTTGGACACATGATCCATCATAAGGGGTTGTAGTTTATTTATTTAGCTATACCTAATAATGGCTCCGTCCAAAGAAGATTAAAACTTGACAAGATATTCAACGTGTTGTTTAATAAATCTCTATGCCTAGCAATATCCATGCCGCCCTCGGGAACGTTTTCCACATATAAGTTACACATCACTTGAGCTTGTCCTCTTGCCCACAAGAGGATTGGGCTTTCTCTCTTTGAGAGCTTTGACTTGCTACTGTTTATTTTCTGCATTGCAATTATACAACCGAAAATACCAAAAACACTTGCATCTTTTATTGTTTTATTTATCAATCTTGCTAACCAATACCTTCAGCTCCTCGTGGGTTCGACAACCTTTTCTAATTGAAAGGTACTACAATTGATCTCCTGCACTTGGGAGTCATTACCGGGCACTGCTACTGGCAACTAGAATGATGACAAGTATGTTGTGGATTTGAACTAAGAAATTGTTTTCCAGTTGTGAAATTCGCTAAGGCCTAAAAAATTCAAACGCTAGCAACGCACAGGCATATTTGCTAGTTACGTATTCTATTGTTTAGGATGTCGAACCTGTTATTGAAGTGCACTATTTGTAGCTGGCCTTTCATGATTAAGTTTGGTATAGTACACATGGTAGCCTTTCATTAACAACAGATCAACTAGAGATTAGATTCCTTAACAAGCAATCAACGAATCTACTATAGGCTAGATCCTTTAACATCAAATCGACTGAATCACTAGTATAATCTCTACTCGAATCAATACAAACCCTTAAATCTACTCAGGTTCTAAGAGCACCCAGTCGCTCGGTATTCCATCTTCATGTCTTCTGTTTTGTTTGAGGGTATATTTGGAGGTACAGTTGAGATTTATGCATGGATTTCCCAACATAATTAATTAGTTTTACTCTAACTAGCAAGGTGGCCCTTGCAAATGCAAGTGCATTGCTTTTAGCTTTTTATTATGTTCATGAACTAAAGTTGTGGTTTCATAAATACTGAAAAGATGAAAATAGAAATCATAGAATTCTATAATTGTCGTAAATATTACGATTGATAAAATATCACCAACGTAGAACTTTTTAACTTATGGGAGAGGGGGTATTCTGATATTTCCCGACAACACCATGTCAAATATGCAAAAATGTCGTTTACTTTTAACCGTATATTCTGGTCTCTTCCTGCTTTCCCCTATTTTTCATTCTACTCCCTCCTTGACACATTTTTTTCAACATGTAACAATCAATACATGCATGGACTTTGATGGCACATAGCTTCACGTAACATAATAAAGTTAACACAAAACACTAACCAGCAGGCTATTATTGCTCCTTGCAGCATCCTCATACTACCCCAATACTTTAGGTTGATTATTTTATTCACATGAGTTAACTCTCTCCCAACTAAATCCACTCTCAACCCAAGAATTATACGCTCTCACTCACTCGTATTTATCATGTCATGAAATAACATTGTTTTGGCATCTTCATTTGTCATATTTTTTATACATATTTGCAAATTCCCATGATGTGTCCTATTAAATTCTGTAAATAAGAATCCAAATAAAATTCCATAAAAAAACATAGGAACCGACTAATAGTTTATTTAATCACAACATAGGAAAACCGTATGAACTCATTGCACATAATTATTTTTGAAAAGGGCATACTCAAAGCAAATTTATTTCAGTTGAGTGTTATTGAAAGAAACACTTTCTCATATTTATAGTTCTCAAAAATAAAAATCCTAAATCTATATGGAATTCTAAGAAGTAACATTTTATCATGACTCTTGGATTATTTTCAACAAAATGGTAGGCGATAATTTCTTATAGAAAATCAAATCTTATCGGTGACATATCCTGAGAATAACCCATTATGTTTGTTATTCATAGTTTAGCTTAATTGTTCAAACTATACTTCATTGGATGATGGTTTATATCATGTTTGATGTATACTCATGCAATCTTTCAGTTGTGATGTGTTCAAGTTATACTGTTAAACTTCATACACTTTAGGATGGTCTATCAATTGGTACAATTATCGTGATCTATTGACCACGATTTTCTTAAGTAGACTATGAAAATCTATTGACTTGTGATTTGCTCAAATACAGTTATGATGATATGTTGGTTTTCATCTTGTTTATGAATATTTATGGACGATCTTCTAACAAAAGGTGGGTCTACTAGATTGATGACCAAATGTTTTTCTTTTCCGATAATTTCTCGCATGTCTATCTTTACCATATTGTGCTCGTCTACCATACTTACTTTGGTGATATATATAATTAAATTATGGTGATGGATTATAATGGAGCTACGACCTCTTTAAATTATGAAATCCCTTTGCCTTGAACCTGGTATCTGAGTTTTCCAATTGGCTAAAAAGAAAAAAATTCAATCTTTACCAAGCTCCATTCACTCTAAACAACAGATAATGGTTCTGCAAGGTGAGAAAGGGAATAATAATTCCCTAAGTGTATTTTAGCTACGTGTTTTCTTCATGAGAAAGTATTGGGGTTGAAATGGTGCCTTATGGAATAAATGCTTATTGCTCCGCCTATTTTTTGAGGGTTTTTTGTGAACCAACGCTTATCAGGCAGAGGTGCATGGAACTGATGGTCGCCCAATAAATCTCCTAAGCATATTTTACCGTTTAGGTATGGTATGTTTGTGTGTTCTTCATGACAATGACTTGCGGTGTAGATGGTTCCAGGATAAAAGACTATTGACTCCACGTAATTATGTGTGCTTTTCTATTTATCAACGCTTTAGGCAGTGGTTGATGGAACCAAAGGTCGTCATGGCTTGTATTTTTTAATATAATGAAACCTCACTCTTTGCGTTATATGTGTATAATTAAAGAGGATTACACTTTTGAATATGAACGTTGATAGCGAGCCAATAGGGGAAAATTTTCCAATCTCGATGGTCCTCAACTCAAGTCGTCAATGGACGATGTAGTGCAAGTATGTGTATATATACGGTGATATCGTGCTAGTGTGCCCGCGAGTATATCTACATCATACTCACGTTTCTAAAATTTATACTCCCTTCATCTCAAAATATAAGACTCTTTTTTTGCACGGTCCTTGATGCACGACTCTGAACAATAAAGTCGTTGCATTCGTTTTGCAATTTTTCATTAAATATATCTTCTATATTATTATTTTTGGACATATTGTAAGTACAAATAAAAGTTCAGATTGTAATTTTTTTACCAACAAAAGTTAATGACGTCTTATACTTTGGATGGAGGGTGTAGTTATCTTGTGGTTAACATTTTATTCTCAACATGTCAAAAAAACATTCTATTCTCAATCATGCACACATGACTACCCAACAATCTAGCTAGGATACATAGTTTCCCTTTTTTTTTTAACTGCCGCAGCTTTGTACCTTGGCCGATACATCTTTAATTTTAAAGGAAAAAAAAGGAAGGAAGAGAGTCTCGTCTTGATAAGATAAAGGAAGCTGAGTACGGTCGTACTTCCTTCTTCCTAGCTAGGATATGTGGTTTTTTTCTAAACGGGTGCAGTTGACGTTCGTGATCTATCTTTTATTTTATAGAAAAAAATGGAACGAAGAGAGTCACGTATTGACACGCAAGAGGAGTACGAACTGCTTTTTTCTAGATGTCCGATCATGCGAAAAGGCTTTTACTCGCGCGTGCGAGCAGTCGCACGGTCCGCCTGTTCGATCGATCGGAACACCTACGCACGCAAGCTAGCTTCAACGTCTCCTTCCTTTTTTTTTGGCCGGGATGGCGTGTGCGCCTGCTCCCAATCATCTACTGTACCTACTAGCACTGCTATATCTATTGGTCCCGCTCATGCATGTCCCCCGTTCCCTTTTGCAGTGCATGCATGCAGGTCATTTTTCTTTTGGCCACGGGCTAATTAATCACTTCTAATTAATCATCGCATGCTATCATTTTTAGCTTTAGTGTGTCCCTTGTGTTTCCTTCTATTCCCTTCATACTATTCCCTTTACGCACTAAAAAATATTCAATTTTTGACTGAAAAAATATCAAGCATGATTTTTCAATTCCCATGTCAGCGTCCATTGCCCTATCACTTTTACCTTTAGTGTGTCCCTTGTGTTTTCCTTCTATTCCCTTTGTACTATTTCCTTTACGCGCTAAAAAAATACTCGATTGTTGCCTGCAAACAAATATCCGGTATAATTTTCAATTCCCTTTTTGGGACACTGGTTTATTAGGGTAAATAAAAATGGTTGAAAATAGGAAAATTCCGCTTTCTACTAGTAAATTAGAATAGAAAAGAATTACCACTCTACTAGTATAAAAATAATAGAAAACATAGTTCATACTACTACATATTTTGATAAAAATACACTTCTGATTTACAAAAAGCTTCGATTTTACCTTGTAAAAAGTTCCCAGTATAATTTTTCAATTCTCTTTTTGGGATAGTGGGTTTTAGGAGTAAATTCTCTTTAGCTAGTTCTAGGATTAGTAACTTGTTTGCTGGGTAGTTGGTATCATAATCTACTATTTTTTAAGGTTGGTAATTCATGGTATAAATGCTTGGTAACACTTTAGTTAGTCGTATGATCGGTAACTTGCTTGTTAGGTACTTGGTATCATCATGTACTAGTATTTAGATAGGTAACTCGTGCTCTAAATGCTTGGTAACACTTTTAGTTTGTTTTAGGATCGGTAACTTGCTTGATAGGTACTTGGTATCATCATGTACTAGTTTTTAGGTTGATAATTCGTGCGCTAGATGGTTGGTAACACTTTATTAGTCCTAGGATCGGTAACTCGTTTGCTATGTGCTTGGTATCATCATCTACTAGTTGTCAGGTTGGTAATTCATGCGATAGATGCTTGGTAACACTTTATTTAGTCATATGATCGGTAACTCGCTGGCTATGTGGTTGGTATCATCATGTAATAGTTTTAAGTTGGTAATTCATGCGCTATATGCTTGGTAATACTTTAGTTTAGTTCTATGATCGGTAACTTGCTTGCTATATGCTTGGTATCATCATCTACTAGTTTTTAGGTTGGTATTTAGTGCGCCAAATGCTTGGTAACATTTTAGTTAGTCTCTTCGCGACAAATTTATTGATGAAATCGGATTTTAAATCGGATGTATCGTTTAAGAGGTAAAACTTTTTGAGTGCATGCATGCAACACTTTTCGCTAATGGCTCACCCGCATATTTAAAAGTGTCGGAAATCATGCGAGTGATTCTAATCGAACAATGATGTTGAAAGAAAAGTCAATATAATTTTGATTTTGGTAACTCTTATATTTACCCTTGGTAACTCACATACGATGGGGTTGGTAATTTGTAGCTCGAAAAAAAAAGTTGTCGAAACATATTAACATGGGATCTAGTTTCAAATATCTTGTGGCGACCGATTTAGTGGTGAAAACAAATCTTCAATCCGATTTGTCGTTTGAGAGATAAAACATTTTAAAACTTTGAATTAGGAGAGAATCTGGCTGACATCAGCAAATCTGTTATCTAGTGCATGCATGCAGAACTTTCCACAAATGACTCACCGGCTAGTACAAAAAATTACCAAAACTAGGAAAGAAAATGGAAAATATCCCTGCGAGCGAAACCTAACGATCGCACGTGCGAACATTAGCCATGCCCTCCCGATCATGTTTGTTTCGCATGTATGATCAAATACGCGACTACAGAATCGTGGTGTTAGGCAATAATTATACTTTTCCGTGACTGTTGTTTAAAAAAACTATTACATGGCAATTGAACTTAGAATAGTGTTGGACAATAATTAAACTGTTACGTACCACAAATAGTAAATCCAATGATAAAAAAATCAATCGTGGTGTCTCTATTATAGACCTGCATATTGCTTTTGGTATATAATAGATTATTACTATTCTAGTTGTGGTCCTGATTCTGTTTGTGGTTCATGTGATGATGGATAAACTGCAACAATTTGACGGAAATTACCATAGATATCTGTAGTTCTTTTTCTGATGATTTTAATCCAAAAATTGATGTTAATGCATTAGTCAGAAATTCTTGTTGAGCAAACTGAGTTTTTTTCTTTTGCAGATGTTGACCCCCATCTTTTTTCCACCGAGCAGTTCAGACGGACCGTAGTCAACTACACGCACCGGTGGTGGCGGCGAGTGGCTCAACCGTGTGGCAAGACTTCGGTCTCGTCGTACTCGGAGGCGTGCTCATCGTTATCTACGTGTGGAGGCTTCGCCTCAAGATGCGGGGATACGATATTCCCTTAACTATTGTTGCTGATGCCTAGTCCAACATTGTAGTACCTCAGATATAGGTCCTAACCTCTACCTTAATGATGTAAAGATGATCCCAACAACCAATTGTCAGCTAGGCCATTTATCTTCTCGTTAACATTAGGGAGGAGCCCCCCCCCCCCCCCCCCCAAGAGTTGTACCCAGTGGCTTGGTATTCTATCTTCATGTTTTTGTTTTGGTTGTGGGTGTATCGGGAGGTAGAGATGAGATTTATGGATTTCCCAACATATTGAATTAGTTTTAATCTAATAATACTATTTTAGTTGTGGTCTTGATTCTTTTGTGGTTCATGTGATGATGGATAAACTGCAATAACATGACGGAAATTGCACATCCGATATTCACAGTTCTTTTTCTGATGATTTTAATCCAAAAAATGCTATTAATGCATTAATATGAAATTCATGTTAATCAAGTTGAGATTTTCGTTATTTTGCAAATGTTTACCCTAACTGCTCCACCGAGCACCCCATCCTGCTCTGCAGTTAATGACTACAAGCCGGTGGTGGTGGCGAGACTTTGGTCTCGTCGTACTCGGAGGCTTCCTCATCGCCGTTGTCCTGGGCACCATGTTCTCCTCCAGACACAGGGATATGATATTTCCCTACCGCCCCTCTCTGATTAGGTAAATTTTGAAAATTTTGATTTCTTTAAGAAATATCTTATTAGTTGTGAAGATTTTGGTAGGATTTTCCTATTCTGCTAGCTCAATAATTTATTTGTTACTACTGTTACTGATGTCGTAGATGCATATTCTACTAGTACGTACCCAGCGAGATGGCTCTGCAGTCTAGTGTTGTTGATGTTGTAGATGCATGACAGGCAAGTGGATGCGGGGTTTGTTGTTGCTAATGCCATCAGACACAGACAGTCACATAAAGCGGTAGCATTGGGTTTATCTGGAGATTCCTCTTCTTCCTCGGCATTCTCCTTGTTTCATCATCTTTGATGCATTCCAATGTAATTACATCGCCTAGTCCGACATTGTGGTGCCCGGGGAGGGACCTCAAGAAAGGACCATATATTTAGGTCCTAGCCTTTGCCTTAATGATGTAAAGATCAGCCCAACAACCACTTGTTGGCTAGGTCATTGATCTTCTCCTTGAAATTAGGGGGTTGGGGTGGGGTGGCAAACAGTAAGGATGTAGTTACCCAACTATCTATGATATAGTTATCACTATGGCGCTAATATAGTTACTTATTTCCTTGTGCGTATGTATAAATATATGACCTCACGTTTTCTGGCTTTTGCGAACACGAGCTTGTCCCTCCCGCAGATTTTACCTGCTCATATGGCGCCCAAACCATATGTCGTTGAATCATAGAGATGCGAGCTACATGTTGACTAGCGGGCCCACTATGATCTGCATTGGTCCAAAACACTCAGTATTGCTATTATCTAGCCCACATTATTCAGTTTGAATCTCTTTTGACATGATCGGAGTACGCAGATGTACGTGACATATAGGTGAAACTGTGGAGTTGGCTGCCCCGTCATTTCAACGCATCACAAATTAGCGGGTATGACCATTTATATTAGTCGTAATGGACCAAAAATAAGGTGGCATACCACAGTTGTCTGCATTATGACTAATTCGTGTAAACAGATTATAACCTTTCTGACCAAATTGGTCGTTATATTTTTGGGTTTGGACCCTCCAAAACAGTTTACGACCAAGTGGTTCAAAATGATTATAGATCTATGACCAATATTTTCAGGGTAACCATCAGAAGGTCATAAGTTGACATATTCCTTGTAGTGTGTATTGTACCATAACAAGGTAAAAATTAATGTTTTCAAACATCTCAGTCTGAGAATTGGGCTAATCGCACGTTCCTAATAGAGCATTATTTAGCAAGTTTTGATTTCAGTAATGATGTATTGATCCATATTACTTGTACTTGTGAATCTAGTGGAACCACATGATCAATTAAACATGTTTCCCTGTAGATTTTGGGGGCCATATGAACATGAAGTTAGCAACATTTTTTTTTTTCGTGCTCCTTGAATGCCACACGTTCCTTGTGCACTGCAAGTCTACCTATGTATCCATATGTAGACCAATATTGCAATAAAATTTATTGCTAAGCTATCTTTGGTTGCAATAAAATGCGATATTACCACAAAATTCTATTTCATGGTAATAGAAGCAACATATTGCCACAGTTTCGTTTCGTCGCGGTAAGTACTCCTTTTGTTGCAATAGAAGTCACGTATTGCCACAAGTTGTATCAGTGTTGTAGTATGGTAGTGATATTTCGACAGTTGCGTCGCGTTGCGTAAATTAGTAATTTTGTTGCAATAGGGACTAGGTATTGCAACAAAGTAAATCTTTATGGTAATATTCGGACATATATTGCAACAATTCTGACATGTGGCGCTAGTCAAAGATATTGTTGTAAAAAATGGCTTCGTATTGCAACAAAACATGTATTGGTTGTAATATGACGACTTTTTGCCTCACCTTAATTGTGTTGCAATAACTATTACATATTGCAAATTGATGTACAACATATTGCAACAATCCCTAGAGTTGTGAAAAAAGGAGCAAGAAGATATTGCAACGATATCCTATAGCTCCTGTTTTCTTCATGCTGGCCAAGGAGAGCTGACACGTTTTGCGAAAAAGGACCCGCCAAGCTGATGTGGGACTATTCGTGCTGGTAAAAAAAATTTTGGTAGCTTTGAGCAGTCGAACCGGCGACTTCCTGACGACAAGCAAGGAGCTTAGCCACCAGAAGATCAAACAATGTTTAGCGATGCCTGGGCCGCAGTTGGACGAGGCTCCTGTTCTCCACCTTTTTTCGCTCTAACCTTATCGCTGCGGGCGGCCCATAGGTCATTACAAGCTGCATTATAGGCGCGAAATATGGGCTTGTCATGAGTTTGAGTCCACATAAATAGAGGCAGTTCAACTTTTTTTTAGGATAATCTAAAAATTAATTTCATCGTGAATTTTGCATATGACCTCACATCAAGATGATCCAAAAATAGATTTGGTTCACCATGAGAAAATGCATAAAATTCATGTTGGCGAGTTTCTCATTTTTTTTGTTTTGAATTTGTTATGACGATTTTAAAATTCGGTCAAAACGGCGAGCATGACCGTTGTCGCTACAAACATTTTTCCCGTTGTGATAACTATTTATCACCACAAAAATGAGTATGTTGCAATTTCCTGTTATGACGATTGGAATGTTTGTTGCCATAAGTTAATGCCACAAGCGTAGCGGTTCGTGGCAAAATGCCTAATGCCACGAAAACAAGGATTGTTGTCATAGTTTCTTGCCACGGAAGAGTATGCGCCACGAAATGAGCGTTGTTGGCATATGTTGTCGCCACAAATGTCTATCGCCACGAGCTATCAGTTGCCACGGTTCGTTACATGTTGCATTAAAGCTATCTCCACAAACCAAATTATGGCATCAAGTGAGTGCTGACACGGAAAAAAATATGGCAACTTCTCACATGGTTGTTGCAATAGCACACTTTTATTGCCACAGTTGCTTTTTCATGGTGATAACCTATTACTATGTGTCCAATTGCAACGGCTGCAAACGATAGTCATTTCATGGCAATAGGTACCTATTGCCACGAATCAACATGTATTGCGACAAACAATTTTGTTGCAATAGACGTGGATCCTTGTAATGGATCTGTACAACATGACATCCAGATGCAATTCGTTCTCTAGGTTGTTTTCTAATACGATTTTTGTATGTGTTGTGTTATTGATTGAGAGATCAGGTGGTGGCCAGCTAGAAGATACCAAAGATACCGGCGAGTACACTGGTCCTTCGTTAATATCGTGCGCGAGTAATAGATGTGACGGCAACACCCGTTGGTGTTGTGCAACAATGTCGCCTAGTAGGCACCGCTGGGAGAACCTGGATGATTTTGCAGGAGTGTATACCCGCATAAGTGATAATTGTCATTACAGATCAAGCTGTAGTTTTAGACCCGCATTTAGTTGCAAGATTAATAATCATAACAATATTCGCATGAGGCGGTCAACATGTGGGAATAAAGAAACCATGTAGTACTATGTGAGATCATGTGTTTGGAATTTTAGTTGATCGTCCCTTTTTTGTTATAATGTGTCTATTGTTTTGAGTATTGTTTACGACACCTTAGCTCTGTGGTAACTCTCCAGGTCAACTTGACTTTTCTCCTACCTGGCCATGTTCTTAAATGCTTGTCACTGGAGAACGAACGCCGACGGCGAGCAGTTTCTATTCTCCACTCGAGGGTTCTATAATGCAGACGAATTTAATAAATATCTTAATAAAGATGATGGCTATGGTGAAGAAAGTTTCGTACGAAATGGTGACTTCATCGTTTAGTCTTGGCCATCCACGCATCACCCTCCCTGATCTAAGGATATAATGGCGTCCTCAAGCAAGTAATAGGGGTTATCATCAAGCAGTAGAGTTGACAACTTACACCGGAGTAGATTTAAAACACCTACTAATCACATGCGCGGTGATGTGATCACATCAATCATCCACGAGACGACCGGACCAGAGCAAGAGGCAGATTAGTAAGAAGGAACCGTTCTGCGTCGGCATTGCCACCGGTGAGTCAGCAGCAGCAGCCGGCCTGCCATAATTTTCATCCCCAACCTCCATCTAGAACAGAGAACGAGCCGAGTCATCGTA
The DNA here is from genome assembly GCA_947311845.1 of Poa pratensis. NCBI lineage: Eukaryota > Viridiplantae > Streptophyta > Magnoliopsida > Poales > Poaceae > Poa > Poa pratensis. Next base: position 39,851,014 of record CAMZMU010000047.1, read on the forward strand.
AGAAACGGCCAGATGTGAAACAAGAAAGTGCCAACATCGAATTAGGAGAGCAATGCAATGGCAGACAAGCACTCCCTTGGTTGCATCCGAGAAAGCTCTCCTTAAATTAGGTCCACTTTCAGCTCCAGCCGAGGCGCCTCGTTATGCCCGATTTGTTTTTCCATCACGAGTGCTCCGAACCTGCAAAATATCTAGAAGAAGGCACCGCCGCCACCTGTCGGAGTACTAGTCTTCGTTAAAATCCAAACTCGTTTGGTTCGTGAATACATACACCCCACACGGTCACGGGGCCGATTTGGGACGAGCAGAGCAGCCGACGACTTGAGGGAAAAAGAAAAAGGCAGTGTGCCGTGCCGCGCATTCTCTCAGCATCTCCACGGCACACCCGAAAATCCGTCCGGCATCCCAATTTGTACGCGGTTTTGAGGTGTCCGACACATGTCCAACACAATGGGGTGCTTCTCCAACGGCATCCCAAACCAAGAAAACATGTGCATTTAAGACAAAAGGCCGAAGCCTAGCGTTAAATTAATGACGCCAATGGCGGAGATACAAAGTGCTGAACCAGCTTACAAACTCACACCCACACACGAAGAACAAGCCAACGGCTTGTAGAAAGAAAAACCGAAAAAGCAAGCTGGGTCGACGGCAACGCGAAGCAACAACAACAACACTTGCGGAGAACAAGACACCGACGAAGATGAACGATGGAAACAAAGGGGTAGCGTCGCCTCGTCTTCAAGCAATGCCACCGGAGGGACCCCTATCCCTGGTCGACAGGAAAGACGGTAAGCGGTGGCCTAGAGCTCCCCCAAGAACTCAGGCCACGGCACACGCACACGCTACACCCTAAAGAGATGGGCCATCCCGAAGCCGTCTTCGCCGCCAACAAACGCCACCGCCGCTGCCACCACACAACCACCGAAGGAGAGACGATCCGTGGACTCCAAAAGTGGTGCCTTCAAGAAGGGAACGGCACCGCAGTTCCGCCACCACCCGACCAAGAGAGATCTAGGGTTTTCACCCGGAGCCTCGGGGAGGACGGGAGGGGATCCGCGGCGGAGCCTCCAAGAAGGGAACGGCGCCCTTGGGCGTCGCCACCGCCGGCCGTGACAAGCAAGGCAGGTTTTCACCCCGGCACTCCAGCCTCCGAAACCGAGAGCGGCCGGCCGCTGAGATGGCAGCCAACCACCTCCACATCTCGCCGCTCGCCGACGAACTGCCGCCCACACGGCCATGGCCGCCGGCCAGCACTCAGGACACGGCCCCCGCCTCAGCGCCGCACCTTCCACCTTTCCGGGGCCGCCGCCCCGGCTTCCAGAGCTCCCATCGACAGCCACACCTGCAGCCTCCCAACACCGGAGGTCACTCCGACCCGCCACGCTCCATATCTGACCACCGCCGACGAGGGCGCGGCCGCTGGAGACGCCGGCCAGGGGAGAGACGCAGAGGGAGGAAGCGAGAGGCGGCGGCGCGTCGACGGCGAGCCGGCCCCGGCCCGAGCAGAGGAGTCCTCCCTGCCGCCGCGCGAGAGCCGGGAGGCCAGATCCCCGCCGCCCCCTTCACCGGCGCCGCGGCCTTTGGCCGGCGGCCCTCTGGGAGCGACGGGAAGGGAGGAGCAGGGGGGAGGAGGTGGCGGCGCGGGGGGTTAGGGTTTCGCCCCCTGCGTCGCCTGGAGGGGACGACGCGAGGGGGACGGGGGGGGGGGCATGTGCATTTCATTCAACTTATAAGATACAATAGTACTATGAAATTTAAAACCTAAATCCTTCACCTCCTCTTTCGCGGCTCCTCGCCGGATGCGGTGTTGGACGGACCAAAGGGTATCAAACACAGCTTGGCGACGGGTAGCTTCTGCCGGGACGACCTCGATTTCGCTCCGGACGGTGCGGCTGGGTTCTGACAACCGCGTCCGGTCAGTGACGCTGTTGTCTGGCGGTGGATGCTCGCGGGTGAAGCGGTTGAACGCTGCCTCTCGCTTCTTTGGAAGAAAGTGTGCCAGGGTATCAATATGGTACAACAGGTCCAAAAACAACCGAAACTTCTTCTGGTGGTGGTAGATCGCGCACGTGAAAGTCGAAGCTACCTTTGAGGAGCCCAAACTGATGGCAAAGCCTAACGGAAAGGTTGCCTTCGTCGGCAAGATAATACCGTGTTCGGCGAACTCTTTGGCGTCGAGTCAGGGAGATCCACTTCCTATTCACATCCATGACGGAGGCCTTCTTAAACACCGTCGGGTAGGCCGGCGTTAATGCTACGCGTGGCGAAGGCGCAACGCCATCGCGTCACCCTACACACCGGCGTTAATGCTACGCGTGTGTAAGACGCAACGCCGTCACGTCGCCTCCTCACCCACGTTTTAAATTGTGGCCCCCACCCGTGCAACCACCTACTACTCGTCTCTCCCTGCGATGTCGTTGCCGAAGAAGGAGCCCCTGCTGCCCGATCCGGAGCTGGAGGAGGAGGCCGCGCTGCCGGAGGCCAACGTGACGGCAAATCCACCATTCGCACGTATGGTGTGGTCGTCGTGGGAAGCTTGATACACGTGGCCGTCCCGCACTGCACCGGCGCAAGCGCAGGCGTGGTAGCCGAAAACTCCAAACGCCGCGCTACGAACTCCACCACCCAACGCTGACATGGAGAATGACAAGTAGTTAGGTTGTCTTTTAAATTTGAAACCATTTCTCATAAATATACAATTTTTATGTGCCCTCTGATAGGCGAGACCTGCCTATCTGATGGCTTGCCCAAGCGTTGTCTAGCACCCCTAGGCTGCTCTTAAGGATGACTCCAACGGGGCGATGCAAACGGACGCACGTTTGGTCCGCGTTTTGTCCATTTGCGTCAGGGAACGGACGCGCGTCTGGCCCATGTCCGCCCCTTTCCGGCCACTGGACCCAACTGGCCGACGCATTGAGTCCGCCCGGCCAGGGTTTTTGATCATTTTGATCATTTTCGGGCAGGGTTTTTGATCGATCACATTACAAGCAAAATAATACATTATAACAAAACATATAGCAATCCAAATACTACAATACAAATAATACAATCCAAATAGTTATTACAATCCAAATAGTTCGGCAAATAATACAAATTGTTTCACAAATGCATAGTCTTACAAACCAAATAAATATAAAGACCAATAGTTCATCAAATGAAACTACTGGTTACCGTAGGGCTGCCAGACATGCTCCAGCAAATCATTTTGGAGCCGAAGATGAGACAACTTCTCACGAACATCACGGTGGAAGTCGAGGAACTGAGCAAATGTGGACGGTCCCTGGGGCTCAACCAACTGACCCTGAAACTGCCATGTCTGATCATGCATGCCCTCGTCGCGTTCATCCTCCACGATCATGTTGTGCATGATCACACAAGCAGTCATCACCTCCCATAGTTGGTCCTTGTCCCATGTCCTAGCAGGGTGGCGAACAATAGCCCATCGTGACTGCAGGGCACCGAATGCACGCTCCACATCCTTTCAAGCACTCTCTTGTTCATTGGCGAACCTCTTCTTCTTCTCATCATCGGGATTGGAGATGGTCTTGACAAATGTAGTCCATGTAGGGTAAATCCCATCAGCGAGATAGTAAGGCTTGTCATACTCATGACCATTGATCTCATAGGTCACCTGGGGTGCCAGGCCATTGGAGAGCCTGTTGAACACCGGAGACCGCTGCAGCACATTGAGGTCATTGTGCGAGCCGGCCATGCCAAAAAACGAGTGACAAATCCACAAATCTTGTGATGCCACGGCCTCAAGCACGACTGTGCACGCCCCAACATGGCCCTTGTACTGCCCCTGCCAAGCAAATGGGCAGTTCCTCCACTCCCAGTGCATACAATCTATGCTGCCAATCATCCCAGGGAAGCCTCTGGCTCGTTGATGTCCAAGAGCCGGGTCATGTCCACGGCATTGGGCTCCCTCAAGTACTCCTGGCCGAACACCTGCACCACGGCACTGCAAAACTTGTACATTGCTTCTAGGCACGTGGACTCACTCATCCACACGTACTCGTCCACAAGATCACCGCAATTCCATATGCAAGCATCCGAACGGCGGCGGTGCACTTCTGGTACGACGAGAAGCCGAGGGTACCACATGCATCGGGCTTGCATATGAAATAGTCATCAAAATGCATCACCCCCAACCGGATACGGTTGAACAAAGATCTCCTCATCCGGAAACGGCGCCGGAAAACCTTGGGAGGATACGTGGGTTTATGGGGACGAAAGTAGTCCCCATACAGCTGGATTTGGCCAGCTCTCCGGTTCCGGTCCAGAGCAGGAGAACGGCCCAGCAACGACCATCGGAACATCGGCCGCATCCTCTCTATGTACTCGTTGACGATGAGCGTGGAAACCAGGCCGTCACTCTCATCGTCGGAGGAATCGTCCGATGATGACGGGTTGTACAGGATGTAGTTCCTGTAGTACCACTCATCCGAGCTATCCATGGCCGAGTTCGTACCTGAGTTCTTGTCGGGGCGAACGGCCGAACACCTTGTGGGCGGCGTGTGTGTCGCGGACGCTGCGAGAGAGATGGCCGCAAGATTCACCGGCCGTCGCGGGGAGGAAGCTGCTCCGGTGACGGCGGAGAAGAGGAGCAGCAGACGGCGTCCCGGAATGGCCTGCAGTGCCAAATCGAGGGAGCGACGGCGCGGTGGCGACGAGAGGGGCGAGAGAGGAGGAGGAGGTTGGGGTGGGGAATGGTCTGATTTGCGGGCCAGGGGCGGACTAGGGCAGGACACAAAAGCGATCCGCTCGCGTCCACGGCCGACGCATCGGTGGCCCAAATTTGGGCCAAGAATGGGTCGCGGCGGATCAAAAAACGGACCGCGTTCCGTTTGCGTCGCCCCGTTGGACCGTGTTTTTGGCCTCCACGAACAGGAACGGAGGCGCGCGAACTCGATGCGTCGCCTTGTTGGAGCCTAAGTTCGGAGACCCGGTCGAAGATGCGTGACAAAAATTGGGTCGGGCCGGACATATGAGGGTTTACGCCGTGGCCGATTTTCTGGTCCGGCACCTCATTCGACATTTTGATGTCGTTTGGAGGGCGCCGCCGCGTGGGTAGCGGCCGTTAAAAAGGCAGGGTATCTGGGCGCGTGATCTGATTGGTGGTACATTTCCTTTGTCCGGCCGGGGACGGCGCGCGTGGGAGCGGGCTGGATTTGCGCGTCTTGTGTTTCTTTCCTTCTTTCTTTCTCATAGCCGCGCCGCGCCCCATGTGAGTGCGGGCCCCACCTCTCGCTTATCCCGCAAAGCTCCAGCTCGCGCCGCGCGCCCAGGGAAAAAGGACTGAGCTTCAGTGACTTGCTTCACACAAGTCACCGAGCGACTTGCCCACATCTCGTCCCTCCGTTTTAGATCCAACGAATAAGATTGACTCAAATTTTCAACTCGGATTAAAAAGTGTTCAGAAAAATTTGAAAAAAATCCAGTAAATCACAAATGCCTCATTTCAGTTTCTGAGAAAGTTTCATTTCATTTGGACAAATATTTTGTGAATACGTGGCATTTTATCATTTAAGCTATAAAATCTATGTATTCACAAAATATTGGTCCAAATGAAATGAAACTTTCCCAGGATATAAAACGCGGTATTTGTGATTTACTGGATTTTTTTCAAATTTTTCTGAACACTTTTTAATCCGAGTTTAAAATTTGAGTCAATCTTATTCGTTGGATCTAAAACGGAGGGACGAGATGTGGGCAAGTCGCTCGGTGACTTGTGTGAAGCAAGTCACTGAAGCTCAGTCCGGGAAAAAGAAGCCAGCCAGAGCCAGAGGTTGGGGGCCGCTCCACGACCAGACCAGGCCAGCGCGCTCGTGCTCCTCCTCGGCCAGCGATGCGCGCGCGATCCGGCGCAGGGATCTGACTCGCAGTCGCAGGATGTCGGCGGCGGTGGACACGGAGGCGAGGACGCCGAGGCGGCGCCACGGCAGCATGACGCTCGAGGACCTGCTGCGGCGGGAGGCCTCGGCGGAGCGGGCCGACGCGGCGGGGGGCGGCAGCAGGCCCGTGCTCGCGGCCGGGCAGGCCGGGCGGGCCAGGAAGGGCGAGGACTACGCCATGCTCAAGCAGGGCCTCGAACGCCACCCGGGCGCCTCCTTCTCCGCCTTCGCCGTAAGCCACCCGCATTCTCTCCGTCTCGATCGTAATCCGGCGATCTACGCGTGCGTACCCCTCGCCCGCGCTCTAAGGTTCTGAAAGGTCTGGTTTTTCTTTGGTCGCTCGCAGATGTTCGATGGCCACAACGGGGCCGCCGCCGCGGTCTACGCCAAGGAGAACCTCCTCCGCAATGTGCTCGGGTGCGTGCCCACCGATCTCACCAGGGACGAGTGGCTCGCCGCGCTGCCCAGGGCGCTCGTCGCCGGCTTCGTCAAGACCGACAAGGATTTCCAGACAAGAGGTACAAATTCGAGTTCCTCCCATACACATGGAACTAATTAAGGCGCCTCCACAGACACTGGTACAACTAGTAGTACCAGTTTCTAGGAGCAATACTCCTCTAGTAGTACCACACAGCTCGATGGCACGAGCTGTAGTTGAAGTGCCATTCAATTCAGATTGTACATGCCCATGGTCTCTGTTTCAGCGCACTCTTCAGGGACAACCGTGACGCTTGTCATAATCGACGGGTCCGTTGTGACTGCCGCATCTGTTGGTGATTCACGATGTGTCCTTGAAGCTGATGGTTCAGTTTACTACTTGTCGGCTGACCACCGCTTCGACGCTAGTGGAGAGGAGTAAGATCCTTTTATCGCGACGCGTTACTTTGATGTCATATTTGATATCGTTTTGTTCTTATGGTTTGTTGGTTTCGATTTGTAGAGTTGGACGCGTAACGGAATGCGGCGGTGAAGTTGGACGACTCAATGTTATTGGTGGAGCTGAGGTCTTGATCTTTGCCTTTTGTTGTTACTCAAGTTTTCGCTCTATTTGCGTTGTGATAGGCTGGCAGCCAAGAAACTTTCTATCTATATTTGTGCAATATTTCAACGGGTTTGGAAAAAGTGTAGCTTGGAAAGTTCTGCTATCTGTTATTCAAAGTGTAGACTTTTCATCTGGTTTGCAGGGCTCCTTTTTACTTAAAGCTCTCTCCTTATGCTTTATTTATTTGTAATTTGAATTGATGCTGGACTAAGGAATCAAAGTACTTACAACCGTTTACAAGTGCTCGTTTGGTTCAGAACTGCAATTTCCATAGTTGGTGTCCTAACTGAATTGTAATCACTAATCAGCATCACTGTACATGTTGTTGACTGTTCACTGTTGACCTGAGTTTTCATTTCAAAACTTGCACTTGCACATTTTCATGATTACGATGTATCACATATCTTTTTTTCAGGTTTTCTCTTAGAAGTTAAAAACCATAATTATGTTTGGTAGGTCTGATTCGCACCACTTGCTTTGACCCTTGTTTCCTTCATTGTCCATTCAGATTGGGCCCCTTCGATGTTGGCCAGGTGGTTTATGTCTATCAAGATCAATTGGTGATCAGGATGTAGGTGAATTCATCATTGCTGTTCCTTTTGTCAAGCAGATCAAGGTACACTGCCCTAAAATTTTATTCAAATCACTTCTGAGAAAATTAAAGGCAAAACTTCCCACAAATAGTGAAAGCGGTTCAAGCACTAGAAGTTGTACTGTATGGACGTTCTCGACCTCCTCGTCATATGTATTGTTTGTGTTTGTGAAATGTCCCTTTTGTACGTAAATTTTGTAGACATGGTGCAGCTGCACTCACTGCAAACAAAGAAAACTTGTACATTTGTAAAATTTGGCGTACCACTTTGTGTATTGTACACTAAAGATAAAATGCATTTGCAAATATAGCAGGAGTTGTCACATTACAGATTCTTTGTGCGGTTGATGAATAGTCATATTTTGCAACATGTTTTACATGTGGACATGTTAGGCACAACGTAGAGCTATGCAAAATTCATGTTACTTTGAAATATACAAGGTACATTTAACAAAACGGTACGCCCGCACTCATGGGTGAAACAACCGCGTTCTTGTAGTAATGTGTTTTTTAAATACCTTGATTTTTTACCACATTTCGAAATTACTAATGTCTTCTTGTTTGCTGTAGCTATCTAGTGCTGGAGGCCGTCTTATAATTTCAAGTGACGGTGTTTGGGACGCCTTGACTGCGGAAATGGCCTTTAGTTGTGCACGAGGGCTAACACCAGAGGCTGCAGCTGATCAGATTGTCAAAGTAAAGTCACTTGACACCACATTTCTTGGCATACAACCCGAAATCCTCAACCTGTACTGTTTTTTTTGGTCGACACACAGCCAAGTGTGCGTCTCTGTGTACTTGAAGAATACTGTTCCTTACTGTTGTCTCTTGCAGGAAGCAGTGGATTCAAAAGGATTAAGAGATGACACAACTTGTATCGTCGTTGACATGATGCCGCCAGAAAAATCGAAATCCTCCCTACATTCTCGAAAGAAGGCACGGAATGGCTTTAGTCTTATCAAAAATATATTTTTCAAGAAAAGAACATCAGACTCATTATCTCATGCCGATACGGAACAAAATTCCGAGCCCGACTTAGTGGAGGAAGTCTTCGAGGATGGGTGCCCGTCGCTGTTAAGATGGTATTTTCCCTTGCTCCATCTTGTTAAATAGATGCATAATAATTTACACATAATTAAATGGTGAACATAAAGCTTCATGTCTAATCAAGAAATTGTCGCTTGAGGAGCACTCCACTACTCATACTAAAATTATAGCAGTCAATCAAAGAAGTTTGGTTCTTATTGTGATTATGATTTGCCATTTGAGCTGGAAATAGACTTTTTCAGCATCACCGCATATTCAACTTAAGAGACTTGTTTTTTTCCCTCAAACACGCATCAGAATCTGTGTCATTTCTACTAGAAGAAGCACGTCGATTAAGCACAAAGAACATGCAGAACAAGGCACGGCTATCTTTTTTTGACAAGAAAATTGTAGGGTATGTCCTGACAGTAAAATTTTATTGAGAAGAAAAATAATTACAAGGGGAGGGGGCACAACAAAGGGGTTACAAAACAGAACCAGGAGAACAAACCAAATCTATGCTAAGCTAGAGACGGGACAAAGAAAGCAAAACACAACAGAGCAGAGCAGACTTGTGCTACAGGTCGGGATGCCTAGAATGCCAACTTAAGAGATCTTACTCTGCAGTTTGAAGTTACATATTCTGCAAAGAAGATTATGATAGATTCTGTGACAATGTTCGATGCCATATATCTAATAAAAAAGTTCGGTTTGGTTGAGCACTGAGTATGAGGTTGTCGAATACTCCCTCTGTTTCGAGATAGATGGCTTTTTAGCTTCTCAAACTTTTTCTCAATATGTGTGACTTTCTAGTGACTTCTAATGCAGCTCTAGTCATGCATTTCATTCTGAAAATAACGGTACAAGCCACACGTCTCACCATACCCTTAAGGCCTTAACTATGCCAAAAGTTCAATTTTCAGCCCGAACTATGTCAAACGTTGACTTGTAACCTCTGAACTCAAAACTATGCCAAAATACCAAGTTGAACTATTGTAACAGTCAACTTTTCACCCTCAAATGGTTTCTGGTTTTCACCCGCAAAAAAAAATGGTTTCTGGTTTTGACTGGTCTCGGTGCCATATGGTCGCAACCTCACTGCACTGCCATGTCACCCTAAGCCACCTTGTTTAGCCACCTGAGGTTAAATAATGTGGAACACTTACAGTTCGAGGTTGCAATTTGAATAGTTCGAATTCACACTAGTAGGGAAAAGCCTACTGGCAACGTGTCGGTTTGCCTCATTGGCAACATGTGCCGGCACGTTGCCACTAGAGTTGAAAAGTGAGATTTACCAAAATATAGGGTTGAAAAGGTGGACTTTTTATAAGCAAACAAAACAATAAAAAGTCTGTTTTGAGCAATTTCATGGGTAGGCCACTACAAACACCAGGTCTTGACTCCTGTTAACTGGCTCGATATGAGAACACCATATGAAGTTGAATTACTTGCCAGTTGGGTCTCATCCGAACTTTATGATTGTTACTCCCTATAAACTTTTAACATTTTATTTCTGGTGAATGCAGGCTAGACTCTGAGCATCCAGTCCGAAATATGTTCAAGCTCTTCGTATGCGCAATTTGTCAAGTAGAGTTGGAGTCTGGCCAGGGGATATCAATACATGAGGGTTTGTCAAAGCCAGGAAAGCCGTCTCCCTGGGATGGTCCGTTCCTTTGTCCCAGTTGCCAGGAGAAGAAAGAAGCAATGGAGGGAAAACGTCCCTCACGAGGTATTTGTCTCCCCACTCTCTACTGAACTATTTATCAGTTTGGAAGCCACAAATTTGGAATAAATTTCCCATACCTGCAGATTCCTCCTCAAGAAACAGCGGGTCAAGCGAATAACCAAGGGCATTAGTCATCATGAAGCAACCATCTAACAAAGACCGATGCATAGCTGACATTTTCGCATTCTTGCAACGGGACACTACCGAAGCAGAAGATAATCCCATCTTGTCTTTATAATGCTATGTAGCAAAGGGACTTGCCTGTTGATATCAACATCTTCAGTGAGCCTTCTAGTAGTGGCACATAAACAGGCCAAAGGCTTGTTAATTAAGAACGGCCAATCTCTTGTCTGAACCATCATGTAAATTACCCATCGCATAGTGTGACACATAGCCTCGCCATTGTATCTCCCTCCCAAGTAGGATTAGTTGCGACTTCCTGAAATTCATTTTTGGTAGAATCATGCCTTATGATTCAATGCTGTAATTAAGACATAAGGAGATTGTGTCAGAGTGCAAACATCTATGAATATTGGCAAGGCAGCTTCTTCACCTGTTCGCAGTGTAAATACCATTTCTGCTAGGAAACTGTCCCCAATTCCTGGCTTGAGCTGCCGCTGCTGGCATATCTCTGAAGGTCATTGCTACCAATCTGTACCTGCAGGATGTATCAGTATCACTCGTCCAACTTAAAAAAATATTGTTTTGAGCCTCTTGAGGTTTTACAGTATTGCCAAGAGGATTAAGTGACGAGATCTGCATGGACACTTTGCTGAAACTCCAAGCTTCGTAGCATTGACCTGAAAACAGGCAGGATTTGCGCAACACTCGCTTGCACGCTGCCGATGCTAGCCCTAGCAGGGCAGCTGGACACGCCGACGCTCGCCGGATGTGCATCAAGCGGTTGAGGTCTTGCGAGTCTTCATTTGGTCAGCTCGAGCTAGCTTACAGTGGAATCATACTTGCCACCTTACCCTCGCGTTACTCATTCCGTCCATGCGGTGCGGGCACACGCTAAACGAGGTCAACGAGCTTTTATTTTCGCCATGGAACTGAGATCCGGTAAAAATCGCTGCAAGAATGATTCTTTTTCTCACGATAACGAAATCTATCTTCAGTAAACGAACTCTAGAAAAGATTAAATTGCAGAGAAACTTAATTAGCACAAAAACAGGACACCTCTAGAAAAGAATTGCATGCATTCTTAGGTTCCATGAGTGTATAAGAGGCCATTAGTACGGTCCGATTGAGCCCGGCTCCATGTAGTTCAGGGCTTCAGGCCCGGTGCTACATGAGTGTATAAGAGGCCATTGGTGAAGAAACTTTGCTTCATGAAGGTGCAAGCCGTCACAACTGGCACTTTTTAGGCCCTTTTGGGGGTTCTTAATTAACCAGTTGGGCACCACAAGGCGGAAACAGGTTGGATCGATCACCATATCGCGCTTGTGTGCACCGGCTAAGTCCTAGCTAGCTAGGCTTCCTAGCCTAACAGTGATACTCAAGATGGAGGACGGCAAGACCTCCGATCAGGGGCCCTCGTCCGGCGGTGTGCGGACGACGGTGATAGTGGTGATCGCGGTGAGCCTGATGGCCCTGCCGCTCATGGCCTCGTGGGTTTCGCCAGGAGTCAGGTCACTCTTAAGCGCTGGTACGTACATGTTGATCTTGCACTAGACTGGACAAGCCAAGTCAAGTAATTAACCGGTTAACCCCATGATCGACATGCTTGAACCATATGTAGTGTACGACCAAGGCCTAGGCCGCGCCGGCCCCTCGTTGACGGTGCCGGACACCCACGACCGGCTCCTCGGCGGCCTCCTCTCGCCGGACTTCGACGACGGCTCCTGCCTCAGCCGGTACCGCGCCTCCTCTACCGCCGGCCGTCTCTCCACGTCCTGTCCTCGCACCTCGTCTCGCGCCTCCGACGCTACGAGTCCCTCCACCGCCTCTGCGGGCCAGGCACCCCGGCCTACTCGCGCGCCGTCGCCCGTCTGCGCAACTCCATTGATGCGCCAGCGTCGTCCAACAGTACGGCCGAGTGCAGCTACATCGTGTGGACACCCCAAGCGGGCCTCGGCAACCGCATCCTCTCCACCACCTCCGCCTTCCTCTACGCGCTGCTCACCGACCGCGTCCTCCTCGTCCAACACCCCGGCGACGACCTCAACGACATCTTCTGCGAGCCGTTCCCCGGCTCTAGCACCTGGGTGCTCCCGAAGGCAAACTTCCCTATCCGGAACATCGAGCGCTTCAACATCCGCACCCGGGAGAGCCTCGGCAACACGTTGGGCCGTCGCGAGGGGTCCAGGAAGCCCCCGGCGCGGTGGATGTACCTGCACCTAGAAAGCAACTACAATATTAATGACCGGCGCTTCTTCTGCGACGACGGGCAGGACGCCGTGCGTGGCGTGCGCTGGCTCGTGCTCCGCTCTGACAACTACTTCGTGCCGGGACTCTTCCTGATCCCGCGGTACGAGCGCGAGCTGAGCCTCCTATTCCCGCGCGCGACGCCGTGTTCCACCACCTCGGACGGTACCTGTTCCACCCGAGCAACACGGTGTGGGCCATGGTGGCGCGGTACGACAGCTCGTACCTCGCCCCGGCGGAGGAGCGGGTGGGCGTACAGGTGCGCGAATTCAAGTTCGCACCCATCTCCGCCGACGACCGCTACGGCCAGATCGTCTCCTGCGCGCACGGTGAGAACATCCTGCCTGCCGTCGACAACGCAACTCTGATCCCGAGCTCTGGCCACCAAGGGCAGACGAAGCGCAAGGCCGTGCTCGTCGTGTCGCTGAACGGGGAGTACTACGAGAAGCTTAGTAGCCTGTACTACGAGCACGGCGCGGCGGGAGGTGGGGCGGTGAGCGTGTTCCAGCCGACGCACCTGGGTGTGCAGCACTCAGAGGAGCGGCAGCACAACCAGAAGGCGTTCGCGGAGGTGGTGCTGCTCAGCTTTTCGACGTGGTCATCACGTCGGCCGCCTCCACGTTCGGGTACGTCAGCCAGGGGCTGGCCGGGCTGAGACCCTGGGTGCTCATGACCCCCGTCGACATGAAGGCCCCCGACCCGCCGTGCCGTCTGGCCCCCACCATCGAGCCCTGCTTCCACAACGCGCCGCACTACGACTGCAAGACGAGGGCGCGCGCTGACAGCGGCAGGGTGGTTCGACATGTCCGGCATTGCGAGGATTTCCCGCATGGCGTTCAGTTGGTGGAGTAACTCAGCTGGCCTTTAATTTAGCAATCGTGAGTTCATCTAGCTCGGGGTCTGTAATTTTTGTTCGAATTATTTTTGACAAACTTTTTTTTTTAACTAGCAAGGTGGCCCTTGCAAATGCGAGGGCATTGCCTTCATGGTATTTAATATGTTCATTAACCAATTTGTGGTTTCATAGATACTGAAAAGGAGGAGATCTAAATCATGAACTAACTAAAATATTACGGTAAATAAATATCACATGCAAGGAATTCTGTAATTTATGGGAGAGTAAGTATTTGACATTATCAGAAAAAATACCATGTCACATATTCTACGGGTTCCACGCAACATACCGAAGTTTGAAAAATATGCATAGTTTCGGCATTTTAATCAATTACCAATTTATTTCAAGTAATTTTACATGAATTATTTTTAGTTTCACCACAAAACTCTGGCCATAAGGTTATTATCGCACCTAGTAGCATCCTCATACCACCTAGTACTTCAGCTTGATTGATTGAATCACATGATTTAGCTCTCTTTCTACTAAACCCACCCCTGAACAAAATAATTATGCACTCTCACTCACTTATGTTTGTCATATCATGGAACATGACTACGCTGCTATGGATAACATTTTTTGGGAATCTACATCGGTCAATTTTTTCTTTATGTTTGCAAATTCTAGTGGTTTCTCCTACCAATTTTTTGGAGTAATAAACAAATTAATGTTGCCTGAAAAACCCCCCAGAGAAAACTGGCATAACGTGTATTTAATCACATCATAGGAAAACCATAGGAACTTATTAAACATTATTTTATTTCGAAAATATTATAGTCGAGGAAAATTGTATTTTTCAGTTGAGTGTGATTTGTAGGAATACTTTCTTAGATTTATACTTCTCAACAGATTTACATGAAATTTCTATGAATAAAAATTTATAGCGACTCTAGAATTATTTACAACAAAAATGATAGGAGATTATTTTCGATAAAAAAGCAAATATTATCGTTGACCTATCCCAAGTAGAACACATTTAGTTGGTACTCATAGTTCAGTTAATCCTTCATACTATAAAATCATATGATGGTTTTTATATATGATGTTAAAGTAGACTTATGTAATCTTTTTCTTAGGATAATTTGGAGTTATATTATTAAAATCCATAGATGATCTATTTACCAAGGTTTTCTATGTATACAATCATTGGATGGTTTTTATATATGATGTTAAAGTATACTTAAGTAATCTTTTTCTTAGGATAATTTGGAATTATATTATTAAAATTCTTACATGATCTATTTACCAAGATTTTCTTATGTACAACTATGAAATCTGTTGACTTGTGATTTAATCAAACACAGTTAAGATGTTTCATTTTTCTTACAATTCTTGTATATCTATCTTTCTCTAGAATTTGAAGTAGGCTTCCTTTTGTGATATGAATAGTAAAAATTAAGATCACATTTCATAAATTAGCCGGCTTTGTAACTTAAGATTCCCTTTGCCTCGAACCTAATCTCCAAATTTTCCCTTTTCACTATTTTTTGTTTCAATTTCTGACATCGCCTTTGACTCTCTGAGAGGTGAGAGAGGCACTAATAAATATCCTAAGTGCATTTTAGACATGTTACGATAGTGTTTTTTCATGACAGTGTCTTGGGGTTGAGATGTTTTCATACGGAATAAAAGCCTATTGGCTCCGTCTAGTTGTTGGTGTTTTCCTAAGGATCAACAATGGAGCCAATTGTTCTCATGACATGCCATTTTATTGTTGGGATATTTAATTCTGTGCCCCTGGATCCTTAGTTGTGCTCACTTTTCCCCACTCTGTAAACTTGTGCTCTCTTTTCTCCATCTGGTTAGCTGCCACGCTCACAAATGTTCATAGCGGACGTTTGCCGTCGGGTCAATGCATTGACCGTTAACTGCTGACAAGTGGGGCCGTGTCTTTGTGTTTGTCCGTTGAGCGGTGCGTGCTGACGGGTGGGACCGCAAGGAGACACGTAAGGGCAGCAGCTATGTCTGAACCTGAAACTGAATCGAGACAGTGCCGCACCGCGCCGCTCTCCGCCGCCGTCGTGCCGCGTCCGCCGCCGTAGTGCCCTCCACCCCTATACCCCCTATTCCGCTCGTCGGCGACGCCGCGTCTCCGCCACATCTCCCCCCACCTCCCCCACCTCCCCATCTGGGATTAGGAAGCGATGTTGAGTGCGGCCGCGACGAATGCCCTCAACAGTGGAGAGGATTGGATCGAATCAGCGGCAGATAATTCATGGATTACACCTAGGTAAGCAATGTTTCTCCTTAGATTGATGTTCTGACTCATAAATTAGGCAGTATTTGACTTCTGGTAGCTTAAATCGTTCCAATTTTGCTGAAATGTTGCCGGCCTAACCGCACCTTTATTTGAACAACGTAGGATTGATCCTTCGCTGGCTTTCCGGCTGGCGGTTAGAATGGAAACTAGTATTCTGCGTGGTACTAAATCCCAGTTGCTTACAACGTTTTTCTATCCTAAAGTGGTAGAAACCAGCAATTCCTTGAAAGATTTCCGCGATGCACTCCGTGCGTCATATCCCTGGAGCGATGCCGATGCTGTTGAACTGAGCTATTTCAACAGTACCGAGCAAACATTTCTCCCACTAACATGCGACGAGCATCTGAGGTTGCTATTTACTCTGAATGCTGGCAGCCGTTTCGGTAAAGTCAGTATCGATGTTCTTCAGCCACGGGCAGAACGGGTCGACAAAGGGAAGGGTGTTCGGACATCATCTGTCTCTGCTAATATCCAGCACCCCGGCACTCCTTGTAGGTCGAGACCAAGTAAAGCGAGTGGTTCTGAAAGCCACAACATGCCTTCTGCCGATTCTGCTGCTCATTCTGCTGCAGCTTCTCCTAAACCTTCTGCAGTCGGTGTAGAAGAAGATGCACAACCTGACGAGGAGGTGCCTCGAAATGATGATGAAGACGAGATATTGTACCCTGAACTGGTAGATAGACGCAGTCAGCAAGCAGTGGATGATGAATATCCAGAGGAGCCCATCAGCCGAGCTAGGTTTGATGACACTGACGATGAAGAGAAGGAGGAGAACATTGGCAGCTTAATTGAAGATGAATACGATGGTGAGGACATGCCAACAATTGAGTGGAACAGGGAAAATCCTCAGCTTACTGAAGGCACCATTTTCGAATCCATGGTGGACTGTCGGAATGCAGTGACTACATATTGCATTCTAACTGAAAATACCTACAAGATCAAAAGGAGTGAGCCAGGAAGGTTCACAGTGTTTTGTCCATATCCTAGGTGTAGGTGGAGGTTGCATGCATCCCGTATGGTAAAAAATAGCAGCATTATTCAGGTAATCCAAGTTCATTGAGTATTTTAGTTTCAGATCAGTGAGTAATGTTTCTTAATTGTTTTGACCCTTTTTATTTTGTTTCAGATAAAGAAAAACAAACGGAAGCACACTTGTCCACCTGGAGGGGGAGCGGGGAAGGCCAAAGCCAAGCTAGCAAAAACTAGGTGGGTGGCAGATGCAGTATTGGATTGGCTGAGGGAAGATCCTAATCTTGGTCCAACAGCACTCCATGGGAAGCTTTTCGAGAAGTACAAGATCAAAATTCCTTACATGAGAGTTTTCAATGCTAGGGAAATGGCTCTTGACAGGATTAATGGTCAATGGAATCCAATACTTGCAAGGGTTTAGAGAGTGCAGTAGAAATTGTGTTCCCTGGAGTGGAGCACAGATGCTTGCAAGGGTTTAGAGAGTGCAGTAGAAATTGTGTTCCCTGGAGTGGAGCATAGGGAATGTATGCGACACCTAGCGTAGAATTTTAAAAAGAAGTTCAAAGGTAAAGTTTATGATGAGAACTTATGGCCAGCATCATACACATGCAGCGAAAGGAAGCATGAGCACCATTTGAGAGTGTTGTATGCTCAAAATCCTTTGGTGAAGGATTACATGGATGAACATCATGGAAAGGTGTGGTCAAGAAGCAAATTCAACGAAGTCTGCAAAGTAGACTATGTGACCAACAACCTTGCAGAATGCTTCAATGCAAAGTTCAAGTCAGTGAAAGGTCTTTTGTTGTGGCAAGCTGATGTCTACGCACGCTTCTATTCTTGTAGACAGTGTTGGGCCTCCAGGAGCAGAGGTGTGTAGAACAGCAGCAAGTTTCCCTTAAGTGAATCACCCAAGGTTTATCGAACTCGGGGAGGTAGAGGTCAAAGATATCCCTCTCAAGCAACCCTGCAATTAAGATACAAGAAGTCTCTTGTGTCCCCAACACACCCAATACACTTGTCAGATGTATAGGTGCACTAGTTCGGCGAAGAGATAGTGAAATACAAGTGATATGGATGATTGCAAGTAGTAATTGCAATCTGGAATAAAAATGGCAGCAAGCAAACATGTAGCAGAACTTGTTGTAAACGGTGTTTCAATGCTTAGAAACAAGGCCTAGGGATCATACTTTCACTAGTGGACACTCTCAACAATGATCTCATAACTGAATAAGTAAAAGCTACTCTTAAACACTCTCTTATTGGATAGCAAACACCATTCATTGTGTAGGGCTTCAAAAGCACACCTCAAGCCGGAGTAAACAAGCGCCACAACGTCATAAAGGAGTCACACACGGTGCACACACTGTCACCTTTACACCGTGGAGAGAACCGGAGTTCATATTAAAATAACCTCTGGAGTGCATAATAGATAAAGAGTAACATCTACATATTCAACTAGATTAGCACAACTGAACACAAGTAAATACTACTCAGGATTATTCTCCTTCTTGATGAAGCAAGAGTACTATGCGTAGGGCTGCAAAAGCACACCTCAAAGTCTGAGTAAACAAACACCACAATTCCCAAGAATAAGCCATGATAAATGTCTAAATTATTCATAGTCACACAAGTACCCACACTGTCACCTTGATACCGTGTTGTCACAATGACTCCAGAAACTAGACAAAATCACTTGAGTAGCATAAACATTATTAATGTATTCAGCGATACTAGCAATACACACGATCACATAAAGATCACACCATGGGAGAGAGAGATAAACCACATAGCTACCGGTAGAGCCCTCAGCCTCGGGGGAGAACTACTCCCTCCTCATCATGGGAGTCAGCAGCGGCGATGAAGATGGCGGTGGAGTCGATGGAGATGACTCCGGGGGCAATTCCCCGTCCCGGCGGCGTGCCGGAACAGAGATTCTGTCCCCCGAAACTTGTCGTCGATGGCGGCGGCGCTGCGAAACTCTTCTGGAAATATGACTTCGTTTTTTAGGGTTTTCACGTCGGGGGGAATAAATAAGCGAAGGGGCGATGTCGGCGGACCCCCGAGGGGGTCAAACCACCTGGCGGCGCGGTGGGTCCCCCTGCCGCGCCGGCCTATGGTTTGGCCACCTCGTGGCTCGACTTCGTCTCTCCTTCGGACTCCGTGTACGTGTTGGAAAAATAGGGACGTGGCCTTTTGAGGGTGAGGTAGACTATACAGACAGTAAAAATAGGTTATGGAGGTATCCAGTGAACCTAGCAACTAGGGTATGCAGTTGTAGACAATGGCAGATCCGTGGGAAGCCATGCATACATGCCCTACATCTGATGACTGTCATTGGGGGTGCAGATGGTGAAGTTGATCAATATTGCTCTGACTATTTCTCTGTTGCCAAATTTATGGCTGCTTATGCTGACAATGTGCCTGCACTCTTGGGAAAAGACCAATGGAACATAGTTGATCCAGGGTTCAAACTCTGCTCTCCTGTACTGACTAGACCACCAGGAAGACCAAAGAAAAACAGGTACAGGGCAGGTGAAGAGGGTCGTGTACCAAGAAAGCGTGCGTGCAAAAAATGTGGAATTCTGGGGCACATTGCTAGGCTCTGTACCAATCCAGTCGATGCAGCATTTGGAGAAGAGCAACGATGGACAGCAGCAAATGCAGAGGAGAATGCAGCAGCAATGGCAATTGAAGATGCAGCAGAGCTGGAGAATGAAGCAGAGCTGGAGAATGCAGCAAATGAGGCAGTACCGGCACCTTCGTATGTCTCCCTACCTTTTTTTTATGCATTTGTACTCTTTTATACCGATGGCTTATAATTTTATTTGTCAGCTCTAGGATAAATGGAGGCAGAGGGCAGAAAAGGCCTAGAGAGGAAGAAACCCAAGAAACTGAAGTTCAACCATCATCCGATGCCTTAGAATTTGAAGCCATGGCTTATGATGGTTTTGAAGCTATAAGAGAGGAGGAAGAAGGGGTAATTGTTCCAGTTGTTCCTTTAATGATCATTGAACCCACAGATGACCGTCAGGTTGTCGTCAAGGGCTCGGCGAGTGGAAGTACTCTGTCAGCACCTGCACGGCCACAACCCCAAGTGAAGATCAAAAGGAACAAGTTGAATTTGAAGCCAAAGAGTATCCCAGCTAGGGAAACCCGGAGCAGGACGGTGAAGCCATCTGCGAACACAAGGAGCAGGTCCAAGATTTGAATTTGCACTTTGACCGCTTAGAACTTGATGAGTTGTAATAATGATGTTTGTGTTTGTGTTTTCAATTAGAGGTACTGTGAAAACTTATAAGTTGTAATAATGATGTTTGTACTTTGGTATCATATTTGTGGCAGAATTCAAATTGCAAACAAAAGTTGAATTTGAAGCAAAATTTGAATTTGAAGCAACATTTGAATTTGAAATAAAATTTAATTTGATGCAAAGTTGGAGTTGTTCAAACATATGAAGTCCATTGCTATGTGGTATGTATCTGAACCAACATCTGAATCCGAATGAGCAAAGGTGATCAATCCCCATGAGAAAAGTGCTACAAACGAGCTCCAAAGCTAGGGTAAACACCCCCATTTGTAAGCAGTTTTTTTTCGACCTTGTCCAAATGAGCCAAATATTTTTGTATTAACACATATTCAATCCATATGGTGTCTAGTAGTAGTTTCACTATTTATTGAATTAATCTTCATATTACTATATTTTTTTAAACATAAATGCTTTTAACTAAAAACCATCAAAAAAACGTTTGGAATATGAAAATGAAAAAGTAAGTTCAGAACCTTCTTAATCACTCCAAAATGAATCTTTGGTAATTTTTTTGATTTTTTTGAATTTTATCAAAACCTAAACCCTCTCTCCCTCTCCTTCGAACTCTGAACAGCTTCATACGTGATAGCTCATTTGTGTGAAGCTTTTTTCATGAAAATGTACCTACACCAAGTTTATATTTTTTTCTCATAACCATGTCACATATGACGGCAATGTGCACTGGTTTTGTTATTTTTTATTTTTTTTGAATTACTTATGCTCATTTCAACTTGATTTCGATGCCTCACTTCGGAAAATGGATTTTCATGAAAATGACCCTTAACCCTAAACCCAGGTTTTTTTGGTAACTATGTCTTATAAACCGACGAACTACGCAAGTTTTTTCATTTTTTGATTTTTTTTGAATTGTTTATGGCCATTTGAAGTTCTGGTCAAACCCTAATAACCCCGTTGACTGACTCTAAACCCCGCAGCATCTCGCCAAACCCTAGTGTCGAACGTCAGCCGTCCGATCAGACTCTAGCGACAAACTCCACCCGTCAGATATGGCCTTCTAGAAGGATTCCCGCGGGCAGGCATGCGCGCGTCTCCGCGCCGTTGGATCGTATGGACGGTTCCTCGCCTTGGCGATCCGCGTGATGCTGGTTCTGCATCCTGATTGGCCGTTCACGCATCCAGGTCGAAGTAGCCGTTGCTGGCCCCATTTGCTCCCCCATTGCTGGCCCCGCCCCATTGCTGGCCCCATTGCTCGCTCTGGTTCGTTCTGTCATTGCTCTGGTTCGTTCTCGACTCCCGCCGCCGCAGAGCTGTAGATCGCCGCCCAACGACGCCATGGTTTCGTGGAGCGACGGCGACGAAGATTCCACCAATCTGAGCTCGCTTGGCACCAACGTAAGTGTTCCAATCTCGTGTATTTGGGATTCTAGGATTTAGGTTTAGGGTTAGGATTTGGGGATTTCTTATCTGAGCACGAATCCGAGGTCTTGCGCTGAAAATTTCTTAGGGCCCAAATACCATGTACGATTCCGATTATTGCGGATTAGACGATGAAGACGAGACCAAGATCCGTTGTCATTGCAATTCCACGGTCCAGAAATGTGTTGCTTTCGAAGGATGTTGGACTGGCAGGAGGTTCTTGGCCTGCGCAGGGATGGTACGTGAAAAAACTGAACTTTTTTTTGGAGTACAACTTGAGATGTTTTCTTTTGTGTAAATTAGTAACAGAAACTTGTTTGATACATGTATGTAGTCTGGAGAAACTTGTGACTTTGTGCACTGGGTTGATGACGTGTGGCCACCTACGTTGTCCAAATCCCTGACAAAACTGTGGGAAATGCATGGGGAAATCAAAGATGCTAGAGTTCGTGACGCCTTAGACGTTCTTGAAATAAGGTGGAAGTACCAAGATGAGATTACAAAGCTTCACCTTGACTTGAAGAATTCCCAGGATGAGCTCAAGAAGGAGGTTGAGGAAAAGCAGGTTGCACTAGCCCTGAAGGCCAAAGCAGAACAAGCACTTGTTGATGCAAGAGCTGAACTAGAGGAGAAGAACAAACTGGATGCATCAACTTCCAACATGCACAAGTTTTTGAGGCAGAAGGCAGAGAAGGACAGGGATTTGATTAAGCAAGAGAAGAGGAAGTTGGAGTGTATGGTTGCCGATCTTCTGAAACAGAAATCCAACTTGGGGGCTAAGTTGCAGAAGATCAAAGATATATGTGATGAGTAGAATCATTGGCTTCATCATGTGTTGTAACAGTTATTGCTTATCTGAACAAGTAGTGGTTGTATTTCAGTATGGTTGTTGTACTAGTAGTTGAAAACATTTTAATGTGGTTGAATTTCAGTATGGTTTGTTGTTACTGTTTATCTTAACATGTCATGGAAGCTTAATGCAATGGACAGTCAGCTTAGTTGAGTTCATCAGTTACAGACAGTGCTGAAAAAAAAGTCGTGTTGGGCCCAAACAGAATCAAGCTTTGGTTGGGCCGTGCCATGACTTTGTCTGATAGGCCCACAAACACGCGATGTCTCTGTCTTTTTTTTTTTGAAAACCTTTGTTTCTTTTTTCCTTTTAATTTATTTTCTTTCTACGATTCAATTTGATTGCCCAAGCTCTTATATTTTCTGATAGTAAAATACAAGGGTTTACAAAATGCACAAAATAACTAGTTGCCGTGCACGGGCAAACAAATATTTTGGTTCGGTTGCTCACCAAATAAGTTGTAATAATGTATCATATTTGAGGCAGAATTCAAAATTTGAAACAGAAGTTGACTTTGAAGCAACATTTGAATTTGAAACAAAATTTGAATTTATTTGATTTCCCTTAACCGTATGTGCTTTTTCTCTTTTCTTTTTCATGTTTTTGGTTTTGATTATGTTTGCTTATCTCAACAATCACCAACAGTTCCCTAACTACTTTTGACACCTTAATCTCATTTTTGACACCAATCAAATACATGACTAAAATAAAACAAATATAACACACCATTATAACACTCATAACTTAGATAAATCAAGCGACATACAATTTCTTACATATAACACTAGATAGATAGATGGGATACATGGGATCCCTAGATAGATAACCCTACATAGAAGGGCAACACACACACAAACGCAACATAGATAAAAGATGCCCTAACACAATAGCTAGGGCCTAGCTAGGGCACCGTCTTCACTGCTTGGCTTGGCTTCACCGCCGTCTTCACCACCATCTTCACTGCTCCTCGACCTGGCCGTTCTCGCCGAGGTAGTACGGGAGGCTGTGCATGCGGTTGGGGGTGGGGAAGATGCTTTCCATGTCGGTGAAGATGTTGTAGGTGGTGAATGCGATGAACTCGCACCCACACCAAAACACCTGGCCGAGCAGGTAGTACGCATCGAACCTGTTGGTGAAGTGGGCGACGAGCCCTATCACCGGAGCGTTGGCGTGGGGACGATGTTCGTCGAGGCGGAACATGACCGGCGAGCCCGCCGGGAGGTGGGCAAAGCCCGCACGGAGGAACCCATACGCAAGGTCCCGAGCACCCCTCCAGCGTGAGAACGCCCACACGCGGAGCGCGTTCTCGACGACGACGCCGGCAGGGTAGCGTTCCTCCGGTACGGTTGGCGGCATGTGGAACGTGGGGGCGTTGTACTGCATCTTCGCGTCGAGGAGTTTGCTTTGGATTTCGGTGGAGAGAAGGGGCGAGGCGCAGATGGAAGTGTACACGAAGAGATGGGTTGGTTTAAATAGGAGCCGGGGAGACGAAGAGGAAGAGATGGGGTGGTAAACCGTGTAGACGGAACGGCTGGTTTTCAAATTGGATCTAGGAGGCGTGGTGCCGATCCGTGGCCTAGGCTAGGCCTTCTTTCGACCGTTTTCACATTGAATCAAATGCATGAATAGATGCCTCCACCGTCGCGTGAACCGATGATCGACTGAACCGATGCTTCAATCGAGCCTGCCGTGCCGCCCTGCCTAGGTTACACGTCCATAGTTGCGTGCGTCGCGACTGAATCGAGCGGCAGGGCAGGGACGCAGCTGTGCGTCTGGTTGCGTACGTGGCGGCGCGCATGCATGCGAGCCGTTCTACAACGCTGGCGTGCCGATCCGTGGCGTGCGTGCCGATCCGTGGCGTCAACGCTGGCATGCGAGCACGTTCTACAACGCTGGCATGCGTGCCGACCCGTGGCGTCAACGCTGCTCTTCCCATGCATAGCAGGCTGAATCGATGCCACCCTAGTAGGCTGAGTCGGGCGCATGCATAAAGGCTGGCCTCGCTAATTTAATTATCAAGAAATGGGCCCGTTCTACAACGTAAAAAGCCCACCACGGTCCAACAAGCAAAGCCACAGAAACGCAGCCCCACCTGTCAGGTCAAACGAGCGTCAGTCAGAATGAGTCCCACGTGGCCCCACTAGTCAGAGTTAACGGACTCGACGGATACGTCCGTCTGTGGCATTCATGAGAGTTTCAACTAACGCAGTGGGGAAAAGTGAGCAAAAGTTAACATCGGTGGGAAAAGTGAGCACAACTAAGGATCCAGGGGCACAGGAGTAATAGTCCCTTTATTGTTTAATCAAAACTCGGTCTTTGCTCCATATTTGCGTACTTAAATATGATTACTCTTTTGAATATAGGGCATATTAATTGTGTGCCCTGGTTCGTTTAGTTTTCCTTGTTTGTGTCCTACTCGCTTAAATTTCCTCGTATGTGCCCTATCTAGCTCTTTCGAGGCCCGCGGACGGCCAAACGCGCCGTTTCCGTCTGGTCAATCCCCTTTGACCCTAAACGAAGGTATGACATGTGGATCCAGCGAAGTGCATGCACCCGTGCGCACCCATACTGCTCGTCGTCCCCACTTAAAGCTTACAAGTGGGGCCAGCGGAGGAGGAGTGCTTGCATGCAGCCATACGAGCGCGTCCATGCCTGCTCGCTGTCCCCGAATTTGCGCCGCGCCTTCAATGGCGTCCCCCGGCCGGCAAAAAGCTGCCTCGCCGCCTACGCTGCCGGTCCGGCCGCGCTCTGCTTCGCCGTCTTCGCGTCTCTCGTGCCTAGTCTGTCCCGCCGCAAGCTGAGCAGTTTGGCGAGCCGAATCAATGCTCGGTCGCCATTACTGTCGGTCCAGACGCGACGCCGTCCAGACCGCAGATGGCCATAAAGGAGCCATTTCCTCTCCCATTGCGCCCACGCCGCCCAGTGATCCCCTCTTCCTCTCCTTGCCACTCTCGCCCAGTCCCTCATCTTTCCATGGCTCGTGGTGGTGGCCGCTCCACTCCCAGCTCGAACCGCCGCCGCCACGTCTGCTATCCTTGGTTTCTTGAGTTGAGCGAGGGCAGCGGCAGGGGCCGTGGGCGTGGGCGCACTCCTCCAAGGTCGAACAGGATTCCTTCATGCTCGGAGAGCACGTCTCCTCCGAGCTCGAGCAGGCGCAGGGGCAGGGGCAGGGCCATTGCTCCCGATCCCATTCCCTTCATCGATCTGTCCGAAGAGGAGGAGGAGGAGGAGGAGGAGGTGGAGGAGGTCGTGGACCCGGGTATGGCCAGGGCCAGGGCCGACTATCAAGCCACGGAGCAGGCTAGGCATTCCACCGAGCAGCAACAGCTCATGGATACTCTGGTCGCTTATGTGGTCGAATCAGAAGCTGCGGAGAAGGCGAGAGCCGAGAAGTATGCGGACGACCTGCAGAAGGCTCTGAACAACTCGGAGAGCAAGGGAAACGCCCCAATGGAGGTCGACGGCAAGGGCAAGGGCAAGGCCAAACCGGTGGAGGTTTGCGACGACGAGGACGAGTGGTAGTCCATTTTAGTTTATCAAGGAATTTTAGTTATTAGTTGTTTTAAGGGCAAGGCCAAGGGTACCAAGAAATTTTAGTTGTTGATCTATTTTATAATTTTGTACTAGGCACCAATGAATCTTATGTTGTCTCGTTATTAGTTGTTTTAATTTTGAATTATGTCAAACTCTCGCAAATTTCGTTTTTTCTGTGCCCAAAATTCACAACTTAGTCTACCATGAATCTACGCAATTGCAAAGAAAAAAGTCAGAAAGATTCACCCCTTAGCTATGAAATTTGGCCTTGTTTTGAAAACAACAGCATAAAGCGTGAAAAACAAAAAACAAAGAAAGATTCCAACTCGGCACAAAAATGTGCATGAACAAAGCGATAATCGTCCCTTTTAGTGTACCACAACCATGGCTAGCCTTTTGCTATGATGACCAAACTCGCTGGGTTTATGGGTTTTGACATTACAAACAAGATTGCCAAAGCAAAGAATCGAAGAAAATTAACCCTTTTTCCTAAATTTTGATTAGTGGCAAATTTCTTATTTTTTGTGAAGTAGGTATGACAAAAAAGGGTGAAAAATGAAAGTAAATTATTTGTACGGAGAGCATGACATATGGGAGGCACAATACCTGAATATTTTGAATTTTTGAGCTTTTTAGGATTTAACACTATTTAACGAGATTTGAACTACAAGTGTGTTATAGTTTGTCCCCAAAATTATAGAAAAATCATATAAACGTAGTATAGAATGGTTCTACGCAAAACCGTCCAAAACATAGGAAAATTCACACCTTGGTTATGAATGGTCACCCCGGTAATTTTGACCTTTTTTTGAGAAAACTCTCATAAATCGAGAAAAGTTCAAAAAATATGAAATCCAACGGTAATCGTCTCTTTTAGTGTACTACTGTCCAGGAAAAATCATAAACTTGGAATTCAAGTTTTTGAAAAAACGAGTCTTCTCAAAATGGGCTATCTTGTATGAACATTCATGGAATTCAAGCTAGATGACCAAGCTCATGGCCATATCCATAGCTAGCCTTAAGCTATGATGACCAAACTCGGCACAAACATGGGTTTTGAAATTACAAACAATATTGCCGAAGCAAAGATTCCGAAAAATTGACCTTTTTTTCTAACTTCTATTTAGTGCCAAATTCCTTATTTTTTGTGAAGTAGCAATGACAAATAAGAGTGCAAAATGAACGTCCCTAATATTCACGTAGGACGTGACATATGGGAGGCACAATGCCGGCATATTTTTAATTTTTGAGCTTTTTAGCTATATTTCATGCATTAAACGAGTTTAATATAATTTAACGCAGAAAAATCATAGGGAACATTCAAAAAATAGGAAATCCGGCGGCATGATTCTTTATCAGAGTACTAGTTTCAAATAAAAATAATAAACATCAAATACAACAAGTTTTGACTAGAGCGACGCACAGAGCGCGCGTGTGCGCCAGTTCGCGCCCAGAGCACGCCATGGCGCTCCAGAGCACGTCCAGAAGTAACAGACTTGTATGCAGGTTGGCACGTAAACATAAAGGGTGATCGCGTCAGTTCATGCAAAACATGGTTGCAACACGTCTAGACATGTCTAGATGGATCAAAACGTTCCCAATTGCGGTCAATTTGACCAACACTTCCATGCACGGCAACTGTTCGACAGATGTACAACACGTGTCTAGATGCTCCAGATGACGTGGTGAACAATTATTGTCCTGTCATTTCAACTGAACGCCATCGAGTGCGAATATAGCCGTAATGTGCAGTCTTGTCACACTGGTTTTGGTAAAATACGAAGCGACCGTCTTTTCATTTCCGCATGCGGTTAACGATGGACGCGCCGTCACACTTAATTCCTCTCTATCCTTCTCAAAGATAAAAAAAAACCCAATGCGTATGCGTCCATAGCAGTTCTTCTCTCTTCTCTCCCAAAAATCCCCATTCCTCTTCAACTTCTTCTCTCCCAAAAAACCCCGATCAACCGCCGCCATGTCGGAAGACGGGTGGTGGACCAGCGACCTCATCCCTAGCGACGAGGACAGCGATGGCAACCCCAACGAGTGGTGGGAGGAGGGCCACGACGTGTGGCAGGAGGCCCTGGACAGCGACGACGACGGCGGGGGCGACGACGATAGCCAAGGCGAGGGCCATGGCGGCGACGACAACGACGATGACTCTGGCGAGGAGGACGAGGAGGAGGAGGAGCCGCCGATCGACTCCTCTGATGACGAGGATGAGTCCGACGACGAGGATGAGTCCGACGACGACGACGCACCGCCAGCAAAGAGGCAGAGGAAGTAGGAGCCCACCGCCGGTGAAGACCACCGCCGGTGAAGAAGCAGCAGTAGTAGTAGCAGTAGTACTAGTACTAGTAGTCCTATTTAGCACTAGTAGTGTAATTAGTTATGGATCTTTTATAGCAATGAAAATCTTTTGTACTAGTAATGATCGAATGTGAAAATCAGTTATAAATTTCAGTTTCTCGTTGATTAGCACTAAGTTTCCATTCAGTTTCCGCTTGCTAATCAGTTTATAAATTTAATTTAAGTCTTATAATCCTCCAAATTAGATGTGCAAATTTAATTTCAGTGCAAATTTAATTTCAGTGTTAACGACGTACTAATCAACTAGCGAGGTGGGACTAAACATTCCAACCTGGACGTCAGACTCGATTCCTGACACGCCGTCCCCACCTTCGCCGTCCCCACCTTCCTGTCCCACTTGTCATACGTTCGTTTAGGGTCAAAGGAGGTTGACCAGACGGAAGCGGCGCGTTTGGCCATCCGCGAGGCTCGAAAGAGCCAGGTAGGACACAGACGAGGAAAGTTAAGCGAGTAGGACACAAACGAAGAAAGTTAAGCGAACCATGGCACAAAAATAATAAGCCCTTGAATATAAGACGACATCCTTGTCAATAGCGAGCCAATAGCGGTAACTTTTTCAATCTCGAAACTCCCTGCCTCTAGTTGCTAGTGGACGATGTAGTGTAACTACGTGTACATTTATGGTGGTAAATTTGTTAATCTACAAGATAATCAATGTTTCTAAAAATTATAGCTAGGGCAAGTAGTTCCTTTTTAAACTTGTGGAAGCTCTTCTTTGTCTAAATCGTAAACTCGTGGAAGCTCTTCTTTGTCTTCCCGGTTACTTTTAAACCTTGGTTTGTACATTCAGGAAGCCATCTTTGTACCTTTAAATTTCTACATTAATTTTTTGAAAATTGGTTGAAATTATTAAAATGGAATGTAATTATTTTAAAGAAAAATCTCATTTTTTTTTTGGAACATCCCAATCTTGTAGAAACCCATTTAAGTGTCAAAAACACTTCCAACTACGCATTTGTTTTGCCAAATCTGGCCCCTAGTCAAAACTAATTCCGAGTCTGCTCCCCTCACGAAACTATTTCCAAAGCTGACCCATGTGCTCGGCGCCATCGGGTACGGCATCGATGTTGTGCAGGTAGGCGCCAATGGAAATCTGACAAAAATAGCTCCAAGGATTCGACGCCAATGGCATTGGCGCCGACCTCACTTCGACACATGCCTGACATGGCATCTACCTGCACGACTTCGGCGCTAGAATGGGATAAGCGACCAAACGTGCTCGGGCTAACTTTGGAGTTTTCGACACTTCTCTCCTCTACGTTGCTATTAATCCAACACTAAGTGCATGCCACGTACAAATTTCGGACTAAATATTTTAAGTGTTATTTGTACTGGAGTATTATATTAATCTAACACTAAGTATGTGCCACGTACAATTTCCGGAGTAATTATTGGAGTGTATTTTACGAAATGTATTCATACATTATCTATGCACACATGCGTTGTGATTGATTTTTGGATGAGAAAAAATAGTTTATGTACACATATTTTCAATACAGAGAAGGAACTTACATTTATCAACGCTGTATTGCTAGCTGCGTCACTGATGCAAAAATAAATGTATAAGTACGTCTCCAACAGAAAAGGAAAAAACACGCGCATACACTCACCCCTATGAACGCACATTTATCAACGCTGTATTGCTAGCTGCGTCGCTGATTTTTTTTTTTTGCGAAACACAGTACAACGTAGACGCTCACATACACGCGCATACACTCACCCCTATGAACGCACACACACCCCCTACCCCTATGAGCACCTCCGAGAGACTGAGCCGGCGGTTTGGTCTTGAGATTGACGAAGTCACCACGGGCGCCTCGCTATCGACGGGAACGTCGCCTCCCACTGAAGAATATTCCGCCTAAATGAGAAACACCAGCGTCAAACCTGAGATTTGAACTCTGGTGGGCTAGGGGTACAACCACCCTCCTAACCATCTTGCCACAGGCAAGTTCTCTTGTTAGGTGATTTTGGTTTGCATGTTTGGTATTGTAACATATGTGGACTCTCTTTCACGTTTGCTGCTGTAGCCCATACGGCCGGACTTTTTTTTTCCTGTAACAACCGTATGTGCTATAGGAATAGAACTCTTTTTTTTATGTTAGCCAATATATATTGCTAGGACATTTTTCTTTTGTTTTTGAACGTGTCAGATTATATAAACTGTACATGTTAGTATTGTACGTAACTCTTAGAACTTTTAATCTCAACCATTATGATTTAAATCAACGAAGCATATATTTTTAACCTATGTGGATGAATATGGTGGCTTGTTTTACATCCTATATTTTTTTTAGTATATAATAGAAGATAGATATGACAATCGGTGGCAAAAAATCCCAATGCATTTTTTATGAATCCCAGTACATATGTGGTACGTTTATCCCTAGCTTAGTCATACTAGCACACATGCCCGTGCGTTGCAACGGGAAAAAAAAATTGCAATGAGATATTATGGGAAAAGAAGAATTGTTGCAACACAACTAATGAAGGCATGCATGTTTTGCAATACCCAGTTCTTCTCATTCTCCCTATTTAGGAAAACAAATCCCACTATATAATGATATAAAACATGGGTTATTCCACAGAGTGAAAGTGGATGAGAACACATGGATTATTCCCCAGATTGAAGAAGATTTTACCCTGCATACTATCTCTCCTCTGACGTGTACGCTTTGTTGAGAAACAAACATTCATGTTTTCACCATTTTTCATACATTCATTTTATATTTAATTCATTCAAATGTACTCATATAACCTGACAGTGTTAAAAGATCAAAATGTTTGATCAATTTCACTGTTTAGACCAGAGGACGAAATTAAAAATTCACAAAACTGAGTGGGAGAGAATAAATTAGTCTTTGCACAAGGAAAAATTAATTGACCTGGTGATCAAATAAGCAAGAAAAAAATGTCAGCATCAGTAAAACCCCCCTACTTTTCATGTCAACTTTGGTGTCAGCAACAGAAGAAACAATATATACCTTCAAAAGTAGATTCTTAGTCAAAGCAGCAACTAAATTCCCCACATTATTGGCCTGCCATGGTGGAAGTTCACTATATCAAGCAGAAACCATCTCAGAATGAAGCAGAAACTCCACCAAGCTCGCGTCCAGCTCCTCCGTTCTCAGACGACACTCTTGCACTATTGAACATCCACACAGATATATATGTATGACCATGCGATGCCGTACAAGAAAACCTACAAGGCTGCAACATGACAATTATTCAGCATCTGAAAACACGGTGTGCTACAATAATGAGCAAGTAAATAACAGAGAATATTTTGTAAAAGGCTGTTACATTAGTGCATCCTCGTAACAGCCCAACAAAATGTAGCATCTTCTGAGCAAATATTGGAGGCAGAATTGGCACTACTGTTCGCTGCATTTAGCCCCTCGAATAAGTGCAGTCGCATGTCCCTTTGACCGTGTACTCACACAGTGCACAGCGAAGCAGCTGGCTGAATTCACCGTGATAAATATTTCCTTCCTTTCTGGAGCATTCGAGTGAGAGCCTTGGTGTACATCTATCAACAATTACTAATACTCTGAAAGAGCAGGCAATTTCCTGCGGAGCAGGTTCCCGTGTACATGCTGAAGCTAACACATGATCGTCTGTTCAAAATTCTACATTGAGCAACCATACAACATACCCAGGTGCGCAACTGACCAACGCTGCTCCTACTGCTCTACATGTTAGAATCATCAACCATCAGCGATTATCAGCTCATCGAGACATCGAGCATTAAGTCTGCACAAATTTAAATTGCAAGACTCGCTTTCACTGAGCACTGCAGAAAACTATCTCAAAGGCAGATAAACTACCTTCTCCGCTCTCATCTCTCTCACTGCCTCCCTTCACCATCACTGCTCGAAAGGCCGACGCGTCGCCTGCAGCTAGTGTGGCTGTGTTGAGGATGGAGTCCGGCGGGCCGGTCAGCCACTCAGCCCTCGCGCCGCGGAGTCGCAGGGTGGAGGCAGATCCAGGCCAGATTCCCTCCCCGTGCGTTGGAGACGTGCGCCTGTGAGGGGAGGCAACTACCTCGTCGTCCGGTCACCTTCAAGTCTGTGGTGGTGTCGTGGGGAACCGCTGTCTCGACGTCCGGTCGGAAGACCACATCTCCCCATCTCCCTGTTGCTGCTCCCGACCCTCCTTCTCCT
Source organism: Poa pratensis (assembly GCA_947311845.1). NCBI lineage: Eukaryota > Viridiplantae > Streptophyta > Magnoliopsida > Poales > Poaceae > Poa > Poa pratensis. Next base: position 39,883,383 of record CAMZMU010000047.1, read on the forward strand.
GCGACAGAACGCCGCTATCGCGTTCGGCCTGGCCGCTGTATCCTTCGACGCCAGCGTCCGCCGGCAGCCCACAGGCCTGGAGCTGTGCGCCCCCGCTCGAGGCGGAGTACTTGTCAATGGCGGCGGAGCACCTGCGTCGCCGTGGAGGACAAGAGGTCTGATCTTTGTCAGGACGACGCAAAGGGGCGCTGAGCCAGACTTGTTAGTCACGGGCACCATAAGAGGACAGGGGTGAGGCTCTACGGGGAGGTGTGGCGGGGGCTCGGATCCGGTGGCGATGGGGAAGAGGAGTAGACGCCGAGGGGAGGAAGCAAAGCAACAAACCGGTCCAGTGGCAGTTGGTCGTAATATGGTGTTTGGTGGGAGGGCAAATCGGTAAAAAGTCCGACGGACGACGGACCGAACCGGTAGGATGGCAACCTGATGTATTATGTGATTTGGTGGGAGGGTAAAACGGGAAATAAAAATGACATACCAACACCTCCTCAAGCAATATTATATAGTAGAGATTTGCACTTTTCATTGGTAGTTCAGTATTAAGGTGTGTAACTTAGTGAAAGGATCGTATGACACTTAGAGGGGGGGTTAATAGGTGCTACTTCAAATTTTAGTACTTTTTCAAATTAGGTTTGACACAAAAGGTAAATTCTCTAGATATGTAACTACGGTGAATTTACCTATATGACAAGCTAGCAACTAAACAAGATACACACGGTAAAGACGGTAAACAAAGATAGAGGTAACCGAAGTGAAAGCAAGCGGGGAATACGTCCTGAGTTCCTCCTTTTTAGGGGAGTACGTCTCGTTGGAGGGGTGTGAGATCGCCACCACAGGCTTGCACAACGTCACAACAGGCTCACCCTATTCTCCGATGAACCGCACCACAAAGGATTGGTTCACCTTCCACTATCGGTTCCCTTCGAGGCGGAAACCGGAGCATTTACAACAACGATTCGGGGCACACACCCACAACTGAATTGGGGGCTCCCGAACAGCTACAATCTGTCACAAGAACAACAAGTGAGTACAACAAGGAGCTAGGTTTTCCAACGGGAAACCCTAGCAAATGGTCCCTCAAGTGAATGAGGGGGAAATGAAAAACGGCTTGGTAGACTTGTAGATCGGGGTCTTCTCCTTTGGATCTCGAATATGAGCTTGATTGGTTGGTGGAGTAGGGAGATCTAGGAGGTTGAAGCTTTGCTTTAATGGAGGAGAGAGAATCTGAAGCTTAGCCCAGCTGGAGGTAGGTGGAGGGGTATTTATACCCCCTCCCGAAATGTGGCCGTTGAAGGGGTATCTTCAATTCCTGCGCGAGCCCGGCCTTGGGCCCGGCCAGGCCGGCCTGGAATCTTCGGAGGCCGGCAGGAGGCCAGAGAAGCCGGCCTTGAGCCCGGCCTGGGCCGGCTCAGAGTTGGCATGGAGGCCGGCCAGGCACCCGAGGAGGTCGGCCTTGATCCCGGCCTAGGCCGGCTTGAAGTTGGCGCAGGAGGCCGGCAGGGCACCCGAGGCGGCCGGCCTTGAGCCCGGCCGGCCAGCCAGTACCTTCGTATAGGGACTTTTTAGAACTTCTCTTTCTCCTTTTTGGTGTGATGCACATTTATATGAATACATTTCAAACCTGCAACACTTAGCATCATATTAAAACTATCGCCAGTGTTGTTATCTAACACACAAAACATAGAGGGATAAATAAATGTTCTTTCAATCTCCCCCTTTTTGGTGTTAGATGACAACACTAGGATTTGCAAGAAAATTTCACACTAGACTATGTTCTCAAGAAAAATGGGGAAGACTCCCCCTAAATGTGTGCGCAAAATTAGTTTGCCTTGGAATGCAAAACACACATATGGAGAGAAACATTTCCCAACAAGATAAAACAACATGGTATAGACAACAACACAAATTGCACAATATGAGACATATCCAACTAGGTTGAGATTTTGAGACGAGGGTCATACCTTGTGCCAAACGATGTAGAAAATGTATCAATGCACAATACCATATCATCTCAACCACAGATAAACCCGAAATCCGAAATCCATAGGTCTCATACAATAATCCGAAATCCATAGGTCTCATACAATAATTTAACTAACACATAGTTCCATGACACAATAGTGCTTAGATAACCAAGTTCCACGAACATAAACGAAATAGAGTTCAACTAAAACGATTGCAAAGCCAAATAAGCAAATGAGAAAGAAAAATGCTATGCATGAATGCAAATCCCCGGAGAACTCTCTCCCCCTTTGGCATCAAGACACCAAAAAGGGAGAAAGTGAAGTGAATAGCCCAAGAGATCACTCGTCGAAGTCGTCGTGGTGGATTTCCTCGTCATCATCTTCACCCGCAGTGTGGCGCCCCGACCCGACTGCTATACAGTGATACTGTGTCCCCGGTTATCCGATACCACCAGACACACTATCAAAGCATAATAGAGAGGTCAAGACTTGTGGAACAACTGGCACATCACAGACTCTACGACACAAATCATTATAGTTCAACTCTTATAATATAGAAAGATAGCAAATGACAACCAGAGGTCACAGACCCAACATTACAACAAGCGGAAGCAAATTAAGTTGTTCTAAACAACAAGATCCAGATTATGGCCTAAGAGGCCTACAAATAAACATTCAGCGCCAGCTGTTCCGGGATGTCCCAAGCTGCCACCTGGGAACCCCAGACTACTCGTCGACGTCCACAAAGAACCCACCTTCGAGGTCGGTGAAGTCCTCCTCTGAAACAAAACAAACGACGTTGAGTTTGACGAACTCGCAAGATTATATATAGAGCTTTAGCTCGATGAGGCTTTCAAAGTTATATGGCTGTTTTGCATAAAGCTGATTTTATTTATGAAAAACATAACTCCATGGCATCGACTATTCAGAGTATTTTCAAAAAGGGGTAAGAAGTGACTCTTTTCTCTTTTGATCACCTTTCTCATCAACAACCATCACCAACCACTGTACCTGTTCATCAAAGGCACCTCCCCGAATCACCCTCGAGGAAGCTCACCTTGCATTCTTGAGTGGTACCTCTAATACCCAGTTTTTAATCATTCCGTTAAAGTTATTCTATGATCTTACCTTCACTTCCCAAGTTCGTCCATAACCGCGGACTCGGCTTTTCGAAAAGATTTAACCCTGCAGGGGTGTACAAATGTTTGCCACGCTACCGTCCGGCCCATTACCTAGCTTTTAGCTCTCTTCCTTGGAGAGCCGGCTGGGTGGGAGCGGTGTCGACTTCTCCCTCGTTAAGGACTTTCCAGGATCATCAGTGGCGGCAGGACAGCCAGTGCCTTCAACACCCGCCCCACGGCCACTCATTTTCCTAACACCACCATCCTCATCTCAGTTCATCCCACCATCATCACGCACGCGCAAATGGAAGCCCGAACTAGAGGACCCTGGCTAGCCCCGCCCGAGTTATTTAGTCTATGAGGGTTCCTGCAAATGCATAGGCCTCACGCATGGTTGCACGCTCAGTCTTGGTTCAAGAGGTATAGAACTCGCTCCTAGGCGGCGAGAACGAGACAAAACACCACAACCACAGTGGCCTCTCATCCCCACCTTTAAGCATTTTATTATCCGTCACCACAATTTCCTCCACCATCATTCTCATCTCATCACCTGTTTCCAACATGAACCATCCATCGTATAGCTATGCAATTAACTAAGCATGGCTAAGCATCAACATAGCATAGTAAGTATCTCAGGCCAACGATACAAACCTATGGATAATAGGAGGGAAAACAGGTATTGGCATCGGAAACTTAATGCAACTATAGGATACTCTAATCCAATAAAATTGACATTTGGAACCGCATGCAATATTATAGTGGAGAAAATATTTGCGGAAACATAGGATAAGATATGCTCAGAGGGGGGATTACGCTTGCCTTGATCAACCCCGGCTGCTGGATCTATCGAAGCATAGCAACGGAAGAGCAATCAATCACCACACATACTTTAACAGATGCAATGCGCAAACACATGATGACATGACAGTTTTAAATCCCCGGGAGGAGGAGGATTCGACTATTCAGATTAAACGGAGTTCGGGTGTTTAGAGGGGCGCATCCCGGATATACCGTGAATTTAGGTCATGAATCATCTTACTTGTTGATTACGGTAGTCGAAACCCTAGGATCTAACTTGTAGATGCTATGACATGATCATGTGGGAGATGCAGGGTTTTGGCGATTTAATAAACATGATAACCATTTAAAAGGTTTGTTCACGAATTTCCGGACATTCGGGGATATTACACGCATTTTATGATGTCCCGATAAAAGTTGTTACATTTTTAATTTCCTATTTTAATTATGCCTTGGTTATAAGTTAATTCAAACAATACTGGAATTACTTCACCAAATTAGAAGAGATAAAAGAAACAATTTAACTTTTGGGTGCTGAACAAAATCGGAATATCCGATTTTTACAAATTCGGAATATCCGATCGGGTTGCTCACCCGAAATTTGGCTAAGGACCAGAGATTTGGAGGTACTGGCTCAAATCGGATAATCCGCAGTTGTACAAATCGGAAAATCCGATGGACACAATGGCTGGAAAATTTCTAAGGACCAAAGTTCCAACAGCACTGGACTACTTCGGATATTCCGAGTTTTCCATTTTCGGAATATCCGATGCACAGCACTGCACACATTGCGTCGACGGCGAGCTCACACGAACTCGAGGCTACGGCCCTCGATCGAACGGAAACAGGGCAGGGGAAGGTTCAGTAGCTCACCCTGAGCTCGCTGATGAAGACGGCGAGGTCGGAGACGGACCACGGCGGCGAGAAAGCGAACGGCGGTGGCGATTTACGGCCTCCCGCGCCGATTCCTTTGGCGGAGGTGGAGAGGACGACACGGCGGAGCCATTGGTGGTCGTCGATTTGCCCGGGGTGAGCTCAGTCGACGGCGGTGCTCGCGGTCATGGCGTTAGGGCAGCGAGCGCGTGGGAGAAGAACTTGGGAGCAGGGAGCAGGTGTGCGAGGAGGGAGGAGCAGGTGAGGTCGTGGGGGTCGTGGAGGCGTGCTCGCGGTCATGGCTACAGGGGGAAGAAGCAGAAATTGCAAAAAAAACCTCGCAAACCTTTCTACCATCACGGATTAGTCCTTTTTCCTTTTAACGAAAAACAGCAGCACCTTTCCAGATTTAATTAAGGCACTAAACAATTTTCAAAAATTATGAAATAATTTGGGTGGCCTTTTTATACCATGAGGAAGCTCCACAAAATTGGCGTCTAAAAATAAAAAGTTGTGTACCATTTTTGTTCAGAAAGGTTGGATATGACATTTTGCTAAATTCAAAAGTGTTGCTCCTTTAATATTTTGGAGCAAGTGTAAAAATATTATTTTGGAGCTCTTGGAACTTCCTTGACAAATATAGGATGTCAAGTATTTGTATTTTGCAAGTTGGAGTGCCTTCATTAAGTGAAATTGGTTAACACAAGTTTGGCATTTGGTTTTTTTGAATGTTGCCAAAATCCACAACAATTCCCTAGCAACAACAACAATTCCCTAGCACAATTCCCTAGCAACAACAGGATGCATGGATGCCATGATGCAATGTACACAAAAGTGGAAAAATTACACAGGTTTTCAGGTTCTCAAACTTCGGGCTGTTACACGCAGCCTCATTAGCAACAAAATCAGCAGCCGGACCGGACCTAGACCCAGCCATGTTTCTAGGCCAAAACTCACCAAGGGAGGAGGCATATCGCCAAACCAAAAAGTGTTCTTGGACTTCCAGACATCTTCAGTGACCTCATCGGAGCTAGAAGGATAGGGAAGTTCAAGCTTTTTCATGATCTCTCGGTAGTTGCGGTGATATTACTTTTCCTTTTTATGGGCCTTGAATTTCTTGTCCTGCTTGTCAGCAAAGAAGCAATTCATTTTCAGGAACATTTGCTTCAAGCTGTACTTCTTCTTAGGAGCTGCAACATGAGTTGCCCCTTGAGCAGAGCTAGGCCCATCTTCAGAAGTTGTGGGGTGCGCACGTTTGGCTCGAGAAGGAGCAACCAGATCATCCGCAACATCTTCAAGGGCTGGTAAAGAAAGGAGTGTAGGCGTGACCATGGCATAGTTGTTGAGATAAGCTTCGGCAAGCTTGGTGTTAAAAAGTTTCTGGAGGTATTGACCATAGATGGGAACCTTGTTGATGAGAACCATGGAGCGCATCTCTTGCCACATGTAATCCAAAACATCCAGTTTCTTGCCCGCATCCTTTACGCGAACAATGTGATAGAGAAGATTAACCATCCACTTGCGGACCTCACCCTTCTCCCCATACTTGACATTGATGGTGTTTCTCAAGATGTTGTGTATAGTGTGCCAGAAGGGAGTGAAAAAAGCAACCTTGGGAATGTGAAGAAGTCCAGCCTCAGGTGGATAGCAATGGCGAATCCCATCTCGTGCCTTCATAAGTTTGCTCTCATCAACATGAATACGGATAGAAGTAAGTGGCTGAAAAGGGAGCTCATCTAGGCCAAAAAGATGACCAAAATCTGCAAGTGTAGCAACGCACTTGACACCACCACTCATCCAAGTCATAGTCCTAGGTCCCTCGATGGAAAAAATGAACGGTGGCATAGAATTCCCGAAGCAATGCCGGAGAGAATTGATTATCACAATCCATGAGAGAGCTAATACCATGAAAATCCATAACCTCCATCACATCCGGCCATGATTGTCTTAACTCGGTCACATCAAAGAAATGCTGAGGCACATGATCATGCTTGAGAGTGCATACCACATTTTCATAAACTTGCTCATGCATCTTGCAATAGAACCGAGTGTCACTACATGTGTGCTGCCCAAACTCATAGGGATTGAATAATAGACGGTCACGCTCAAACTCATAAGAGGATAACTTGCTCCAAGACACATGTACCGGTTCATCCGGGTTTACAACAAGATCTGACATGTCCTTCGTGGCAGCTTTCTTTTTATTGGCCTTGTCCTTGTTCTTGTCCGAGCTAGAGGCCATCCTTGCTTGAGCAGCTCCGAAGAACTCCAATCCTTGAAAAGCACTTCAAGAACACCAACAATGGAGGAGAACTCCCCCAATCCTTCAATAATGGAGAAATCTTTTGGAGGAGAAGGTAGATCGGGAGGGCTCTTTCAGATCTGAGGGATAGGGAGGTGGGGAAGTGGTTCAATGGAGGTGGACGGTGGAGGAGGAGCTCGGGCGGCTCTAATGTGGGCAGTTTTCGAGGGGGGGGAGGGGAAGAAGAAGTGGGGAACGATTGGAGGAAACCGGTCAACCCCCACGAATATGAGTGGATCCCGACCGGCCGGCCTTGCCGGCCCCAAGGCCAGGCAGGTGCCCGACGCTGCCGGCCCTGGCCCCGACCCCCGACCTCGATGTGAAGCAGGGTCGGGCAGGAGCCCGACGCTGCCGGCCCCATGGCCAGCCTCTTAGAGAATTCTTGATTCTTGAACAAGAGATATCCAGAATTTTGCGCCGGTTACAAGAATGACAAGGAAAATAAGATTGAGTGACAAGGGGGAACTCCAAGCATGATAGGCATGTAGGCAAATGAAAGCATGAAGATTTCTTCTCACATCCAATGGATAAAATCGAAAAACCAAGTAAGCAACATTGGAGGTGATGAGGAAAGATATAAAACCAACAAGTATGCAATAAAAACTCAACTAAGACCAAATCTTCACAAAAAAGAGGGCGGTGGCCTAGGCCACCATGTATGAGTTTCTGGCATGACACTGCGAAGATATATCTTGGTTCACAACCGACACTCGTCATTGAAGCTCACAATTGCATAGAATGAAAATAGAGAAGCAAATGAGTTTTTAATGTCGGCATAATGGGGGAGAGATGGTCTGATGTATTGGGACCACACTCCTTGAATCCACGATATTTAGCTCATTCCTCAAGAAAGTGAATCTTGCTTCATCAAGAGGCTTCGTGAATATATCGGCAAGTTGATCTCTTGTGGGAATATAGCCTAGCTCAATATCTCCACGGGTAACATGATCTCGAATAAAATGATGACGAATCTCAATATGCTTGGTTCTTGAATGTTGCACCGGGTTGTGGCAATCTTGATAGCACTTTCATTGTCACACAAAAGAGGCACTTTGTCACAATTGACACTGTATTCCTTTAAAGTTTGCCTCATCCATAACAATTGAGTGCATGCACTAGCGGCCGCCACATACTCGGATTCGGCGGTGGAGAGAGATATACAATTTTGCTTCTTAGAAGACCAACTCAGCAAGAACCTACCAAGGAATTGGCATGCCCGGAAGTTGATTTCCTATCATCATGATCACCGGCCCAATCCGAGTCCATGTACACAAAGAGAGAAAGTTGAGCCCTTTGGATACCACAAACCAAACCTTGGGGTATGAACCAAATATCGAAGGATTCTTTTGACTGCCATCATGTGGCTTTCTTTAGGAGAGGCTTGATACCTTGCACATACCCTACACTCAACACAATATCGGGTCTAGATACACAAAGATAGAGCAAAGAACCAATCATGGAGCGGTATACCTTTTGATAGACATCTATACCCTTTGGGTTAAGTTGTAGATGGCATTTGGTGTCCATAGGAAAATGCTTTTCCTTAGCATCTTGCATATCAAATCTCTTAAGCATGTCTTGGATATATTTGGCTTGAGAGATGAAAGTCCCTTCATTCAATTGCTTGATATCAAAACCAAGAAAGAACTTCAACTCCCCCATCATAGACATCTCAAACCTATCAGTCATAAGTTTTGAAAATTCATCATTAAAGCTTTGTTAGATGAGCCAAAGATAATATAATCAACATAAAGTTGGCATATGAAAAGCTCCCCTTTAACCCTCTTAGTAAAGAGAGTGGGATCGATTTTCCCAACCTCAAATCCACGGTCTATTAGAAGCTATCTAAGGTGCTCATTAGGGCTGGACATAAAGCTCGTAGTTCGGTAAGCTTAATGGGCGCTCGGTAACTCGACTCGTTTGAGCTCGGCTCGTTTTGTTAATGAACCGAGCTGAGCAGCAATTTTAGCTCGTTAACACTAATGAGCTAAACAATCAAACTAACGAGTTTCATGAGCTACTCGTTAAGCTCGTTATCAACATGTCAGTAGGCTGTAAATCTGTATCTTTTAAGTATTTTTGCACACGGTAGGTGTTTGACAAATGTATGTCACCATATTTTTGTAAGTATAATCTATGTCCGAAATCTTTTGCTCCTGATACTTTCTTGATAGCTTGCTTAATTGGCTAAATACCCTGATACATCTTCTTAGCGAGTTTAACGATTTGCTAGCGAGCGCTCGCGAACATATAACGAGCCAAGCCGAGCTTTATATTTAGCTCGTTATCCTTAATGAGCTTAACGATCCGAGCCTTAACGATCACGAGCCATAACGATCCGAGCCTTAACGATCCGAGCAGCTCGTTAGTCCAGCCCTAGTGCTCATACCACGCACGTGGAGCTTGTTTATGTCCATAGAGCGCCTTATCGAGCTTGTAGACATGGTTAGGGAACTTGGGATCCTCGAAACCTGGTGGTTGCTTAACATATACCAACTCCTTTAAAGGAACATTAGAAAGGCACTTTTCACATCTATTTGTCGTAATTTAAAGTTATGATGTGATGCATAAGCAAGAAGGATACAGATGGACTCAAGGCGAGCCACGGGTGCATAAGTTTCTCCAAAATCAATGCCTTCAACTTGAGAGTACCCTAGTGCAACCAATCTTGCCTTGTTCCTTACAACCATGACATGTTCATTTTGCTTGTTCTTGAATATCCACTTAGTGCCTATAACATTGCGGCACTCTTTGGGCTTCTCAACTAATTTCCACACCTTGTTGCGCTCGAAGTTATTGAGCTCTTCATGCATAGATCCCAACCAATCTGGGTCTTCAAGAGCTTCAAACACTTTCTTCGGTTCTCAACCATGGAGATGTGTGCTTGGTGCTCACTAAAGCTTGCCAATTGACCCCTTGTGGTAACCTTGCTATTTAGATCACCAATAATTGCTTCTAGCTTATGACTCTTTATTTCCAAGTTTCTTGCAACTCTTACTTTATGACGGGCTTCGATATCTCTATTCGATCTTGGAGGTATCACTTGATCATCTTGATCATTTGAGTCCCCGTCTTGACCGGAATGTTGACCTTGATCATCATTATTCACATCTTCAACAATAGAAGGAGAGGGTTGATCTTGGTCTTGACCTTGGCTAGCATCAACAATTGGAGAACTTGGTTCTTGCATAGCAACTTGGTCAACATGAGGAGGGTCTTGAACTTGTTCTTGGGTTGGTGCATCATTTGCTTCCATGGTAGGCGCCGGTTCAACTTTTGATGATAAAGTCTCTACTTGAGTGGAGCTTGGACTTGCTTGAGGAGGCTCATAATGGATCGCAATGGGGCGATAAAACCAACGCCCATCCTTCTTATTGCATCTTGAGGTTCCTCATTATCTACATCACAAACATGAAATTGCGCCACTTGGGAGCCATTATTCTCATCGAACTCCACACTACAAGATTCCACAACTCTCCCGGAGGATTTGTCGTAGATTCTATAAGTGTGGGATTCGGCACCGTAATCAACAAAAATACCCTCTAAAGCTTTAGACTCGAATTTAGATAAGCGAACACCTTTGATCTTATAGAAACACTTACAACCAAAGACTCGGTAGTAGGCGACTGACGTGGGCCTACCTTTCGGGTGCCCCACTATGAAGGTACCTGGTGCACGCAAAGATTAGGGCCCAACCGGCGGCCTACTACAGACGATGATCAAGGCCCGTGAAGGGAGCCCAAGAAAATAGAGTACGACTCAAGACAGGCAAAACTTAGGTCGGTAAAACCTAACATACCTGTAAACCTAGTCGATTGCGAACTCCCGAGACCCAGCCTTCTTTATAAAGGCTGGGAGGGCCGCCGATCTAGGGACACGCTCATATTCCACCACCCAAACCCTAGCGAGATCAACAATCTCGCCGGGATCGCCATTGTAACACCTCCAAATCATCAATAACAGACAAGCTGGAAGTAGGGTATTATCCTCCGGGAGCCTGAACCAGGGTAAATCGCATTGCTTGTCAGCCGTGGTAACTACCAGCACTCCAACTTCTCTCCCTCTCAATCAACCTGGGGTACTCGACCCTGGGATTTGCCGTGGCCACCCCACGACAACTGGCGCCGTCTGTGGGAAAGAAGAGTGCTGGAATCATGGTTGCACCGGCTCCATCTGCAATGACCATCGACTCGCCGATGATCGCGGCATCGATCCGCTTGGCTCCTTCGAGTTCGTCCCCCACCCGCCAGCCCAACGATCGGTGTATGCCGATCTCTATGGAGGTATGTGCCTTACTTTCGGTAGCATGAAATTCCATGTGAACAAGTGGGGGACGACTCGACTCTCCGACCATGTTCCCGCATCTTCAACGACTACGGAGATCGCGCCTGCTTCGACTACGACACCCACATCCCCATCGACTACGGAGATCGCGCCTGCTTTGACTACGTCACCCGCATCTTCGTCGGCTACGGAGATCGCGCCTGCTTCGACTACCTCACCCGCATCTTCTTCGACTACGGAGATCGCGCCTGCTTCGACTACGTCACCTGCATCTCCATCGACTACGGAGATCGCGCCTACTTCGAATACGTCACCCGAGTCTCCATCAACCACGGAGATCGCATATGCCTCAACTACACTCGCGCCGTCTTCGACTCCGATGCCCGTGGCATCGCCGACTGCTGCTTCGCCTGACGAGTTCTGCACCGACTGGGGCGTCTACCACGTCGCCTCCATCTTCGGCTCGGAGGACAGCTCTGGCGGCGAAAGCAGCAGCAGCAACGCATATTCGACTGCGCACTCTTACCCCGTCCAAGTCTTCATGGTGGACGCAAGAAACAACAGGACACCCAGTACTGGTCCCCACCGCGAGGAACCTACGTTCCCAATGGAAGTCACCATGCCGGACAAAATAACTACCCTGTCGATCACTCAAGAGATGGGAATCCGAGCCATGAAGCATGTCCAGGAGTGCACTTTTCCTCTGCGGACGCGACTCGAGAGGACATGATGGCATACCAATACCTCGTGTGGAAGGAGAACGAAAAGCTGCTACTTGAGAAAGCCGAGCTGGCCCGGCGTAAGGAACTCGCTGATGCGTCGAGTGCTCGCCGCGCAGCCTATTCCTTCTCTTCCTCGGGACCCACCGTCACGCAAGAACATGGCCGTTATCGCTCACGTGCCCGTGTAATGACGGATGTCGAAAGAGCCGCGACTACCCGCAATCTCGAGTCATCCTTCAGGTCAGAAGACGCAGAGGGGATACCCATCCCCAAAACAGCTTCGGGTGCTCTCATGTCATTATCCACGTATCTACGGGTAACACAGCCTCCAGAAGGCGACCCCCGCGCAGCTCTCCACCGACAACAAATCCAGGCGCTCCGCTTAGCAGAGGAGGCGCTGATTCCAGGGGCCACACCCGCAACAACAACTCCAGCACGCGGCAATCGCGACAGGCGCGACCGCGAACGTGCAGCACGCGGAGATCGACCTATCCGACACCTGCAGGAGGGCGAGGACGCCCGCAACGTCATCACGCAGCGAACAGTTGATCGCAACCACTCGACCCGACCCGTCAATACTCTGACTGAGGAACTCTACTCGGACGGTGACAATGAACCTTGCGGACTCGCCTGCTTCCACTACCACATCCGCGCCACAAGAATACTGTGAGGCTTCAAGCTCACGTCTGATTCGGTAAAGTTCGACGGCACGCAGGATCCCAAGCTCTGGCTCGACGATTATATCATCGCCGTCAACTGCCAAGAAGGTACCACCACAACAGCCATGTAGTACGTTGAGCTGATGCTTGTGATCAGCACGCACCTGGCTCCAGAACCTGCCCCGGAACTCATTCAGCTCCTGGGATCAATTCGAAGACGCCTTCGTCAAGAACTTCCTTGGCACATATTCCAGGCCCGCGACGTTCGCAGAACTGCAAGCCTGCAAGCAGCGGAAGGACGAGCCACTACGATCATATATCCAGCGCTGGACACTCATGCGCAATTCCGTCGGAGTCGTCTCCGAGGACAAAGCGATGGACGCGTTCATCCGTGGCGTCACTCGACACGACCTTCGAGAGGCCTTCGGTCGCCTCCAGCCATGATCCATCGTCGAGCTCATGAAGATCGCCAACGAGTGGGCCGATGGTGAGGACTCTGTACGCAATGAGTTCCCAAACGAGGAAGCAGAACCAAGCAGCTGGGGCCGAAGAAACAATCGCGGCAGCAATCGCCGCCACAAGCGCAAGGCCCGCTTCGACGAAAGCGAGCCAGCCGAGCTAGTAGAAGCCGGATTCACCGACATTCGAGACGATCGGAGCCGCGACAACAATCGTCAGGGCAGTCGAAGTTGGGAGGAGTACAGGAACGATGGAAACCAGCGACGCGACTGGCGACGCAGACCTCGCGAAAACGCGCGACCGGAGCTTACACCCGAGCAAGAGCTCGAAGAACCATGCAAGTTCCATCTATTCAGAAGCGACGAGACCGGCAACCTCGTCTCCACTCATCTATTGAAGGACTGCCAGAAGATGCAACGCATTAACGGGGCATTCGCCAAAATCCTGGCTCCAGCCCCAGCGCCTCAACAAGCACCGCAGTTGGCCCTCCCAGGACCACCCGCAGGAAATCCTGCACACATCGCAGGAGCAATCCAGTACCAGCCGAGACTGGACGCACCTCCTGCGCCAGGAGAACAATATCCTCAAGCTCGAGGGCAAATGAACATGATACAGAAGGGGCGACCATCCAACAGGTGCCAGAAGTTGATCACCCGCCAAGTCTATCAGGCCGTGACAATGCCACCAGCAGCACCCGAGTACCTCAAGGGCTCGGAAACCAGCATTGCATTCTCTCGGGAGGATCATCCTCCACGGGTACCGCGCCCAGGCCACGCCGCGCTGGTACTCGAAGCTCAGATAGGTCAGTTCCACATGACCAAGGTCTTCATGGACGGCGGAAGCGGCATCAACATCATCTTCGCCGACACCCTCCGTAAGATGGGCAGATCTCTGGAGCACCTAGCAAAATCAGACAACACTTTTCATGGGATCGTACCAGGTAAAGCAATTTACCCTGAAGGAGTAATCACACTCGAAGTGATCTTTGGCACACCCGAACTCTTCCGAAAGGAGATGATTGACTTTGAAGTAGTGGATTGGAAATCACAATACCATGCTATACTTGGGCGCCCGATGTTCGCCCGCTTCATGGCAGTCCCGCACTATGCCTACCTCATGATCAAGATGCCAGGACCGAAGGGAGTCATAACTGTGCGCGGCGACTTCCAGCGCTCAGACAACTGCGACCGCGAGTTCAGCAGGATCTCCGAGTCCTTCGGCATGCAGCAGCAACTTGAGGATTGTCACTCAGCAATGACAAGACCCTCTTTCTCGCAAGCAAGAAACTAGCACCTGATGCCTCGTTCAGCACAACCGACGACACAAGGGCACACCAAGTTCATCTAACTGATGCTTCCAAGACAGTGCTCGTGTCATCAAGCCTATCTCCTGCATAGGAAAGCGCGCTCATCGAGTTCCTCCGTGAGAACTGGGAAATCTTTGCCTGGTGTCCAGCTGACATGCCAGGCATACCCAGGGAATTCGCCGAGCACTCTCTCCAAATTTATCCAGACGCCAAATCTGTCAAGCAAACCATGCGCCGCTTCTCCGAGCCGAAGTGTGTCGCTATATGGCAAAAGTCGACAGATTACTTCACGCCCAATTCATCCGAGAAATCAAGAAGTCTGACTGGGTTGCCAACCCAGTCCTTGTAGAGAAGAAGAAGACAAAAATCCATCGCATGTGCGTCTACTTCACCTCCCTCAACAAGTGCTGTCCGAAGGATAACTTCCCGTTGCCACGAATCGACCAGATCGTCGACTGCACGGCTGGCTGCGCCCGACTGTCCTTCATGGATGCCTACTCAGGCTACAACCAGATAAGTATGCGAGAGGAGGATGAGGAGAAGACAGCTTTCATCACACCCCATGGTGTATACTGCTACAAAACTATGCCCTTCGGACTCAAGAACGCTGGAGCAACCTACCAGCGCATGATGCAGTCCTGCCTCAATGACCAGATAGGACGCAACGTCCAAGTTTATGTCGACGACATAGTCATCAAAACCAAGCAAGAGGACACACTCCTCGACGACCTACGCGAGACATTCGCCGTGCTCAACTCATACAAGATCAAGCTCAACCCAACTAAGTGCGTCTTTGGCGTACCAGCTGGGCAACTACTCGGGTACCTCGTATCTGCCAGAGGCATCGAGGCAAACCCTGAAAAGATAGAAGCAATCCTCATGATGCCAGCCCCAACCAAGCTTCGAGGGGTCCAGCGCCTAGCCGGCCGAGTCGCAGCGCTCAGCCGGTTCATTAGTAAGTTGGGTGAAAAGGCACTCCCTTTCTACCAACTGATGAAGAAGTCTGACAAATTCGAGTGGACTCCAGAAGCCCAAGCAGCATTCGCAGATCTCAAGAGGGTCCTGGCGACTCCACCAGTGCTCGTCGCACCACGCGAAAAGGAACCTCTATACCTTTACGTGGCAGCCACCAACAGGGTGGTCAGCACTGTCCTCGTCGTCGAACGCCAAGAAGAAGGCTACGCCCATCGAGTGCAACGGCCCATATACTACCTCAGCGAGGTTCTTTCTATATCAAAGCAGCGGTACCCGCACTACCAGAAGCTAGCCTACGGTGTCTTCATGAGTTCACACAAGGTCGTCCACTACTTCCCGAGCACCCGATCATAGTGGTGAGTGCCTCGGGCCTCTCAGATATCCTCACCAACCCCGACGCGACAGGACGAGTCACCAAGTCGGTAATCGAGCTCGGCCCGTGGGACCTAAAGTATGCGCACCCCAACGCGATCAAGGCACAAATACTTCCGGACTTCACAACCGAGTGGATCGAATCCCATCTGCCCAACTTACCTGACCTATCCAACGCATGGACTATGTACTTTGACGGATCCAAGAAATTCGAGGGTGCGGGCGCAGGCATCATCTTGACATCACCTAAAGGCGACAAGCTTCGCTACGTACTACAGATGGCCTTCCACAAGCCCTCCAACAATGAAGCTGAGTACGAGGCTCTTCTATACGGCATGCGGATGGCCAAGAACTGCGGAGCCACTCGCCTCATGATCTACGGGGACTCGAACCTCGTCGTACAGCAAACGATGAAGGAGTGCGAAGCCACGGCGAAAAACATGATTGCATATCGAGACCTTTACAACATCATGGAGGGCAACTTCGACGGCTGCGAGCTGCGGCACATAGGCCATGAAAGTAACGAAGAAGCAGACATGTTAGCCAACCTCGGCTCGACCAAGGCGAAGGTTCCACCGAGAGTCTTCATCGAGTGCATCAAACAGCGGTCCATCAAGCTCAAGGAGCCAACTACACCTCCTCCAATAGCAACAACCAAGGATCAACCGGCAAAGGATACAGCGGTACCTGAGGAAGAGGAACCACACATCGAAGTTTTCCTCGTCGAGCCAACATGGGCGAACCATTTCCTCGCATACCTGCTGCGCCAGGAGCTGCCGGAGGACGCGACAGAAGCTCGACGCATCACTCGCCGCTCGAAGGCCTTCACGATCATCAACGGAGAACTATACAAGCGCAGCATATATGGAGTACTACAGCGCTGCATCGACCCGGAAGACGGTAGAGCAATTCTATATGGCATCCATGCAGGAACTTGCGGACATCACGCCAGCAGTCGAGCTCTGGTAGCCAAAGCCTTTCGAGCAGGATTTTACTGGCCCACGGCAATGCGGGAGGCCGAAGAGATAGTCAGAACATGCTACGGGTGCTAGAAGTTCGCCACTAAGCCGCACGTACCCGCATCAGAGTTGAAAACGATACCGCTCGCCTGGCCCTTTGCCCAGTGAGGACTCGACATGGTGGGACCACTGAAGAAGTCATCTCGCGGAGGACACACGCATCTTTTGGTGGCAGTCGACAAGTTCACAAAGTGGATCGAAGCTGTACCTATAACAAACTCGACTGCTACATCTGCCGTCAACTTCATCAGGTCCATCATCTTCAGATTTGGGATACCCCACAGCATCATCACGGACAACGGCACAAACTTCACAGCCGACGAGTTCAAGGACTTCTGCGCGGAGCAAGGCATCAAACTAAACTATGCTTCAGTCGCACACCCTCAATCCAATGGACAAGTCGAGAAAGCAAACGACTTAGTCTACAGCGGCCTCAAGAAACGTCTACTGGTGCCACTCAAGCGCGCCACGGGTGCCTGGGTGGAAGAGCTACCCTCTGTCTTGTGGAGTCTGAGAACCACGCCTAACAGATCAACGCAATACACCCCGTTCTTCATGGTCTATGGCGCCGAAGCAGTCCTGCCATATGACCTGCGATTTGACGCACCTCGCGTGGTCGCATACGACGAGTCAGACGCGAAGAAGCACTCAAAGATGGCGTCGACGCGCTAGACGAGGCTCAGGACATTGCACTCTCCCGGACAGCTGTTTATCAACAAAGTCTCTACAACTACCATGGCCAACGACTGCGCACGAGATCCTTTGTCCCTGGTGACTTGGTGTTGCGGCTCAAGCAGAACAAGGTGCACAAGCTCGCCTCCCCATGGGAGGGACCCTTCATCATCACGGAAGCCATCGACGGCGGCGCATACCGCCCGAAGGATGCGAAGACAGGGGAACTCTCCCTCAACCCGTGGAATGTCGCGCAATTGCGCCGTTTCTATGCATAGCATACACATCCATGTAATCGCGCTTACACTCCAAACAAGAAGCAAGTTTCAGACGCACTCTTTTCCTTACCAGGGTACCTAAGGGGACTGGAAGGTTTTTAATGAGGCGGCTTGCTAGCTTAATATACAATGATTGAGATACACAAGCTCTCTCCCTTTACTTTTTACGGTCAAAAAGCAAATAAACACCTTGGCCGCACTCGAACACTCGGGGGCTGCGCCGCACAGGTTCAAGAAACAAACAAGGGCTTGGCCACACTCGAACACTCGGGGGTTGCGCCGCACAGGTTCAAGAAAACAAATAAGGCCTTGGCCGCACTCGAACACTCGGGGGCTGCGCCGCACAGATTCAAACAAGCAAAACCTCGGGCGCACTCGAACACTCGGGAGCTGCGCCACACAGGTTCAAGAAACAAATAAGGCCTTGGCCGCACTCGAACACTCGGGGGCTGCGCCGCACAGGTTCAAACAAGCAAAACCTCGGCCGCACTCGAACACTCGGGGGCTGCGCCGCACAGGTTCAAGAAACAAATAAGGCCTTGGCCGCACTCGAACACTCGGGGGCTGCGCCGCACAAGTTCAAGCAAGCAAAAGCTCGGCCGCACTCGAACACTCGGGGGCTGCGCCGCACAAGTCGTCACGTAAACACGGAGACCACACCCGAAGGCTCGGGGGCTGCGTCCACGCTCCCCATACAAATTACTGTCTTCGACACACATTACAAACATACACTCGGGGGCTGCCCCACGGGTTCCTATCTTCATTTACAAAATTCAGCAAGTATACAAATTATTGCCTACCCATCTACAGGCTCATCCTTGGGACCGCCGTCTAACGGACCTACAAGCTCCTCCGTCTGCTTCTGCACCTGAGCGGTGATCTTGCGTGCCCAGGCAAGGGTGCTAGTATAATGACTCCGCTCAGGCAGGCCTTCGGTGGCACCTTCAAAATTGAAGTTCGACCAGTCTATTCGCAAATATGCAAAGGCAATATTTGCCCCACCTACAAGCTCAGCCCGCAGCATTTTCTGGATCGCCTTGCCCTCGCGGAACCTAGTCAACAGAGCGGGTATGCCTTGCGGCTGCTCATTATGCGGAAATATCGCACGATGCACCTTGGCCAGAGTGCTTCGACACGACTCCAATAGCAGGACAGCACGCCAAGCGCGATCCAGCAAAGTGGCCAGCACTCGCGCTTTTGACCTGTCAGACCAGAAGTATTGGGCACCGGAAGCTGTTCCGTCAACAATCCCGTCCAGTCACGCAACTATGCGAGTTTCTTCAGCTTGTTTGTCATGGTTCACACCTGCACAATGAAGACAAGAACAGTTAGTAGCATTCAAAGCAGCAGCAACTAGCAGTCGAAGATATTGTTGAGTGATCTAACATTCAAGCATTTGGTTAATCAGGTCCAACTGCCCAATAAGATAATCCTCTCGCTCAGACGAGGGCGCGGGCCTCGCCTTCTCGGCGACCAGTTCAACGCGCACATCTTTCAGCTCCTGCTCCAGACTCGCGATCTTTCGCTTCATCCACGCCATGATGGCCTTATCATTTTTGCTTCGGGCACCAGTTCGGTGCCGTGTACTCGTGGAAGGAGCAGCTTCCGGTGCACCAGAAGACTCAGCCTGTCCAAGGACACAGGTCGATCAACTTAGGATCTCCAAAGCAACAGACAGCACACTCAGGGGCCAGGCCCCGACAGAGCAATTAACACAAAAGTCAATTACGAAGTCGACATCAAATATACAGATGCTTCAAGGTTCATTACAGTTAACAAAAAGCAAAAAGGAGTCGGCTCTACACCCTATGACACCGACTCCGACCTGGACCTAACAGCACGGGCGGCAACTTCGGCACTCCACCATGGACACCATGTCCTCTGCCAGACGTGTCGCCTCATCCTTCACCGCGCTCAGCTTCACGGTCCTTCCATCAGGTGTTCGCGGAATTCCGCAACGACCTTCTTGAAGTCAACCGCGACACCGTGGCCCAGCAAAAGCTTGAATGTAAGCTCCGAGCCACGTACCGTTTGGGTGCGCGTGAAGTCCGCCATGGTGGACGACTCGGGGCCAAGCACAGCAGCCAAGCCTTCAGCACTGGCGGGTGGTGCGCGCAGTGGAAAGACGTTCTTGTGCACTGCAGCAAGAGCGCCGGTCGATTTGGTGAGCGCATCCTTGGCATACGCGCACATGGAGTCGAAGATGCTGACGGCACGCTCAAGTGGGATGTCCTCATCCGTCGGCTCCGGCGGAGGAGTCGCGCCAAGTGCACCTATGCATCTCGAAAATTAAGTACCAATTCGACTGAATTGGGAGAACGACACATCAAGCACCCGGCACAGGGATACATTACCTCCTACAACGTGGGCGAGCGTGAGCAGGCGCTCCACCTGTACCCTTTCGCCTTGGCGAGTGGCATCCTCGCGGTCCTTGGCCTCCTTCAGCTTCCACTCGAAATCATCATGTTGGGCTTCGAGCTCCTTCTCGAGCTCGCACACTCGCCTCGTGGAAGATTCTTGATCGCCTGCAGGACAACAGATGGTGTCGAGTGGATCCGATACTTAAACAACAGCAAGTGAACAAACAGCAAAGAGAAGCGCCTACGCTTCAATTGCTCCAGTGCAGCTCGCAATTCATCCCTTTCCTGCTCCAACTGGATGTAGGCCGCGCCTGACTCCATGAGGTTGCGGTAGTAGGGCTGCACGGAGTCGAAACGCACATGACTTTGAGCCTATGCCCAACTATACTAGTTGCACATAGCCTCGGGGGATACTCCCATCGGGAGCGCTGTCGCGCACTCGATAAATCAATAAGACAAGGCAATACTTACATGCTCTTGGAGCTTCGCCGCACTCGACGATGATGGAGCAGACGGCGCGGGCACCTTCGGAGCAGAGGGAGCCGCCATCTTCACAACCTCTGTCACGACCGTGGTAGTCGCCAAGACCGACGCCTCCGGAGGGGTCAGCTCTGACTCCCGACCACTTGGAGTAGCCGCCCGTTCTCGGGCAGGTGACCGAGGCACGCTCGCGCCATGACCGGTGCTGCGCAAACAAGGAGAACTTCAATTCAAGGTTAAAGCGACGACAGAAGTCAACATTCAAGAAAGGCGCTCACCTTATCTCTTCTTCGTCACTGCCAAGGTCGTCGACGTTGAAGAGTATTCCACCGAACTCGGTTGCGCCGCTAGCAGGAGGCGCCACATTGAGCGGCTCAACCACCTCGGGCTCCTTCAGGCTAGGCGACGACGAACCCGAGTCGCCATCATCGCGAAGCTCAGCCATTTCGGATGGCGACTCCTCAACAACAGCTTTCGCCTTCTCCCGGCGCTGACGCTTGAGCGGCTGCTCATCCACTTCTTCCAACTTCGTTTCCTCTGCCACCTCATCGGGAGGGGTGGTCGCCGAGGGAAGGGAGTCATCATCATCCACTGCCTCCACTTCAGGAAATTCCACCTCAAAGGTGG
Organism: Poa pratensis; assembly: GCA_947311845.1. Taxonomy (NCBI): domain Eukaryota; kingdom Viridiplantae; phylum Streptophyta; class Magnoliopsida; order Poales; family Poaceae; genus Poa; species Poa pratensis. Next base: position 39,904,651 of record CAMZMU010000047.1, read on the forward strand.
GTCCATCTTCGGGCAGCGGTGGCAGGCACACGGGAGCCGGATGACCCTGCAAGTCAAGCATACATCAATATACATAACAAGTGCATACGTGCAGAACATGATCACCACTAAAACAGAACAGTCGCAAGTGAAGAAGATTCAGATACATACCTCAGGTAGTGGGTTGTCGACCCCGTATGGCTTCACGGGGCAGTCGAGGTTGCAGGGGTCGGCGGTTCTGAGACTTGTCACAGACCGCACAGTGGTCTCGACTTCCCTCTTCGACCGCCGCTCCTTCGTCAGGCGGGTCGAGTCAGCCTCGCCTTCATACTCCCACATATGGTGGTCGCGCAGACGTAGCGGTTGCACGCGCCTCCTCACCATTGTGGCAATCAGGTGGAGGCCACCCACCTCCTTGCCCATCGTCTTCAGCAGCTCAGCAACCGCACCCAGAAGTGGCGCCGCCTCAACCTTGTCCGCACTCGACAGCGGGTGCGCCCAGGCGTTCGACTTCCTCAGAGGCTTCTTAGCCTCAAAGTCGGGGAGCCCCTCCTGCTCCGTGCGGACGTAGAACCACTTCTTCCTCCAGCCTTGGACAGAGTCCGATTGCTTCAGCTGGAAGTAGTTGGTGTCACCTCGCACTTGCATGCCGAAGCCGCCAATTGGGTAGGTGATGCAGCCGCCCGCGTTCCTCTTCACGTTGAAGATGGTCTTCCACAAGCCCCAATGCGGGTGCACTCCCAGGAAGCACTCTGAAAGGGCATGGCGCCCCCATTTGTGGTTTTGGTAATTAATGACAATCCCTATGGACTAATGGTTGCATTGAGTTGTACTTGTAGTGTTTGTCCATAGACCATGCTTGAACTTCATATGTTGGATTCAAGGTTAATGCCATGAATATATTGATATAATGAAGAATTTGGCATCAAGATCATCGAGGTGTATGGATATATACTTGATATGATCAAGAAAAAGAGTATGTGATGACCAAGTTGGTTTTCGAGGAGTTATCCGATGATTGGTCATATGTGAGTTGAGCATATCGCAAGTATGTCTTGAAGAAAAGGATTATGTGATCATTCATGGTTATCTTCAAGACATCATCTATTGAAAAGAGAAGAAAAGATACAAGGTTGATCAAGATATTGATCAACACACAAAGCTACAAGATGTACCAAGTGGGATCATGTATCTCTTGGTATGGTAAGCAATTGTCCATATAGCTTTGTGAACTAACCCATGATATGTGTGTAGCATTTCTATGTGTGGTTAGGTATCTTTCTATGGGCTTGCATCAAATGAAGATTTCATATAGCCCATGAACGATGACGTCAAGTGGTGATCGTCATCATTGTTGAGAAGCGCAAGTTCAAGAGGAGCATCTCAAAGAAATCCTAGGCTTGAAGCTTGCCACCCATTTGGAGATAATGGTCAAGTGAAGATGTGCCGATGAGAGGCTCTCCCATAGTGGATTATGGGGGAGAAATATGTGGATCTTCACCAAGCGAAGCGCAATCAAGAAAGATGGTCCACTTGAGAAGATCAAGATCGCCATCATCTAGTCAAGTGGAATGCGCAAGGCAAAGGTATGATCTTGATAGGGTTTCTATTTTACCGGTCTCATGTTGTTAGTCGGGAGACCAGGTTATTGGATAGACACCGTACTATCAAGAGGGGCTCTCGACTAAAGCTTAAGCGTATCAGTTGGAGAGAGCTCAAACCTTTGCATACTTGGCATCATCATATTTCTTGGTTCTTATTTGGTTTTTCTCCTAGTTGGGTCTTGGTGCTTGTCGTGATCTTCATGACAAGCCCAAGTTCTTCGAAAACGGATTTTGGTTTGAAAACTTGTTGCGTTTTCGTGTTGGAAATATTATCGGTTTACCCGTGAGGAAAGTTCCACACCTTCCCATGTGTGTCAACTTAACTCTATTTATGGTTCTTAATATTTCCAACAAAATTGGTATCACCTAATTTGGAGTTCAAACGATAAAGTTATTGAGTTTGCAGTTTTGTTGTTTCTGTCAAGATTTGCTCAAGCAGGGGAATCGGATTATCCGGTCCTAGCCGACTCGGATTATCCGATTCTCAAGATTGCTCGAATTCGGTTAAGGACTTTAAAAACAATGCATACTGGAGTTTTTCGGAATATCCGATCAAGGCTGATTCGGAATATCCGATTCTCAAGTTTTCTCTCGAATTCTGCTAAGGACTTTAAAAGCAACCAGTTCTGGGGAGTACTGAAGTTTTCCGGAATATCCGATTCTAGCTGATTCAGATTATCCAGTGGAATCGGATTATCCGATCCCTACTTATATCGGAATATCCGATTCCCCTGGCAGCAATGACTCTTTTTCTGGGAGGGGTGTAAATACCCCTCCACCTACCTCCAGCCAGCCAGCTTTGCTGAGCACGAAATTCACCTCCATTGTTGACCTCCTTGAGCTTAGCTATCTCTCAATCCCTCCATGATTCTTACCTCCATTTAGTGGGAAAAGAGAGAGGAGATATAGATCTATTGTTCCACCAATCCATCTCTCCTCTAAGTGAGGGGAAGCCTTTGGATCTAGATCTTGGAGTTCCATTTGTTGAGTTCTTCTTTGTTCTTCCTCTCTTCTCCCCCCAATAGCATTAGTTGCTTTGGTGGGATTTGAGAGTGAAGGATTTTGAGCATTTCTTGTGTTCTTGCCCATTGCATTGGTTTGAGTTCTCCACGGTGATACGTGGAAATCGAAGTTGAGAAGCTTGTTACTCTTGGGTACTTGGGGTGCCCTAGAGCTTGTCCTCTTGGGTACTTGGAGTGCCCCAGACGGTCCTTGTTGATCTCGGAGTTTTGGTGGCTCGCGGGATAGTTGGGAGCCTCCAATTAAGTTGTGGAGACGCGCCCCAACCTTGTGAATCTTGTGGCTTTGGGAGCCGCGGGAATTCGGTGAGAGCTTACAATTAAGTTGTGGAGTGTGCCTCATCCTTGTACGGGTTTGGTGACCACCCTTAAGTGTCCCATTGTGGTTCGTGGTTCTCTACATTGGTAGAGGCACGAAGGAGATTACGGTGTGCCATTTGACGGCTATTCGGGGATCACTTTGTGACTCCGCACCGCTCCAACGGAGATGTAGCTTCCATTGGAAAGTGAACTTCGGGATAAATCATCGTCTCCAAGTGCCTCGGTATTTCTATACCCGAGCTTCTTACTTATGCAATTTACTCTGTGATAGCCATCGAGCTTGAAGTAATATATCTAGCTATCACATAGTTGTATATCTTGTTTAGCATAAGTTGTTGGTGCACATAGGTAAACCTAATTTGTTTAGGTTTTGTGCTTGATAAATTAAATGTTAGTTTTATTCCGCATTTATTCAAGCCTAAACCGTAAAGAATTTTAAATCGCCTATTCACCCCCCCCCCCCCCCTCTAGGCGACATCCATGTCCTTTCACACTCGCAGAGGATGATGTAGCAGGCAAGTTGAAGGATGCTGTTCGGCGTCAGGTCGTGCAGTTGGACCCCGTACGCGTACAGCAGTTGGACCCTGTACGCGTACAAAATCATGAAGGGGGAAGGAGAGGCCTCGATGCAGGAAATCGACGAAGCAGACGCGTTCGCCGGCTCGAGGTTGGGGAGTTACCTCTTTCCCAGGCGCGCGGACGGACAGCTCGTTGGCCGGCGGCAGCAATCTGTCGTCCCGGAGCTCGTCAAGGTGCTGCGCCTTGACAGACGACTTGACCCAATCGCCAGGGATCTTCTTCAGAGTGTCAACGCCCGCGGCGTCAACAGCGGCGGCGGCACTCGCCGCCGCACCTCCTCTCTTCTTCGTCACTGCCGCACCAGTGGCGACCGAGCTCGTTGCCGCCGCGCCCTTCTTCGCGCCGGCTTTGTCATGGCTTCTCGTCGAGGGCGCGTGGCAAAGCTTGGAGCGTGGTGGCAATGGAATAGCAAGCGCAAGGAAGAAGAAGAAGCAAGGGCAGAAAACGGCGATAATGGGGATGAAAGTAATCCTTCCCCCCACGGTGAAATAAATATACCGCGGCGCCGCCCAATCTACACCGTTCAATCGGCATCGGCCGCAACGGCCCGTATCCAGCCCTACACGTGGCGCCCACGGAGGGCAACCGTCGCAGCCCACGCCGTCCACTACGCACGAAAAACGAGAAGGCCATCATCACGTCCCGAAAACTTCGCGCCGTGCGGTCAAATCGTAACTGAACAGGCGTCTCCCATGGTCAACACTGACAATGGGCCCACGCTGGCGCGTCCCATCAGCAGAGCCGAGCAAGCAAAGATCGTCATGCATGATGTCAGCATTAAAGAGCTGGAGAATCTTTCGAGCCACTCGATGCAAACAACAAGACAAAGCCAACAGGCTATCGGGTCCCCTTGACGAACCCTAGCCTCTTTCGACTCCGGTGCAATTCCACCCGGGTAAATCAGTAAGCCGCAAGGCTGAACAGGGACTCCTTAATTTGTCGAGTCCCTCGAGATCACTTCTTTCAGTAGGCCAACAGGCTGACAATGGGACTCCTTGCTCTGTCGAGTCCATTTACTCCCATCGGGAGCGTATCAAAAAATTTCTTTTCGACTGAATGAAAATTGAGATTAACCTCAATTGCAAGCAATTCGGCTCAATCTCGGGGGCTACTCCCATCGGGAGCACTGTCGCGCCCCCGATAAGCACAAAGCAACAGGACCATCGAGTCCCAAAGTCAACAACGACAACAGTCGCAAAACATTCGATTCCCGAGATGCGTCTGCCGCATATGACCCTCGGATGCTACACCCAATGTGCAAAGATAAGACCCGCTGATCATTCGAGTGGGCCAGGGTTCGCACCAGCTGCATTCACCCTGTAATTTCCGTGCCAGCAGGCATGAAGAAAATCCTGACGGACGCGTCGGGTACCCAAAGTAATCACAACATCCTCTATAAGACCTCCGCGGCATGAGTCGAAGCTTTTCAGGTCTTTCCACGTTCGAGTTTGGGGACTCGGGCTTGATGTAGGCTGGCTAGGTTCTTGCCCAAGAGCATCTAACTGGTCCCGATCCGTCGATTGCGCCAGGCCAGCCATGTCATCATCCCTAGAAACTGTCGCCAAGACAGCAAAACAAGAACACATCCAACAGTCGATGTACTACCGACTCGGAACAAAGTACCTTGCAACAGGCAGAAGATGACGTGCACTCGGAGAGGAGTCCTTACCCGATTCTTCGACTCGACCAAGCACTCGGGGGCTACTGACGTGGGCCTACCTTTCGGGTGCCCCACTATGTAGGTACCTGGTGCACGCAAAGACTAGGGCCCAACCGGCAACCTACTACAGACGATGATCAAGGCCCATGAAGGGAGCCCAAGAAAATAGAGTACGACTCAAGACAGGCAAAACTTAGGTCGGTAGAACCTACCATACCTGTAAACCTAGTCGATTGCGAACTCCCGAGACCCAGCCTCCTTTATAAAGGTTGGGAGAGTGGTAACTACCAGCACTCCAAATTCTCTCCCTCTCAATCAACCTGGGGTACTCGACCCTGGGATTTGCCGTGGCCACCCCACGTGAGCGACATTGGGCAAATTGCCGGTGAGCATCTCATAAGGTGTTAGCTTCTTTCCTTTGCGAAAGAATAACCGGTTTGATGAATGGCACGCCGTGGAGATGGCCTCGGCCCACAAGAAGAGTGGAGATTTAAACTCTGCCAACATGGACCTTGCCATATCCATAAGAATCTGGTTCTTCCTCTCGGCTACACCATTTTGTTGAGGGGTATATGCAACGAAATATTGATGATGAATTCCCTCTTCACTAAGGAACTCATTTAAGGTGTAGTTCTTGAATTCGGAGCCATTGTCACTCCTAATGGCCAATATGGGAACATTGTGTTGACGTTGAACTTCACTGGAGAAGTCGATGACGGCTTGTTGAGTCTCATCCTTCGACTTGAAGAAATAAACCCAAGTAAATCTTGAATAGTCATCAACAATCACGAAACAATACTTCTTCCCACCAAGACTTGGTTGAGGGACGGCACCAAATAGATTAACATGAAGAAGTTCCAATATCCTCTTTGATGAAATAATGGTCTTGCTTGGGTGGGGAGAATCATGCATCTTTCCTTCAACACAAGCCCTATAAAGACGATCTCTAGAAAAAGAAATATTCCCTTTTAGTCCAAGAATGTGGCCACCCTTTTGAAGACTTTGCAAAGTTCTCATGTTGACATGGGACAAGCAGCGATGCCACAACCACCCCACATCGGCCTTTCCGAATAGGCACGTTGCTTGAGTGTTGGTTGACCCCGAAAAGTCCACCACAAACAACTCATTTTCAACGTACCCAACGAATATGACCTTTAGAGTCTTGCTCCTCAAGAGTACCACCATATCAATAGTAAAATGGACATGAAAGTTCATCTTATTAAGTGCACGAACCGACATTAAATTGTAACCGAGGGACTCGACAAGCATGACATTTACAAGGGTGATATCCTTTGCAATTACCACCTTGCCGAGGCCCTTTACCTCAGCTCTTGATTTATCACCATAAGTGACGGTTGAGTGATTTGTATTTGGTCCCAACTCCGTCATAATCTCCTTGCTTCCAATCATATGACTAGTGCATCCACTATCAACCACCCATTTTGACCCACAGGAAGCATAGTCCTACAAGAAATCAATGCTTGATTTTAGGTACCCATCATGCAATGAGTCATCTTTTGTTAGCAACAAGGGTCTTAGGAACCCAAATAGCACGAGTAACATATCCATCATAAGGACCAACATATTTTGCATAAACATCACCATAATAATCAACATATAAAATGTAGTGAGGGTTAGCATTTCCCGCAAAGTCACTACGAGTGGTCTTGCCCCTAGTGGCATTCCCACTCGCAATGAGAGTCTTGGTTTGTGCGGGCTTGGCCTTGTTGTTGCTCTTCTTCTTCTTTGCCTTGGCTACATAACCAAGACCATTCTTCCCTTTGTGTTGCTTTTGCTCAACCACATGAGCAACAACCTTTTCTTTACATTCGGGAATTGAGGTCTTGGCACTAGTGGCCTTGGCAAGCTCAACCTTCAACCTAGCATTTTCCTCAATAACATTTAAATGATCACAAGAGGGAGTAGAGGTGCTAGGTGTGTTAAGATTATAAAGTTGAGTTTGTAGTTGCTCATGAGACTTGAATAGAAGAGAGTGAGTACTTTCCAAGGCCTTGTGAGCTTCATTAAGCTTCTCAATGTCTCCTATAAGTCTAGCATTGGCAACCACAAATTCGACTTTCTCCTTTTTAGTCACTTTATATTTAGCAATGACATGATCTCTTTCCTTAATGATTTTAGCAATTATTTCATCATTAGTCTCCTCAAGAGAATCAAGTCTCTTCTCAAGAGAAACTCTATACTCATGCTCTTCTTCAAGAGAAGCATTTAAGGATGCTATGGTGAGAGTGTCCTCTCTCTCAATTTTACCCTTGACCTCAAGGAGGTCTTCGGCCGCACCAAGTTGTCTCATGAGAGACTCAACATGTTTCTCAGCTTCACCTTGCAAGTTAGCCACAAAAGTATCGAAAGCAACAAGTTTTTTCTTAATCTCAAGACTAGAGATATCATCCATTTCATGCATAGTCTTGGGAGTAGAAGATGATACCTCGGTAGCTTTGGCCATGAGGCAACGAGCGGTGTTGATGGAGATGTTTTCCCCCTTTCCTTCATCGGAATCACCCGAGTTGGAAGTAAGGGGGTCCTCTATTGGGAGAGTCTCCGAAAGAGGCTTGGTACAAGTGAGTTTCGTAAGCATGTCACGTATCTCACTAAATTGGGTATCCATGGACGATCTCAATGATGTTTCCATCGTTTTGAGATCGGCCATGGATGCCGGAGTACCTTGGCCTTCCGGAGGATCCTCTCCCAAAGTCAGAGTTCTCTTAGGCGGTTAAGCCCAACAAGAGAGCCGAGGCTCTGATACCAATTGAAAGGATCATATCACACCTAGAGGGGGGATGAATAGGTGCTATTTCAATTTTTAATACTTTTTCAAATTAGGCTTGACACAAAAGATAAATTCTCTAGATATGCAACTACGGTGAATTTACCTATATGAAGCTAGCAACTAAACAAGATACACACGATAAAAACGGTAAACAAAGATAGAGGTAACCGAAGTGAAAGCAAGCGGAGACACGGATGTATTCCCGAGTTGCTCCTTTTTAGGGGAGTACGTCTCGTTGGAGGGGTGTGAGCTCGCCACCGCAGGCTTGCTCAACGCCACAACAGGCTCACCCTATTCTCCGATGAACCGCACCACAAAGGATTGGTTCACCTTCCACTATCGGTTCCCTACGAGGCGGAAACCGGAGCCTTTACAACAACGATTTGGGGCACACACCCACAACTGAATTGGGGGCTCCCGAACAGCTACAATCTGTCACAAGAACAACAAGTGAGTACAACAAGGAGCTAGGTTTTCCAAAGGGAAACCTTAGCAAATGTTCCCTCAAGTGAATGAGGGGGAAATGAAAAACGGCTTGGTAGACTTGTAGATCGGGGTCTTCTCCTTCGGATCTCCGAATATGAGCTTGATTGGTTGGTGGAGTAGGGAGATCTAGGAGCTTGAAGCTTTGCTTTAATGGAGGAGAGAGAATCTGAAGCTTAGCCCAGCTGGAGGTAGGTGAAGGGGTATTTATACCCCCTCCCGAAATATGGCCGTTGAAGGGGTATCTTCAATTCCTGCGCGAGCCCGGCCTTGGGCCCGGCCAGGCCGGCCTAGAATCTTCGGAGGCCGGCAGGAGGCTAGAGAATCTTGAGCCCGGCCTGGGCCGGCTCGGAGTTTTCATTGAGGCCTCTTGAGCCCGGCCTGGGCTGGCTTGGAGTTGGCATGGAGGCCGGCCAGGCACCCGAGGCGGTTGGCCTTGATCCTGGCCTAGGTCGGCTTGAAGTTGGCGCAGGAGGCCGGCAGGGCACCCGAGGCGGCCGGCCTTGAGGCCGGCCAGCCAGTACCTTCGTATAGGGACTTTTTAGCACTTCTCTTTCTCCTTTTTGGTGTGATGCACATTTATATGAATACATTTCAAACCTGCAACACTTAGCATCATATTAAACTATCACCAGTGTTGTTATCTAACACACAAAACATAGAGGGATAAATAAATGTTCTTTCACTTAGTCCCCGCAAAAAAAAAGGTGTGTAACTTAGTGCCCAGGTTGTTACCCCTTTTTCTAGAGAAATCACGAGCTTTATTAAATCACCAACCTAGGGTTACAATCAGCATGTAGGCTATGTTCTAAGAACGGCGGTGGCGCATCATTCCAAGTAATCGACACCAACTGCACATACACATACCTTGCACAATGTGCCTTCTGGTTGGCTTCGCGACGGGAAGTACCGCTCGCTAATCTCATCTAGAACAAGATCGATCAAGAAGCCGATTGTTCCAGTGCTAGCAGAGCATCACAATCAACTTCAAAATTTACTTGTTGAAAACCTTGCTCAACTGAAAATACAAAGGCATCCCGCAAGGCCATCGCCTCGATAATCAGATGGACTGAGATCCCCATATACAGCTTACAAACCACACCTCTGAACGAATTATCATCCCTTGCAATCACTCCAGAGGACACCACCTCGTCATCCTTCTGCAGAGCACCATCTAAGTTCGAGCAGGCTACACTCTGAGTATCTAGTCCGAAATATGTTCAAGCTCTTTGTTTGTGCAATTTGTCAAGTAGAGGTAGAGTTAGAGTATGGCTAGGGGATATCAATACATGTGGATTTTTCAAAGTCGGGAAAGCCATCACCCTGGGATGGTCCATTCCTTTATCCCAGTTGCTAGGAGAAAATTGAAACAATGGAGGGGGAAATCCCACTCTCTGCTATCTAATTATTAGTTTGGAAGCAACGCATTTTGAATAAATCTTCTCCTACATGCAGATTCCTCCTCAAAAAACAGTGGTCAAGCGAACAACCAAGAGCAAGAATCATCATGAAGCAACCATCTAACAGAGACCGATGCATAGGTTACATTTTCGCATTCTTACAATGGTTGATTTGTTAGATGGATAATCATGGAGTCAGGATCTAAAGGGAATAACTATATTTAACTGGGTGGAGGTGCCCGTGTTGAAGAGCGTGTACAATAGTGAAGCAAAAGATACTCCTATCCAGGACCAGAGCCAGGATTCAACATTGAAGGGGGCCAAACATGACAAATACATCACCATTAGGGGGGTGGCAAAACAGCTAATTTTCTCTAATTTTTTATATCTAAATTAGGCTTAATTATAAAATTCCTCATGTTTTACACTGCCATAGGGGGGGGGGGGGGGGGGGGGGGGGGGCAAGGCACCTGTTGGTCCCCCTAGCTCCACCACTTCTCCTATCTTGGCTAGTTTTTTTTTTTTTTTTTTTGAGGGGTCCTATCCTGTCTAGTGATGCTATGTAGCAAAGCAAATGGATTTACCTGTTGATATTAACATCTTCAGTGGGCCTTCTAGCGGCGGCACATAATTAGGCCAAAGGCCTGTTAACTAAGAACGGCCAATCTCTTTTATGGTGAACCATCATGTAAACTAGAAATATACCCCGCACGTTGCGGTGGAAATATCTAAGAATTTTATTGTGAAAATAAAGAGATATAAGACCAAGATTCAATTGGTTAGAAATATCCACGATTGTTTAGAAATATCCAAGATTCAATTGATCACAATTGTCGAAAGGCCAAATATAATTGGTATGATTTTTTGTATTTTATGGCAACTCGTATGCATAAAGTAGGATTAGTTGTGACTTCCTGAAATTCATTTTTTGGTAAAATCATGCCTTATTTCTCATGATTCGATGCTGTAACTAAGACCTAAGGTGACCGTGTCAGAGTGCAAACATCTATGAGTATCTGGCAAGGCCGCTTGTGAGTGGCAGCTCACTCAGCCTTCCAACTTCATTTTGAGCTTGTTGAGGTTTTAGAGTTTGGCCAAGTGACAGACATCTGCATGGACACTTTGCCGATCCTCCAAGCTTCCAACCATTGACCTGAAAACACGCAGGAATTGCTTAGCCCTAGCAGTGTATCTGGAAACGATGCCGCCGCCGCCGGATGTGCATCAAGCGGCTGAGGTCTAGCGAGTAAGTGGTGGTCGTCTTTGATTTAGTCAGCCGAGCTAGCTTACAGTGGAGTTATACTTGGTCACTTTACCCTCGTGTTACTCATCCCGTCCATGCGGGCACACGCTAAACTATGTCAACGAGCTTTTCTTGTCGCATGTATACCATGGAACAAGGAGGCCCATTCCATGTGTGTAAAGATTGTTGATTTTTTATTGCTTCCACAAGGAAGTTGCATAAACTAAAGGAGTTCCTAATCGGATTTACTTGTCCTAAAACACTCAGGCTGGGCTTGTTCATGATGGTCATGTACATTATGGCAACTCGTATGCATAAAATGCCGCGGAGGTCATCACTGACAAAACGGATTTAACCATTTAGAAGAATGGTATTCAAACGAAACAAATCGAAGTTCGCACCAACAAGTCTGGTTTTCCAACCCGGTACGGATAACCCTGATTCGGATGCGGCAGAGTGGACAATCAACAACTTGCCTCTAGAGTGGTGACGCTTGCCTCTAGTAGAATTGCTTGCATTCTCAGTTTGAATGATCCTATAAGAAGCCACTGATACGGTACGGTCTAGGGAAAGTGTGATCAAGCCCGGCCTCATGTAGTTCAGGCCGAGTGCTTGCTTCTACAGAAACTTTTATTCATGGAGGTGCAACTCGCACTTTCAAGCCCTAGCTTGCGTAGTTCTTGATTAACCACTTGGGATACACAAGCCCTAGCCTAGCAGTGATAAGATGGAGGAGGACGGCAAGACCTCCGACTCCGATCATGGGCACTCGTCCGGCGCCGTGCGTCCGATGGTGCTAGTAGTGATCGCGGTGAGCCTGATGGCCGTGCTGCTCATGTCCACGTCGGTCTCGCCGGCCGGAGTCCGGCTATTCTTAAGCGCTGGTACGTACATGTTTTTCTTAGATAAAATGGTACGTACATGTTGCTTGCACTAGACTGGGCAGGATAATTGTCTGAACACCAAGTCAAGTAACCACAAGATCGACATGCTTCAACTATATGCAGTGTCCGACCAAGGCCTAGGCCACGCCGGCCCCTCGGTGACGGTGCCTAACACCCGCGACCGGCTCCTCGGCGGCCTCCTCTCGCCGGACTTCGACGACGTGTCCTGCCTCAGCCGGTACCGCGCCTCGCTCTACCGCCACCCGTCACACCACAATCTGTCCTCTCACCTTGTCTTGCGCCTCCGACGCTATGAGTCCCTCCACCGCCTCTGCGGGCCAGGCACCTCGGCCTACTCGTGCGCCGTCGCCCGCCTGCGCGACTCCATGAATGTGTCGGCGAGAGAGTCATCGAACAGGACCTCCGAGCCCCACACAGCGGCAGAATGCAGATACATCGTATGGACACCCCAAGCGGGCCTCGGCAACCGCATCCTCTCCATCGCCTCCGCATTCCTCTACGCGCTGCTCACGGACCGCGTCCTCCTCGTCCACCACCACGGCGACGACCTCAACGACATCTTCTGCGAGCCGTTCCCTGGCTCCAGCACATGGGTGCTCCCGGAGGCGGACTTCCCTATCCGGAACTTGAAGGGCTTCAACACCCGCACCCGGGAGAGCCTCGGCAACACATTGGGCCGTCACGAGGGGTCCAGGCACCCGCCGGCGCCGTGGATGTATCTGCACCTACAAAGCAGATACAATCTGAACGACCGACGCTTCTTCTGCGACGACGGGCAGAACGCCGTGCGTGACGTGCGATGGCTCGTGCTCCACTCCGACAACTACTTCGTTCCAGGTCTCTTCCTGATCCCGCGGTACGAGCGCGAGCTGGCCCTCCTGTTCCCGCGCCGCGACGCCGTGTTCCACCACCTCGGACGGTACCTGTTCCACCCAAGCAACACTGTGTGGGCCATGGTGGCGCGGTACCACAGCTCCTACCTCGCCCCAGCAGAGGAGCGGGTGGGCATCCAGGTACGCAACTTCAACTTCGCTCCCATCTCCGCTGACGACCGCTATGGCCAGATCATCTCTTGCGCGTATGGTGAGAACATCCTGCCTGCCGTCGACAATGCCACTCTGATCCCGAGCTCTGACCACAAAGCGCAGACGAAGCGCAAGGCCGTGCTCGTTGTGTCGCTGAACGGGCAGTACTATGAGAAGCTCAGCAGCTTATACTATGAGCACGGCGCGGCGGGAGGTGGGACGGTGAGCGTGTTCCAGCCGACGCATCTGGGCGCGCAGCACTCGGAGGTGCGGCAACACAACCAGAAGGCGTTCGCAGAGATGGTGCTGCTCAGCTTTTCGACGTGGTCATCACGTCGGCTGCCTCCACGTTCGGGTACGTTAGCCAGGGGCTGGCCGGGCTGAGGCCCTGGGTGCTCGTGACCCCCGTCGACAGGCAGGCCCCCGACCCGCCATGCCGTATGGCCCCCAACATCGAGCCCTGCTTCCACAATGCGCCGAACCACGACTGCAAGAGGAGAGCTCGCGCTGACAGCGGCAGGGTGGTTCGACACGTCCGGCATTGCGAGGATTACCCTAAGGGAGTTCAGTTGGTGGAGTAACCCAGCTGACCTTTAATTTGGCAATCATGGGCTCATTTGGGGGCTGTAATTTGTAGTGGAATTATTTTTTATAAACTCTATTTAAAAAATAGGACAAACTGTGGCAAAAAAATCACAATGCATTTTTTATAAATCCCAAAACAGATGTGGTACATTTATGCCTAGCTCAGTTACATTCGCACATTTCACTGATAGTAAAGTGTAATTCGGTGCCCAGGTTGTTACAGCCTGCTATTGGTATGCTTACTAGCGAGCCTCGTTTTAACTTGTTTCAAAATATCATACTCCTAGTATTTATCCATCGAGTTGCCCTCCTTCTAGTTGGTACTAGCCGAGATCAAATCCTATTCATCCATCGAGTTGCCCTCCTAGCTGGTAACCGAGATCCTACAGGAGTCTCGATGGTGAAGAAAACGAACAGAAAAATGCTGTCAAGTGAATGGGAACAAAAAAGACAAGTGTCTCGATTCTTGGATAAAATAGGTAAATCACACTCAAAAGTAATATTATGACAAAATGTCGAATTATGGGCAGACTGCTGCATCGTGTGAGATACAGAATTCAGGCCCAAATTAAACATGAAGGAGCATGGACGATGTAACTGTAGCTACAGTCTAAAGGTTTGCAAATTAAAATCTATTTTATCCGAATGCCTCCTGTATGAAAATTCGGCCGGAACTATCAGAATGATGAAATACCTGATGCTTTTCGCAGTTTTTCGTAGGAAACCCAGAACACAAACTGCCATGGTCCAAGCCTGGCCCATGTAGGTAAGAAACCCTTCCACAATGCTGTTGCACCTTCATACTTGACGGTCTTGACCAAACAATCATAAGAATTCCTATATAGAGCCTTTGCCTCCTGGCCCTGGTTCATCATCCTAGTTTTGATCACATCCGCTGGGCAGCTCAATATAGTTGCCGCCAGACCAGATGCAACAGAGGCCAATGTGTGAGCATACAGATTATCGTTGCAGATCTGCTTGCGAATGATGAAATGCTTTGCCTGGTCATAGCAAGTCAACTCGCCCATGTTGACAAGAAATGCTCGTTGGGCATTAGGAGCAACCCCCTTCCAAAGTCCTGAAAGGCCTTCAGCACGCACGATTTTTGTGAAGGCATCTAAGATACCTGTATACCGTGGTTGAATGCCTTGGCTCAACAATCTGCTGTCTGCTTGCATCCTTACCTTTATTAGATCAGCAGGGCTCGCCAGCACCTGCACTGCGGAGTAGTAGGGATATTAAGTATTGCCTTAGATAGTGATGCATTTGGCAAATAAATAGTTGCGACTATTAAGATACCATAATTCTACTTCTAACAGATAGCGGTGCTGATCAGTGATCATTGAATTCTTTTTACTTCTACAAATATCATTCTTTCTGGGATACAATCATACGGGTATCAATATCACATAAGGAGTGTGCTGAATTGGTGGTCGTATATATTGTTTGGTTCTGAACTCTAGAGGGAACAGAATAATCAAACATCAATGATACATATTCAGATGTATTCACAAGTTTGCATCCGACCATAAAATCACTGCATCGCAGGAATTTGGCTATTTGAAATGTCTATTATGATTTGCATGTTCTATTCTGAAACCAAACGGTGAGCATTGTGATTTAAGGGCGTAGATTAGAAGCTATTTATTTTCTTGCTCATGATGTATGCCTTTCTTTCTCAGTAATGTGCAGGAGAGCTGTGTGCCGTATATTAAAGCAAAGAAGAGCACAAACCTAAATTACAAACTGTTAGCACATCTAAGATATATGTCAAATGGCGTAATTTTGTCCATTAGAAAATCAATAGATTGTCGCAGTATCCGACATAGTCTCCTATGGTAACATCAATGCTACTTTCGGATCAACATTCTGGTCATTTCTCCCATAGCCAGTAGCCCAGTACTACTGCAAGTATGTAACTTCCAAAAATCTACAGCATCCTAGCAGGCTGGCAGCCTGGCACAAATCAAAACTTCCCTGATTTTCACCAAAGAAACTTCCTGATTGATTGACTAAGTGCACATCAACTCTCGCACGCTTCAGAGCAAAGCACCACCGATTGTGATGGAACAAGAAAGATCTGATCTTCACGGAGAAATGTTACCTGCGCGGCAACGCCCGAGACTCCCCCAGCAATCGCCTTCTCGAGAGGGCCCACCTCCCGACCGCCGCTGCCGAGGGAGGCCCGGAGGTGCTCGTAGCCGACGATGCGTAGCGGGGTGTAGAAGAGGTGCCGGAGGATAGCCGGGGAGAGGCCCCTGTAGAGCCCGCCATCGCGGACGAGCTCGCCCGCGACGCGCAAGACGCCGCCGCCGCTACCGGGGCTGCGGTGGAGCTGGAGGCGGATCTTGAGGGCGTCGATGGGGAAGGTGGAAGCCTCCGCCGCGGCGGCCGAGAAGGAGGAAAGGGCGACCTTGGCTAGGGTCTCGCGGCGGCCGCCTTCGCCGGCGGCCGCGGCGTGGTTTGACATGTCTTACAAGGACGGACGCCTCACTCTCGGCGTGTACCGGTGAAGTCATGCCTGCCCAGCGTAAATCTGGGCCGTAGAAAAATGATCCAACGGCTGTGGAATCCGACTGTGCGGGGACTGAGACCGAGTTCTGCCCCAGATCCCGCACCTCGTCGGCGACTACCGCGGCGGCGAAGCTTCACGGAGGACCATGTGTCTTCAATCCACCTTCATGATCCAAAGGTTAACTTCTCTGTTCTCTCTAAGTTGGTTCCTTGTTCAACACTGTCTCATGCGTGGCGTCTCGCTCTTACGAAGAAAACAATTAGTGTAAGTACTGGTCTATAGAATCCATTGCGTCACCGTATTCTTGTTGTAGTTACATTCGCCTTGATGATACAATATTAACAATGTTCTCTTTTATCTCGCAATATTAACATGTGTTAACAGTGCAAACAATGTATTACAATGGCAACAGCTAAAATTGCTTTATCCCTATTGTACACCTCAGTTCTTTCTCGTAGAACTGCAACGTAGTTTTGTCAGAAGCTATTCAAAATCCTGTATGGGATACCTGGATGAGTGCAAAATTTACAAATTATTTTGTTTCCTTGGCGGCTATCTCCTTCCTGTAATGCAGTGTCGGCTGTTTACTGAATGCTGTACAGTGGCTGATGACAGACAGGGTCACCCAAGTCTCCGTTCATGCTGCCTGCAGAACGTCTCCCCCACTCCTCGCGGACTCGTATGGGAGCGTGTTCAGCACCTTCACCCGGAACATGGCCTACAAATTTGCACAAACTGATCAGAATTCTGAATTCAGAAGTGTGAATTTTACGACAATCTGCAGTCAGTTGGATCATCAGCCAGATAGGAAGTAAGCCAAGCTAAGGAGAAAAGGAGGGGACGCGACGAGAGGATAAGGCTGGCTACCTTCTTATCTGAACCAAACTCAATGGCGTCGGAGGGGTGGAATCGAACTGGAAAGTTTGGAGGTAAGCGGTAACGTCTACCTTCGTTGCTG
This sequence comes from Poa pratensis, assembly GCA_947311845.1. NCBI lineage: Eukaryota > Viridiplantae > Streptophyta > Magnoliopsida > Poales > Poaceae > Poa > Poa pratensis. The sequence continues at coordinate 39,921,715 of CAMZMU010000047.1, forward strand.
CAGAGTCCACAAGGAAAGGAATGAATCTACATGTAAATATTCGAATTCTGGCGCAAAGAGAATAGAATCTGGCTGCCTTGAGAACTTACTCGTTAAACCATGTACCGTGCTCACTTCCAAGATCGGTCAAATAGAAGGCCTTATTCTTGCATGTGATTGTGGCATGGATTTCTGATATCTGCAAGGAAGTTCCAACAGATCAAAGGAAAGTTAAAAGCTTATTTAGCGACAAAAAGAAGATTCAACTATTTGTAAGTTGAGCTGAAAGTTGTTGAGTACGAAACGGGTTATATACTAAAAATTTGCAACATCGTTTTGATTACTAGCCTGTGGCAAAGAGAATGACAAGGAAGAATCGGGATTGCTGGGATCTGGCCGGCTTCTGCAAAAAAAACATACTAGTGTTTTATTCCGCGACGTCTTTGAAGAACAAAGTGCTGTATAAAGAGGAAGTTTTTGCAATGTAAACCTACCCAATAGAGAGTGTTCTCTGCTCATCCCTGATCAAACGAATGGGCTGCAAGGCAGAGTCGTCTCCAGAGCTCATAGGGAAGAGGTACCACCTGCATAAAGTGTTACTCAGATAAGTACTCTTTTCAAAGGTGCTGAGAGGATCATATGGAAAATATTTGACTCAAACTGGGACCAGAGGGTAAGCAATGCACGTACTCTCCACCCATAGCTTGTTCCAATGCATCATCGTCCTGAAACCATTGACCAAGCTGGTCGTTTGCCTACAGTTGGATGCTAAATGTCAGAAATTGTCACATTGATTTCCAATTTGTATTTAAATTTCTTTTACGAACATACCTTGTCAGATAGCCGGCAACTTAACGGTCTTCCCTCTAGCTTTGAGCTGTATATCAAATACAAATTTTATTTCCATTTCCATAACGACCAATAAATGGAGTAAGAAGAAACAATTGGTGAAAAAAATGTGTGTAGTGACGCGTCTAACACTAATAAAGTTCAAGCAATATTTACAGGTTCCATTAAAAAATACAGTGCTATTTACATATGAGATCGAAATGAAAACGAACTTATAGCTCAAAATAATCACCTGTTGCCACCTAAAACCCAGCTCAGCATCAAAGGCATTCCAAACTTGATGAAGAATCTCCCGCCAACTCTTCCAGGATGCGGTATCCTCAACGATGTCAAAAACTACATGTAACAAATATCCATATATTAGTCTGCATTTCTCAGTAATACTCTTATGATACCGGTAATTTGATTTTAAACCCCGTTTCATAAATCCAATAAAACCACGGTTGGCGTACTCAACAGGAAGTTTATTCTGGCTGACTTACAAAAGCCAACTAAATGTGTTTAGAAGTACAAAACTCTGTAGTTCTTGACGTACCGACAACGGTCCCAAACCCGTGCCCAGATATGGTCTGTAAGTGGTAGCCATGATTGCAGCCATTCTTGCCAATCCATGTATAATAGCAACACGCAGCTTTCTCTCCTTCTCATAACTGCAGCCAAACATGCAGACGAATATTGAGCCCATCAGTCAACCCAGTAGTCTAAGGACTGCAACTAAAAAACTAAACATAATAATAGGACAGTTTTGTAGTTGGATTCTATTGAAACTTAATCGAGTATTCTAATGGATGCGAAAAGCAATGACATCTTAATATAACATGTTACAGCACAAGGAAAGAAATAGTTACCTCCTCAAGGAGGAAACAACGTCCACAGGAGTTCTAGACTTGACACTCTCCTGCCAGGCCTTCTCAAGCTCTACAGCCAGCTGGTAACCATCCTATAACAACAAGTGGCGAAAGTTATTTCCTATCAGCAAGTACTATATCTCACAACACCAAGGCAAGAAACTCATCCACCACGCTGATTTGCTAATACTGACAATGATATCATAGCCATGACTAAGTAAGTAATTCTGTACCTCAATAGCCATGCAGCCACCTTGACCCAGATTTGGCTGCATAGCATGGACAGAGTCACCAAGCAAGGTGACACGACCTTTACCCCAGTTGATAGTGGGTGGTCGGTCATATATATCCCGGCGAAGAATTGCTTCCTCGTCAGTTGCATTTAGCAGATCTATGACATTATCACACCAACCGCTAAATAACTCGAGCAATCTTTTCTTTTTGCCTGTCAAGATAAAGCATTAGTGGACCATAAGCACGCAGGCAAGGCATATCGGATATATTTTCCTCATTCCCATTGTAACTTATGATAAGGGAGGTTTCATTTAACTGACTTAGCAAAAGCACTCACCATTTTCAGGATCAGTACCACCAGCAGGTTCCTTGTGAAATGCGTACCACTGCATTTTACCAGCACCGACATCTGAAGAGACGAAATATTGTTTGTGACCAAGAAACACACGGTACCTTCAACAGAAGAAGAAGATGAGCACGTTAGTATTTCCTAGCAGAGGAAATAACAGTACTCATTGTTGGATCTAGCTACATACCCAACTGTATCAATATCAGCAGGCACAAAGTCTGCAATTCCGGTGTAGCAAGTGTATTCTGAATAAGATGCTTCTGTCTGCCCGAAAAGCGACTTCCTCACCTATCAGTCCAAGAAAATCTCAATTCAGGCTCCTTGAAAAAAAATCTCAATCAGGTCAACTTTGCTCCTGTTTTTTACAAGGCAAGTAACTACATTACCTTTGACCATATGCCATCTGCACCAACCAAAAGATCACCTTCGAACTTCCGCCCGTCCTCCAGTATGGCAGTAACCTGCATTCCTCCGACAAATGGTACAAGCATTAAAGTTCTCCATAGCGTTGAGAGCCAATTTTGTACTGAGATGGCCACTAAACACACTGTTCATTCACCTTGTCGCCATCGTCTGTAAAATCAACTACATGGCAATCGTTCATTATAGCATCATCGCCGACCGCACGAGCAAGAATCTCCTGCAGCAGCATGCGGCTAACGACCCTTGTGACTGGGAGCCCTCTCTCGGCTGCAGGAGTAAAGGTATCAAACTTGATGTACCTGAATACCAACATGGCTCAGTCAAATGGATGCCTCTGGGAAATGAATTCTCATCTTAAAGGTGATCAAGAAGCAAATTCAAAACTTGCAGTCGAAAAAAAAGGTAAGCAACAAATTGCATCTCTATTATTCATTCAATCATGTCGCTGTCATTGACACTTTTGGTCAATGGTTAGCGATTCTATTGTGAGCATAGACTGCTAACAATCGGGTTGTACCAAGTGCCGTTACTGTACGTGAACAAAGTCTTCTCACGCTAAAAAAAAACACAAGAAGTTGGCGAGAGAGAAAACAAAACACGAGAAAAAGAACCAAAGAGGAAGAGCCCAACATTTCTAAGCAGCCGCTTCTGTCACTAGAACGACTTTGACTGTTATAGTTAATTACCAGGAGCCGGTGACGCCGTCGACGATCCCGTTGACGCGGTCGCCGGTGATGCAGCCTGCGTCCATGATCTCGTCGGCCGCGGGCATGTCGACGGCCTCGAGCACGGCGAGCGCGTTGCTCTGCAGCTGGATCGGTCCCCGGTACTTGCCCTCCCCGCGGACGGCGCTCATGTCCCTCTCCAGCACGAGCACCTGGAAGCCCTTCCGCCTGGCTGCGAGCGCGAAGACCAGGCCGCCGATCCCGCCGCCGGCGACCAGCACGCGCGGCTTGGGCGGCGGCGCCGGCGCGGCCATTGCCGCGTGGACGGCCTGATCCCCGGCGCACCTCTTGGGGCCAGCTAGGCGAAGCGTGCGCCTTCGCTGCGCGCCGCGCGGGGAGTGGAGGGCGAGTACGCGGACGGTTCGCGAGGAGGTGGAGGGGGAGGCTGAGATCGCCGTGGGAGAGGCGCGCGTGCAGCTGGAGCTTGGCATGGTGGTGGAAGTGGAGAGGGAGCTTGTCTCGGCGGGAGAAACAGAGTAGCAGACAGCAATGGAAGCTAAGCTTGTGATGAGCAGAGTTGGGAGTTCTTGCTGCCGACTGCCCTGTGCAAAGTGGGTCAACTCAGTCGGCGGACATGCTCTGAAGCTGCAAATGTAGCTCGAGCTCTGGGCAGTCAGGCAGGCTGGCTTTTACGGGAAGAGAAAGATCTTCTCGGCAGGCAGGCAGGCAGCTGCAGCTTAGCTACTGGCCAAGAGACACATGGGGGTGGCAGGGCTCCGGTACTCGCGAACACACCCAGAAATGGTTTCACCGGGCGCGAGGGGGACTGTACCTGTACGGCAGCAAGCCAGGATAACGAATTCTATGGGGGCCGACACGAGGCTAGAGCACGGAAATGGAGGAATTTGTAGCGGACGCTGAGGCAAGTCGGCGGTGCACGTCGCTCTCGGCCGGTAGTGACGGCGAGACGAGTGCGCTCGAGGATTGGTGCGTTTGGGCGGTCGGGGGACGTGGCGGCCGCTGGCTGCTCGCCGGTGGGAGCACCCGAGCGGCAGAGCGAATGGAAAGCAGCCGCGCGGCAGTGGTCAGCCAATTATAGAAGCAGCAACGCTGTCGGGTTTTCTTTTCCTGCCCGGCCCGGTGGGGCGGCCTTCGTGGGCGGCGCCGTGTCGAGCTACCCGGATGGTGGTGGTTCGTGGTCGTGGGATCAGCAGAAAAAATATTCGATTACGTGACTGAACCTTTGTGGCTTTGTGCGACTGCACTGCAAGTGTCAACTGTCAAGTGAGCAAGCTCCCGGTAGTTAGTTCAGCACGTACCGGCACTAGTGAAGCAGAGCGGGTCATCAGTGAGCGCGAAGCAAGCTAGCACGATTGGCCCGAGGGGAACGTACGTACCAGGAGCCGGAGATGCCGTCGACGAGGCCGTTAATGCGGTCGCCGGTGACGCATCCCTCGCGCATGACCTCCTCGGCGACGGACATGTCGATTGCCTCCAGCGCCGCCAGCGCGTTGCTCTGGATCTGGATGGGCCCGCGGTACTGCCCCTCCCCGCGCACCGCGCTGATGTCCCGCTCGAACACCGTCACCTCGTACCCCTTGCGCCGCGCCGCCAGCGCGAACACCAGCCCGCCGATGCCGCCGCCCGCAACCAGCACGCGCGGCTTCCTGTTCCTGCCGCTCGTCGTCGTCGGCGCCGGCGCCGGCTCCGCGACGGCCGCCACCAGCCTGGCGCCGCGCGCCGCCCTCTGCCGCTTGCCGCACTGCGGGGCCGAGAGGAGGAGGCCGCCGCTGAGACTCTGGTGGTGCTCCTCGTGGCAGAAGAGCGCCTTGGCGGGGGAGGTGGCGGAGAGGAGCGCCATGGGCATGGACCCGAATGGTCCGACCTCGCACAAGAAGAAGGAGAAGGAGTTGGGCAACTGGAGCTGTGGCCGGAGCACGGAGGGGAGATGTTGTAAGGCTGCGTTTGGTTGCTTCTAGAACTTTGGGGCTGGAGCTTGTGGAGACTGGAGAGGGAATGTGAAGCTGTGAAGGGGAGTGACTGGTGGTGCTGAGAGGAAGACGAGCCGTGGCCAATCGCTGGATTCCGTTCGGAAGGTCGGATCACGGTGGCCCAGGATTTTATCTTGCCGTGTCCCCGCCATCCTCTGCGCGCGTAAACACCAAAACAGGGTGTGCAACGGTAGAGACGCGTTTTACTACACAAGTACAGTATATAATCGAACAATATACTGACCTGCTCTATCTAACTGGATTTTTTTTTTGACACATCCAACAACCACGTTTATTCACCAGCATTCCACATACAAAGTACACAGAAAAACGCAAAGGAAGAGCAAAACGTAGAGGGATCAAACCAAGAAACGAGATCGGCGACCACGCCGGCGTCGAGGACGAAGACCACCATCCTCCACCTTGCCACTGTCAGGGATCGATTTGCCCTATGAGAGACGCCGTCTTGAACGACCGCCGCGCCGCGGCGGAAACCTTGACGATGAACGGCCTTGACGAGCGCCCCCCTGACCCAGCTAATCCTCCAATCCGCGGCCGTCTTCGGAGTCGCCGCCGCCGGAAGCAACCAGAAAACTCGAATCTTGAGCACTTGGGGGCTCCGCCGTCCACGGAGCCGACCAAGGGAGCGACGCCCACGGCACCTCCGCGGAGATGCGAGGGCGCCCGTGGCGGTGGCTCGAAGACGACGCTCCGCAGAGCGCCGCCGCCGGAGGGGAGAGCCACCGCCCGCAAACACCAGCCGCCGCGCTTCCACCTCCAGATCGCCGGCGACCTGCAAAACCAAAGAACACCAACTCTATGTACAGGACACGAGACGGGATCCCCCGGTCTCCCGCCGCCGAGGCGGCCGGCGGAGGCCGAGGGATCGAGCGGATCGAGCCGGCGAGGGTGGAGTTCTCCGGTGGATCCAAAAATCGCCTTCCACTGGACGGGAGGGGATAAGGCTCGAGCTGGGCTGCTAGGCAGGCATCTGCGGATTGTTTCTGACTATCTATCTAACTGGATTGGCCGTGGGAATGTGGGATTGGCCGTGTTGTACCAAAGAGTAGAGCATTATATCTGCAGTATTTCTCAAGATATATTTGGCTATATGCAAATTATGGAGTTTGTTTTGTTTGCTTTCAGTTAAGTTGACGTTTAGGTAACAAGCCACTTTTTTATTTATTTTTTTCATTTGCATATTTGCAGATACAGAGCTGCTCGCTCTCCACAGGGGATCACAAAAACAACTAGAGAAGCACGAACCGAAACGTGGCAGATTGCTAGTATTTCATATGAGCTTTGAGATCTTTCCCCGGTTGGCATATGGCTCCACTCGTTCTCCTGATGGACGGCCTGTTTCTGAGAACGACAGTTAAGGTATCCTGCGTTCTGCTACCTAGTTTTTCCGGTGTTTTTCTGCCAAGTTTTTGGTCTGAAATAAAGTAAACCAGTTGGTTTTTACTTGGTCGACTGTACAACTGTACGCAGTACCCAGATCTGGGAACGAGATCTGTGGCTATGTCTACAGGGTGCTTGCCGCGTACCGGGAGTGATTGGTTGGTGGACAGTCGCCAATCCATGTCAGCAATTGTGGAAATTCGATGGTAAATTGTTGGCAGTCGAAACACGGCAAGCAACGGGGCAGTCCATGAACTACTGTCAAAACATTGGGCTACAACAAGACACGCCAAGTTTCAGGGACACCGCAAAAACACTACGAACTGGGGAAGACAGCAAGCATTCTTTCACAACACAACAGGTGTAACAAAGATGAGAAACCAGAACAGGAACACGTATCTTCAGGCAATTATGCAAGGCTTCCAGTACAGCTTTTACTGCTAAAACTGAGGAAAATAAGAAAAAAAAGTGGAGGATGCCATGGTTTCCTTCACCACACGACCATGTACTGAACATTGTTCCTAAACTGCCTTCACATCCTAATTACCAGGGCTGCAACTAAGCATTCCTGAAAATAATCATCTGCTCTTAAAAGGATGAGCTATTTCGTCATCATCCAATTTGGCGCAAAAAATGTTGTTAGCAATTAAGCATGGAATCCAGCCTCAGCCCTTCAGCTGCTCTCCAGTAGCAGCAGGTGTTGGAGCAACTCCACCAGTGGTTGGCCTGCACAAGACGATCTTGATTAAGTCGTCGTGAACTAAATGGCATGTCGATAAGGGGAAAGGTATCAACAAAAAAATGAAGTACTTACAGTCCAACCATGACTTTAAAAGCATCATAGATACCCCACTGAGCTCCGGTGAGAGTACCAATCATCACGATACGCAAAGGGAGTCCACGCGTGAACAGACCCCACAGACCAAGCTTCTTCACAGCCTGCGCATGTAATAAATATACAATGAGAAAAAAATACCAAGACAAACATAAAAGATACAGTTAACAGCTTAACACAGGGTAGAAAGCTCACATCACCGACAGTTGCGCCCTGAGCGTTGTTGAGAAATGAAACTAGGTTGTCAGCTGGGTGTGAAACTATTGCGCAGAACACTCCAGCAACATAACCACCTGCGAAGCTCACTCCAAGCTGGAGAGGCTTGCTGCACTCACTCTTGGGGGTGGGAATTGCATACTTGTATATATTCTCAACAATAGCCTCAAAAGAGGCGAATTTCATCATTGTGTCTGCATTGTATAATAAAAGGATTAAATGATTAGATAGTTCATAGTTGTTAAGCTTCAACATGATAGCATTTTGATCACTAAAGCATGCTTAGAGCTCCAGTGTTCAGTGTCAAAACAGAAAAGCTTCAATAAGCGTATTGAAACTAAAAAGCAAATTCTCTACAACATAACAGTATGTAATGTGTCTTTAATAAATATACAATCCACGTAATTGGAGTTTCATTCTAGTATAGCAGAAACAGCTCAAGCAGTGTGGGTAATCTTTATATGCACACAATAAAATCATGAGTGATTCAAATAAGAACAAGACTATGTGCAACGCGGATTTAATGTACTAGACAACCTTTACTTGAGTTGAAATAAAAGAATGTGTTAAGAGACTGAATAAGTCGTAACAATGGTTACACACGCAAAAAATATACGCCACTTAATTGGAGTTTCACTCCAGAATAGCAGAGAGAACTCAAGCAGTTGTGGATGATCTATATATGCACATACATAAACCTTGAAAATCATGATCTGATTTCAAAAACAGTACGACAATGTGCAACTAGGATCTAATGTACTAGTAAACCTAAACAGGAGTTGAAATAAGAGAATGTGTTAAACACTGAACTAGTAATGATTGCTGCACACACACAAAAAAATACGCCACTTAATTGGAGTTTCACTCCAGAATAGCAGAGTGAACTCAAGCAGTTGTGGATGATCTATATATGCACATACATAAACCTTGAAAATCATGATCTGATTTCAAGAACATAAGACAATGTGCAACAAGGAGCTAATGTACTAGTAGTAAGCCTATACTGGAGTTGAAATAGGAGAACGTGTTAAAGACTGAACAAGCAGTAATGACTGCTGCACACACAAAAATATAGGCCACTTAATTGGAGTTTCACTCCAGAATAGCAGAGAGAACTCAAGCAGTTGTGGATGATCTATATAAGCACATACATAAACCTTGAAATCATGATCTGATCTCAAGAATACTAAGACAATGTGCAACGAGATAATGTACTAGAAAATCACATTTGAAATGAAAGAATGTGCTAAAGACTGAACAAGTGGTAATGATTGTTGTTCACACAAAAAATATACGCCACTTAATTGGAGTTTCACTCCAGAATAGCAGAGAGAACTCAAGCAGTTGTGGATGATCTATATATGCACATACATAAACCTTGAAATCATGATCTGATCTCAAGAATAATAAGACAATGTGCAACAAGATAATGTACTAGAAAACATATACATTTGAAATGAAAGAATGTGCTAAAGACTGAACAAGTAGTAATGATTGTTGTTCACACAAAAAATATACGCCACTTAATTGGAGTTTCACTCCAGAATAGCAGAGAGAACTCAAGCAGTTGTGGATGATCTCTATATGCACATACATAAACCTTGAAAATCATGATCTGATTTCAAGAATAAAAAGACAATGTGCAACAAGAAAAGGTTCACACTCTACAAAAATTATAATAGATGCCCGGATAGATGTGCTAACATCAAAAAAAATTCTCACTCCACCAAAATTATAATAGATGCCCAGATACATGTGCTAACATCAAGAAAAAACCATAACTAGTTATCCAAAGTTTAAAAAAATCAAGTAAATGGTGTACACCACTCCATTGGATGCCCAGTTAATGTATAATGGGCATAGCTCAAGCAGTGTGGAAATATCTTTATATGCACACATAAAATCTTGGAAATCATGCTTTGATCTCAAGAAGAACGGTGTGCAAGTAAATGCATGACTTTGATGCCTATGTAAATAGTTAGGTCATGTTAATCACACAAACATACAGCCCAATATTTGAAAATTAGGAATAAACCACTAAGGTATCATTGATTCCTCCATTGCATCCGTGATAACACGTAAGGTTATCATGGCCACAAGTACTTTAAGGGGCACAATTTATCCTCCAATATCAGGATAACTTGATCATGAGATTCTTATAACCAATTTAGTTTTCAGCATCCATATATGATTTAGAGTAGCAGATGCCGACAGGGGTGCCCAAACATTACAAAAAGCAGAAGGAAACAAATTTACGGTCACAATAAGCAGGGAAATGAAACTTACATGGAATTTGTCGGCCCCAGAGTGGAACAATCCCCTTGTACAATCTGCATACCCAACATTATTTTAGTGGAGTGAGGTTACTGTCACAGAGCACAACAGATTTCAATGTTTCTTTCAGTTGCCTAAACTTACCCAGCATATCCTTCAGCCTTGACAAACTTAGGGAGCCCATCAGATAAACCTCTCGCAAAGCCAGGCTGTGTCTGCACACGGACCTTGACGGCTTCCATAGGGCAGAGGGCAACATCTGCAATAACCTCAGCCGAAGCAGAACCAGCAAGATAGATCAAAGTTTTGTACTTGGCTGCATTCTCAGGTCCAGCAATATCCGAGTAATACTTCTTGAAGAACTCATAGAAACCGAATTTGCATGCGCCTTGACCACTGTATCCGATCAGAGTAGGCACCCAGCCTCTGAAGAATCCCCTGGCTCCCTGCTCTTTCAGGAGAACACCAAATCCTGAAGAGATGCTTTTGTACTTGGCTGGGTCAATCTGATAAAACAGGCAAATCGACAATTCAGTGCTAGTTGGTTCAAAGCAATGACGAAACATAGACTACCGATCAAGTATTTACAAAGCACGCAAACGAAATCAGGGATGGCATATTTCATTGCCACTTGGTTTAAAGCAACGACTACTTACTGGAAATGAGCATAAACACAAGTAAGAAATGTATTCGATTACATGGTCTAACTGTCGGTCTTTGCACAGTCACAGGGAATACAAGCATTCTCAGGAGCATAAATGTATTCAGAGGGAACTAACACGGTAATCAGGACCATCATAGATAGGAATCCTGAGACTATGCAAAATGAACAAACAAAAATATCACCAGGAACACATGCCTGTCACATCAACACAAAAATAAGCTACGCCTACGACCTCATTGACAAATAGGGCGCGATTAAGAACCACACGATGCGTAGAAAATATTGACGCATCGCAAAGACAGCCAAGTTATAAGAGAAGCGCACCTGCATATTGCATTTAACCAGGTCCAGCGGCGTAACGGCCATGTGTGTGAGGCCGCAGCTGGCGATGCCGCCGGCCGTGCACGCCGCGTAGAACGCCGGCGAGTACATCTCAATCTTGCGCGCCGGGTCGCTGGGCGAGTGCGCCCACACCGCCGGCCGCGTCGACGGCGCGACGATCCCGCGGCCTGCCGAGAAAGGGGACGAGGTGGTGGCGGCGGCGGCGTACAGGAAGCTGGGGACTAGCGCGTTGCGGGAGCTCTCGGAGACGGCCATGGCTGCGGCGGGATGGTACGCGGGAGAGAAGAGGGCTGTGGGAGCCTGGGAGGGGAGGGGAGAGGGCGTGCTGTGTGTGTGTGTACGGGGACGGAGACGAGCGTGAGGCTCGCCGCCAGTTGCTCGCGGGGACGGACGGAGACCGGTGGCTACGCGATTTGTTAGGGCAGCGCCTTGAGCCTCCGAGGAAGCTTTTATAACGAAAGGGCAGATGGACAACCTTCGGTTCTTCTTATATGGGCTGGCCTGGTTATAACGGAAACTTCTGTTCATTGGCCCACTAAGGAAAATTTCTATTAGATGTGAACTATGTGGAGTTTTTTTTTTAACAGGGGTCCCAGACCCAGAGGGACCTAGAAGCTTGTATTCATAGCACTGACAAAGTACACAGAGGACCGAAACCCAGTACTTACATTTTGCATCAAGGACCCTAGAACTATTTTGAGGAACGCAAAAGGGTCTGGCTCCATCACCACCGCATCGGAAAAGCTCAGCACAGCCAAGCACACCACCGCGGGGGACGAACCACTTGGAGATGGGCACCGGGAGCCAGCTGCACCAGAGCCAAAGGGCCTCCGCAATGGCACAAAGTCCTGGAAGTTGATATATACCATTTGTCGCCAGCCGGAGGATGTTGTAGCCGACGAAGAAGGGATGGAGGGGTTTCCTTTCAACCATCAGAGATGGCAGCCGACGATGTGCCGTCATGGATGACCTCCAAGGAGCAGCTTCCGTGCTCCCCTGGTGCAGAACCAACCGCAAGCAAACAAGAGCTTGGGGACCCCCCTCTTCCATCGTCACCAAGACGAGTAACAGGGGAGTCACCCAGATCGTTGCTGCCGCCGCTGGATCCACGATTACCGAGCTTTATGAAAGAGGTCGCGGAAGAAACGAACCCAGCCGCCGCCTCCAGCCACTTGAGCTTGACAGGCTGCCTCACCTCCACCGTCGTACGACAAAAGCCGCTCTTGAGCTCCGGCGATAGAAACCCCATAACGCCATCCTCAGATCTGCCAACGCAGTCACCGCACCATCTCCTCCCCTCGCCTCCACGGCCGGTCGGAGAAGAATCAACATTCAACAGCACCACATCTCATATGCAAGAGATAGCCAGAACTGCCATTATAGGAACAGCTCTCAACCACCGTCACTCCACCGACGACCTTCCATGTTGAAAGTTAGCCGGAAAGCGTCGGAGACGGCCAACTGGCACTTGGCAGGAGCACCAACACAAGAGAGCCGTGCGGCATTGATGGCCCTTGATGGCTACGTGTTGGTGAACCCCAAGAGGAAGGTTATGATGTAGACAGCAGAAGTTTTCCCTTGAGAAATCTACCCAAGGTTTAATCGGACCAGTAGGACTTGACGATCTATCGGAAGGTTGTTGATGTTGACTCCCCCTGGCGCTAGGGAGCTTGCACCAACGTGGAATCTGCACAGACACAAACCAGAACTTTGCCCAACACGAAACAGAGAGGTTGTCAATCTCTCCGGTCTTGCAGAAACAAAGAGTTAAACGTATGGTGTGGAAAACAGCAGGAAAAACAGCAAGTAACAGGAAACAGATGATTGCAGCAGGTTGTGTAAAAAGTATGAGGAAATTGGACTAGGGTCCACAGTTCACTAGTGGTGTCTCTCTCAGAACAGATAACTAGCATGTTGGGTAAACAAATTACAGCTGGGCAATTGACAAATAGAGAGGGCATAACAATGCAATACATGCTAAGATGTCTACTATGAAATCTAGTTGGGCATTACAACAAAGTACATAGACCGTTATTCCAACAACATCTATGCCTAAATAATCCACCTTCAAGGCAGCATCCGCATCCTATTCAGTATTAAGTTGCTAACAACAGATTATTGCATGAAGTAAAGTGTGTAATGTAATCAATACAAGTGCCCTTGGACACTGCACCAATGTTTTATCCCTAGTAGCAACAGCACATCTACCATCTTAGACCTTTCTGTCACTGATCCAGATATCTAGAGACTGAACCCACTATCGAGCATAAATACCCCCTCTTGGGGTCACAAGCATCTACTTGGCCAAAGCATCTACTAGCAACGGAGAGCATGCAAGATCAAGAGCACATAGATAAACAACTTGAATAAACATGGTATCAATATTCATCGGATCCCAGCAAACACAACATCTAGCATTACAATAAGATGATCTTGATCATGTTAGGCAGCTCACAAGATCTAAACATGGAGGCACAAGGTAGAGAGACAACCATCTAGCTACTGCTATGGACCCGTAGTCCAGGGGTGGACTACTCACGCATCACTCCGGAGGCAGGCATGGTGATGTAGAGCCCTCCGGTGATGATCTCCCCTCCGGCAGGGTGCCGGGAAGAGATTCAGAACTCCTCCGATCTGAGATTGACGATGACGGCCGCGACGGAACTTTTCATGGAATATGATCGACCGTCATAGGGTTTTCGCGTCGCGGAGAATATATAGGCGAAGAGGCGGCGTCGGTGGCCGAGGGGGGCCACCACGCCATAGGGGGGCGCGGGCCCACCCTGGGCCGCGCCCTAGTGTGGCGTGGCCCCCTGGTGGGTCTGCTCCGACTCCCCTTTGGACTCCGTGATCTCCTCGTGATATTATTGACGATGTCTTTTGTTTCGTCCAATTCCGAGAATATTTCCTTAATAGATTTTCTGAAACCAAAAACAGCAAAAAACAGGGAACTGGCACTGTGGCATCTTGTTAATAGGTTAGTCCCAGAAAATGCATAAAAATGATATGAAGTGTAACCAAAACATGTAGCAATTGATATAATAACAGCATGGAACATCAAAAATTATAGATACGTTTGAGACATATCAGCCCTTCACGTAGTTACCCCACAATGGCGCCAGAAACTTGCTAGCCCTTCGCGTGGTTACCTGCGTGAAAAGTAAATGGGTTAGGTTGAGACTCCAAGTGCAGAGTGTGTAGTAAGTGGAAGACGTGTTTTCCCACGAGGGGTGACTCGAGGGTTTAATATCGAACTCTCGGGGAATCAGTAGTGAAGATTTATCTTCCTATCCTTCTTTTGGTTACCTACAAAACAAAGTAAATGTTTTGGTCCTCAACCTCACCTAGTGGTTGTCAAGCACAAGGTGTTAGAATGATATCAAGATAATATGCAATGCAAACAAGAAATAAATATGCAATGGTGGTAAATAAATATGCAAGGATGGTGGTAGCAATGATAAATGATATTTTTGGGTTTTTTATAATGAATGCAAGATGTAAAAGTGTTTTTGTATTTTCGGATTTAATAATGGCAAAAAATGGAAAAGTGGTAAAAGTTGTTGGAAAGGTGTTTCTTATGATTAAAAATGGACCGGGGTTTATGGTTTCACAAATGCACTCTCTCTTTAATAACGTGGTGGACAATGGAACACTAGAGTTGACATATGAGATTGCAAACAACAGTTTAATGACAAGTTATAATTATATGGGCATCACGTCCTAACATAGAGACCTTTTGGTTATTAGTCTCTCTTATACTCCACCAAGATGCGAACTAAATCATAACACCTCGGTAATTAAGATAACTCAGAGTATAGCAATAAGTATCATGACATGAAGTTAAAATAAGAACATGCTAGATATAGTCATGGAGGAAGTGGCAATGGTCACACCCACATCTCCGGTAGCATGGTATTTCTTTTTATCCCTAGTGAGGCAACAAAGTAAGGTAAAACACCCAAGTGGATCGCGGAACTTTCTCTCACGTTCACCGCACTAGCCACCCCCCGTTACTCCAACTAATGCACACGTTCCCCCTCACGCGCTCTCATAAACATGCTTGATCATAACAAGTAAATAAGAACGGGGTACATAATATGCATCTACTTTCATAACTGAAACAAAACCATTGCAATCTCAAACATATATTAACTCATAAAAAGATCCACCACAAAGGTATTACATAGATGACCGTAATCATGTTCAGCAGCTCATACGGTACTAATTAGTGAAGCTCAAGAGAGAGAGATACATAAGTTACTTCCACAAACCCATAGTCCAGAGGTGGACTACTCCCTCTTCATCATGGAGACGGTAGAGAAGTCGTTGGAGAAGATGCATGGAGACCACGCCGGCTGCGCCCCGCCGGAGTTTTCCCCCTCCAATCTGCAGCTCCAGGTCTCTGTTTCGGTGTTTCTGTGTTTCTGCGGCGCTCCTTCCAGAAAACGTCGGGGGATAATTTTTATAGGCGTTTTTAGGTCAAAACGGAGTCGGTGGAGGAAAGATCGACGGCAACGGAGCCTCGAGGGCCAAAGTGGGGGGTCCCACGCGGCCAGGTACTTGGGCCGCGTGGGCCCACTCATCTGGGCCCTCGAGCCTCCTCTTGTTTGCTTCTTTCGCTCCCAGGTCTTGTTCCTTCCAAAAAAATGATGCTCGTAAATTTCCAGGTCATTTGGACGTCGTTTGGGTCCCTGAAACATTAAAGGAAAGAAATAGGGTTTTCTGCCTGCGCAGGGTTAATTCCATAAAAAATAGGAAACATATTAAATATTCCCAAAATCATTATAAAACAGTGATATAACCCTTATATGATGCAAATATGACTGGAATATAAGTAGAAATAATGCAAAGTTCATGTATGCATTTTACATGCATCAGGCATCTCGCCATTCGCCATGGAGGACCAAACAAATAACCCTAACCCTACATCTACGGCGAGCAGAAGGAAGCCTAGACTGTACAGAAGGCCTCGGCCACCATCTCCAGCTTCCCTCCGGCCAGCGACGTCGGCGGAGAGCGGCTCGAGCGGCGCCGGGCGAGTAGGGACGACTCTCAAGTGGGAGAGGAGACGAGAGAGGAGATAGAAAGGATAAGGACCAAATGAGAGCCTCTCAACTATGTGGAGTGGTATCTAGTTCTCAAAAAACAAATGTGGAGTGGTATCTTGTGGGTAAATGGTTATCAGATGGTCATGAATCTCAAACAATTCAATTTTTTACAAATTGTTGTCATATAGGAATTTGAATTGAATTTCAAACAAGAATTTGAATCTGAAAATGAGACAAGTGGAAACTATATTCCATTATTTTCATAAGAGGATTTATATGAATTATTACATGTGCTAATATAAGAAAAATACAACTTGAACTCAAAACACTTGAACTTTACTATTCAAATTTGATCTGTTACATTGGAGTTTTACAAAAGAAAACTACAAAGAGGAAAATTACGTGAATTACAAATCCTACATTCTAAACATATACTAAATCTTCTAGTACATCTCAGAAATATTAACATTACAACCTAGAAATTGTTCCAAAAGCTGGTAAGATCATACACAACCAGGAGCACTATATCTACACCATTCACTTCACAACTACACTAAAAACTGAATCCAGATTCAGTAGACAATGAAGGAAAAAGTAGGTCGTGACCTACTTAGATCAAGTACTAGTTCATCACAGTAAGCACCACAACATCACCACCAGAGCACCACTATGCATAGGTCGTAACTAACAAAGGAGTGAGCTAAATCAACTAGGGCCAAAGGCCAATTGGTAGAAAATTTATCACATCGATAACTAACAAAGGAGTGAGCTAAATCAACTAGGGCCAAAGGCCAATTGGTAGAAAATTTATCACATCGATAACTAGAGATAGGTGTAAAGGAGTATACCTGCGCCCGTGATATGAGTTCTGTTATAAAAAAAATTGTTACAAAACTTTATTGGAGTACTGATTCAATGATATAACTTTCATGGCATATAATACATATTTTGTTGGTCATACTTATAACTCAAAAAGGACATATGCCAGCTAAATGGGGATGGAGGGTATTAGCTTTTGAGGGGAACGATACCTCGTTAGAGTGCATCGGTTGCATGTCATATAGGTAGAAACAGGCTCTACCGTGGCGTATTACAGATACGGGTTGGTGTACTACACCATACCCGTATTATACGTACACATGAAGTTTAACACCCTCCCTTAATCTAAGCGTTTACAAAGGTTTAGATTATATTTAAACTTATTTAGCTCTCTAACATGAAGGGCTTTAGTAAAACCATCTGCCACTTGATCTTTGCTTGAGATGAACTTAATCTCTAAGTTTTTGCTGGCAACTATCTCACGAACAAAATGATAATCAAGCTCTATATGTTTTGTTCTAGCATGGAAGATAGGATTTGCAGACAAATAGGTAGCACCTAAATTGTCACACCATAAAACATGGTTTTTCCTGAAGGCGAACATTAAGCTCATGAAGAAGTGCTTCAACCCATATTAACTCTGTAGTGGCATTAGCAACATATTTATACTCAGCTTCAGTACTTGAATGAGAAACCGTAGTTTGTTTTCGAGAACTCAATGAGACAAGATTTGGACCAAGGAAGATTGCAAAACCTCCAGTGGACCTGCGATCAACAGTGCATCCAGCCCAATCTGCATCTGAAAAGGCACTCAACCGTGTGTGTGAGGAGCGCATGAAGGTAAGCCCAAGAGACAATGTACTTTGAACATATCTCAAGATTCTTTTTGCAGCTGTCCAATGAGTTGTTGTTGGTGCATGAAGATACTAACAAACTCTATTGACTGAAAAAGATATATCAGGACGTGTGAGAGTCAAGTATTGGAGGGCACCAACAATGCTAATGTACTGTGTGCTATCTTCAGGGCCGAGTGGAGTTCCATCATGGAGCGACAAAGGCTCAGTGGGAGACAAGGGTGTAGGAGCAGGCTTGCAGTTTTTCATCCCCACTCGGGCTAAAAGATCCATAGCATATTTCTCTTGTGTCACTATCAAACCACCCGGTTCTTTCTTAACTTCAATGCCCAAAAAGAAACGTAAGTCACCAAGATCCTTGATAGAAAAGTTTTCATTAAGATCTCTGAGCAGAGCAGAAACAACTTCATTTGAAGAACTAGCAACAATAATGTCATCAACATATATTAGGACAAATATTGTAATACCTGATCTCTGATAGAGAAACAGAGAGGTGTCGACATTGGACGGTGTGAACCCAATGTCATGAAGCTTAGAGCTGAGGCGAGAGTACCATGCCCCTGGAGCTTGTTTTAAACCGTAGAGAGCCTTATCAAGCTTACAAATGTGATGTGGAACATTTTTATCAACAAAACCTGGAGGCTGTTTCATGTAAACTTCCTCTTCCAGAACACCATGTAAAAATGCGTTCTTGACATCTAGCTGCCGCAAACTCCAGCCCGAGAAACTGCAACTGCTAGAACCACCCTGGTAGTTGCAGCTTTAACAACGAGACTAAGGATGACTCCAACCATGCGACGCAAACGGACATGAAAATTGTCCATTTGGGTCGTGGTCTGGCCAGGCAGACAGGGGGCGAACAACTCGATTTTGCGAGTGCACCCAACGCCCACGACCTATTTTGTCCATCTCCTTTTTTGGCTATTTTTTCTCGTGGATGAATAGGGATGAATAGGGATGAACAGCGGCACACATATCATTGCTAGTAGCAAATTTGCACAATAGAAAAGAGAAAAGCAGGGGCAGCAGTAGAAAGAAAAATGCAGCACAAATTCGAAGCTAGAGAGCTAGCAAATTCCAAAGTAGTACTGATTCAAGGGCGCAGATTGAGACCGGGATCTCCACGGGCAGCCAAATCCAGCCAAGTCTGATCTCGTCAGCCACCAATCGACGGAAATTTGCTTGCTTGCTTGGCTCACGAACTAGGACGGAGAGTGGGCGTGCGAGCTGGTGGTGGCCATGGCCTGCAGCTACCCGAGCAGCTGCTGCTGCTTGTGCGCCCTGGCCGCCAAGCAGCGCGAGTAGCAACCGGAGAGAGAGTTGCCCACCTGGATGCGCTGCTCGCCAAGGGACGGAGCTGGTACATAAGCGCTGGTGTCAGCTGACACCAATGGTTGTGAGCAAAACCTTCACTAAATCAATACTAATCACTGTTAATTTAGATAAGCTGACCCCATCGCGCACAAAGACGACCCAGTGGGATTTCATTCTAGCTTCGTCACGCCAAGGCCAGGGTGCAGCAGGCAGTGGCCTTCAGGAACCACACGTCCTCGCCGCCATGGCGCGTCTCGAGCAGCTTGTCGCTGCCGCCGTACCCCTTCGCCGCCGCCAAGGCCACGGCCAGCGCCGCGGCCGCCAGCAACGGCGGCGCCCTCCGCCTCGCCCTGGGTGGCGGCGACGGAGAAGGATCCACAGCGCCAAGTCGGGAAGGACCTCGCGTGGCTCGCCGCCGTCGCCGTCGCCATCTCCTTGTTCTGCGGTGGGGATTGGGGATTTTTTGAGGTGAGAGAAAAGCGAGGCAGGTGGAAGTGGAAGGAGAGAGGAGATTTCTTTGACTGCCATGTGGGCCGGCACACGGACATGGGAGGACATGCGCAGATACTGCGGACCTCTCTTTCTGTCCGTTTCTGTCCGTCCACGACGCAAACCTGGACCAAATTTGGGTCACAAATGCGTCGGGCCGGACACAAAAAGGACACAAAACGGATCTCTGAACTGGATGCATCTGCCCGTTGGGAGTTGATTTTCCCATCCGGACTCGATGCATCGACCCGTTGGAGTCATCCTAAAGGTGTCTTCATAATCTATGCCATACCTTTGCTTGAACCCTTTTGCCACTAAACTTGCTTTCTACCTGTCAATAGTACCATCAGCATTTTTCTTGATACGACAGACCCACTTGCAGTCAATCAAATTTTTGTTGGAACTTGATGGAACAAGATGCCAAGTGTTGTTTTTTAGCAAGGCGTCATACTCTTCCTCCATTGCCTTCTTCCATTCTGGATGATCCAGCGCCTCAGAGAGGGAAGATGGTTCTCCTGTGGATGTTAGCAGATCATATCTAACGGAATTTGCCTCTTTATAAATTTTAGGTTGTCGACCATATGTAATAGTGCCATATTTATACCTTTTCAGTTGTTTTATACCTTTTTGGAGACGTGTACGTGCTTCAGGTACATGTGGAGCCACATGAGAAGTTGTCGCAGAAGATCCGAGTCCCGGGGAAGAGACAAGAGGCAACAACTGATCACTGTCGCTTTCCACATCAGGGGCTGGTGTAGAGGATCCACCCGCAGTAGCAGCCGAACCGGGAGCCGACAGCTGGCCGTTGTCGCTATCGAGCGCGTCGTCTTCCGCATCGTTTTCTGGTGCATGAGGGGATCCACCCGCGGTGGCAGGTGAATCGGGAGGCGACAACTGATCGTTTTCGCTGTCGAGGGCGTCGTCTTCCGCATCGTCGTGTGCGTCGGAGGCGCTGTCCGCTGCACCAGTGGACGAGGAATCAACATCAGGATCCGCACCGAGCGAATCAGCAGCAGAGACAGACGGGACAGAATCCGCTTCGGGATTGTTGTCCGCGCAATCCGAGACGGTATCATCATCGGAGACCACGCCATGGCTGTCGTTTTGCACATGCATGTGGGCATCATTTGGTGCTCCGTTTGCACTCGTTTCTTCACCGATTTGCATAGAATTTTCGGCAGCTTGAGCTTTCGTACCCTGTGTATGATTAGTAACAGTAAAATAAAGGCACATTGAATTACTTTTTTATGACAAATCAATACCACAATACATTATATAAGTGTGCCACCTAAAAATACGTTTGACTAATAAATCAATCAACTACTTTGTATGTAAGTGTGTTAATTACTAAGACCAATATTTTTTTTTCGTTGAGCACATAGATCGTAATTTATCAAAGAATAAACACTAGCTTGTTTGTATCTACCTCGAAACCATGATGGCAAATCACCAATTATGGCAGCCGGCAAGAGGAAGTGTTGGAAAGTAGAGCACCACAATTGTATCATGGTCTGGTCTCCTAGCGTCTCTGGACGGTGAGCGGCGACCGTGCCAGACAAGACGGTGGAGACATAGGGTTCGACTGTCATCGATCAGTCTGCTTTTCGACAGATTATATCTACGGATACGATGATGGGCTATAACGCTTCTCGTCGCGGTACACCAATCAAAAAAGTATATTGACTAATCACATAGTTATCGCCTTCATTAGCACATGAATAGTGTATATTACAAGTACATGATACTGTAAAAAAAATTGAGGGGGCGAAACATTGGGGGGAGGGGGGGGTCTAGCCACTCCCCGCCCCTCCCGAGTCCCACTTCCACCTCTGAACGCCGGTAAGGTAGACCCAAGGAGGGGGAACGGATGAACAAGGCATAGTTGTGATGGCTAGTTTTTCGGAGGAAGACGACACTTGCTGAAAGAGTAAAAAATTGGAGTGAGTAGTAAACTTGTAGGCCTTTTTTGATTTGTAGGATTTCAAAATGCAGGAATAGGAAGAGGGATAGGAATTAGATAGGAATGCAAGTGGAATCCTGAAACCACGGGATTGTTTTCCTTAGGGCATGTACAATGGTAGAGAAGGCTGGTCTTCTCTTAGCCCTCCACGTCACTTAGAGAAGGCAATAAATAGTAGTCGTACAATGCGTTATCTCTTATGTCATGTCTAGCAATTAATGAGAACTAAACAAATTTAGAAAGAAATTATGTTAATAAAGGATAGCATATGCTACAATGGACAAAATAGCATTCTCTTAATTTTTAAGAGATCATCCCTTAGCTAAGGGAAGACAACTCTCTCTCTCTTCATTCTCTTTCCTCCAACTAAGCAAATATCCGACGTGTCATCTCTAAGGAAAGGCTGACATCACCGCATTGTACATGCCCTTAGTTGTCTCGTTCCTTGATTTTTTATTTCTTGTGTTTGCTGTAAGAATCTGATTGCAAAGGAAATTTCCTTTAAGTTTCCTTTGCTATATTCCTGTGAATCCGCTTACAATTTTCTGTAGGAAAATGAATTCTACATTTTTCCTACAGAAATCATGTGAATCAAAGGAGGCCGTAGTGTACACTTCTTTGGCAGTTAAAAAAAAAAGGCCATTCAGTTACTCCCTCCGATCCATATTAATGGTCTCAACTTTATCTAGATACGGATGTATCTAGTCTAATATGGATCGGAGGTTGTACTTTTTTTAAGACTTTTCCACCCTTTATTACAGCAGGGATACAAACACCAGCAGGGGGCTCTAGGAGCCACACATGGCGCCCCTGATCAAACAGCACACAACTCATAGCTAACCTGTGGGCTTCTTTATTAGACTCTCTCTTTTCGTGAACAAAGGCCAGACCTTCAAACTCAACGGCCGCCTCCTTAGACTAGCCACAATGGTGGTATCATAGGTAGTATCATGCATGCCATGTTGGCAAAAAGATGACGTGGCACTGCAATTAATGATGAGAGATGTGATAGTGGTATCATAGGTAGATACCGTAACATAACGGATTCCAATGCAATATGAGTCTACAACCTAATAAATGCACTATTATATGATACTACACATATGTTACTACTCATTGTGGAGGTAGTATCATATACTAGTATCTAGTATATGATACTCCCCATTGTGACTAGTCTTAATCCCCTGGGCGATGTGAGCATACACGCCCATGGTCACCTGCTCCAAGCTTTTGATAACGTTCTTGCAGTCGCTCGCTACCATCACCATCAGTACTGAATTTACCTATTCTCGTCATTGATTTTTTTTGTTTGAGAGGCCCTGTCATTTTTTTTTTTTTGCGAAACACAGTACAACGCAAGCGCTCATATACACGCGCACACACTCACCCCTATGAACGCACGCACGCACACCCTACCCCTATGAGCACCTCCGAGAGACTGAGTCGGCGGGTCGAGTCTTGAGATTGACGAAGTCACCACGGGCGCCTCGCTGTCGACGGGAACGTCGCCTCCCACTGAAGAATATTCCGCCTTAAATGAGAAACACCAGCGTCAAACCTGGGGTTTGAACTCTGGTGGGCTAGGGGTACAACCACCCAACTAACCATCTTGCCACAGGCAAGTTCTCAGGCCCTGTCATTGAAATTACTGTACCTTTGAAGGCCAAACGACACCGTGCACCCGCGGTCTCCGGTCTTCCCGGACCCAGGAGCTAAAAAAGGCGATGGTATCGAGCCGTTGAGTGGACACGTGTTGGACATCGGATCCTCCGATCCACGACACGTCGGAGGAGCTCCGCTGCTAGTACAAGAGGTAGCTCAGCTCTAGTGAGACGGAATGTGTCCTTCTCCCTTCCTCCCCCAAATCCTCCCCAAAACGGAAAACCAAAAGGCCCCACGGCGAGCTCGCCGAGGCAATAGCCGCCGATGAACCGTCCGACCACTAGTTCCGGCAGATCTCCCGGAGAAGGAGGCCAGGGGTGGGAGGCGAGGGCCAATGGCGGCTGGAAAGGGAGAACGCCGGCGCCCGTGGTGAAGTGGTCGCACGCGGAGGCCATGAAGAAGAGGCCTCGAGTTGGTCGCGAAGCGGCCTTTGTCGGAGACGGGGGAGGGTGGCCGAGGGAGGCGGAGGCGGAAAAATCTGGGCTTTATGGACGAAGCCGCGGAGGCGACGAGGCCGAGGAGGAAATGTACGGGTGGAGGTGGACGGAGGCGTTGAGCCCGGAGATTCTGGCGCTGATCCTGCGGGGCAGGATCCCCTCGGACGAGATCGCGCGCGGCCCGGCGGCGGTGTGCAGGGCGTGGAGAGAAGCCGTTGCGTCGCCGGACATGTGGGGGGACGTCGACATCGAGGCCTGGTGCCGCCGCGTCAACTGCCGCGTCAAGGCCGACGCCGCTCTGCGCCGCATTGTCGCTCGCGCGCAAGGCACGCTCCGACGGCTCTCCGCCTACCGCGTCGGGGACCCCGCGCTTGCCTACCTCGCTTCCTCGTAAGTCGCCATGCCCCCTTTGTCTGCCCCCAACTTTTTTTTGAAGGAATTTATAATGCAAGGAGAAAGGAGGCTGCCGTGACATGTTCATGTCTTGCTGTTTCTTCTAGCTGCATGCTGCTTCACAGGCCCTTCACTTGTAGAATGCAGATGCACTGCTTAACTACTCAATTCAAATTGATTTATGTGCGATTATCTAGTTCCGTGGCACATTTAGAATTGTGCTACAATGAGTGCTATTAATTCTTTCAATTTTACATCAGTGGTTCGGACCCGTGAGAACTAATTATTTCGGGTAGAAGTCAATTGCTCTGAAGCTCTAGAGTTTTGCCTACGGCTATTGCCTTGCCTAGGAGTGCCCCTGCTACAAAGAGATTTTGTAGTTTTGTGCATCAGGCATCTATGATCACTCTGTAAAGTCCATGTGTCACTTGTAAGTTGTAGCTCACATCTGCGATTTTTTCTTTGCTAGCACAATTCCTATGTTTCCTAGTCCTAGAATCTGACATGGAGATCAGGGCAAATATTTTTTCTTCTCCCAAATAGCAGAGTGTAATTGACGGACCGGGGATAAATCCCACTAATTTCTTACCCATGGGCATCTGCGAACAACATGATCGTGACTCGGAGGTCAGAGCATAGAACCATCAATGGGCAGCTCCTGATCTCAGGGCATGCTTTGCCTGTTCTCACTTTGTGGCTTGCTGTCGAGTCTGACAGAATGATAATCTGACGTTGTGGTTTTATGATGTATGCATATTGTTACATGGAATTAGGGGTGTGCAAAAACTGACACCGTGCAAACCGGCTGGTGAGAGCTAGTTCAATTTCTTTCACAAATCTAATCCTAACTTTCAATCTACTACAAAAAAGTTGAACTAGCTGAAACCGGTTAAATCATGGCACCGTTTTTGCATACCCCTACATGGAATTAGGGATGCAAACCTTCATTTTCTCTAAAATAAAATGAGAACTACTACTTTAAGAGGATGTCGATCTGGTTTTCCTGAGGCCTATTCGACTCTTTCCATGTGAAGGAAATTACCCACATATCACATATTGCTTAATTTGTACTGCTTCAGTTCAGAACTTCCAAGTAGCATAGGAAATTATCAAATTAGGATTAAATACTCCTGTCGAAGTATATACTTGAATACTTATCCATAGCATTGTCCGTGTTGCCATATTGCCATTGCTTTCTTATGTGCATTTACTTGCTTAACAGTTACTAAATCTTCTCTTTTCTGTTGTATAAGCTGGAATGTGGCACCTTAGTTAGCATCGATGCAACTATTGACGCTGATCCTTATTTCCATTGGACAGTGGGAAGTTGCTTAATGTCCTACACATCCCAATGAGTGAGATATCTGATCAAGCTGTGGAGAAGTACGCCGAATGCTTTCCTGCTCTAAGATTGTTAGACATCAGCAACTGTCTTAAAATCACATCGAGGGGCATCGAGGCAATAGGCCAACACTGCAAGTCACTTGTTCAGCTGAAGAGGAACATGCCTCCGCAAGGCCACAATGCAGCGCCTGTTGTGCTGGAAGACGAGGCCTTGGCAGTCGCAAATACCATGCCGAAGCTCAAACAACTTGTGCTCGCATATGGCTTGTTCAGTGATATTGGCCTTGATGCTATCCTCACCAAGTGCCCTCTGCTGCATACGCTCGACATACTTGGCAGCTTGAATGTCAGGCTTGACGGGGACATTGAGGACAGGTGCTGCGCTCTCGAGTCATTCAGGGAGCCATGGGAGCCTGAGTACATTGAATACTCGAGCAGCGACGGTGATTACGACTATGATGGCACTGAGAGCGATGCTTGACTTTACGATGTGATTTCAGGCTGTTGGTGTTTTGCATTTATCTGATGATTCGAAGTACTAGTATATTATTGGCTGCACTACTTATTCATACTCATATTTATACTACTGAAGCACTGATGATGTGGAGAAGCAAACTGTAAGCTTCCTTTTGTCTAAACTTACTGTCAGTCTTATGAAGTTATTGTTTGGCACGCGCGTTCTTGATTTTGTGGGTTGCTGCTGCAATTTAACATTGGAAAAGATGAGCTTTGCAGGTTGTTTCTGTAATGTTTGGGCCTTCTCTTGATGGCTTTGTGAATTTTATAAATTCTGCTTTATAAAGATTTCCATGTTTCTAGGACCTTCTGTCATTTATTTAGGACAAGGGTTTCCATGTTTTTTCAAATTGTTAGCGAACGTCAGACCAAACTTCAAACTTAGGCTACTTTGTGAAAGAAGCTCAATGCCCAAAATTAAGTTTCGAAATCGAGTCAGAGCTCAAAATTTTAATTTGAAAATTTGGAAGGGGCCGCGCGAACGCGTACCCCTCAACCACAAATTATGACGTCCACTCTCCCACTGAGGGGAGATGGTAAGCCAGCACATCCACAGAGTGCAATGTGGACCACTAGCCTAGGCCATGACCCTTCTTGATCGGCCATAGACCCCGTCCAGGTAAGTATGTTCCAAGGTCGCACCCTGCCTCCATCTTATACCCACAGCTCCCCCTCCGATCTCCTCGACCAAGCGATGTGGTACTAAAACCAAAGCAGCGTACCTTCTGCGTAAACCGCTGTCTGGCTTCGTGGGCCGTTATCAACGGGCCTGGCTGGGCTACCACGGCCCAGTCCGAGGCGATTTGCTGTCGCTACCGAAGCGCGCCGATTGTCACATTTTTTTTTTTTTTTTTTTTTGAACAAGGGAAGGGCCCCGAAGGACCCGGAAGCTGCTTTATATTTCATCGGTGGGATTACATTTTGCAGAAACACCCAAACTAAAAAGGAAATTACAAACAGGGCCTGCAATTTTACATAAAGGACTCCAAAGGGAAAACATAAAAAGCAATTGAGTCCCTCTCCACCGAAGCTTGACGACGAACTCGACGGCCGGAGCAGCGATGCCATCACCGGGGACGAACCACTTGGTACAGCATCTCTGATGAATCTTCAGCCGGAGTTGAGTAGCCTCCGAGATGGCCTGCAGCCAGGAGGTTGAACAGCCACAAGAACGTGGCCTTGGAGAGCCGCCATTCGGCCATAACAGGCAGAGGCAAGACAGCCATCGCCGTCGCACGTCCTCTGCTGAAGAACTCCAGAAGATAGCAGCTTCGATGCAAAGCAGCGACAGAGCCCTGCTCGCATCTTTCCCAAACTCTTCACCACCAGCCAGCTCTCGCCTCCAAATCCACACGTGCCGACCACCATGATCAACAAGCAGCAGAAGGAAAACAGAGAGATGAACAGCAGTAAGAGCAGAACGCTGATTGGAAGAGCTCGTCGCCGACCACCCCGCCATCGACTTCCGCCATGGAAGTTCAGCAAAGGAAGCCATCAACGCCTCACCAGCGTCGCGCCCAGACGCCAGATCGGGAAAGCTCAAACCAGCCTTATTGTCGGAGATGCTTGATCTCCCCGCCAGCAGCCGGCCTACCTCCTGCCACCAGAGATACGCCGCCGCGACGAGCAGAAGCAAGGCGCCCTGGATCTGGCCGGAGAAATCCAGAGACCTACTCCCACACACCCATCTAGGGTAACCTACGGCATAAAGCCAGATCGAACTAACTAAAACTACTACTGGTATGTACAGGAGGAGCCTACCACCTATTCCATCCTCTCGCCGGCCGGCCGTACCTCCGGGGAGAAGGAAGGAGAGGGGCGGCGGAGGAACTCTCGAGACGACTCTCAAGGAGGCGAAGCTGAGCGAGAGAGAGAGAGTCGCAATACCCCGTATGAGACGTCCGATTGTCACATGGAATCCAGGGCCAATCAGAAGCTCTAGGTAGCGACTCTGTCCACCTCTCGATTCCGCCGGAGGAAGTGAGGAGGACGGAGGAGGCGGCGGCCGGCGGCCGGCGGCATGGTGATGTGGGTGTTCGGCTACGGGTCGCTGGTGTGGAACCCGGGCTTCGCCTACGACGCCCGCCTCGTCGGCTTCGTCAGGGACTACCGCCGCGTCTTCTACCAGGGTAATTCACTCGCTCGCATACCTCTTTCGCTGACCTCTTTCGCCGACCCTTTGACTGACGTCTCTCCTTGAGTCGACAGGGAGCACGGACCACAGGGGCACGCCGGAGTTCCCCGGGAGGACCGTCACGCTCGAGCACCAGCCTGGGTCGACATGCGTACGCCGCTCCTCGACTCTTTGCTCCCACCTCTCTCGTGTGACGTGCAAAGAAACGACCTGATTTAGGATGGATCACTCTTCTTAGGAACCAGTTTTTTAGTTCCTTCTTGTCACCGGTCATAGTTGGTCAATCATAAGATAAATAGATAATACACTATTGCTTGATCAGAGTATGTATCAGATAATGGTTTTATTATGTGCCCTTTGTCCTAGGGAAAACCATATACTGACGCGGTGACGGCAAGAGCAATTCATTATCTTTAGACAACTAGGTTGAAAGTTGCCAACCAAGATTTGTGTGGATTGCGTTAGAGAATTGGTCAATCTTAGCTGCTCTGAGAGAAATTATGAAAACCTAGATAGAACATGCAGAATTGTTCAGTAAATTCGTACCTACATGTTAAATCTTCGCATTAGTCTCTCTCTCCCCCACCCCCCCCCCCCCCCCCCCCCCCCCCCCCCCCAAAATATTGTTATGCTATCATGTTTTTTCTCCATGCTCATTGTGATCTGGCATTGCGTGAACTCATTTTGCAAGTGAATCTGTGTTGTACAACTGCAGTGGGGAGTTGCTTACAAAGTTTCTAGGGAGCAAGATAAGGAGACTGCTCTGGAGGTACAGAAAAACGAAAACAGAGTATTAAGATACGTTATGCATGAATGTTGTATTCTATACATGATTATGCATTTATGCACAATTATTCCACGGCTGGAGTATTTCTGTTTTGTTTTTACCTGTCGTATTGGAGATAAATAGTCATGACCTGAGGAAAGCAACATATTCATTAAAAACAATTCTTCAGATGAACTCGGACATCTTTGTCTAGATGTACTTCTAGCAGCCCGATTGAGTAGTAATGATGCCGTTGATCAGTGTTCACATATACTGACTTTGAGTTGCTTACCTTGCTTCTACTGGCTATTTACCTTCAGATTTGAATTGCAGTATCTAGAAGTGAGAGAGAAGCAATATGATGAGAAGGTTTACCTTGACTTTTATACTGTAAGATATAAGTATAAACTACTTGAATTATTTCTCTGGTTCCAGAATATTCAGTGTGTAATTACTCATACATTTAAATATGTTCAGGACTCTTCCCCCAAAACACCAGCAATCCAAAATGTGATGGTGTAAGTGGGTTGCTTGTCTTAAGTGAGCTTTTGGCACAACTATTTTGTTAAACAAAATCTGACGCCAATTCTGCCTACAGGTATTTAGCTACAACAAATAAGGAGGCCAACCAAAACTATCTGGGTCCTGCTCCATTGGAAGAAATGGCCAAGTAATGCACCTCTTTCATGTAAGCATTATCGTGTCTGAACTGAAAGTATGCTTAATTTCCATGATAATCTATGGCTTCGTGCCATGTTCAGGCAAATCTTCCTTGCTGAAGGCCCAACTGGACCTAACAAAGAGTATCTGTTCAAACTGGAGGATGCGTTGAACGAAATAGGTAAGGTCACCATTTATGTTTCCTTTTCTTTATAGAAAAGTGCAAGTTTGTTCATCGGTTATGTGTTCATGGCAGGTGTTGTGGATCAGCATGTTCTGGATTTAGCTAAGGCTGTGCGCGAGTATTCAGACGGTGTGTAATCTAGTTAAAATTTCACATTTCTCATTTGGTGGGTGAAAACTCTAAAGTTAGGAGTGATTGTTGCGGAAACACCTTTTCTGTAATAAGATCTGAGTTGTGAATATATTCATGTCCATCCACAGATGGAAGTGTACAATTTTCACTGAAGACTTACATAAGGAAAATGTGAATGAAATCCATTATTATTCTTTCCACTTTACTTTCACTGAATGAATTATTTCGCTATGAATGAATAATGTCCACGTCCTTGTGGATGTAGATTCACACAATTCCTTCATATGCAGTTTTGCAAAAAGCCATGTTTTCAGAACTGAACTCGTGATAAAGAGAAAGGAAACCCTAGCCGCCGCCTCCGGGTCGCTCCCAGGCGACCCCGAGGCGCCCACACCGCCGCTGCCACAAACCACCCTCGCCGTCCCCTCTGCCCCTCGCTGCTGTCGGAGGAGGCCGTCCCACGGCGGACGGCGGCAGCGGGGGGCCCCCTCCAGCTGGTTCCTCCCTAAAAATCCGAATCCCCACCCCAAAAATCGCCCCCCACAACGCCGCCCCCAACTCCTTCCTCCGCCATCCCCGCCGCCGGCTGTTCGTCCCCTCCTCCGCCCCCTCGTCGTCCGCTGGTGGGCGGTCGTCGCCGGATCTGGTGGACTGCCACGGCTCCGGCTTAACCGCCGTCTCCGGGTCGCTCCCAGTCTTTCGTGGCTCCTTGGCCTCGACGCCTTTGCGGGCTACTGCTCCAGCCTCGCAGGTTCGCAGCCAGACGGTCCGGCCGGCTGCCTCTAGCCTGGCCTGGATTGCTGTTCGGTTTCTATCGGTGCTGCCGGTGTTGCTTTTGCAGCATGCTCAGGGAGAAATCCCCTCTTGGACCTCATGTCCGAGACAACCACGGTGGCGCTGATGGCGTCGTTGACATTCGTGGAGGCGTGGTTGTGAAGTTGCTCCGTGCTCCGGTTTGGTCTCTGCGTCTCTGCGGTAAGCGCAAGACCCTTTTCTCCTCATGGTGTTTGGATGTGACTCAGGGCGAAAGCTCAGCGATGACGGCGCCTGTCGGCGTCGTTCCCCTTCCTAAAGGCGTCGCGTGTGAGTCCTTGTCCTTGCCATTGATGTGGGTCTTCGTGCTTGGCTAGCGGCGACATTTGAGGCTCGATGGTCGTGCTTCTGCCTGTGCCCCCTTGTGCAGGCATGTTTGGCTCCGTCTTATGGCGATGGCCCGATGCCCTTGTGCTGCTCTCCCTTGATGTGCTTGCTCAAGCCCCTGCCATGGTCGCCGCGGTGTTGCGGGAGCTTCGGCTCTTGGTGTGTGTCGTCTCGGCTCATCTTGGCTCAATGACGACGCAATGATGCCTCTCCAACTCTTGCTAATCGTTTCGACCTCCCGTGGCGGAGCTCTCAAACAAGGTTCGTGCTAGGTGCTAGGCCTTGGCACTCGTTGATTGTGGATGCTCATGAGTTGTGCCGTGGAATGTCGACACACACGCCGGTGCGGTGCTACGCTGTTTGCTGAATCTTGGTATTGTGATCTATCGACTGCACCCCCATCTACTTGTGCCTCTCATGGTGTTGGTCCTTCTGCCTGCTAGCTTCCTTAGGTTATGGGCTCATGTTCTGCTCACTGGTGTCTTGTCAGGTGGCAAGCCGTTCCCCTTCCTCTTTTTGTGTGTGTGTGCGTTTTTTTCCTTTATCTCTCTCCTTTTGTAATCCCCGTGTATTCTGGTTCAATTGAACCTATCTTGTAGAAGCTCAAAGTCTCAAGGCAACCTTGAAATATATTCAGGTGGGGATTAACTCCCCCGGTGAAAATTCAAAAAAAAAAAAACTGAACTCGTATACGCAAAAAATCATGTTTCCTAGTTTTGATAACTCATTTTTGCAGCGAGTGCAGTGACTTCTCCTTTCTGTCCTGTCTGTCTAATTCAGCTTTCAGAATGTTCAGAGAAGCTAGCTAAATGCAGAGCATATCAGTATATATCTATCCTCCTGGATGTGTCATGGCTAAGGATGGCAATGGGTAGGGTATGGGGCGGGTAGAGCAATACCATACCCGTACCCGTGTAGTCAATGGGTACAAAACTCTACCCATACCCGTACCTACGGGTATAAAACTTTACCCGTACCCATACCCGATGGGTACTCATCCCCGTTGGATACCCAATGGTAGATCAAATAATACACATGGTATACATAATTTTACATTCATCGATAAAACATTGATTAAAGAAAAACATTTCTCTCAACTTAATAATATATATTTGAGTACATGACAATTATCTCAACTCAAGTTGACAATTGATGACAAGTTTATCATATGTTCACAAGCTAACGAGAATGAATATTGTACCTCTACGAGTAAAGTATATAAACGGGTAGGGTATGAGTATACCCACGGGTACGAGATTATACCCGTGCCCTACCCACGACTTAACAGGTAGGGTATGGGTACTACCCATGGGTATAAAATTGTGTCCATACCCTACCCATGCGGGTACGGTACCCGCGGGTACCCGTACCCGTGGGTAAAATTGCCATCCTTAGTCATGGCCTCATGGGTAAATAATACTACGGTAGAAGAAATCACGATACTAGCAAGTAAGTACAAGACGATTCCACAATCTACGGCTCGGACTCGCAGGTGGTCTTGGCGAAGGTGATCCTCTGCCGGCGCAGGTTGTACATGACCTGCATGTTCTGCTGCTGGTAATTGCCGAGGATGGACACCCCGTCCGTCTTGCCCATCATGAGGCACATCATCCCGCTCGCCCTGTCCTCCACGAACAGCTGCTCCTTCTCCAGCCTCAGCCAATCCCCGTCGAACGCCAGCGACACCGGCGGCGCGTACACGCGGCTCATCGGCACCCCCTCCGGCAGGATGAAGCAGAGGTCCAGCCCCAGGTTCGACCCGGACCCGCGCGGCAGCCTGATCTCCTCCTCCAGGTCGTCCACCAGCTCCTCGTACAGCGACTGCTCCAGGAACGTGATCGTCGACGCGATGTCGATGATCATCCCGTACGCGTCCGGCCCCGTGCCGCCGCCACCGTCGCCGCTGTCGGACACGGGAGGAGACGCGGCAGCCGCGCCGGACGAGCCGGGCGGCGTCGTCGCGTTGCTCCTGATCCGGGTCATGGCCCTGTCGCCGATGGACAGCCCGTCGAGGTTGAGGTAGTAGCAGGACGGGTACCGCGAGCTGCTCGACATCGGCACCACGATCTTGTCCGACGCGTTGCGGACGGCGGTGGCGTCGGCGCCGAGGACGAGCCTCCCGGCGCTCCTGGACACGGGCGGGGGCAGGCAGTACATGAACCTCCGCACCGAGAGCTGGGACACCAGCGAGAGGGGACCGCGGCCGAGGCCCACGACGCCCGAGACCTGCGGCGGCGGGCCGCCGGCGCTGGAGCTGCTGCATCCGAACACGACGCCTCGGAAAACGTCGTCGCCGATGGCTAGCTTGTCGACGGCCAGCGTGCCCCTCGTCGTCGCGTTCCCGCCGTACGTGTACGTGTACTGGCACACGTCGTCGTCGTCGTCGCCGCTATTGCCGCTGTTGCCGCACCGATGGGTGTCCAGCTCGTCGCACGTGTCGCTGTTGCACGGCACGACGGCGTAGCTGGTGGATGCCACGGGGTTGAACACGGGGTCGAGCTGTTTGTAGCACTTGACGCAGGGTTGGCACTGCGTCCAGATGAGGTCGCTGGCCGTGTCGATGGCCGCCGTGAAGCAGTGCTGCGGCGTGCCGAGGCCCAGCTTCACCAGGTACTCGCCGCCGGCCGACAGCACCGGGGCCTCGGCCACCACGACCTTGTGGTTGCTGCTGGACGGGGACACGCGGGGCGTGATGCTGGCCAGACGGTCCCGGCTGCGCTGGATGGCGCGCCGGAGGAGCTCGTGGTCGGTGAGGTTGAGGTTCTCGGTGTCCACGGCGTCGACCCGGGCGAGCTCGAGGTGGTAGGATTGTCGCGGCGGCTGCAAGCAGTGCACGCCCGGGAGGACGAGGAGGGCGAGGAAGAGTAGCAGCGGTAGTGTGGCGTCCATGGCGCTGCACGTCGTATGGTGGACTGACATGCACTACGACGTACGACAAACTGCGTGTGCGTGTTGGTCAGTAGTTTAAGTAGATCAAGCAGCCGTAATTATTTGCTCCGTACTTGTTTGAGGGCACAGAAAGGCAGTGAAGCAAAGGTGGACTGGTTGAGGGTAGCATCGCTTGACATCCCTGTGTTCTTTGCACGTGTAAATTTATTAGTTACCACCTTCCTCTGTTTTTGCAAATTAGGACCAGGCTAGATGGTAATTGAGTGTTTACGAGATGAACAGATTGGATGTAAACTTAGAGCAAGTGATCAACTGCACAGATGCCCCGTGCTTCTGAATTCTGATCAGTGACGTAGCTTGAGAAAAGTTGCTGAGGTGGTTCGTAAATGAGCAGAGCTACGAGTTGAAGGCAGTAAACTTTGTGCTAATCTCCTTGGCCTATGCCAGCACCGTGCAGCTTCTTATCTTCTGATGTCACCAGCGTTCCATAGCTTGAGGATGAACTGAGAGCTAGTGACAACATAAAACAAAGCTGTCCTTCTTTTCCAAGCCAAAGCAATCCCATCTTACTCGAAACAGGCTTTTGTCCCGCTTTATAAATAAAACAACATGCTAAGTAAGTTCATATAAATCTACGAACACAAACGAAAGGCAAGAGAGGTTTGTTGGGGCAACAGCACAAGTAAATCCGACATTAAGAAGATAGCTAGAAGGGCAAGAGGGTGGGGGAGAACAAGAAGGGAAAAACAAAATCCTAGGGCCCTCCGACGCTCAGTGGCTAGGTGGAGAGGAGAGGCGACGTGCGGTCCCCAGAAAACTATAGAGCATATCATCTAGCCGCCCCATGTCCCGCTGCCTACATAGCGGGTGCCACTGCTGAAAGAGAATCAGGAATATAAACATAGAGTCAGAAGCATGCCGAAGAAACACCTGCTCAATCACCATTTTATTGCGAATCATCCAGAGAGTTCAAGCCATTCCGACGAACACCAACCAGAAGAGGCGACGCCTGCCCCCGGTACGATTCATCTAGGTCTCCAGGAACTCGCCAAGGTCTGAGGCCTGCCAAGCAGGCCCCAACGCCTCGTGGACGAAGTTTCATAGAAACCTGGCAACAGAGGACAGGTGAACAGGATGCTGGTTCCCGTCTCGGGGATCCCACAATTGGGACATAAGCCATTCCCAGGACCTTGCCGCTTTCGGACCTCCACCCCCGAGAGGAGGCGGTCCCTAAGAAGTTGTCACACAAAGATCTTGATTTTTAGAACGAGAGGAGCTTTCCAAATGGGAGCGGACCATGCCCTAATCGGGCCATAGAAGAGGCTCTGATAGTCCGACTTTATGGAGAAGGTTCCGAGAGGCGCCAAGTGCCACGACACGAGATCATGTCCCCCTAGCAACGCCTCTCTAATGTTATAAACGATAGCAGAGAAACGACGAAGAGCGGAAAGATCAAACCAACGGGGACACGAGATTTAACGTGGAAAACCCCTCCAACAATGGAGGATAAAAAACCACGGGCGACAGCCAGCAATACTTCACGATATCGGGTGAGGTTACAAACGCCGGAGATTTACAACGTACGACTTTGGCCTATCCCAACCAGCGGCTTACAAGAGGTATATATATGGTGGCATAAAACCCTAAGTCGGCTGCAGTCCGTACTCGGAAACGATTCGGGGCGCTGCGCTCTCCTCGTCACAAGTTGGCCTTTATCAGTATATACGAATTTGGATCATCACAAAATAACACCTAAAGGATCTTCGTAACTCAGCCCAAGTTGTAACCTCGGCCTGTCCAAATGTTCATCAAAACGAGATGTTCCAATTCCCATTATGTACCACCGAGGCTACCAGCTACATGACCTCTGAACATATAGCAAAGAGGGACGGGAACCTATGTTGTAGCGGGCTTTCATCAAGCCACGGAGAAACATACACCCTTTCTAATCTCATGCTTGATGGATTGGATATATCGCCAAAATTGGGATCCATCCCGGCGGTCACAAGCGAGGAGGGGCGGCCCTGCAGACATTTAGCTTTTAGTGAAAAGGCCTCCATGATAAGGATGGAAGCAGCAGCAGCCAGCAGGGTACCGATTCGCCTTGGCACCTACCACCTAGATTGTCACCCGTGATTGCGCCAGATGCACCTAGATTAACGAGTTGGTTGAAAGCCCCATCCACATTAACCATGAAAAACCTTCGATCAATAGGTTTCCCTTTTTCATATGGTTTTGGCTCACCATCTATACAACCCCTCATTTTTTTCCAGAGCTCGGATACGTCCTTATCATGGAGGCCTTTTCACTCAAAGCAAAATATCTGCAGGGCCGGAAGCAACAGCGGCAGCTAGGAGGGTACCAATTCCAGAGCTCTGATATACGACCCCTCATTTTTTCCAGCAGCAGCCAACAACGTATATATAATTTTTTATTGTTTCATGCTACTTTTATATCATTGTTACATACTTATATATCATTGTTACATACTTATATCATGATTTATTATCATTTTGTGGCCTTTTCATGAACTAATCTATTAACAAGATGCCCAATCCTAATTCTTGTTTTCTGTTGTTTTTGTATTTCAGAAAAGTTAGTAAGAAACTATTCGCGGAATTGGACCAAATTTACGGAGATTTTTTATCAGAGTAAATACACCACATATCCAAAGGGCGACGCGAGGGGCCAACCGAGGGCCCCACGCACCTGGGGCCCCTGGGCACCGCCTCAGCCACCTCTTTTTAGAGTTAACAGCTTCGTCGTTGTCTAACTTACTGCACCACCATTTAGAGTTAACACAAAGCTTCATTGCGATCGAAAGTTTCCTTGGTGGGTATGGGAGCTAGCATCGGTATCGCCCCTCACAACGAGCTCTTCCTCCCCACCATAAATGAGAAACATATCATTTTTCTTCCCAAGTATTTGACGATATTCTTAACTATTGTCCAATCACTTATTCGAGGGTCACTCTGGTATTTACTTGTAACACTCAGAGCATAAATGATAGATTCAATCGATGATGGTGGTGGTAGGCTGTGATAGCTATAATAAAATTTGCACACGTCATACATGAACAATATGCAAGATGCAGGTCACGAGTGTACCACTTGACGATCGGGTCAACGTAGATGATGAATCCGTAGTTGAAGTAGTCGTAACAGAAGCAGATGTAGTTGACGTACCCACAAGATGGTACGTCCAATCAGAGGAAAACAACGGTGACTGTGCCTACAAGGTATCCACACATACGAGGTGAGAACACGGTAGTGCGGGGTGCTCCTAGCAGCCCCGAGCAGCGACATAACGTGAGAGAGGTGGAGGAGGTAGGCGTCGAGCAGACTACATGTGATCTGGTGTATTTCAGCCATCCCCCACACCTCCTTTATATAGGAGGGGCGGTGTATTAGTAATTAGTAAAAGGAATATCTAGACAAAGAAGTGAAAGTTTCTTCAAGCTCACTAGAAAAAGACCAACCTTATCAAAGGTTTGTTTCTACGCACTCTCTACTCGTCACTTGTTACAAGAAAAAGAGCGGTGAGGACCAGAATGAGAGAGGGGGATGCGGGAGTGTAGAAGACTACGAGGATTTTTCTTTTATATTGATAAAGGAAATTCAAAAAAAATATCATTTGCACCAAGCGTTTTAACTATGAGCGGTTTTCATCGTTGCGTCCCTCGCGTCAAGATTTTTTAAACTAAATACCATGTTGATGGGTTTTGACCAATTTTTTATTCATACTTACATTAGTAGTATGCATGTATTTCAAAATACACACAATGCACTTGGAAGTAGTCACACGCTGAACTTAAAAGTACACGTAGTGCACCAATAATTACACGCATGTTGATATTGGAAGTACAAGCAGTGCACCGGGAAGTACTCACACGGTGTACTTTCTTTTAGCGAAAGCCATCATGACGCGCTTTATTGATCAACAAACACAAATACATCATTCATTACATCCGAAACAATAAAACTCAGAGGGATCATCGTCCCCAAAAACATCAACTTTAGAATAAAAAACAAACCTAGCAATTCTCCGCGCTACCATATTAGCTTCCTTGGGCAATGTTTGTTCTTCATCCCGCCATTTCGCCGAGCAATCTGACAACAATCTATCAAAATTGCAGTATATGGGCTCCAAATTTCTATCACTTCATTCATTGCTTCAACAAGTTCAAGTGAAGTACTCGAAATAGGCCGTAGCCCCGCCATAGCCCCGCTTACTGGCGAGGTGCACTTAAAAACGTGCTTCGCTTGGAAGTAGAACGCATATATCGATCGGGCCTTTGAAAAGGTCGGCCGACCTAGAATGCACAGGCCCATAATCAAATGTGCATCCTTCTACCGTGCCCACCTTGCGACCAAATCAAACATGACGCCGTTGTGCGGATTTTATAGTCGGACGGCCCTCAACTGTGACCAAATAATTGAAAAATAATTGATGTGTTTTCCTATTTTTGAGCCATAGCTAAAACCACCATCTAGATACTACTCCCTCCGTTTCACAAAACAAGGCATATAAATTTGGTCAAAAGTTAACATTGTCTAAGTTTGACCATGTTTTTAGACAAAATTTAAATATTTAAATTCCGAGTGAATATTTTTTTTGCACATGTTTGATACCGATGAGTGAGCCATAATTTTAGAAAATAAAAAACCGCGCCACAAATTACACCAACAAGTTGATATACTGATCAGTGATCACCATGGGTCTCATATACAGGTCCATCATTATCCATGGCCTATCGCCATATCCCGTTAGATACATATATACACCGACCCCATGAATGTCAAGGAGCCAGACGAGCTGAGTGTAACGGTAACCAGCTATAGTACATTATCACACCGTGTATGCGCACCCGGTCTACGGCTAAGAATGTGTGCGCGGTACAACACACGCGTGCCCTCACAACTTGGCGCACTCCACGGGCGCGAACGAAAGCGTGTCCCCGGCGACGTCGTACACGAACTGGATGTTCTGCTGCTGGAAGTTGCCGAGGATGGACAGGCCCCGCGACCCCATCACCGTCAGGCACAGCGCGCCGGACCCGGAGTCCAGCACCATGTAGTTCTCCGCCGGCAGGTCGAGGTCCGCGCCGTCGAAGTGGAGCACCAGCTTCGGCACCTCCACCTGGTCCACGCCCTTCGCCGGCGCCTCGAAGCACAGGTCCAGCCCGATCCCAGACCCGTCCGCCACCGGCAGCTTCATCTGCGCCGTGAAGGCCTTCTTGAGCGCGCGGTACCCCTGCAGCTCCAGGTACGTGATCGACGTGCCGGAGTCCACGATGACTCCGCCCGTGCCGTCGTCCTGGACGGAGAACGCCGAGCTCGGCAGGGTGATGCGCGTGGACCCGACGGTCAGGCCCTTGAGTGTCACGTAGTAGAAGGACGGCTGGCTCGGGTTCTTCACCAGCGGGGTGGTCTGCACCGACGACGCGGCCGCGGTCTTGGAGATGGCGGCGAGGGAGCCCAGGAGGAGCGGGCTCTTGCTGGTGTCGTCGAGG
The DNA here is from genome assembly GCA_947311845.1 of Poa pratensis. Taxonomy (NCBI): domain Eukaryota; kingdom Viridiplantae; phylum Streptophyta; class Magnoliopsida; order Poales; family Poaceae; genus Poa; species Poa pratensis. The sequence continues at coordinate 39,961,038 of CAMZMU010000047.1, forward strand.
GAGGTGAGGCAGTAGGAGAACTTGTCGAGGCCGAGCTGAGAGACCAGCGAGAGAGGTCCCCGGCCGAGGCCCACGAGCCCCCCGCCCTGCGTGAACCCTTCGCCCTCGTTCGTGTCGCCGCAGCCGAAGGCCACGCCGGGGAGCTTCGTCTTGGCCAGCGTGAAGGTCTCGGCGGCCAGGACGCCCTGCGTCGACGAGGAGTCTCCGTAGGTGTACGTGTACCCGCACTTTGTCGCGGTCGTGCACTTGGAGGTGGGCAGGTCCCCGCACAAGGAGCTGGAGCACGGCAGGGCAGCGTAGGTGGACGACGACGACGGGTCGAACACTGGGGTGCTCTGGTTGAAGCACTCTACGCACGGCTTGCACTGCGTCCACACGAGGTCGCTGCCGGTGTCGATGATGGCCGCGTAAGGCAGGGCCGGCGTGCCGATGGACAGGTCCATCAGGAACTCGCCGTTCCCGGCGTGCACCGGCACCTGCAGGTCGGCTCCGGCCGCCGCGGCCGCCTTGCTCGACATCATAGGCACGCCTGTGGTCCGCGCGACGAGCCTCGACATGCGGTGGTGGCTCCGCCTGGCCGCCCGCCGCAGCAGCTGCAGCTTCGTGTAGTTACCGTGCGCGTCCACGTGCGTCAGGGGCACGCGCAGGCCCGTGAGGTTGCCCGGAAGGGACGGCGTCGCCGCGAGGCCGCCCGTGGCGCAACTGGCGACGACCGCCATAGCCGCCAAAAGAAGCAACCTTATCTGTGCCGCCATTCTTCTCGCTTTCGAGAGAAGTGCAAGAAGAAGGGGAAGCTATAGTGGTAATTGGCCGATCCTTGTATTGGACGAAGGCTAGATTTATATTCGTGATCAGCTATAAACTATGATTCGGTAGTTATAGTTAGGTTTGCTCTCGCGCGCTGCGACCGTATCCAAAATGATGGCTTGAAGTTTTAGCTGAAGCAACGAGAGGAAAGCTGCCTGCTAGGATAGCTGAGAAGTCGGAAAAGCTAGTGGGCAGCTGAAGCGAACCGTGTAGGAGACTGATACGATGAGCACCTAATTTGAGGCGACAACTTCATCTCGCTGCAAGCTTCTCCTTGGCGCTTGTCGCCACAACGAAAGAAAGAAAATCTGATTTGAGTACGTGTAACCTTTACCCAGGTGACCTTTTAGGTCCATATGGTTAAGATTTTGATCACCCGATTAGTTTAGGACTATATAATTTCCAGACGCGTTATGCCGTCCATTTTTTGGACTGATGTGGATTTATGTACGGGTCTAACAAAGTCCGGCATTATTTGACTTCTCAACAAAAAATAGTGGTGCGCTAGGTAGCCAACATATTGATCGATGATGCCTCAGTTGGTGAGCAACCGGCGTCCGGTCCATTCTTTAGATTGTTGTCCATGTTCTAATTCCAACTACATGAGTGGCCTGGCTGAGCTTGTTTCCCTTGCAAGTAACATTGGCAAGGATTTATCTGGGTTTTGTGTGTAATTAGGTGCACCTAGTTGATCTATGAACAACCGGTTTAACTCTGCGTGTTCTCTCCAAGTGCATAGCTGCCGGATACAGGCAGCTTTATGATTGTAGGTGTAAAATATACCACTCCCTCCATTCTGAAATACTTGACTATGAAATGAGTGTATTTAGAAGCGTTTTTGTTTTGTCTAGATACACTCATCTGAGAGTCAACTATTTCAGAATGGAGGGAGTACATGCTTGAGCTACCTGGTGTGAATAGAGCGTAGTGTGATGGTGTGTACATGCCTTTTTCTAACAGAGGGGGAAGTTTCGCTTAGGTAAGCAAGTAAAATGGCATACGAATGCAGCTGATGGGTGCGGGTGAGAGAGCTACGTTTTACCAATGAAGTTCACATCATCCTAATCAGTTTCGTGATGAAGGGGTCACGGAATCTTTTCAATAGATCGCAGCCGTCCGTTCTGTTGGGTCCAAGAATCGTGACCAGGTGGACTCTCCGTATAATTTATGACATGCTACTGGATAGCATTGTTGTCGACAAGACAATGTTCAATCCAAGGGGAAAGGAAAAGACGTAGGCCCCGCTTGGATGGTCGTTTTCGGCCCGGAAATCATCGGGAGAGAATACGGACCTCGATTGGTCAGTATATTTTACAGGTGCGGAGGGGTGGGGAAATACGGAGCTGAGAACTTGCCTGAGGCAAGATGGTTAGTTGGGTGGTTGTACCCCTAGCCCACCAGAGTTCAAACCCCAGGTTTGACGCTGGTGTTTCTCATTTAAGGCGGAATATTCTTCAGTGGGAGGCGACGTTCCCGTCGACAGCGAGGCGCCCGTGGTGACTTCGTCAATCTCAAGACTCGACCCGCCGACTCAGTCTCTCGGAGGTGCTCATAGGGGTAGGGTGTGCGTGCGTGCGTTCATAGGGGTGAGTGTGTGCGCGTGTATATGAGCGCTTGCGTTGTACTGTGTTTCGCAAAAAAAAAAAATACGGAGCTGAAATATTCACAGCCTTTCCAAGCGGGGCCGTATAGGTATACACTATCTGGCAGAGAGCAAGTTCTACTTCTACTGCAAACAATAACAGAAGAGGCTAACAAAACAGCAACATAATAAGAGTTCGACAATCCACCGATACATCAAGTCCTGAAATTTCCAATCGGTAAATACATAGTTATCGGACAAGATGAAAGCCATATTTACACCGTATGCAAAAATGACATATCTGGATAATTATGTTCTCACCAAAACCCTGAGTCTGACGGCGTGAGAAATAGAGCACAACAAATCAACAGAAGAAATAAATATAGGAATAGTAAAAGATAAACAAAAACGTTGGCAACTGAGATCACGATAATCACAGCGCGTTCTTTTCATGTAAAGATTCAGTATCATTTTCCTTTCTTTTCTGAAACAACGATAAACCATGAGAAGTATACAAAAGAAGACAACCTGTTCTTTCTGAGCACCGCATGCGCACACCTACGTCCGTCCAACACCATACATGATTTTCATTCGGTGTTCCTTCTGGGAAAATAAGGAAGAAAACCCTAAAACCTCTTTTCAGCAGGGAAAAACATCACTCTACTCATGAAAACTTCCCATAGAGCTGAAATTAACGGGGGAAAGACTCGATTTGTTAAGCTAGACAATCATCCCAGAGAATTGAGGTAGTTACCAACCGAAACTCATCAGGACACAAGAGCTTGATCTCCACAAGGCCTCACCGCAGTGACAACACCGGTAACTTCATTTAATGAGTTCTATCATTAGCCCCTACATTCCTCAAGCTTCTGCTGCAGCCTCGAGTTGTGCCTTAACTACAAAATAGTAGAAACTTACGTCACAACAAGGTAGAATTCAACATGTGTGTGCATTCCTGATGTGGATTACCAGAAATCTTAAATGCACAAATGTGCACTACCACGTAAATGCCACCAAAATGGTCCCAAAACATTAACTGGACCCTGATTCCTAAAATTTTATTAAAAAAACCCAGACTCTCATTTTTCTCTCTATCCCGCTTTCCGTAAACACCTGGATCTTTTGGCCCCTGCCCATGAAAATTCTCGTGGTGAATCCATCTCGGGACATGGCAAGCCACAGGATTAAAAATATTAGTAGAGCGGAAATGGAAGTTTTAGGAGATGTATTGGCGAAAAGTAAATGATGGGGACTCAAAAGCTACGAGTACCTAATGGAGACTTACGAAATTAAAAAATATGTGACTTTTATATTGAAAGCCAAATGATATTGATGAACTAGAATTAGAAAGATATCAAAACTTACACAATCAGCAATCTCTTCCTGTTTCAGAGGCGGAACTATTTCATCTTCTTTCCAGCCAAGAGATTTCAGGAAAGCCATTTCTTCTGGACTAGGCACATCTTCAGTGGGATACGGTTCCTCTTCCCATGCTACAATGGGCTTAACCGACAAATTAGTTTCGTCATAGCTGGAGTTTGACTTTACAGAAGCATCATTTTTACCTGTGGGTACAACGGACAGAGTGGCTTCAGCCTTGTCTGCCTGGAGCATCATAGAAACATCATCGGCATCAGCAAGATCTGATGAAGAGTTGGCATACTTGTTGTCAGCAACAATCTCATGCAACCCCTCATAAAGAACATCACGAGGTTCTGAATGTGACTTGACTCCCTCATTGTCAGAGAGGTGTCGCTGAGATCCATCACAAGAATTTGCATCCTCGCATGAACTACTTCCAATCTCGGGACACTTGATGCCACTGTTAAACAAGGACAAATCAAGGGAAGGGTTCTTCTGCTCATCAATCAAACTAGATGAGGACTCAATGCCAGATCTCGAACCATTTAAAGACTTGCTCCGCAGCAGCTCAAAGAACTTATGCTTGTCTTTTGCAATTGCCTTTCTCTCACCGGATGAACCATGTTGTAGATGCAATGGAAGGCCGTTTGTGGCACCTTTAAGCTTTTGGTTGGCTATAGGCTTTTTCAGTGGTTCTACTGAAACAGAACGACCTAGAACAGGGCTCATGGGATCACTGGTGCAATCTTTGGCAGTATTGGCAGCACCATTCTGCTCACGGGTCAGGACTTGAAAGCTTCCTGATTGAGATGGCTTAACAAGCTCAGATTTGACTGGAGTACGAACAGAGGAGTTAGAAGGCTGTCCTGACAGTTGTTGTGCAGCCTTGGCAGGACCATCAGAATCCCCAGCTCTTGCGCCTTTGATTTTTAACTTATCCGACAAACTTGATACCTGCACAGCATTCCGAAGGAATCAGTGGAGACCAAAATGTTGTTTCTATCGTATAAGACAACATCACTCCATAAATACGTGAAGCAGAAAGCCAGAAACACAGCTGAAAGAAGCATGTATAACTTCGAAAATTTCTACATCCTGGTTTAAAGAGGAATTACGTTTTAAGTTAAAAAAATATAGCATCCCACAATATGCAGGCATGTCTGCACAAACTATGTGCTATTATATGGCTTGCATACTGAATGACACCATGCTGACATGCTGATCAAGTAGTACACAAGTAAGAAGTTTGTGTCGTAACGTTGTGCTGCGAAATATTTGAACGTTCTGGTATCAAAAGGTTGTTTCAAGTAGTTAGCATATCCAGGAGAAGTAGAGATTATAAGCCACTCTAATGCCAATTTAAGACAAAAATGTTCTCTAGATAAGCAGTAATCTCTACTATATAATATGTCTTCAGGTGGTGATGGTTGCCGATGGTCCGTCATAGACAAACAACTAACCGTCGGATCCATATCAAATACAATCTCCTACGTTTAATCAATGCAAGGTTTACAACTAGGAATAGTGTCCCGGCCAAACAGACGCGTACGGGCTGGACTCATGCACTATGTACAAGAGTTCGAGTTCGGATCGTTTCGTTTAAATTAGGACCGGTGGTTGTGGTACGTCGCGACATCCATCAGTAAAAGACCACCGCGGGGGGAACGATCGCGAAAAAAAAAAAGTGTAATCAGCGATCCCGGCTCCTCCGGCCCGGCGCCCGGCTGCTCGCCTGTCACGGCTGTACTCCGGACCAGCGCGACCGCCGCTCAAGGCGCCTACGCTACTGCTCCTTTGGCCCGTCGCCTCGAAGATAAAACTGTCCGCTCGACCCATGCAGCTGGAGCCCTTTGGAGGGAATCGGAAAGGGAGCAGCAGCACCACCAGCTCGTGCCATGGCCAACCCGTCATTTAGGAAGGACCACGACTCTTCCCAGTTGTAAGGAGCACATACGAGATATGCAGCGAAAGGCATGTCCAACGGATATGTTAATCGTCCCATTCGTTTCAACCAAATAATCCATCCATCAACCTGATGGTACAGATGCAAATGTTAGTCCATGCGTCCCAAGCAAATACTCCGTCCATCAAGCTGATCATACAGATGCAAAGGCATGCTTGGTGCTGGTCTGCATATTACTTGTTTGGTTGCTATATGGTATGAGTCACATGTTGGACCCCAAGATGATTCAGTATTATGTGATGGTCATAGACTTCAGGGTTGTACTTGCAGCTCACATAATTAAGTTAATCTAGGTTCAGTCTGTAGCAAATAATGATCTATGATATACCTAACATCAGTGGCTATATTCTTAATTAAATCCTGCCATTGTAAGAGTTTTTTTTGGCTGTTTACAAAAGATTGATCCCTCGTATTGAAAATTCGCAAAGTTTATGTTTGTATGTTAAGGTACAGTGCTTAAACTGTGCATATCAGTTCAAAGATTGAGCTGTTCATGTGACTTTTAAGTCTGAAGTTAATTGCAGTCACCTGGCACATGATTATTAACTATTGATTATACTTTTAGGAATATTTCATGAAGAAAACCAGCTATTTTTTTTACTGAATAGCAACCCCTGAAATATATATGCACAGCATGCGGAAAATTACAACTTAATCAAATAAAGATCTTACTTGGCGTCTTCCCCAAACAACATCAAACCTGACGCCCCTCCGCCATGCCAACGAGAATTTACTTTGTTCGTTTTCGTGTCAAAGAATTTATCTCACCCGTTGCAACGCACGGGCATTTAGCTAGTATTTACTAACTAGTAATGTAGAATGAAAACTTTTATCATTGCATCATTAAAATCCTAATAATGTACTTCACTTAATCCAAGTTCAGAAAAAATACAAGTAATCCACATGCACAATAATCCTAAAAATTTCTTTTAGTAGTTCATGAGCCAAGCAAATATAGGAGAAGTTACAAGGTTGTCAGAACAAAACACTTATGTGTGAAAGGCTATTTCATCAGATTTAAATTTTTTAATTGTCCACAGTAAAATTGGTAAACTACCAGCTTAGATCAACAAATCCTCAATTGTAGCCAATATTTTATTGCGAATAATTCCGACAACCTCAAGAGAAAAAAAAGGCAAATTCATAACCCAATGATACTAAAACAATAATGTCTAAGCTAACAGTTACTTTTGAACATTGTTCCTTGTAAACTAGTTTAGGACCAAAGTGCGGAGTTAAATAATAGATGCAGGAAAAATATTGAGGATGGTAAACTTTTAAAAACAGAAAATTGCATGTCCCAGTTTCCAACATGTACGTTCGAACAGAAGCAGATCACCAAATACATAAATAATTATCATACCATTGCAAGGACATTACAAAAGCATATTCACCACATAGAAACAAATGTGACGAGGTTGATCCAATAATAACAATCGAATTCAAATAAACTATTAGGATATGAATTCTTTGTTCACAGCTATACTATTTTATTACGCTGAGAGACTCTAAATTTCAAAACAACCATGATAATAACATAAGACGCAGACAACATCAGAGGGTATTAATCTCCCAACAAAGACAATATAAGGTACATACAGATATTTTGTTTGATGAAGGCGTCAGAGGTCTTAGAGTACACTGTCTCAATGTTCTTTCTTCGATCTTCTGAGCATCAATAGATAGCTGGGGTAAAAAGGAATTGCACACAAAATACTAGTCAGATAAAGTGAATGGTACGAAATATGATTATAAACTGAAGAAAAAAAGATATCATATTCATTATAGATTACACTACCTGGGGCATGGAGGAAAGTTTTAATGGCGTTTGCATTACTGTTTCAGCCATGCTTAATGTCGAACCACAGTTCGTCAGATCAAGCTGCCTACTGGAACCAGGACATGACAAAGCAGAAGAAACATGGTTATTGCTTTGCTCACCAAGTCCAGGAACTTCTGCTAGCACAGAGTTCCAGCCATCAGGCGCAGAAACCAATGGTATGCTCTGAATTGGGGTGCTAATTCCAGGAGATGGAACTCTACCCATGTCTTGCTTTCCATTGTTGTCCTCAGAACTAAGGTGTGGAAATTCTCGTTCAAAGGAGATACCACCAGTATCCTTACTAGATAGATTAACATTGTCCAAACTTACTCCAGCTGCCCGATTCAATGTGTCCAGCTTCGGACGAATACGATTAATCCTATCACTTTCAGGTCTGCATGAGCTAAAGGATCCGAAGCCATCACGCAAGGTGTCATCTGGAAGACCCAACCTACTCTCCCGATCAAGGAAATCGGAGTCCTTCTCGCACACCCTGTCTCTGTTGCTCCTTCCAAAACTAGCATAGCCTCTTGACTTCACTGTGCCATCCCGGTCAAGTCGTCTGGACACACTTGGGCCAGAACCCCTGCGTGAAGAGGACTGTTGCGAGCTCCGTTCACGATCACGGCCAGATAATCGGTTTCTTGGTGAAGCACCCCTGTCTTGATCATCTAAAGCATTCAAGCAGGACCTTCTTAGCAAAACTACAGTGAAGTTGCAAGCTCAAAAAAAAGTCAATTCAAAAAGGTATTGGAAACAGTACACCAAAGCAACCAAAAATGTATTGGGAACAACAATTGGTAACGAAACAATCGGACATTAATCCTTACTATTAATAAGTGCAAGAACAAAAAATTCACAAGTGTTAATGCAACAGTATATAATAAAAAGCTGCAGTAATAATGTAATATACACCATGCAGTATGATCAGTATCCCACACGCCGGTTGCCCATTAATGCATACTCCCTCCGTTCCATAATAGCTAACTCACATATATGTAGATGTGGATGCATCTAGACACGTGATACATCCGTATCTACATATATGTGAGTCAACTGATATGGAACGGAGGGAGTAGGTCAAAACAAGCAAAACATTATCATCAACAAAAGAAAACAGTTCCAAAGAATGATAAATAATAATACACTATTGAATTGATACACTAGCCAAGTATCTCAAATGTCCGAATTGATGGAAAGGGCTAGGCAATATATTTATAGTTCAACACTCCCCCTCATGTCTAAACTGATGGAAAGGGCTAGGCTATTTAGTCCTTAGCCCGCAGAATCTTTTTTTCTTTTTTTAAATACTGCGGGAGCAGGGTCTTGAACTTGAGACCTCTTGGCTCTGATACCATATTAAATTGATACACTAGCCAACTATCTCAAAAGCCGGAACTGATGGAAAGAGCTAGGCAATATATTTATATTTCCACACACTAGACTATTTGTAACTAAGAGAGTATGCAGCCGCGTGGCCTCTGTGCCCTGAAACCATAATTCCATTTTCCGAACCCACCAGCAGCTACGTCACCAACTTTGCACAGATGAAGCTTAGGACCTTGTGTCCTTGGCTCCTTGCCAAAGGAAGTCTAGTGTGTGCTGTTAACTCCCAGTGTCCCTCCTGCTTTCAAATGGGTCCCAAGCTAAAATCGAGACTGAGAAGTGAATTATGTGAAACTGTGTCCTTGACCTCTTGGTCATGACCTTCTAATGTCACATTTGTGTTGCACACAGTGAGATTGCAAACACATTGTAGTGAAGAATAAGTTTAGTTAATTATTTACTTACTTCTAATTATACACTAATTTAAATTGTTCACCATTTACTTAGTTTACATATGCTAGCCTGCTAATCAAACAGGTGATGGTAGGAAAGACCGGATCACATTTACTTCTTAGCCCACATACTATTGCTTCTAGCCTAATATGGTACTGCATCTACTACTCTACTAGGACACTGCATTGAGCAGTTACAATATCAAGCTCAGGAACATGCACGTTCCACTGTAGTCTGTACAAAGGAAAGAATGTTAACTATTGCTAAAGAAGGTTTTGCCTGACGCCAATATGTTTCTCTAGGTGGTTCTGCCTAATCCTATTGTACTCCCTAGTCCCTAGCACGTTTGAGGACTTTTGAAGCATTATAGCAACATGGTTAACCAACAAGAACCAGTAAATGTTCACATCCAACAAAGTCTGAACTGAGTCCAGCACGATGGCCAAAAAACTTTCATTAAATCATTTCCCGATAAAATAATATCTAAGTTAACAACACTAACTGCGGTTAAACCTAATACAGACTGACAACCATCAGTTTAACAGGCACCAACACAAGGCTGATGTAAGCATTGTCTCCGAATCCAAATTCTGTAATGACTACCGCAAGTCCGCATTTACTCTTCTACGATGCAACATATTATTCTATGCAACGCATTAAATAAAGCGTTTCACAGTACATGCATTGCCCTTAAAAATACTCATGCAAATAATGGTTATAGGAAGATTGAAAAATGATAATTGTCTTATGGAAAATGGTGAGCTTACAGGCAGCCTTGCACACCAGAAGAAGTTTACTGACTTCACCATGCATAAATAAAGAACCACTACTCGGCATAGATAGTCTGAGCGCTAATAACGGCTGTCGTAACATTACCCAATGTGACTAGAACCATATCCGATGTGACTTCTATAACAACAATTAATCTTGCATACATTCTATAAACAGCACTAACCGCTAGCCATTATGCGCACTAAAATGGACAATTGGCAAGGAAAGCAGCTCACCTGCACGGGGCGAAGTCCCTGGCCGGAGTCCAGTGGCGGACACTGTCGGTGTGGCAACCCCACGCAACAACCACTCTGGCTTCAATGAGGGCTCACCTCGGTCCATTCACCTGGCGCCGCTCACCATCTACACGCCCTCAGCAGCAGGAACCAGTCCGGCACAATAATGAAACACCACCACTGTCCTCCACTCCTCGCCTATCACTCAAGGCGGTGCCGACACGCGATTCAATGGCGCATACGCACACAACGCCCACTCGGCGGAAGCCGAGAGCACCAAAACCTAGCCCCAGGGGCGGATCTAGATGGTATGCCGGGTGCGCAGCGGCACGCCCGGAAGTTGTGAAGGTCAGTGGGATTTAACTAGTCTCTGGATGAAAATACCTCAAAACTCAATGGCCAAAGACCGCGGACGGGGTGGAGACAGCAGGAACGCGATGTCCCGACGTGGAAGAACGGGAACGGCGATGGCGGCGCCCCGCGTGAGAGGCAGGGGGTTGAGGCCGGCGTCGGCGGTGAGCCGGTGACGCTAAGGTACGGCACGGCGGCAGCTGTAGAGCAGGGTTGGTAGGTCGGGACTGGGAGGACGAGATTGAGCGCCTGGGCGGGCGACCAGCGAGTCAGCCACCACAACCGCGTACGGCACCTAGGTTTCTCGATGGGGTCTGGTCGGGAAATCTGCGCAAGGCGGCGGCGGCGGCGCTGGAGAGATTGGGAAATCTCGTGGATTCGGGGAGGGGCCGGGAAGCTCTACGGAAGAGATTTGGGGCGCCGAATTTGTGAAAGGATTTCTCTTTCTGGGAATTTTTGTGGGTTTGTGGATTTCCGTGAGAGTGTTTGGGTTTGTGTGGTGCGTTTGCGGTAGGAGGGAGAGAAACCCTATGCAAACTGTGACTCTCAGCGCTCTGATGTCTCTTCCCTTTCTCCGGTGACGCTTGATATCCTATCTGCTTTAATTGCCTTCTTTTCTTTCTCTTTTATTACACAGAAATAATTGCCTTAGGGCGTGTACAATGGAGGAGAATGCGGGTCTTCTCATCATCACGTTATTTAGAGAAGGAAATAAATATCAGCCGTACAATGCGTTATCTGTTACTGTCATCTCTATCAATAATGAGAACTAATAAAAATTTAGTGTGAAATTGTGTTAATAAGGAAAAAATATGGTACAATGGAAAGAATAGTCTTCTCTTGATGTTTAAGAGATCATCTCTTAGCTAAAAGAAGACGGTCCTTTCTTTCTTCGTTCTCTTAGCTCCAACTAAATAAAAATCCACTCTAAAAATCATCACTTAGCTAAGAGAAGACAACCTCTTCTCTCTTTTTTTCTCTTACCTACAACTATAGCTGGCCAATCGTGTCGCCCGGCACGGCCCGTCGCGGGCCTGACAAGGTACGGCCCATAAGAGGCACGGCCCGTTAGGCACGATTACTAAATGTGTCGTGTCGGGCTGGCCCACGGGCTGCGAACTCAACCTCGGCACGGCCCACCAGCACTAATACGGCTCGACGGGCCGCGAAAATAGGTAAAAATAACTATAAAATTAAAAAAAAGGTAAAGTAGCTATAAAATCTAGAAAAATAAAAATAGCTAATCGTGTCGTGTCGTGCCAGCCCACGGGCTCCAAATCAAGGAGCGACACAAGCATTAACGGGCCCGTGTCGGGCCGCAGCCTATTTAGGTCAGGCCGTGCCGTGTCCGTGTCGGGCCAAAAATCCCGTGCTTCGGGACGCCCGTTTGGCCAGTTATACCTACAACTAAGGGAAAATCCAACGTGACAGAGAAGACTAACATCACCCCATTGTACGTACCCTACACAACATCGTTGCGTCGTTATGTTCTAAACTAGGCCAGACTTTAAACGGGTTGATAAATAGGTCTTATAACTCTGAGTGGAGGGAGTATCAAGTAACAGAGACCGGTCAAACATTAAAAGTGTTCTAGTTTTGAGATAAAACATCCCGAAGTAGTGCTAGGCGGCTAGTAGGAGCGTGTTACCGTGCTCGTCTATTTTTTATGAATAGATTGATAGGAATTTTGATAAAACATAATACTATGGCGGTCAATTGTATTAGAAAGAAGGAATGATCGTGTTGCAGTGAAAAGAATGATACGGAAGCAAATATAGTGCATTTGACTCCTTTGAACCTTCGAACATCGCCCGTCCATTTTAAGAAAAAATGAGAGAAATTATGGCAACTACAGAGGGCACTTTGATATAAATGACTAGACATATTTGTTTTACAAATTGAATGTATTCCATGTATTCGTGTGCAATTGATAAATACGAAATGATGGATGAGATAATTATTGCATATGTCTTGCCTAGTACAACCATGGTTTCAAGTGGGATTCAGCGCAGTTTTGATATTGTAAAAGTTGTAACCAATGTAAAGGTCCCGAGATTTCATATAAGATCATGGAGACGATGACCCACAAGTATAGGGGGTGTATCGTAGTACTTTCGATAAATAAGAGTGTCGAACCCAACGAGGAGCAGAAGGTGTTGACAAGCGGTTTTGATGAAGGATTCACTGTAAATGTTCTCAGACAAGTTTTTAGAGTTTTTGATATGACAGATAAATAAAGTACAAGTAAATAAAATGCAGTAATAATAGTTGCAGCGAGTGGCCCAATCCTTTCTACAGCAAAGGACAAGCCGGTTGTTGTACTTATAATAACCAAACGTTCTTGAGGACACACGGAATATTGTCAAGTGCTTTCGCTTCATATAGTTGATTAATCTTCATTGTTTTGATAAGTGTTGTGTGGGTGAACCTATGCTAATGCACCGCCCTTCCTAGGACTAATACATACTTGTGATTATACCCCTTCAAGCATCCGCAAATACAAGAAAGTAATTAAGATAAACTAACCACAGTCTTAAACTTTGAGATCCTGCTATCCCTCATGCATCGATATACCAACGGGTGTTCAGGTTTCTGTCACTCCGGCAACCCCACAATTCGCAAACGAATACACAATGCATTCCCCTAGACCCATAAGGTGAAGTATCATGTAGTCGACGTTCACATGACACCACTAGAAGAATAACACCACAACTTAAGCATCAAACCATTAAATATTACTCAACATAGTTCACTACTAACATCAAGACTTCTCCCATGTCCTCAAGAACTAAACGAACTACTCACAAGACATCATACGGAACATGATCAGAGGTGATATGATGATGAATAACAATCTGAACATAAACCTTAGTCCAATAGTTTCACCCAATAGCATCAATAACAAGAGTAATCAACACCGGGAGAGTTTCCCCTATGAAATAGACAAGATTCAGCCCTAGATGTTATAGCGGAGACGGGGTGCAGCGGCGGTGTGATGGTGTTGGCGGTGGAGATGATGATGATGATCCCGATGAAGTCCAGCTCGATGACGGTGATGATGGCGACGATTTCCCCCTCCGGGAGGGAATTTCCCCCGGCAGATTTCTTCCTGCAGGGGAGCTTTTCGCTCTCTGTTGTTTTCCGCCTCGTGGAGGCGGCGGAATATTTCGATGGCCGTCCTCTGTGTGTTAGGGTTTCGAGGGGGTCAAGTACGCGAAGGGGGAACGGCTGAGGTGGGCCAGGGCCCCCAAACCACCTGGCGGCGCGGCTGGTGGGCCTGTGCTAGCTCTAAGTTGACGAGGGAATATCTCCCCGGCAACAGTGCCAGAAACAATGCTTGTACGTCACACGTCAGTTGGGAACCCCAAGAGGAAGGTATGATGAGTGCAGCAGCAAGTTTTCCCTCAGTATGAAACCAAGGTTTAATCGAACCAGTAGGAAAACGAGGTTTGCTTCGAAGGTGTTGGTGAAGGAGTGTAGTGCGGCGCAACACCAGGGATTCCGGTGCCAACGTGGAACCTGCACAACACAATCAAATTACTTTGCCCCAACTTAACAGTGAGGTTGTCAATCTCACCGGCTTGCTGAAAACAAAGGGTTAAACGTATCGAATGGAAGATGATGTTTGTTTGCATAAAACAGTAGAGAACAATGATTGCAGTAGATTGTATTTCAGATGTAAAAGAATGGACCGGGGTCCACAGTTCACTAGTGGTGTCTCTCCAATAAGATAACTAACATGCTGGGTAAACAAATTACAGCTGGGCAATTGACAATTGATAAGTGCATATAACATGCATGTGTGAGCTGTGGTGTCTACTATGAGATTCATTTGGGCATTACGACAAAGTACATAGACCGCTATCCAGCATGCATCTATGCCTAAATAGTCCACTTTCCGGTTAACATCCGTACCCCTTCCAGTATTAAGTTGCAAGCAACAGACAATTGCATTAAGTAATGTGCGTAATGTAAACAATACATTCATCCTTGAATAAAGCATTGCTGTTTTACCCCTAGTGGCAACAACACATCTACAACCTTAGAACTTGCTGTCACTATCCCAGGTTAAATAGAGGTTGAACCCAACTATCATGCATAAATACCCCCTCTTGGAGTTACAAGTATTCACTTGGCCAAGGCTTCAACAAGTAACGGAGAGCATGCAAGATCACAAATGACATAGACATGATAATATAATATTCAGCTCCACATAGGTATCAATATAAGTCAGATCCCAGCAAACACAACATGTAGCATTACAATAAGATGATCTTGATCATGATAGGCAGCTCACAAGATCTAAACATGATGGCACAAGTGGAGAAGACAACCATCTAGCTACTGCTATGGACCCATAGTCCAAGGATGAACTACTCACGCATCACTCCGGAGGCGGGCATGGCGATGTAGAGCCCTCCGGTGATGATTCCCCTCTCCGGCAGGGTGCCGGGAAGAGCTTCAGAAACCCCCCGAGTTAGGGTTGACGACGGCGGCGGCAGCGAATATGTTCTGGATGAAAGGCTCGGTGTTTTAGGGTTTTCACGTCTCGGGGAATAAATAGGCGAAGGGGCGATGTCGGCGGACCCCCGAGGGGCCCAAACCACAGGCAGGCGCGGCTGGGCCCACTGCCGCGCCGCCAGGTGGTTTGGCCACCTCGTGGCTCTCCTTCGGACTCCGTGTACGTGTTGGAAAAATAGGGACTTGGCCTTTTGTTTCGTGCAATTCCGAGAATATTTCCAGAAGTAACTTTCTGAAACCAAAAACAGCAGAAAACAGGGAACTGGCACTGTGGCATCTTGTTAATAGGTTAGTCCCAGAAAATGCATAAAAGTGATATGAAGTGTATATAAAACATGTAGCAAATGGTATAATATAAGCATGGAACAGCAGAAATTATGGATACGTTGGAGACGTATCAAGCATCCCCAAGCTTAGTTCTACTCGTCCTCGAGTAGGTAAAACGATAACAACAAATAATTTCTGAGGAGACATGCTTTCACACAATCTTGATCAATATATTGCAAGGCTCATGTCATGAATGAAGTGACTCAAAGCAATGATCTATAGTTTGCTAACAAATAGATAAAGAGTAAACAATGAATCATATAAGCAAAAACTTTTCATGAATAGTACTTTCAAGACAAGCATCAAAAAGTTTTGCATAAGAGGTAACTCATAAAGCAATAGATTCAAAGTAAAAGGCATTGAAGCAACACAAAGGATGATTAAGTTTCAGCATTTGCTTTCAACTTGTAACATGTATATCTCATGGATAGTTGTCAACATAAAGCAATATAACAAGTGCAATAAGTAAATATGTAAGAATCAATGCACACAAAGTTGACACAAGTGTTTGCTTCTAAGATAGAAAGGAGTAGGTAAACTGACTCAACATAAAGTAAAAGATAGGCCCTTCGCAGAGGGAAGCAGGGATTAAATCATGTGCTAGAGCTTTTTAAGTTTTCGAAAGCATATAGAGAGCACAAAATAAGTATTTGAGAGGTGTTTGTTGTTGTCAACGAATGGTAGTGGGCACTCTAACCCCCTTGTCAACCAGACTTTCAAGAGCGGCTCCCATGAAGGACGTTATCTCTACCAGCAAGGTAGATCATCCCTCTTCTCTTTTGTTTACACATGTATTTTAGTTTCTTTATAGATGACACTCCTCCCAACCTTTTGCTTACACAAGCCATGGCTAACCGAATCCTCGGGTGCCTTCCAACATTCACATACCATGGAGGAGTGTCTATTTGCAAAATTAAGTTGCTTACTGATAAATCAGGGCAAAACATGTGAAGAGAATTATTAATGAAAGTTGTAATTAATTGGGGCTGGGCACCCCGTTGCCAGCTCTTTTTGCAAATTATTGGATAAGCGGATGTATATGCCACTAGTCCATTGGTGAAAGTCTGTCAGAAGTAAATGACAAGATTGAAAGATAAAACACCACATACTTCCTCATGAGCTATAAAACATTGACACAAATAAGGAGTAATAAAGTTTTGAATAGTTTAAAGGTAGCACATGAAATATTTACTTGGAATGGCAGGAAATACCACATAGTAGGTAGGTATGGTGGACACAAATGGCATGGGTTTTGGCTCAAGTTTTGGATGCACGAGAAGCATTCCCTCTCAGTACAGAGTTTAGGCTAGCAAGGTTGTTTGAAGCAAACACAAGTATAAACCGGTACAGCAAGAATCACATAAAAACATATTGCAAGTATTATAAGACTCTACACTGTCTTCCTTGTTGCTCAAACATTTTACCAGAAAATATCTAGACCTTAGAGAGAACAAATATGCATCCCAAGTCTCAACAAGCTCTACGGTAGTTCTCCACTACTAGGCTTTAACTACATGATGCAAGAGCTTAAACATGATCTACTTGAGAGCTCAAAACAATTGCAAAGCATCAAATCGAAACAAGACAATGATCTACAAGAATGCATATGTCTTTTCCAATACCAACTACTACATGTAGCATTTTCTTTCTTCCAAACAAACACCAATCAATTTTTTAAACATAAACTCTCCAAATGATAATATAATGCAGCAAGAGAGTATTTATAAACAAGTGCTAACAGCTCGAAGAGATGCATGAAAAACAGGAGCTAAAAGCACTGCAGTAGCTAGTTAAGAATACTCAACAAATATAAGTGAAGAACATGAGTATTCACATGAAAAAGCGGAGCGTGTCTCTCTCCCACACAAGGATTGCTAGGATCCGAATTTATTCAAACAAAAACAAAAATAAAAACACACAGACGCTCCAAGTAAAGCGCATAAGATGTGAAAGAATTAAAATATAGTTTCACTAGAGATGACCTGATAAGTTTGTTGATGAAGAAGGGGATGCCTTGGGCATCCCCAAGCTTAGACGCTTGAGTCTCTCTGAATATGGTTGGGATGAACCACGGGGGCATCCCCAAGCTTAGGCTTTTCACTCTTCTTGATCACATAATATCACCCTTCTCGCTTGATCCTTGAAAACTTCCTTCACACCAAACTCAAGACAGTTCTCATTAGAGGGTTAGTGCATAATCAAAAATTCTCATATTCTGTAATGATACAATCAATCCCAAAGCTTCTGGACATTAGCTACAGCCACCAATGCTTTGTGGAGCAAAGAAATCCACACAAACACAGTAAAAGAGCGAATGCAAAACAAAAGGCAGAATCTGTCAAAAACAGAACAGTCTGGAATGACGAATTTTTTCGAGGCACTTAAGTTGCTCAGATGGATCTGGCCTAAAATAATGAAAGTTGCGTACATATCTCAGGAATATGCGTGATTTTTTCAGAATTTTTTGAATTTTCTACAGGGAGATAAGCTCAAATCCGTGACAGCTAAAAATCTGTCACTGCGCAGAAATCCAAATCTTGCATCAACTTTCAATATAGAACTTTACTTGGCACAACATTGCGATAAAATAAAGATACAAAGGAGTTGCTACAGAAGTAACAAAACTCCTTGAGAAAAACTGAAAATAAAAGATAAAGGGTTGCCTCCCTAAAGCGCTTTCTTTAATGCCTTTAGCTAGGCTAAAAGATTTTAATGATGCTCTCATAAGATGAGACTTGAAACAAAAGAGAGCATCAAGAGGCAAATATCAAACATGTTTAAGTCTAACCCACTTTCTATGCAAGGGAACCTTGTAAAAAAAATTATTGAAGAACAAAGCAACTAGCATAGAAAGATGAAACAAGTACAACTTCAAAACTTTCAACATAAAGAGAGGTGTTTTAGTGACTTGAAAACTTTTATAACCATATTTTCCTCTCTCATAATAACTTTCAGTAGCATCATGAACAAACTCAACTATATAACTATCACATAAAGCATGCTTTTCATGATCTACAAACACATAATTTTTATTAAGTTCAAAAACAGTGGGGTCATTAAACCCACTTTTGACAATAGTAGTATAATAAATATCATTAGGCAATATAGGACCATCATCAAGAGCATTATCATAATAGCATTAGGGAGCCATTGTTTTATTTCTGAAATTTCGTTTTCTTGAGTCAAGGAGCTTGTTACGTAAAATTTATCAAAAGGAGATATTTCAAAAGAATCATGGCATTCAACAATATAACACTCTTCCTCCTTAGGTAGGCATGGAGGGCAATTAAATAGTGTAAGAGTTGAAGAGTTACTGTCATTAGAAGGTAGATCCTCCTTTTGTTCTTCACTCTCCTCCTCTTTTTCATCCAATGAGATCACAGTTTCAGCAATTTCCTCTTCCTCAGGTTCCTGCAAGGCACAAGTTTCATCTTTTTGAGGAAACATCCTCTCAAGATGTTCAGTAATGTAAGAATTATTATCCTTGTAGGTATCACAACAATATTTAAGTATGGCAATACATTCAGATTTATAAGGGGCATCAGTTTTATGTTCAAGATAAGAACTAATTTCAAGGGCACCCTTAAAAACAATAAACTCTTCAATTTGTTCAAGATTACCAAAATCATAGTTTCCTTTAGCATAGGCAGCCAAGGTTTCATTATCAGTATACTCACATTGGAAAGGGAGATGTTTGTGCCTTCTATAGCAAAGAGATTCATTAAAGCAGTAGGATTCATCATATGTAGAACACAAGTTCTTAGCAAAACCATTCAATCTTCTTATTTGTTCCCATAGATGTTTTCCTTTTGGAGAGAAGCGGTAATTCTTATAACGAGACCCAGTTTCATAGAGATAAGACATTGAAAACAACTAGTCATAATAGTAATTCGAAATAAAAAGGAACTAATTTTTTTGTGTTTTTGATAAAGAGAGCAAACAAGACTAAATAAAAATAAACTAAGCAAGACAAATAACAAAGTAAAGAGATTGGGTGTGAGAGACTCCCCTTGCAGAAGCAATTCGGTTTTCCCCGGCAACGGCGCCAGAAAACGTGTTGCTAGCTCTAAGTTGACGAGGGAATATCTCCCCGGCAACAGTGCCAGAAACAATGCTTGTACGTCACACGTCAGTTGGGAACCCCAAGAGGAAGGTATGATGAGTGCAGCAGCAAGTTTTCCCTCAGTATGAAACCAAGGTTTAATCGAACCAGTAGGAAAACGAGGTTTGCTTCGAAGGTGTTGGTGAAGGAGTGTAGTGCGGCGCAACACCAGGGATTCCGGTGCCAACGTGGAACCTGCACAACACAATCAAATTACTTTGCCCCAACTTAACAGTGAGGTTGTCAATCTCACCGGCTTGCTGAAAACAAAGGGTTAAACGTATCGAATGGAAGATGATGTTTGTTTGCATAAAACAGTAGAGAACAATGATTGCAGTAGATTGTATTTCAGATGTAAAAGAATGGACCGGGGTCCACAGTTCACTAGTGGTGTCTCTCCAATAAGATAACTAACATGCTGGGTAAACAAATTACAGCTGGGCAATTGACAATTGATAAGTGCATATAACATGCATGTGTGAGCTGTGGTGTCTACTATGAGATTCATTTGGGCATTACGACAAAGTACATAGACCGCTATCCAGCATGCATCTATGCCTAAATAGTCCACTTTCCGGTTAACATCCGTACCCCTTCCAGTATTAAGTTGCAAGCAACAGACAATTGCATTAAGTAATGTGCGTAATGTAAACAATACATTCATCCTTGAATAAAGCATTGCTGTTTTACCCCTAGTGGCAACAACACATCTACAACCTTAGAACTTGCTGTCACTATCCCAGGTTAAATAGAGGTTGAACCCAACTATCATGCATAAATACCCCCTCTTGGAGTTACAAGTATTCACTTGGCCAAGGCTTCAACAAGTAACGGAGAGCATGCAAGATCACAAATGACATAGACATGATAATATAATATTCAGCTCCACATAGGTATCAATATAAGTCAGATCCCAGCAAACACAACATGTAGCATTACAATAAGATGATCTTGATCATGATAGGCAGCTCACAAGATCTAAACATGATGGCACAAGTGGAGAAGACAACCATCTAGCTACTGCTATGGACCCATAGTCCAAGGATGAACTACTCACGCATCACTCCGGAGGCGGGCATGGCGATGTAGAGCCCTCCGGTGATGATTCCCCTCTCCGGCAGGGTGCCGGGAAGAGCTTCAGAAACCCCCCGAGTTAGGGTTGACGACGGCGGCGGCAGCGAATATGTTCTGGATGAAAGGCTCGGTGTTTTAGGGTTTTCACATCTCGGGGAATAAATAGGCGAAGGGGCGATGTCGGCGGACCCCCGAGGGGCCCAAACCACAGGCAGGCGCGGCTGGGCCCACTGCCGCGCCGCCAGGTGGTTTGGTCACCTCGTGGCTCTCCTTCGTCTCTCCTTCGGACTCCGTGTACGTGTTGGAAAAATAGGGACTTGGCCTTTTGTTTCGTGCAATTCCGAGAATATTTCCAGAAGTAACTTTCTGAAACCAAAAACAGCAGAAAACAGGGAACTGGCACTGTGGCATCTTGTTAATAGGTTAGTCCCAGAAAATGCATAAAAGTGATATGAAGTGTATATAAAACATGTAGCAAATGGTATAATATAAGCATGGAACAGCAGAAATTATGGATACGTTGGAGACGTATCAGCCTGCCGCGCCAGCAGGTGAGGAGGGCCCACCTTGGCCCTTCTCAGCCTCCCCTTTTGGCCTCCTCCATCTTCTGGTAAAATAGGAACTTCCATATGTCTCCTTCGATTTATTGATCTTCAGAAATAGTGCATCTCGACGGTGCTTTTTCCAGCAGAATCCTGACTCCGGTGTCCAATTCTCCATTATTCATCAAACATGCAAAATAGGTAAAATAACATAAGTAACACTTCTAAATATGAAATATATCGATGAATAGCAGTAAATTATGATATAAAATAGTGATGCAAAATGGACGTATCAACCCCCCCAAGCTTAGACCTCGCTTGTCCCCAAGCGAAAACTGAGCTCAGTAAACATGACCACAAGTTTATGGAGCAAAGTGTCGATAAATAAAATACGGACAAGAAGCATCACATTCATTGATACACAAGTCATTCTAGACAGCAACTTCCCTTCATATAATCTAACTTGAAATAAGTAAAGGGAACCACGATGAAGTGCATAAAGAGAACCATGATTGGTGAAGGCAAACTTAAACTCTTGGTCAGAGAACAATTAACAGATCATACTTATCTTTCGAGAAGAGTCTTTATATCAGAGCTTATATAGCAGAACTTACATGCCTTAATCATAACAGTCTCCTTACAGTCATTGATAACTTTCAAAGTTATATTCATTCGGATAAAAGCTATTGTGCGAAACAAGGAAATGAGAGATATGATTAGAAGTATCAACACATATAACTAATTGGATCTCAACAACTCAAATGCTTGCTTGAGATAGAGAGGAATGGGTTTACTGACTCAACAATAATGTAAAAGATAGGCCCTTCGCAGAGGGAAGCAGGGATTAAATCATGTGCTAGAGCTTTTAAGTTTTGCAAAGCATATAGAGAGTATGAAAATAGTTGTTTGAGCTATGTATGTCGTTGTCAACGAATCGTAGTAAAGTGAACACTAACCCCTTGTCAACCAGACTTTCAAGAGCGGCTCCCATGAAGGACGTTATCTCTACCAGCAAGGTAGATCATCCCTCTTCTCTTTTGTTTACACATGTATTTTAGTTTCTTTATAGTTGACACTCCTCCCAACCTTTTGCTTACACAAGCCATGGCTAACCGAATCCTCGGGTGCCTTCCAACATTCACATACCATGGAGGAGTGTCTATTTGCAAATTAAGTTGCTTACTGATAAATCAGGGCAAAACATGTGAAGAGAATTATTAATGAAAGTTGTAGTTAATTGGGACTGGGCACCCCATTTGCCAGCTCTTTTTGCAAATTGTTGGATAAGCGGTGTATATGCCACTAGTCCATTGGTGAAAGTCTGTTTGACAAAAGTGCTAGAGAAACTCTACAGAACCCTCATGAGCTAATAAACAGTGACACAAAACTAGGAGTAATAAGTTTTGAATAATTTAAAGGTAGCACATGAAGTATTTACTTGGAATGGCGCAAAATACCATATAGTAGGAAGTTATGGTGGACTCGAATGGCAATGGTTTGGCTCAAGGTTTGGATGTATGAGAAGCATTCCCTCTCGATACAGGTCTTTGGCTAGCAAGGTTATGTAGCAAGCATAAGAGTTGAGGGATACAAACAATTATACAAGTGATAAGAATAATCATGCAATCTTCCTTAGAAGCACAAATAGTTTAACTTAAGAATACTAAGCTTATGAGCTACAAAGAAAGAAAGATCATGGAATAATATATTTGCATGCACTCCCTCTCTCTACTTAAGTCTCAAAGTATTGTCTACTACTGACCAATGCTAAGTTTGCCAAAACCAAAAAGATTAACTTGGTGCTCTAAAAAGTGATCCCTATACTAACAACAAGGTTATCAATATGAAAGAGAATTGCAAGCTAAAATAAAGTATGCAGAAAGTAAATGATAAAACTTCTCATTAATATTTCATAACGGCAACTCACACCAAGGGATACATAGATAACCAACTAAAAGAGAGATACTTCCACATTGCAAACCATCATATAAGATAACTTCCCTACTCACGATATGACTTTATGGAAAAGTAAAAGGTAAAGATAATGATGTGATACCGCGGCACTCCCCCAAGCTTGGAACAAACCAAGGGGATGCCAATACTTATGATGAATTACTCCTTCGGTGGTGGTGGTGAATTTGATAAGCTTATCAACCAGCTCCTTCAGTTCATCAATCTTGTAGGTGAGGGCGCGAATCAGCTCAGAGTTGTGTTCGATGCGATTCATAAACTTGTCAGACTGCGAGTCCCAACTCTTGGAGTTGTTTCCCCACTCCTCAGCAGCAGAATCCCTCTTTCCTGTATTGTTAGAACGATCTATATTCCAACCACTAGGCAATCAGCCTCCGGGATCCTCTCAATTTGATGCTTATGGATAAGAGTATGGAAGGGGTTATTTATGCCTGGGGAAGATGTCCTGGGAGCCAAGAAGCGTCGTGGAACCTTCCCTCCGGTGCTCATCCGCGCCCTTGCCTGGGCTTGAATGGATTTGCCACCACTCCGATGCTTGCAACGGTAGCGCGCGGGTATTCGCGCGGGTCTTCCTCCACTTCTCCTTCATCTTCGCTCTTGACTTCCTCCTTCAGCTTGGGGTCTTGAGTCTCGTCTTCCAAAGGCTCCTTGCCCTTGTTGTTGTTGTTGGAGACCATGGCGCTTCTAAATCTGAAAACAATATCTGGACAGAAACAGCTCGAAACGAAACACGATGAAAAGGCGAGATACGAACCTCGGGGGTTCGGGTGAGTTATATAGCAAAAAGTTTTACAACATAAGGAAGGTACAGGAGGAAACCTGATCGGAGACGAGCTCCGGGGTGCTCAAACCACCAGGCGGCGCGGCTGGGGGGCCCACCGCGCCGACCTATGGTTTGGGCACCACGGGTGCCGTCTCCCATCCGGTTCGGTCTCTTATTTTTCCATATTTAATAAAAACGACGAAAATATCTTCTAGAAAGTTATTCGCGAAACTTTTCTTACCGAAACTGTTACCTATTCGAATCGAATTCTGCAGTCCCAGAAAAATGTTCTTCAATGAAAGTTTCCGGAGTCACCACTTTAATTGTATCAACCTCTTCATTAATAGAATCTCCAGAAATATAATGCTTGAGTCTTTGACCATTTACCACTTGTGTAGAGTTATCTTTCAATGAAGCAATTTTTATTGCACCTGAACGATACACCTCCACAATAACAAATGGTCCTTCCCATTTTGAGAGTAACTTTCCTGCAAAAAATCTGAGACGAGACCTATACAATAGAACTTTCTCACCAACATTAAATTCTCTTTTAAGAATTCTCCTATCATGCCATCTCTTAACTTTTTCTTTAAAGAGTCTAGCATTTTCATAAGCCTCACTTCTCCATTCATCTAAAGAACTTAAATGCAACAACCTTTTCTCACCGGCAAGTTTAAAATCTCTATTAAGTTCTCTCACTGCCCAATAAGCTTTGTGTTCTAATTCTAAAGGCAAGTGACAAGCTTTACCATAAACCATTTTATAAGGAGACATGCCCATGGGGTTCTTATAAGCAGTTCTATAAGCCCATAAAGCATCATTTAACTTACTAGCCCAATTTTTTCTAGATTTATTAACAGTCTTTTGCAAGATAGATTTAATCTCCCTATTTGACAATTCTACTTGTCCACTAGTTTGAGGATGATAGGCTGAAGCAATTCTATGATTAACACCATATTTAGCAAGAGTCTTTCTAAAACCACCATGGATAAAATGAGAACCTCCATCAGTCATAAGATATCTAGGTACACCAAACCTAGGAAAAATGACATCTTGAAGCATTTTTAAAGAGGTCTCACCATCAGCACTTTTAGTAGGTATAGCTTCTACCCATTTAGTGACATAATCAACAGCAACAAGTATATGAGTATTACCTTGTGAAGAAGGAAAAGGACCCATGAAGTCGAATCCCCAACAATCAAATGGTTCAATAACAAGAGAATAACTCATAGGCATTTCATTGCGTCTAGAGATATTACCAACCCTTTGACATTCATCACAAGATAAAATAAACTTTCTTGCATCCTTAAAGAGGGTAGGCCAATAAAAACCTGATTGTAGAACTTTCTGCGCAGTTCTATCTCCAGCGTGATGCCCTCCATAAGCACTTCCATGGCATTTCCTCAGTATTTCCTGTTGTTCATATTCAGGAACACATCTTCGCATAATACCATCGACTCCTTCTTTATATAAGTGTGGGTCATCCCAAAAGTAATGCCGCAAGTCATAAAAGAATTTCCTTCTTTGCTGAGCTGAAAAGGTTGGAGGCAAGTACTTGGAAACAATAAAGTTAGCATAATCAGCATACCAAGGACTATCTCGCGAACTTACACTTATTGCAGCCAATTGTTCATTTGGAAAGCTATCATTAACAGGAATAGGATCATAAGGAATGCTTTCCAATCTAGACAAATTATCAGCAACAGGATTTTCAGCACCTTTTCTATCTATGATATGCAAATCAAATTCTTGCAAAAGAAGTACCCATCTAATAAGCCTTGGCTTAGCATCTTTCTTTTCCATAAGGTATCTAATTGCAGCATGATCAGTATGAATAGTGACTTTCGAATCAACTATGTAGGGTCGAAATTTGTCACAAGCAAAAACTACAGCTAGAAATTCTTTTTCAGTAGTGGCATAATTCTTTTGAGCAGAATCAAGAGTTTTACTAGCATAATGAATAACATTTAACTTTTTATCTACTCGCTGCCCAAGAACAGCGCCTACAGCATAATCACTAGCATCACACATAATTTCAAAAGGTAAATTCCAATCAGGTGGTTCAACTACAGGAGCGGTGATTAAAGCCTTTTTCAAAGTTTCAAAAGCTTCCTTACAATCATCATCAAAAACAAAGGGTACATCTTTTTGAAGAAGATTAGTAAGAGGCTTGGAAATTTTAGAGAAATCTTTAATAAACCTCCTATAAAAACCAGCATGACCAAGAATACTACGAATACCTTTAACATCTTTGGGACAAGGCATCTTTTCAATTGCCTCCACTTTAGCTCGATCAACTTCAATACCTCTTTCAGAAATTTTATGTCCAAGAACAATTCCTTCATTAACCATAAAGTGGCATTTCTCCCAATTAAGAACAAGGCTAGTTTCTTCACATCTCTGCAAAACTTTGTCAAGGTTGTGCAAACAATTATCAAAGGAAGTTCCATAGACGGAGAAATCGTCCATGAAGACTTCCACAATTTCCTCACAAAAGCCATGAAAAATAGCAGACATGCATCTTTGAAAAGTAGCAGGAGCATTACATAAACCAAAAGGCATACGTCTATAAGCATAAGTTCCATAAGGACAAGTAAAAGTAGTTTTCTCTTGATCTTGCGCTCTCACAGCAATTTGAGAAAACCCAGAATACCCATCAAGGAAACAAAAGTGAGTTTTCTTGGACAACCTCTCAAGCATTTGATCAATAAAAGGCAAAGGATAATGATCTTTCTTAGTTACTTTGTTAACCTTTCTAAAATCAATGCACATCCTATAACCAACTACTACTCTTTGAGGAATTAGTTCATCATTTTCATTAGGAACAACGGTAATTCCTCCTTTCTTAGGAACACAATGCACAGGACTTACCCATCTACTATCAGCAATAGGATAAATAATACCAGCTTCAAGAAGTTTTAATACCTCATTTCTTACCACTTCTTTCATCTTGGGTATTAAACGACGCTGATGCTCAACAACAGGCTTTGCATCAGGTTCCATGTTGATGGCGTGCTGACATATAGTAGGAGAAATTCCCTTCAGGTCATCAAGAGTATATCCCATAGCTCCGCGGTGTTTCCTCAACACTCCCAATAACCTTTCCTCCTCTGTACCTGAAAGTTTAGAGCTGATAATAACAGGATATATTTTCTTATCATCAATATAAGCATATTTAAGATTATCAGGCAGAGGTTTCAAATCAAAAACAGGATCCTCCTTGGGTGGCATTGTGGTACCCAAATCTTCCACAGGTAAATTGTGTTTGAGCATAGGTTGACGAAGGAATACTTCATCAAGCTCATTCCTTTCTTCCCTGAAGTTCTCACTTTCATGATTCTCCATATGTTGCTGCAAAGCATTGTTAGGAGCAAGAACAATAGATGCAAGTTGAGCAATTTCAAAATCCTCACTAGGCAATTCAGTTTCATAAGGTGCTTTAGCAAATTTAGAGAAATTGAATTCATAAGATTCACCAGCAAATTTAGTAAAGATTTTCTCTTTCTTACAGTCTATAACAGCACCACAAGTATTCAGAAAAGGTCTACCAAAAATAATAGGACAACTATCATTGGCAGCCGACCCAAGTACAAGAAAATCAGCAGGGTATTTAGTCTTACCACAAAGGACTTCGACATCTCTAATGATACCAATTGGAGAGATAGTTTCCCTATTAGCAAGCTGAATAACCACATCAATCTCTTCAAGTTTACAAGGAGCAATTTCGTGCATAATTTCCCTGTAAAGCTCATAAGGAATAGCACTAGAACTTGCACCAATATCACATAAACCATAATAGCAATGATCACCTATCCTAACAGAAAGCACAGGAACACTAGACTTCCTAGAACTTTTAGGATGTGAGACAATATTAGAAGCATCCTCACAAAAGATAATGTGTCTATCTTCTAAATTTTCAGTGACAAGATCTTTAACCAATGCTACAACAGGTTCAACAGTTATTTGCTCATCAGGTTTGGTAGTTTTCTTATTACTTTTACTAACAACACCAGTTATGATAGTATGTTCCTTAATCTTATTAGGAAAAGGAACTTTTTCAATATAAGGTTCTGGAATAATGCGATCAGCAACATTAACCTCAACACCTTTAGATATATGAGAAACAGATTCATCTTTATATGGTTCATGATAATTTTTAAAACCCTCCTTCGGCAAACCGAAATAGGAAGCAAAGGCTTTATAAAAGTTTGCAACAATTTGAGAGTCAAGACCATAAGTAGTGCTAATTTTGCGATAATCATCAGTATCCATAAATTTTTAACACACTCAAAGTCATAGTTTATACCTGACTCCCTACCTTTGTCATTCTCCCATCCTTCAGTGTTCTCCTGAATCCGATCAAGAAGGTCCCACTTAAACTCTTCTTTATTACGAGTGAACGATCCAGCACAAGTGGTATCCAATAGAGTTTTATCTTGAAAGGAGAGTCTTGCATAAAAGTTATCAATAACAATATTACCAGGAAGCTCATGAATGGGACATTTGAGCATTAATGCCTTCAATCTCCCCCACGCTTGAGCGATACTCTCTCCATCATAGGGCCAGAAGTTATATATGAGGTTCCGATCCTTATGAATCTCACTTGGAGGATAGAATTTGGAGTAAAAGAGAGGTACAATTTCCTCCCATCCAAGAGAATACCCATTCTTCAGCAGTTTATACCAATGTGCAGCTTTACCAGACAGTGATAGAGAGAATAATTTCTTCTTAACTTCTCCCATCGAGATACCTGCACACTTAAATAACTCGCACAATTCATGCAGAAATAACAAATGATCTCCAGGATGGACAGTTCCATCTCCTGCATAGCGGTTATTTGTGACACGTTCAACAATTTTCATAGGAATTTTGAACGGTATTACCTGCTCATCTGGCGCCTCCTCTACTACCTTAGCAGTGGTAGTTGTTTTCCCAAATAGGAATTCAAGAGAAGACCCCTCCATAATGAGATATAGCAGCAGGCAAAAATAAAAACAGCACGTACAATAAATGTTTCCCTTACCAATTCCACTTACCAATAGCGCTACACTCCCCGGCAACGGCGCCAGAAAATAGTCTTGATACCCACAAGTATAGGGGGTGTATCGTAGTACTTTCGATAAATAAGAGTGTCGAACCCAACGAGGAGCAGAAGGTGTTGACAAGCGGTTTTGATGAAGGATTCACTGTAAATGCTCAGACAAGTTTTTAGGAGTTTTTGATATGACAGATAAATAAAGTACAAGTAAATAAAATGCAGTAATAATAGTTGCAGCGAGTGGCCCAATCCTTTCTACAGCAAAGGACAAGCCGGTTGTTGTACTTATAATGACCAAACGTTCTTGAGGACACACGGGAATATTGTCAAGTGCTTTCGCTTCATATAGTTGATTAATCTTCATTGTTTTGATAAGTGTTGTGTGGGTGAACCTATGCTAATGCACCGCCCTTCCTAGGACTAATACATACTTGTGATTATACCCCTTGCAAGCATCCGCAAATACAAGAAAGTAATTAAGATAAACTAACCACAGCCTTAAACTTTGAGATCCTGCTATCCCTCATGCATCGATATACCAACGGGTGTTCAGGTTTCTGTCACTCCGGCAACCCCACAATTGGCAAACGAATACACAATGCATTCCCCTAGGCCCATAAAGGTGAAGTATCATGTAGTCGACGTTCACATGACACCACTAGAAGAATAACACCACAACTTAAGCATCAAACCATTAAATATTACTCAACATAGTTCACTACTAACATCAAGACTTCTCCCATGTCCTCAAGAACTAAACGAACTACTCACAAGACATCATACGGAACATGATCAGAGGTGATATGATGATGAATAACAATCTGAACATAAACCTTAGTCCAATGGTTTCACCCAATAGCATCAATAACAAGAGTAATCAACACCGGGAGAGTTTCCCCTATGAAATAGACAAGATTCAGCCCTAGATGTTATAGCGGAGACGGGGTGCAGCGGCGGTGATGATGGTGTTGGCGGTGGAGATGATGATGATGATCCCGATGAAGTCCAGCTCGATGACGGTGATGATGGCGACGATTTCCCCCTCCGGGAGGGAATTTCCCCCGGCAGATTTCTTCCTGCAGGGGAGCTTTTCGCTCTCTGGTGTTTTCCGCCTCGTGGAGGCGGCGGAATATTTCGATGGCCGTCCTCTGTGTGTTAGGGTTCGAGGGGGTCAAGTACGCGAAGGGGGAACGGCTGAGGTGGGCCAGGGCCCCCAAACCACCTGCGGCGCGGCTGGGGGCCCCGCGCCAGCAGGTGAGGAGGGCCCACCATGGCCCTCTCAGCTCCCCTTTTGGCCTCCTCCATCTTCTGGTAAAATAGGAACTTCCATATGTCTCCTTCGATTTATTGATCTTCAGAAATAGTGCATCTCGACGGTGCTTTTTCCAGCAGAATCCTGACTCCGGTGTCCAATTCTCCATTATTCATCAAACATGCAAAATAGGTAAAATAACATAAGTAACACTTCTAAATATGAAATATATCGATGAATAGCAGTAAATTATGATATAAAATAGTGATGCAAAATGGACGTATCAGAGACGCCATGATTCTAGATGTATAAATAATATCAGTGGAATTTATAAAATCACTAGCTCAGTGCTTGTACGTTGCTACGAAACACCAAAAAAAGCGAGGACTTAGCCACCCGGTATGGAAATTTACTGGCATTTGTGGAATGGAAAATTGCAGTGGAGCCTTTCCCGTTGTTTCGCCTCAAAAAAAATTTGATTCCCTTGGTGTCATCAAGACAAACATCTGAGAGGTCCATTGAAAGATTTGAATCTAGACGAAACTAAAATGTTGATATGTGATACATTAGTAAGAAAGCGTCCGAAGAAGAAATATGGTAGGAGAATGACAAACTTCGTCGTGTTTGAATAAGGATTGTTTTATATGCTTCTGTATGCTACTTACTATATACTTCCTCTGTTACTAAATATAAGGTGTTTTGGGACTACAATTTGAACTCACAAAACGTCTTATATTTAGGAACGGTGGTAGCAGCATAGATGTGGAGAGTTATTTGGGCATATAGTAGATGGAGGTAAAACCTAGAGCAACGATAATTGGCATGTAGAGAAACCTTGTAAAAGATGAAAATAAGATAAATGAAAAAATACACATTTTGGCATCGTATAAGATACCAGAAAAACTACGGCGTGGCGGCATGTCGCACCTGTGGAGAAATTGTGAGGCGGATAATAAAAAAGCTCAGGAGGTAGAGCATTGTAACATGCAAGACTATAATGATATGTATTTATATAAGAAAGCGGTGTGTAAGTTTGTTTATTTTGTCAACTGGACCTCTCTCGTGATCTAGATAGACGAGTAAAATAAGATGTAATTTTATGTTTCGTATTCGATCTTTTGCAAGCGTATTTTGTTCTTTTGGCTTTGGAAAGCCCGAGCATATCGAAGCATTTTTATAACTGAAAATGTTTAGTTTGTGTGATGGCTGACTCCTTAATTGGTTTTGTCTTGGATGTACGGTGATAACCAATTGACCGCTTGGTATATGTTAAGGATTTTGTCTGTTTCGAAGAGGGTTAATCGTATCTTTATCCTGATAGTATGGAGCAGATCTATTGACAATAATAATTTTGCATTTTTTAAGTGCAGTCTTTCTTGTGACATGCATTTTATGTTTTTCCTTGTATGCGAAAAGTGCCTTGTTTCCTTGTTTGCGAAAAGTGCCAGCATGGATTAAATGCAATCAAGTAGAGTTTATTTGTATTTATCTCCCCTTCTAAGGCCATGTTGAGAGAAACATTTATGTTGCAGATTTCACCAAACATAAATCCAAACTAAGAGTATGCTTGATGGTGAAGCTAGCAATGGATGGCTTTGGCATATAAGGCTAGGACGTTATTCCACGAGAAATTTGAGTGGTCTTCAAAAAGGTTGTCACGTGGTCAGACTAACAAATGTTTCTTTTGATAAAGATCGATCATATATGCATGCCTACCTATGCCAAAAACAAGTTAGAGAAGCCCACGGACATAATATATGTCTCTAGGCCAAAAACAAGTTAGAGAAGCCCACAGACATAATATATGTCTCTAAGGTGTTACAACTATTTCATATAAAAAAAGTTGCTAAAAAAAACTATTTCATATGGATCTCCTTGGACCTCATACATATAGCCTTTGCCGTATGGTTTAGTAATTTTTGATGATTATTCGCGTTTTGCTTAGCTGTTCTTTTTAAAGCTTAAGAGTGAAACATAAGGGATCTTTCGAGGCATTTGCAATAAAGACATGACAATAATTTGACTTAAATAAGAAGCAACAATGACACCGTGTTTAAGAACATGAATTCTCGTGAATTCGGTGGACAAGGATTAGGCACGAACTTGTAATTCCACACACGAGTGTGGCGTTTTGGAGCTCGGGCTCTAGGGAGCTTGTTTTTTGGAATTCAAAATCTACATTTTGAAGTTTAAAAACAAATTACTAGATGTTGATAATGATATGATCTGCAAGACTGCAAGTGTGCAGAAAATAGGCTGGACAAAAACAACAAATTGGTGGATCTGGGTTGGCAAACAGTACACATTTTCAAAACGGTATTGAAATTTTGTGAGATTTGTTTTTTTTTTTTGTAGGCTAAAATAATACTCCCTCCGTCCCAAAATAAGTGTCTCAAAGTTGTCCAAAAGTGAATGTATCTATACTTGTTTCATGTCTAGATACATCCACTTTTTGACAAATCTAAGACAATTATTTTGAGTACAAATTTTGCATTGGGATTTTGCACACTAGTAAATTTCGAAATTATCTACACCTAAAAATTTTATTTCAATTTTTTAAAACTTAAAAGCTGATTTTGATTTATCTTAAACGGATCCATTAATTAAGGAAAAACAACATACTCGTAGAGATATCAAAGTGGATGTTGAATAAATACACCTTTTAGGCCGAAGGCATAAACACCGTCATGCGTCAAGGCATATTAAGGCATACTCCTCCTGGGAGAAACTAAAGCCACAGGAGAAGCCCAAAAGAAGTGCCCCTAACACAACTGATCACTGCATAATAGCTACATGACATGTCTGAATATGCTCCTCAATAAAATCCTACCCAAATATTTCTTACTCCTCAATAAAATCCTACGCAAATATGCACCTCAATAAATCCTACGCAAATGACAAGCAATTGAGCACCACAAATCAAAAGACAGACGGAAAGAGAAATAAGAAGAGTAAGATGTAACATGACAAAAAGTTGTGCAAAATTTGAGATCATGATCATCATAGGCACGTCCTTTTCATGTGAAGACATGGTATTCTTTTGCTTTCTTTTCTAAAACAAGGAAAAACCATGAGATGTACAAAAAGAAGACAACCTATTTCTTTCTGGGCACAGCAGGCGCACAACTATATGCCTCCAACACCATACATGTTTTTTGTTCATTGCGTATTCCTTCTGTAAAATGAGGAAGGAAACCCTCAAATCTCTTCACAGCAGAGAAAAATATCAGTCTACTCATGAAAGCTCTCCACAAGCTGAACGGAAAAAATCTCGGATTTGTTAAGCTAGACAATCATCCCATGACGGATGTCAATGTAGTCATCGAAACTCATCATGTTACAAGCTCGACCCCCAAAAGTCCTCGGCAGGATGACAGCGCCAGAAACTTTGTTTGATGAGTTCTATCATTAGCACCTACATTCCTCAAGCTTCCGCTGCAGCCTCACGTTGTGCCTTAACTACAAAATAGTTGGAACTTATGTCACAACAAATGGTAGCTAGACAAGGTAAAATATAACAAGTATGGGCATTCCTGATCTGGATTACCAGAAAACTTTAACGATGTAAATGATATTCATTTATGAAGATGGCACCCAATACTTGCATGACAAACTATACCTTCAAATCATTTTTCTGATATGGCAAGCCACATTAAATCAGTTTATAGAATAACTAAAGCTGACATGGAAGTTTTGGGAGCTGTTTGGTGAAACTGAAGAATGGACCCAAAATCTACCGAGTACCTATAGGAGACTAGTGAATTTAATATAAGGAAAAACTTAAGCATGCGACTTTGTTTTGAAAGCCAAATAATGTTGATGAACTAGAATAAGAAGCATAACAACTTACACAATCGGCAATTTCTTCCTGTTTCAGAGGTGGAACTATCTCGTCTTCTTTCCAGCCAAGAGATTTCAGGAAAGCCATTTCTTCTGGACTTGGTTCATCTTCCCTAGGATATGGTTCCTCTTCTCTGGCTACAATGGGCTGAAACAACAAACGGGCATCATCATAGCTGGAGTCTGACTTTGTTGAACCATTGTTTATATGTGCGGGCATAATGGACACAGCGGCTTCAGCCTTGTCTGCCTGAGGCACCATAGCTACATCTTTAGCACCACCAAGATCTGATGAAGAGTCGGGTTCCTCAATGTCAGCAGCAACCCCATGCAACCCCTCATAAAAAACATCACGGGGTTCCAAAGATGGATTGATTTCCTCATTATCAGATAGGTGTCTCTGAGATCCATCACAAGAATTTGCATCCTTGTAGGAATTACTTCCAGTTTCGATACATTTGATTCTAGCCTCAAACAAGGACAAACCAAGAGAAGCGTTCTTCTGCTCATCGATTAAGCTAGATGAGGACTCTATACCAGTGCTAGAACCATTTAAAGACTTGCTTCGCAGCAACTCAAAGAATTTATGCTTGTCTTTTGCAATTGATTTTCTCTCACCAAACGAACCTTGTTGTAGATGCATAGGGAGGCCATTCGTGACACCTTTAAGCTTCTGGTTGACAATGGGCTTTTTCAGTGGTTCTACTGAAGAAGATCGGCCTAGAATAGGGCTCACGGGATTGCTAGTGCAGTCTTTGGCAGTATTTGAAGCACCATTCTGCTCACGGGTCAGGACTTGAAAGCATCCTGATTGAGATGGCTTGACAAGCTCAGATTTGACTGGAGTGCGAACAGAGTTGCTAGAAGGCTGTGCTGACAGTTGTGGTGCAGTCTTGATAGCACCATTAGAATCCCCAGCTCTTGCACCTTTAAGTTTAAACTTATCTGACAAACTAGATACCTGCAAAGTATTCTGAATGAATTGATGGCTTAATGCAAACCAAAGTATTTTTTTCAGTACAAGACAGCCACTCGATAAATAAGTGAAACAGAAAGACAGCCAAAAGAAACACATTCAAGTTTGAAAATATCTGGATCCTGGTAAGGGGAGAGGGATAACTCTTTTAAGCAAATTGTGGGGACCCCGTGCTAGCTGTCCGAAATAACCGTTATGCTCCACGATACACTGATCAGGATGTACACAACGGGTATTTCGGACAGTTAGTCCGGGGTCCCTACACAAATACTCACAGCAAACAGATTCTATGTGATGGAAATTTTATCTGCTCTGAGCTTTTCTAATTGTCCAGTCAAATACTCAAATGGGCAAAGCACCAACTTAGATCAAAATGATTCATAAATCATAACATAATGCTACAAAATAGAGGTTTCTAACGTAAGAGCTAAGAGTGACTTTTGAAACACTATACCTTGTAAATTAGTTCAGGTCCAAACTGCAGAGTTAAATAACGGATGTAGGAAATATGCAGGACAATAGATTTTTTTAAACAGAAAAGGCATGTTTTCAATCTCCAACACATATGTTATAACTATCAACCACCAGTTATACATACTCTGAACAATCATGCATTTTACTTACATAAATTATTATGCTACAGAGACACCGCAGCTATTAGCAATTCTCAGATAACTGACAACATCTGCTTCGTGGATACTTGCAGTTTGCAAAGAATACAGAGCAATTGAACCAAACTACATGGCCATGTGTGTTAAATATTTTGAATATGATATGATCAGTACTAATACGTACAATTTAGGATCAGATAGTTTTAAGGGGCATTGATGAAGCAGATTCCTGCGTAGAAACAAAATTATGATATGCGCTCACTAACATTCAAAATCAGATTAAAGTGTTAGGGTGTAATTTCTTGGTTCCTAGCTGTACTACTATTTAATTGCGCAAGACACAGAGTTCAACAGATTACACGTGTGATGATTTTTGCTGTCTTTAAAAAACCAAATCACTGACCAGACTATATAAGTATATACATGATAGATTCTAAGATTTAAAGATAACCATGGTAACCATAGAAGACACAAACAAGAAAGCAGAAGTATTAATCTCGCAAAATAGGAAATAAACACAGTGCATACAGATATTTTGTTTGATGAAGGCGTCAAAGGTCTTAGAATACACTGCCTCATAGTTCTTTCTTCAATCTTCTGAGTATCAATCGATAGCTGGAAAAAAAATATTGCACAAAACACAAGTTAGATCAAGTGTCTGGTACAAAACATGATTATATACCAAAGAGGAAAAACAGCACAGATATCATATTCATTATTCATTGCAATACCTGGGGTGCGGTGGAAATTTGTAATGGTGTTTGCATTACTGTTTCAGCCATGCTTAATGAAGCCCCGCAGTTCGACACTTCAAGCTGCCTACTAGAACCAGCACGTGATAAAGCAGAAGAATCATGGTTATTGCTTGGCTCACTAAGTCCAGGAACTTCTGCTAGCACTGAGTTCCAGCCATCAGGCACAGTAACAAATGGTATGCTCTGAATTGGGGTGCTAATTCCAGGAGATGGAACTCTACCCATTTCATGCTTCCCATTGTTGTCCTCAGAACTAAGGTGTGGAAATTCTCGCTCAAAGGAGATACCACCAGCATCTTTTCTAGATA
Source organism: Poa pratensis (assembly GCA_947311845.1). Classification (NCBI taxonomy): domain Eukaryota; kingdom Viridiplantae; phylum Streptophyta; class Magnoliopsida; order Poales; family Poaceae; genus Poa; species Poa pratensis. Next base: position 39,997,791 of record CAMZMU010000047.1, read on the forward strand.
GACTATCACTGTCCAAACTTATCCCAGCTGCACGGGTCAACGTGTCCAGCTTTGGACGTATACGATTAAGCCTATCGCTTTCAGGTCTGCATGAGCTAAAGGACCCAAAGCCGTCATGCAAGGGGTCATCTGGAAGACCCAACCTACTCTCCCGATCACGGAAATCAAAGTCTTTTTCACACCCCCTGTCTCTGTTGCTCCTTCCAAAACTGGCATAGCCTCTTGACTTCACTGTGCCATCCTGATCGAGCCGTCTGGACACACTTCGACCAGAACCCCTGCGTGAAGAGGCTTGTTGGGAGCTCTGTTCACGATCACGGCCTGATGATCGGTTTCTTGATGAGGCGCCCCTGTCTTGGTCATCTGAAGCATCAAAACAATACCTTAGCAAAATATATTAAACTTTGCAAGCTCAAAAAACAGTAAAATACAAGTAGGTCCATATATGGTCTCTGGTGCGCTGGTCCCTCGGGGCCTTAGCACGACGACTTCCCGTCTGTCTACTACAAGAAGCTCTACTACGACAAGCTTTACCCGGCTCCGGTGAGGGAGGGGTGAGGACAGCGGCGCGCCATCGGCTCACTTCAGTGTTTGTAGTCGCCGCTAGGTGGTCCGAAGACCTATTTGTAATTTTTATTACTTTTAGAATTCTTTGTACCGTTGTTGATGATCAATAGATTGGTTGGCCTTTTCTCAAATAAACAATGCAACAGTACACCAAACCAACCAAAAAGGCATTGAAAATGACAATAATTAGTAAGTGAACAATGGGACACTGACTCTCAATAAGATAGAAATGCAGATTGAAGAAGGTAGCTATCTAATCACTTAGACTGAAAGCTTGAAACATATTTGCAAGAAGGCAGCTATCAGATATAAACAAATTGACTTTCAGTACAAGCAAGATTGGCTCATTTGTTCCTTTTTTTTTGTAATGAGCATGGATTTTGTTTCCTGCGGCCAAGTATTTCATTGGTCAACTTTTAATAAGCATAACATCGCATGGTTTATACACTCTATTTTTTGAATTAGTAATCGTACATTTTTGCATCTTACAATTCATCGACTATTCCGCAACAACGCACAGGGTTTCATGTAAGAAAGACTGAACCGTGTTTGCTTCTTATCCCATATACTATTGCTTCGGACCTAGTATGGCTCTACTTATACTAGTACACTAGAAAGAACAATTACCATAGCAAGCTCAGTGAACATGCATGTTCCACTGTATCAAGAAAATTATCTATTGCTAAGAATGTTTTGCCTGCACCCTTCTGAAACTAGCGGTATCACTGTGTCTATATTTGTATATAAAAAAGGGCATACATCCTACTATCAATTGCTAAACATGCAGATAAAGTCAAAGCATGTAACAAAGCTCCATAAAAACATAGGGCCTGAGAATAGTCTCAATATGTCAACTATACATTGTGCTTCTCCAAGCCATTCTTGATAGCTGGTTCTGCCTAATCCTGCCGCACTCCCTAGCACATTTAGCACTACAATGACTGCTGAAGCATGCAATATGGCTAACAAACAGGAACAAAGTTTTTGAACTCAGTCCAGGACAATAGCCCAATAACACACATTAAATCGTTTGCTGGTAAAATACATCTACTTTGGAACACTTGCTGCAGTGCAGTTGGTACTCAAACTGATAACCATCAGTTTAACAAGCACCGACCGCTGGTGTATGCAATGTCTCTGAAGCAAGAGTCACTAGTGATTACCGCAAGTCCACGATTACTCATTTATAATGCGACATAGTACACTGGCTCCATGGTCCATGCAGCATACTAAATAAAGCGCTTCAAAGTACAAGCGTTGCCCTTAAATCAGACTGATGCCAATACTTGTGATATGAAGATTGAAGAATGATCGTTGTTGATATAAGGAGAATAGTGAGCTTGCACGCAGCAATTGCATATAGATGAAGTGTGGTAAACTCGTCATGCATATAAATAAATAAAACCACTAAGCATAACAGCTGCTCTAACATTATCCAATGTCACTAGGAACATCTCTGATGCAACTTCTATAATAACAATTAATTTCGCATACATTTCTATAAACAGCGCTAACCGCTAACCATTATATGCACCTAAAATGGCAAATTGGAAATGAAAGGCAGCTCACCTGCACGGGGCGAAGTTCCTGGCCGGAGACCTGTGGTGGCCACTGTGGGTGTGGCAACCCCCCGCACCAGCCATTCTGGCTTCAACGAGGGCTCACCTCGGTCCATGCCAGTTGGCTTCGTTCACCATCGACGCCACCCAGCAGTAGGATCCCAGTCCGACACAACAATGAAACACCACCACCACCACTACTACCTTCCACTCATCGCCAATCGCACGAGATGGTGCCAACACGGCAACACGATTCAACGGCGCATCCGCACCAACCTCCCACTCGGGGGAAGCCGAGACCACCAAACCCTAGGTCCCCAGCCAAACCCTAACTCCCTCGCAGCACAATCTCGCTCAGACACACATGCCCCTAAAAAAACAGAGTCGGGAGTAAAAAAATGGCTCCCCTCCTCCTCCTCCGGTCCTCCCCCTCTGTATAGCTATCAGTATCACGCCGCCGCGACAAAGATTGATCAAGCAGGAAGCAGGCCGCTCGGGATTGAGGGCGCCGCGGCGGGCGACCAGCGAGTCAGCGACCACTCTGCGTACGGCGCCTGGATTTCTGGATGGGTCTGGTAGGGAAATCTGCGGAAGGCGGCGGTGGCGCTGGAGAGATTGGGAAAATTCGTGGTGATTCGTTGGATTCGGGAGAAGGGATTTGGAGCGCCGATTATTTTAGAGGAATTTCTCTCTTTCTCGGAATTTCTGTGGGTTTGTGAATTCCGTGGGGAGTGTAGTTTGTGTGGTGTGCTTGTTCGTTCGTCAGGAGGGAGAGAAACCCTATGCAAACTGTGACTTCCAGCGCCCTCCTCGCTCTTGCCTTTCTCGGATGACGGTTGATTTCCTATCTGGCTTTACTTGCCTTCCATTTCTTTCTTTTTTATTTTACACGAAAAATTATCACGTTTTTTTTTGCGGGGAAGGAATTTATTTGGAAGAAATAGGCTTTCGCCCCGCTATATTAATATAGCAACCACCCGATACAACTTTGAGACCACTGCTAGGGCAAACAGCACAGATAAGCCCAAAAGAAAAGAAAGAGAAGAAAGAAGAGAAACAATGCCAACATTGGCGGATCAACGAAAACGAAAGTGACTCGCAACCGCTGCGTCCTCTCCGGCCAATTCCCACCACAAACCTAGCACTCGGAACCGCCGCGTACCAAACAATACCTCCAAGAAGGAACGATGACGCTGCTGTTGCCCGGACAGGTCCTAGGGTTTCCTCCGGCACGCTACAGGTAGTGGGGAAGAGGTATACCCGACGCCCTTCAAGAAGGAATAGCGACACTCGCAAGCATCACCGCGTCGGTGCCAAGATGACAGGGATTTCTCCCGACCCCAAAACCACATCTCTGGACAATCCGAAGCGCTCCATCCGTCTTGCCACCCACCAACATACGCCACCACGGAATTGAAGCCACCATCGTCATATCACCATGGTACTCGCTACGAGGACGACCGAACTGTGAAGAACCCGCCGTAGACAAGGAGCGGCAGTACCACAACCACGTGGAAGGGACCAGCCTCCACCGTCGTAGACGGTAGCCGACCGGACACGGCAGGCAAGAACACACCAGGCTGATGGCCCTTCACGTAGTTACCCCACAACGGCGCCAGAAAACGTCTTGACGGCCCTTCGTGTGATTACCTGCGTGAAAAATAAATGGGTTAGGTTGAGACTCCAAGTGCAGAGTGTATGTAGTACTGGAAGACAGTTTTCCCCACAAGGGGTGACTCGAGGGTTCAATATCGAACTCTCGGGGAACCAGTATTTCAGGTGTTATCTCCTTATACTTCTCTTGAGAACCTGCAACAAAATAAATTGTTTTGTGCCATCAACCTCACCAAGTGGTTGTCAAGCACAAGGTGTGAGAATGATAATAAAATAAATATGCAAACAGTAGTAAATATGCAATGATGGTAAAATAAATATGTAAGGATGATGGTAGTAATGATAAATGATATTTTTGGGTTTTTTATGATGAATGCAAGATGTAAAAATGTTTTTGTATTTTCGGATTTAATAATGGCAGCAAACAAAAGTGGTGATAAAAGTGTTGGAAAGGTGTTTCTTATGATTAAAAATGGACCGGGTTCATGGTTTCACAAATGCACTCTCTCTTGATAACGTGGTAGACAATGGAACACTAAAATTAGCATGTAAGATGGCAAGATATGGTTTGACAAGTTATTAATAATATGGGCATCACGTCCTAACATAGAGATCTCAAGTATAAGTTGTTCTCTCCCTTATGCTCCACCAAGATGCGAACTAAATCATAACACCTTAGTAATTAAGATAAATCAGAGCATAGCAATAAGTTCAATGACATGAAGTTAAAATAAGAACATGCTAGATCTAGTCATGGAGGTAGTGGCCAAGGTCACATCCACTCTCCGGTAGCATGGTATTTTTGTTTATCCCTAGTGAGGCAACAAAGTAAGGTAGAAAACCCAAGTGGATCGCAGAACTTTCTCTCACGTTCACTGCACTAGCCACCCCCCGTTACTCCAACTAATGCACACGTTCCCCCTGATGTCTACGTGAGCTTCTATTCTTGTAGACAGTGTTGGGCTTCCAAGAGCAGAGGTTTGTAGAACAGCAGCAAGTTTCCCTTAAGTGAATCACCCAAGGTTTATCGAACTCAGAGAGGTAGAGGTTAAAGATATCCCTCTCAAACAACCCTGCAATTAAGATACAAGAAGTCTCTTGTGTCCCCAACACACCCAATACACTTGTCAGATGTATAGGTGCACTAGTTCGGCGAAGAGATAGTGAAATACAAGTGATATGGATGATTACAAGTAGTAATTGCAATCTGGAATAAAAATGGCAGCAAGCAAACATGTAGCAGAACTTGTTGTAAACGGTGTTTCAATGCTTAGAAACAAGGCCTAGGGATCATACTTTCACTAGTGGATACTCTCAACAATGATCTCATAACTGAATAAGTAAAAACTACTCTTAAACACTCTCTTGTTGGATAACAAACACCATTCATTGTGTAGGGCTACAAAAGCACACCTCAAGCCGGAGTAAACAAGCGCCACAACGTCATAAAGGAATCACACACGGTGCACACACTGTCACCTTTACACCGTGGAGAGTACCGGAGTTCATATTAAAGTAACCTCTAGAGTGCATAATAGATAAAGAGTAACATCTACATATTCAACTAGATTAGCACAACTGAACACAAGTAAATACTACTCGGGATTATTCTCCTTCTTGATGAAGCAAGAGTACTATGCGTAGGGCTGCAAGAGCACACCTCAAAGTCTGAGTAAACAAACACCACAATTCCCAAGAATAAGCCATGATAAATGTCTAAATTATTCATAGAGTCACACAAGTACCCACACTGTCACCTTGATACCGTGTTGTCACAATGACTCCAGAAACTAGACAAAATCACTTGAGTAGCATAAACATTATTAATGTATTCGGCGATACTAGCAATACACATGATCACATAAAGATCACACCATGGGAGAGAGAGATGAACCACATAGCTACCGGTAGAGCCCTCAGCCTCGGGGGAGAACTACTCCCTCCTCATCATGGGAGTCAGCAGCGGCGATGAAGATGGCGATGGAGTTGATGGAGATGGCTCCGGGGGCACTTCCCCGTCCGGCAGCGTGCCGGAACAGAGATTATGTCCCCCAAAACTTGTCGTCGATGGCGGCGGCGCTGCGGAACTCTTCTGGAAAATATGACTTCGCGTTTTAGGGTTTTCGAGTCTGAGGCAATATATAGGCGAAGGGGCAACGTCGGTGGAGGCTCGAGGGGCCCACACCACCTGGTGGCGCGGCAGGGGGCCCACCCGCGCGAGCCTATGGTGTGGCCTCCTCGGAGCCCTCCTTCGTCTCTCCTTCGGGCTCCGTGACGGTGCTGGAAAAATAGGGACTTGGCCTTTGTTTCGTGCAATTCCGAGAATATTTCCAGAAGTAACTTTCTGAAACCAAAAACAGCAGAAAACAGGGAACTGGCACTGTGGCATCTTGTTAATAGGTTAGTCCCGGAAAATGCATAAAAGTGATATGAAGTGTATATAAAACATGTAGCAAATGGTATAATATAAGCATGGAACAACATAGATTATGGATACGTTTGAGACGTATCACCCCCTCACATGCTCTCATAAACATGCTTGATCATGACAAGTAAATAAGAACGGGGTACATAATATGCATCTACTTTCATAACTGAAACAAAACCATTGCAATCTCAAACATGTATTAACTCATAATAAAGATCCACCACAAAGGAATTACATAGATGACCGTAATCATGTTCAGCAGCTCATACGGTACTAATTAGTGAAGCTCATAGAGAGGAGAGATACATAAGTTACTTCCACAAACCCATAGTCCAGGGGTGGACTACTCCCTCTTCATCATGGTGTCGGTGGAGATGTTGTTGGAGGGGAAGGAGACCACACCGGCAGCGCCCCGCCGGAGTTTTCCCCCTCCAATCTTCAGCTCCAGGTCTCTGTTTCGTGGTTTCTCTGTTTCGGCGGCGCTCCCTTTCGCGAAAGCCCTGGGGGGTCTATATATAGTCGTTTTTAGGTCAAGACGAAGCTTCGGGAAGAAAGATCGACGGCAGCGGAGGCCCGAGGGCCAGGATGGGGGTCCCACGCGGTCAGGGAATCTGGCCGCGTGGGCCCACCTTTTGGCCTTCTGGTCTCCGTTTCTTCGATTCCTTTGCGCCTACGTTTCGTTCCTTCCAAAAAAGTGATCCCCGTAAAATCAGGTCATTTGGACGTCGTTTGGTCCCTGAAACAAAATATAGAAAAAGGGGTTTTTGACAGCGCAGGGTTAATTCCAGAAAAATGGGGAGTTGTTAATTATCCCCAAAACTCAATATAAATCATGAATATAACCCTTATATGATGCAAATAACATGTAATAAAATGTAAAGTTCATGTATGCATTTTACATGCATCAACATCCCCAAGCTTAACCCATGCTCGTCCCGAGTATGAAGGTGATAAAACTAACATGGACTTTGCATTTTAATACTATCAATGGATATCAAAGGTGATTACTATTGCTACATAGAGTCAAATGATTCATTCTTCAAAGGAATAACAATATGCAAGATAAATTATGAAGTGATATCAAATACTCAATGTAAAGATGTTCAATGATAAATTCACAAAGTGTAAATAGAAGAAAGTACTATGGACCAAATGTATGCATAATGAAAAGTAAAAACATCCTATGGTGGTCATAGAGTACTTCTTATGAAAACTGAATATAAAAGGTGGACACTTTGGATAGATAAATAAGTAGAGGTAAAGCATGAATAAGTTTCATCTAACTTCCAAACACTTCTACTTAAGTTAATGCTTGCAATGTGGTAGTCATTGGTGTGGAGCTCTCATTACCCCTATCATAGCATCTTGAATGATTAATGTTTAAAGTGAAAGCAAATATGAGTGGTGTGCTTGACAATGTATTGGTTGAATGTCTCATGTCCCTTGAATACAAGTACCTACACCATGTGTTACTCACTTTGGTCCACAAAGTAAATTCAAATAAAGGTCATTGCAAGTAATAATAGTATCATCAAGAACTGCACTGGGGTACCTCTTGCCCCTTGACATGAACAAGCCCATGTCAAAACAACAAGACAAACAGACAATGAACAATCTCAGCACTCTTTTATTTACTATGGGTATAGCTTTTTATTATGAGGTGCATCACTGAATGAACATTATGGTTATGCTGTAAATTTCCACCATGAATGATGCATGGCTTAGATTAGCGGCCCAGGCATTTCTCTAACCATTTATACAAACTCTTTGAACTTACTAAGTATCCACATTCATTTCACCCATGATAGGCATCCATAAACAAAAGTACATGACATCAACTAAATATAAATAAGTGCAATGTTGAAAGCTTGCCATGTGACAGCACATATGGGCTAACTCCCAACCAAAACAATTGTCAAGCCCACAACTTCATAATTTTAATCACAATGGTTCATGCTTATTAAATGCAATAAAAGTAAATTGTGCATCAAGTTCGTGAGAGCTTTTAACCAATTTTTCCCATGACAATCAATAACATAAGCATTTAAATTCAGAAATGTAGATAACACAATATAACATGATAAACATACTTGGAATAGCATAAAGCTAATAGGTAGATATGGTGGACTCACTGGAAAAACTTTGGTTGAAGGTGTTGGGAAACAAGCTTTTTACTTGTTGTAATTTTTGGGCTAGCAATAGGGAGAAAGTTGACCATCTAAATGCATGCATAAGTGTCCATAGAACTAATCAATCCATGTTAAACCAAGTAAAGTTAAAATTCAACATCTAAACATGGTAAAAGATAGCTCTTGACAACACACTTGCAAATTAACATTCATTCAAAGCACATGAATTATGCAACTATATGTATCTTTTAAAATCAACTCAAACATCCCTATCCCAATATATTTAATAGCATCCAACATAATTCAACCCAAACTTCCAGTAGCTCTCTCATATATAAATGATAGTGGTGGTCTTATTAACAAACCGAAATAACAAAAGCAAAAAAAAACAGACGCTCCAAGTTTATACGATAAAGTGCTTTGATCGAAAAACAGAAGTTAGACGTGTGCAAACCGAGAGTGTGTTGGTCTAGTGGGGTTGTCTTGACATCCCCAAGCTTATGGTCTTCACCATCCTTGGATAGCTCTTGGTGCAGCTCCTCTAATCCCTGTGAAAAAACTTCAAAACACCGTTTCTCCCATTTCTTTTCTGTGGGGTGATATTAGTAGTGATAAACAAATAGGTTCCTTGCTGCATAAAATCCTTAGGCAAAAATTCATATGAATGTCCAGAGAGTATATAATGTTGTATGCCTACTCATAAACTCAATTGAATCAAAAAGATTCAAGCAAAAAGCTCAAAGAATGCATCAAACAATATCAAGACAGAATCTGTCCAGAAAAACAGCAGCAAAACGCATTTTTCTACCCTACTTAAACTCGTCAGAAAAATCTGCAAAAATCACGTATACAGAGGATGAAAAGTTGAAGCTACAGTTCAAATTACAGCTCAATCGGAGTTACAGATAAAAAATGAAAAATCAAACCGTGCACAGACTTCGTGCAGGCAGAAAACTCTCCGAAAATGAATAGCAACTTTTCAAACCCAAAATAGGTAAAACTTGGTTCTTTATTAAAAATCCCAGAAACAAAACTAACAAACTACTCTCTTGTTACAGCAAGAGGACTCAAAGAAAATCTCAAACAAAAACAACCGGGTTGCCTCCCGTAAAGCGCTTTCTTTATAGCCATATAGCTAGGCTTACTTACTTGATAATCAAAGGGGACGTAGCTCATGAGGGAGCTTGAACCTTGGTGTGTCCCTCTTCCTTGGGAAGTGTTCCATGCTCTTCTTGTGTGGAAACTGAAACTTCACATTCCCTTCCTTTGAATCAATAATGGCACCTGTAGTACGAAGAAAAGGTCTTCCCAAAATAATAGGACTAGAGGTTTTATTCCCCATGTCCATGATTAGAAAATCAACAGGCACAAAAGTCATGTGTAACTCTACCATAACATCACTTACTTTTCCTAGAGCATGTCTAATGGAATCATCAGCAAGTGCAAGTTCAATAGAGCATTTCTCAATATTTTTAAGTTCAAGGACTTCATATAGTTCTTTAGATAATATAGAGACACTAGATCCTAGATCTAAAATGGCATGGTGTGTCTCTTTTCCAATGGTTACTAGTACCTTGGGATCCAGATATCCCCAAGCTTAGGTGGTATCATAGCTTCTTGATTGTACCTAGCAATCTTTTCTTTTAAGACATGATTAGCAATATAGGAACCAAAACCAGCTGGTTAATATTAACAGAAGGATCACTTGCAAATTTTTGTAAGATAGAAATTAATTCATGCAAGCTACACTTCTCTAAATCAACAAATGGTTCCTTAACTTCACTAAGCATTTTAACTTCCTCAACTTTTTTCTCTTTTTGAGATATAATGATGTTCTTTAATGAGGAAACTTCCTTAGTGAGTTGATCTACTCTTTCAAACAAAATATCATGTTTTTCGAATTTGGATATGAACTCCTTATTGAGCTCCTTTTGAGTAGATATAAATGATCTAATGGTGTTTTCCAAATCACTAGAAACATTACTACTAGTGGTATATTTGTTTGGAACATATGGGGGCTTATTATAAGAGTTATAATTGTTGTTACCATACCCATTATTACCATAGTTCCTAATGAAGTTGACATCAACATTTTCAGGATTATTACCAACTAGTTCTTGCAAAGGCATATTTTCAAAATTTTGTTTATTAATAAAAGCAAGAATGGTGTCCATTTTAGATGACAAATCATTTGTTTCTTCTATAGAGTTCACTTTCTTAGATGAACTAGGTGCTCTATCAGTATGCCATTGACTATAATTTTGCAAGATACTTTCCAAAATGTTCTTAGCTTCTAAAAGTTTTTCCCATGAAAGCACCTCCAGCAGCTGAATCAAGTATATTTCTAGACATGTAATTTAGACCATTGTAAAAAGAGTGTAAAATGGTCCATTCATTAACCCCATGTGATGGACAAGTTCTAAGCATGAGTTTAATCCTATCCCAAGCCATGGCAACATGTTCATTTTCATTTTGCCTAAAAGAGAGGATATTGTTTCTATTTTGCAGTATTTTAACAGGGGGATAATATTTCTTAATGAAAGCTTCTTTTAAATCATCCCAAGAATTAATACTACCAGTAGGTAATGAATGTAGCCACTCTTTAGCTTTTCCTCTAAGTGAGAAAGGAAATAACTTCAGTTTTAAGACATTACTTTCAACATTTTTAAACTTTTGCATGTCACAGATTTCAATAAAATCATGAAGATGCATAGAGGCATCCTCAACAGCACTACCACCAAATTGTTCCCTAGTTATCAAGTTTAACAAACTAGGACTAACTTCATAGCTCTCAGCAGTAATCTCAGGTGTGGTGATAGGCTTAGCAATAAATTGATCATTAGGAGTGTTTGTGTAGTCACACAATTTAGTTCTATCTCCCATTTTAACAAGTTTTTATGTGTTTTTAATTTTTTATGCAAAACTGAAAGTAAAATGACACTAATGCAACTCGAAATAACAAATGCAACACAAAATGCAAAACTGAATATAAAATGCAAACCGAAATATAAAGATGATATGCAAGACAAGAACAAAACAAAATAAAATGATTGTAGGTAAAGATGGATAAGATGATGCTCACGTAGGTGCAACCTCCCCAAGCTTAGGTTGTTACACAAGTTGGTGATGAAGTTGACTTGATGTGAGTGATCCTTGGATAAACCTTTCAGCTATGGTTCCCCGGCAACGGCGCCAGAAAACGTCTTGATGGCCCTTCACGTAGTTACCCCACAACGGCGCCAGAAAACGTCTTGACGGCCCTTCGTGTGTTACCTGCGTGAAAAGTAAATGGGTTAGGTTGAGACTCCAAGTGCAGAGTGTATGTAGTAGTGGAAGACAGTTTTCCCCACGAGGGGTGACTCGAGGGTTTAATATCGAACTCTCGGGGAACCAGTATTTCAGGTGTTATCTCCTTATCCTTCTCTTGAGAACCTGCAACAAAATAAATTGTTTTGTGCCCTCAACCTCACCAAGTGGTTGTCAAGCACAAGGTGTGAGAATGATAATAAAATAAATATGCAAACAGTAGTAAATATGCAATGATGGTAAAATAAATATGCAAGGATGATGGTAGTAATGATAAATGATATTTTTGGGTTTTTTATGATGAATGCAAGATGTAAAAGTGTTTTTGTATTTTCGGATTTAATAATGGCAGCAAACAAAAGTGGTGATAAAAGTGTTGGAAAGGTGTTTCTTATGATTAAAAATGGACCGGGGTTCATGGTTTCACAAATGCACTCTCTCTTGATAACGTGGTAGACAATGGAACACTAAAATTAACATGTAAGATGGCAAGACATGGTTTGACAAGTTATTAATAATATGGGCATCACGTCCTAACATAGAGATCTCAAGTATAAGTTGTTCTCTCTCTTATGCTCCACCAAGATGCGAACTAAATCATAACACCTTAGTAATTAAGATAAATCAGAGCATAGCAATAAGTTCAATGACATGAAGTTAAAATAAGAACATGCTAGATCTAGTCATGGAGTAGTGGCCAAGGTCACATCCACTCTCCGGTAGCATGGTATTTTTGTTTATCCCTAGTGAGGCAACAAAGTAAGGTAGAAAACCCAAGTGGATCGCAGAACTTTCTCTCACGTTCACTGCACTAGCCACCCCCCGTTACTCCAACTAATGCACACGTTCCCCCTCACATGCTCTCATAAACATGCTTGATCATGACAAGTAAATAAGAACGGGGTACATAATATGCATCTACTTTCATAACTGAAACAAAACCATTGCAATCTCAAACATGTATTAACTCATAATAAAGATCCACCACAAAGGAATTACATAGATGACCGTAATCATGTTCAGCAGCTCATACGGTACTAATTAGTGAAGCTCATAGAGAGGAGAGATACATAAGTTACTTCCACAAACCCATAGTCCAGGGGTGGACTACTCCCTCTTCATCATGGTGTCGGTGGAGATGTTGTTGGAGGGGAAGGAGACCACACCGGCAGCGCCCCGCCGGAGTTTTCCCCCTCCAATCTTCAGCTCCAGGTCTCTGTTTCGTGGTTTCTGTGTTTCGGCGGCGCTCCCTTTCGCGAAAGCCCTGGGGGGTCTATATATAGTCGTTTTTAGGTCAAGACGAAGCTTCGGGAAGAAGATCGACGGCAGCGGAGGCCCGAGGGCCAGGATGGGGGTCCCACACGGTCAGGGAATCTGGCCGCGTGGGCCCACCCCTTTTGGCCTTCTGGTCTCCGTTTTTCGATTCCTTTGCGCCTACGTTTCGTTCCTTCCAAAAAAGTGATCCCCGTAAAATCTCAGGTCATTTGGACGTCGTTTGGTCGCCTGAAACGTAAAAATATAGAAAAAGGGGTTTTCTGACAGTGCAGGGTTAATTCCAGAAAAATGGGGAGTTGTTAATTATCCCCAAAACTCAATATAAATCATGAATATAACCCTTATATGATGCAAATAACATGGAATAACATGTAATAAAATGTAAAGTTCATGTATGCATTTTACATGCGTCACATGCCACCATGGAGCCAGAGGGCGCCAGCAACACAACCACCTGGAGGACATCCTCCACCGCCAGCGGCGGGTGCCGACCGGATGCGGCAGCAGAGACACACCAGGCCGGGTAGGCCCGGCCCGGCCCTGGACAGGCCCGTGAAGTCTCCGCCGGCACGCTGCAACACGTAGGTCACCGCCGCCACTACCCTCACGGCTCCAAAGGCCCGGCCGAAACGAGTCCGCGAAGCTCCCGCCCTCCACGCTGCAGCAGGCGCGGCGTCGTCGCCGGCACTCCCGTCCCAAGCTTCGTTCACCAGTTCAACCAGAATAGCAGGAACGAGCCGGACCCGCCCTGACCCAGATCGGCCCCAAAGGGCCCAGATCTGGCCTGCAGGGCCCTGGCTGGAAGCTCCCTTGCCACTGCCGCCACCAACGGTGGCGCCGCCGCCGCTCACACCATCCGCAGCAGAGCAGAAGCTCCGTCGGAAGCCAGGCCGCCGCCGCCTGAGTGCGCCGCTCGGCGCCGCGCCGCCCCGCGCAAGGACGACGCCGAGTGGGGAAAAGAAGGGGGCCGCCGCCGTCGGCGCCGCACGCCGACAACGGCCGCGGAGGAGATGCGGGGGAGGCTCGCTCTGGAGGGAGGCGGCGACGGCGACCGGTCGCCCGCGCGGGGGGCGACGCGGTCGCGAGAGGTGGGTGGTTGGTGCGCGAGACCGCTTTTTCGTGGGGGTCAAGGAATTTATTTCGCGACAGTGATATCTAGATGTTTCTAGAACAATGACAAAGTGTTAGTAAACTAAAATCTGCTGCAAGATTTCGTATCCAAATTGAGACGGTCTGCTCTTTTTTTTAGGTCGAGCTGGAACGGATCACTAGCCTTGAGCCTTTTTTCGGCTCTAAGTAATAAACATTAGACTTTATGAGGAATAAAATATAATATTCCCTTCGATCCCATTTAAGTGTAGGAGTTTATATGAATGAGCTGTACGTGGTCAGCTGAAATCTCATGACACCTTTTCCGGATCGGAGGGAGTACATATGATTGTAGTAAGTAGAGAATCAGCTCTTAGAGCATCTCCAAGCATGGTAGCTATATTCTCCCTATACGTCCGGGCGGACAGCCCGGATGCGTTTTGGGCTTTTTTAATCCACCCAACGGCGGCCCCCAAACTCTCTCCAAACGTCCGGGCTATCCGGCTCCCCCAAAGCCAGCCCATATGTAGGGTGGGTTTGGGGCCGCCCGGACGCGCCCGGACGCGTCCGCCACGTCGGATCTGGCAAGGCGGGCCTACCCCAAATTTCCATCTAAAATTCCGGCGCGCCGGCCACTTCCACTTTCCCCTTCTCCGCCTCCATTTCCCGCCGGCCAATTTCATTCCTCCCGCCCCATCCACCTGCAAATCCGATGGAGGCGACGGAAGGAATCGATTTGACCGAGAACGGCGCCTCCTCCTAGTCCGTCGAGCAAGCGGAGGCCTCGGCGCTGAAGCCGGAGACCATCGCGCGGCGGACGCGGCGCCGCAGGCAGCGCCTCCGCGAGCTCGCGGCGGAGAAAGCGGCGCTGGAGGCTATGGCGGAGACGGAAGCGGAACGGATAGCGAACGCGGAAACGCAGGGCGACGAGCCAGAGTTGTCCACGCCCGTGCCCGTCGTCCGGCGTCCTATGCAGGTTCCGCATGTCCCCGCGCCGGCAAGGAGGTCGACATCCTCCACGACGGATGAGTACCCGTCGCAGGTTCCGCCGACGCAGGAGAACGAGATGATGGGCGAGTCTCCGCCGCTCCAGCGGACGCGGGATGCTTCCGGCGTCACCGCTACCGACGTCGCCCACAACCTGTTCAACGAAAGTCAAATCGACTATACGGTATGCATCTCTACCCAAACTTCATAGTTCCGACTCAATCTAGGCCTTTAGTGTAATCCTTAGCATGTTTAGGATGATAAGAATGATTATATGCTGGAATTGATCCGGGATGGGGAGGATCCGGCATCACAGGGTCCGTCGGCGGTGGTGGGCGAGTCCGAACCGGTGGGGAATGCGGACAAGCCGAAGGCCCGGAAGGCATACACGCCAAGAGGCTCGTCCTACTCCACTTTTGAAGATGTTTTGCTTTGCCGGGCTTGGTTAGCCACAAGCATGGATCCTATATGTGGAACCGAGCAAAAGGGCACAAGGTTGTGGGAGAAGATACATGCCCATTTCCATCACCAAAAGGAATACATGACACCCCACCCCATTGTGTCCGATCGCAATGCCGGCTCTCTTCAACATAGGTGGGCGGCAATTCAAGAAAGCGTCAACAAGTATTGCGGTTTCCACGCACAAGTGGTGAACCGGAATTCTAGTGGCGTCAACATGACTTCCTATGTAAGCTATTCCTTATGATTTGTTCATTTGCATCTCTTCATTTTGCATCAAACTTCATGGGTGGTCATTAAAATTGTTGGCTACTTTTGTGTTTGATAGACAAGTTTGGCCGCCACTTTGTACCATCAAGTGGAGAAGAAACACTTCACCCTCTCACATTGTTGGCTAGAGTTGAATGGAAAGCCCAAGTGGATGCTCCAATATGATGATCACAAGAATCCGGCCAAGAAATGGAAGACCAACGATGGATCAACCTCTTCCATCCCAATTGGAGTTGATGAGGAAGATGGGCCATCCGAAGGTGGAGGTGGCCGGAAGAGGATGATGATGGGGAAGAAGTGGGAGAAGGACCGGGTGGCACGACACGGCGCCGCCGCGAAGATGTCCACCACATGGAAGGACATCTTCGAGAAGAAAGATGAAGCCATGCAAAAGTTGGAGAAAGAAAGGGAGGACAAGAAGGCCGAGAGGTATGACGCCTTCTTGGCTTTGCAAAAGGAGAGAATGGAGTTTGACCGCATCCGGCTCAAGGAGAGGTTGGACATTGAGAGGGAGAAGTTGACCGTGGCGAAGGAGGAGGCTTGGTTGAAGCTCCAATTGGAGCAAAAGAAGATAGCCAATGCCTATGAGATGGAGGAAAAGAGGATGGCGGATGCCTATGCCATGGAGCATGAGAAGAACATGATCGCAAGAAGTATGGAGGAACAAAAAATCATGTTCCAAGACGTTTCACTCTTGGATGAGGCAAGCGCCAAGTGGATCCTCATGATGAAGAAGAAGATCTCCGACCGTGACATCGGCGTTGATGGCTCCGGTGGATCCGCCCCTTCATCCGCCCCATAATCCGACTTTTGTATCGGACAACTTGTTAAACTTTCATTCAAATTTGAACTCTATGTCTTGTAATATGATCCGGTATGTATCGGATCGGATCGACATTGCATGGCTTGCATGGATTTGGGTGTCAATTTTTGTGCATTGTGGTTGTAGGAGCCCAACTATGGGGGTCGTCCGGTCGGTGTCCGCGGACGCGTCCGGGCGCGTCCGGGCGCAGTTTGGGGGGCGGATTTGGGGGCTCCGCTTGGAGATGCTCTTATCTCGTTAACCAAGAAAAACCAATAGTCGATGGATCCCGTGTGAACAGTTGTGTGTCTTTACCCTTTTCTTGTCATATCTCTCTTTGTAAGTCTTATGGGGCAAAGAATCATACAAAAAAATTGTGCATACGGCCAAAAGAAAAGACCCACAGGGTCATGTTCTCATCGACACGAAGGTATAAATTACCGATATTTTTCGGGGTTCTACATCAAGCAATGCACAAAAAAAATTTAGTTTCATAGTTTGAAGATTCGTAGTTTACATCTCAAGATATCACATAGGGTGTATATGTACTCCCTCCTTTCGTGAAAGTAAGGCGTATATTTTTTTTCTTAGAAGTCGAACAATATGAAGTTTGACCAAGTTTTTAGAAAAAACAACAAACAACAATAATATTATATGGCCATCGTATGAAAATATATTTCATGATGTATCTAACGGCATTGATCCCACATTGTAAATGTTCTTGGTCAAATTTTACGTTGTTTGACTTTTGAAAAAAAATGTACATGCCTTACTTTTTTAAAGGAGGGAGTAAATCAACCAACGGAATAAGAGGAACAAAAAGGGCCTATGTATCATTCAGTCTTCTAGTATGCATTCAACCTCCGTCCGGTTGCATCAAAAGACAAGTCATAGTCTCTCTGATCCTCCATAAGCCATCACATGAGGATCCAATGTGTAGGCATACGAATAACCTGCAAGAAATGGTCATTTCCAACCTTGTTAAAAACAATATTTTTTTGACATTTCCATATGACCCAAACTAAACCACACACCCCCACACAATTTGCTAGAGAGGGAAGGAAAGCTTATGACCGAGGTAGCACTCACACAATGTCGTGACGTAGACGGTGTGGATGGAGTTGGTGGTGAGGTCGTGCGAATGTAGCCCGTAATATCGCAGCAGCCGTGAAATAAGCATGAGCCCTACAGCGTCAAGCCGCTCTCGATGTGGCTGATGAAGAAGACTCCCTCATCCTTCTCCGGTTTAGGTCGCTCCTCACAAGACCCGGGACCCGCCATTCATAGATGTCTTGCTTCGTCAGCAGACTATCATTGACAAGGCTCTTTAGCATGACTTGGTCACAGTGGAACCACATCGGTTGCAATAAAACGGCTCGATGGTACTCTCCTCGGGGGCCATCACGATTATAGAAAGCGCGTGAGGAAGAATATGAACATAGAGAATAGGGTAACTTTCTTGGGGACCGAACAACGACTAAAAGAAAAGAGCAAAAGATGCTCATGACAAGTTATGATGTCACCACGAAAAAACCGAAGAGGCATCGACTTATGGATGAACCTAGACACGGTTCCAGAACAATGAAATTAGTAGGCAGAGTGAAACGTCCCAATGGGATCGAGCCAAATTCAAATAAAGACCGGACGCTAGTTGTGCTGACTCAACGTGTTACTTAAAGAACATTTATTTATCCCTCCCTGTTTTATGTGTTAGATAACAACACTGGTAATATTTTTAATATGGTGCTAAGTGTTGCAGTTTGAAATGTGTTCATTTGAATATGCTTCACACAAAAAAGGAGAAATAGGCGAGCTAAAAAGATGCTCATCTGGCTGATCTGTCAGGCCGGCCTTGCCGGGCTCAAGGCCGGGCTCGAGGCCGGCCCCCTCAGGCACCATGTCGGCCTCCTGTGCATCTCCAGGCCGGGCTAAAGGCCGGCCGTCTCGGCCACCCAGACGGCCTCCTTTGGCTGCGCAAGGCCGGGCCGAGGCCGGGCCCAAGGCCGGCCGTCCCGGCCACCCAGTCGGCCTCCTTCGCAGCGCATGGCAGGGCCAAGGCCGGGCTCAAGGCCGGCCACTCTGCTCCCAGCCAGTCTCCAAGATTCCAGGCCGGCCTTGCCGGGCCCAAGGCCGGGCTCACTATTGGGTTGCGTGTATGGAAAACAAAAAATTTCGCCACAACTTACGCAACAACCTACAAGATCTACTATGAAGATACAAGTGACAAGACATGCATATTTGATCCAACTATAAATTCGTTACTGACACCATGAAGCGGAAGAGATGTCGATGACGACGTTGATGAAGCTTGTGGAAAAACTCCCTCAGCTAAGCCTAGCCAAGAGAATATCGTAGACTCCCCGCGTCTCGCCTTGATCCAACAGAGTGAGATAGAGTCAACCGTTTCTCAACGGATCACCCCTCCGAGTTTCGCACACATACATCGGATCTAGTCCAGCAGGGCTTCGCCGTCCACACTTGAAGCACTCACCGCTGGTGTATATGTAGGTGGAGATCTCAACACATGAGAAGGAGGGAGAGAGAGATTAGATCTAGATCTAATCTAATCGAAGAGAGGAAACCTCTAATCCAACTAGAAGAGATCTAAACTTGTGTCTTCAAAGGAGAGGGGGTGGGGGTTTATATAGGAGGCCCAAGGGGTGGAGGGAATTGGGGAAGGGGAAAGCTTTCTCCTAGTCCAAGTCAACTTGGGGAAGGGGAAAGTTTCCCCTTGCCCAATTCGGTTTGGGAGGAGGAGTTGGAGTTGGACTCCAACTCTCCTTCCCACCGCCTCAACTGCCGCCGCCTTAGGTGGGGCCCGCCTTGGGTCGCACTGACCTAGGTGGGTGGGGCCCACCTTAGGCCGGCCAGCCCTTGGCCACCTTTCCCCCATAGGCCGCAAGGCCCATTAGGGTTTTGGCCAAGGGGGAACTTTCCCCTTTGTGGCGCCTTGGCCCACCTGCCCCATGTGGGGTGCGACTGCCTTGTGGGCCCCATGGGCCCACTTGGCAGCCCTCTTGATGGCTCCAAGTTATTTAATATTTTCGAGTAATTATTTATTAATTAAATAAATTAATATTTAATTAAATAAAATTTTGTCTAATCAATTCTTATTTGAATATTTCCTTTTACAGAATATTCTCCGAATTAATTACTTATCATATAAAACACTTTTACATGATCCGGGACACCCAGTGTCCGCAGAAAAATACTCCGGATAAATATTTCCCTCTTATATAAACCCTCGGAATAAATCCGACTAGTGATAGAAACTATTTCTATTACTCCGAGACACCTAGTGTCTGCATAATCCAATCTCTCTGATAAATATATTATCTACCACACAGAAGCCATTCCGGTGATACTCTCTCGGTATCCAGACCAACCATATACACAACAAACTAGAACCGACTTAAGCGTGTTTCCCTACATGATCGATAACGTGTAGCTATAATTAAATGTTTCCATCTAATCACCAGCCAGGGTCAGATACATGGGCTACCTAAATAACTGTTACCGTTATGCGAATGGCACTCTGTTGAACCTGTTGATTATCAATTCATCATTCCCATTACTCACGATACTGAAATTACCCGAGATAAAGTATTCCCGATATTTCCGTGAATCAATCCCTGATTCACTATATCTCTGTCTATTTGTTACCGGTAAATTTCCTTTTCTCGTTCCCATAATCCGATATCCCACATGATGTAACTTCATCATGCATTGTCTGCAGAACATATTGGACATCATACATACCGAGTGGGCCCTGGAAGTATCTCTCTTTTGACAGAGGAGTAATTTCCCATCTTGGAACATTAGGATATATGCACACCTTCAGAACCACCCAGTGGCTGCCGTTTTCCCACCTTGTTACGGCCATGGTTATGACAGTACCAGAGTAATTCTTCCAATATACACAACCCCCTTTTTTATGACTCTTTGTAAATATCTTTGTAAATAACTCTGTACATACACTTTATATGTGGAAAATGGAAAATTGCAGTGGGAGCCTTTCCCACTGTTGCGATTAAAAAAAAAAATACACAACCCTAATAACCTCATGGTCTAAGGACATGTCATATAGCAATCATCTGCGATATTGCACTAAGGACAAAAGACACTTTAGAATCTTACTTAGCATATCAACGATTTGGGTCTACCCAGCCATATTGTTTCCACCAATAATATGCCACTCATTGATGCTGACATAAACAATGTCCCAGACCAGGAAAACGTGGTCTCAAGCAATCAACGAATTAGTCTAAAAGGCAAGACTAGGGTATACTTTATTCTGTTCATATCTCTACACGTGCGAGTGAGTTTTCCTCTGAATCACATATTTAGGAGTCACCGTAGTTATAGCATAGAATCATGAAGCATAATTATGAATCAGATGTTAAACTTTATTGCCTTTTGGGCATACATCCAACACTCACGGGGAGAGAAGATAACGTTTCAACGGCCACATTTCGGGAGGGGGTATTAATATCCCTCCACCTACCTCCAGTTGCCTTAAGCTTCAGATTCTCTCTCCTCCATTAAAGCAAAGCTTCAAGCTCCTAGATCTCTCTACTCCACCAACCAATCAAGCTCATACTCGGAGATCTAAAGGAGAAGGCCCTGATCTACAAGTTCACCAAAGCGTTCTTCACTTCCCCCTCATTCACTTGAGAGATTTGAGCCTAGGGTTTCCACTAGGAAAACCTAGGCATCTTGTTGTACTTACTTGCTTGCTACTTTTGTGTGGCAGGTGTTGTGGTGCTTGGGAGCCCCCAATCCTTTTGTGGGTTGAGTCTCAAGTTTGTTGTAAGGGCTCCAGATTCATCTTGAAGGATTCCGATAGTGGAAGGTGAACCGAGCTTTTGGGTAAGGTTCATCGGAGAATAGGGTGAGACCATTTGTGGCGTTTGAGTTTGAAACTCACACCCCTCCAACGATACGTACTCCCCTAAAAAGGAGGAATTCGGGAATACATCCTTGTCTCCGCGTGCTTCCCGTTTGGTTACTTCTTACTCGCTAGCTCTTACTTGTATCGTGCTTAGTCTTGTGTTAACTTGTCATATAGGTAAATTCACCGTAGTTGCATATCTAGAGAATTTACCTTTGTGTCAAGCCTAAATTCGAGAAAGAGCTAAAAATTGAGTAGGAGCTATTCACCCCCCTCTAGGTGGCCATACCGATCCTTTCAGTTACTCTTAATCGTTTGTTGATTATTTTTTAGGAGATTACAACATGCATACACTGTTTGACTTTTGGAAAAATTTATAGGCATTATTTTAGAAATAGAAGGAGTATTATGGAACCCTTCATTTAGAACCTTCCGCAACATTGTATAACATTCTAAAACCTTTCAAAAACCTTTTAGAAGTATACACATTTCATGATTTGTAAAAAACAAAAGTAAAATAGTAGTATTTGTTAATGGGCCGCATTTGGGCGGCCCATGTCGTCAAATAAGAGCAACCCACAAAAGGAGTAGTACCAAAAGAAAAAGACAATTACGAGCCTAATAACAACATTCTAAAAAGGTCCCTGCATTCGACTGGCCAGTGCCAAAAAAATCCAGAAAACACCAAATAATACCCCATCTCCCCTCCCCCGGCCCACCCTATTCCTTTGATCTTCCTCCCCTCGCCGCCGCGGCGGCTGTTCCAACTCCAACGACAATCCCCGACGAAGACGTCTCCATGCCATCTTCCACCGAGCCACACAACGTAGGAGGAGCTATTCTCTCTTAGACATCGCGCCCCTCGTCTGCTCTACTGGACTGCTTCGGAGTGGAGATCCATTCGGACTTTGGATTGAGATCTTTCGTTGGTGACGAACCCTAACTTACCTGAATTGTTCTGACATTTTTGCTGCGGTGTTTTAAATTTTGCTATGATTCATCTAATCTAAACCCTACTAATGGACGGATATTGGGTACTGCTGTCTTGTGTTTGCTGTGTGGTGTTAGTTGGTACTTGGTAGTAATAGCCTAATAGCAGGTTGTTTTTCTCGAATTCTGGGGCTCAACTAATTCCTCGCGCCCCATGTTAGGTCCACCCTTAACTTCAACCGGTCTCCTTTCGGGCCAAATTTGGATCAGTCCACTGTATCTTCATATTAACTGCTCTTCGTTTTCTCTGAGTTCGACTTTTTTCTGTCAACAGCGTGATATACAGACATATAGTGCTACAGCATAGTATCAAGTATATACCGGATTTAAGCTTGTAATTACTGTTTGTCTGTTGTATATGTAGCATGCCGTGATGTCAGTATTTGTGGTAGACTGTCGTATTGGTGTGGTTGTTTTTGCATCAACAACATATTGTCATGCCCACATTGTATATATATGCATCATGCTCATGCAACCCCTGCTCACACTGCCAACTAAGATGGATTCCTGGATCTGTCACTGGAGATGGTACCGTTCTACCCAAATGATGCTGGGCTAGTTATTATGGTTTGTTTCATAATGTCCATCAGATAGAGTTTCCCTTAAGATGTGAGAATGCAAACATCTGATCACAATGCGGCTAAGCCTGTCCAGTTAATAAGGAACAAAGATCATTCTTTGAGCTACTTCAGCTACTGTTGATCTTGGACTTTGGGCCGCCTCAACATTTTATTATGTGATTTGCTTCTACCATTCCTAGACCTATCCATGAATGATATTTGCATGATTAAACATATACAATTTGTACATAATCGGATTGCATTCTCCTGGTTTTTGGGAGTTCCTACCTGAACATTCCTTTGGGTTTAATTTCTTAGAGTAATGAATGATTCAAAGAAACACAACTCGTAGTGAAAATCCCCTAAAGTACACTTCATTGGAAACATGTATGCAACTCCATGGAAAAGAACAGTGAGATTGGGACATTTTACCCTTGTTGTCAAACATAAATTTCATCTTTTGTGTCTTGTGTTGATCTGCCTTCGATCTTCTGATGTAGATGCATTTTGAGATCCATGCACATGTTTTTTGCCTTTAATAAAATGTACCTTTCAGTGTGGAATAGCATTGAAATTCGGTTTCATGCTTAGCAGTATTGCCTATATAGTGACCACTGATCAGCATTGAAACCAAGCTTTTTACTCACATATTAGGCTTTCATGTAAAGTTGTTTTTTACAACCGGCTGCAGTGCTCTTTCTTTGTCGAAGAATCCCTTTCCATCTCTGTATTTAGCCATTGATGAGTTGAAATTGGGTAATTAACTCTTAGTTGTTTTGTATATCAGATGCTTTAATTTTTGTGTACCATCCAATTGGAGAAATTGGGAGTATCTAATGCAAAATCTATTTATATTAATTCTTTGCAAATTCTTACTAGACTATATCTAACTTATCCTGTCTGTATGGGATTTTTTTGCTATGCTTGCTTAACCGTTAAATTGGACTATCTGTTCATCTTTGCTGAGTTAATTCCATCCAATTGTTTAAACTAGGCCAGTTTTTAATTCAACATTTATGTATATTGAGATTTTAATAGCAGGCATTTGCTATTCTTGCAGAGTTTTACTAAACCGTATCCAACTTGTCCTTGTTGTGTGAAATTGTTTGATATGCTCTGCTGAGAAATTAGACAATCTGTCTATATCTGCTTATTCTCCGAAACATGCTTTACTGTTTCGTTTTACTACATCTACTTGTACTGAGTCTCTGGCACTTCCATGGTTCCATAACTATTGATATGCATTCCTTCTCAGTTTTGACGATGAACTTAAGGCTTTATTGTTTTTGCCCAAATCGTCTGCATCTTTCTTTTTAATCTGATTAGCAACTATTGCGTATTGCAAGTGTTAGACTAGTTCAAACATTTACAGGCTTCCTCACTAGTAAAAGTGGTGACAGTACATAGAACATCCATGATCTACATGCTCAAACACTTGAAATTTACTTTTCATTTGCCATGCTAGGCACACAATATATGTGAAAATTAGCTTGTAGAAATATGGTAGGGGCACATGATTTTGGAGAATGGAGATGATAAGCAGTGTTATAAGCAAAAAGACACAGAATATAACCCAGAAGATTGTAAAATAGTTCATTTCCCTTCTTTTATATTCTAACACCATAGGTCATGGAAAAAGTTAAGTGCAGCTTCATTTGTTGTTGTCGTGATCTTCATAGCAAACTAGTACCAATCAGTGTTGCGTGTTTTAATAGAAATAAATTTATAAATGTAATTTCCTTGTTATCATATGATCTGTAACTGAAAATATATGTAATTTTATGCCATTTTTCTAGATCCCTTTCCCAGTTTTGTGAAGAAAATGGCAAGAACTCCAAGAGACCGTAACCTGTCGAGCCGGCGACTTAGGGCATCTCTTTCTACTGTACCTTCCTACTACAAGAAAGCAAAAAAGGCAGCCAAGCAAAATGAGTTGCAATTAACCTCAGAGGAAAAGGACTGGAAATATGCCACTTGCCCAATATGCTTGGAGCGTCCACATGATGCTGTCCTCCTCCTGTGCTCTTCCCACAACAAAGGTTGTCGTCCATACATGTGTGGTACCAACTATCACCAGTCTAATTGTCTTGAACAGTTTAAAAATGCTTATCTGAGGGACAAATCAGCACATGAAGTGTCAACTGCAGTTGCAGCTGCTAGCAAGAGGCCAAAGGATATGGAGCTTGCATGCCCTATCTGCCGCGGGGAAGTGAAAGGGTGGACGCTGGTTGAACCAGCCCGGCAATTTCTCAACCGCAAGAAGAGAACTTGCATCCACGAGGATTGCTCGTTCATTGGATCATACAAGAAACTCTGCAAGCATGTGAAGGCCAAACATCCTTCATCCAAACCTCGTGAAGTTGACCCCGCACGTTTAGCTGCGTGGAAGGAGCTTGAAAGTAAAAAAGAGAGGCAGGATGCAATCAGCATAGTCACAGGCTTGAATCCAGGATTTATTATTAGGGGGGACTACCTTATTGATCCCAATAGTGGCAGCAGCGACCTTGATATGGAAAGCTCTGATTGGAGTGATAGTTCTGGCTCCTGCTTATTTTCTGATGGTGATGATATTATTTTTTCTGAACGTGATGGTATCAGATCATTACGAAGATCACTTCGCAGAGCTTATATGAGAAATGGGGCAGTTGGTAATTCTGGCATTCAGCGTAGCGGTTTCATCAACCGTAGAAGGCTGCGGGTTGGTTCTGCTCGGAGGCGACGAGCAAGATTTACAAATGACAGCTAAGATGTGGGAGCATTCTGTGCTTGCGCACGCTATCCATCTGCCAGGAAGCAGACATCAGTAGCATTATTCTGGTGGCACCAATATTCATGGAATTGCTTTAGTTTGTTTCATTTCTGGTCCGGTCATAGAGGGTCAGGTTTAATGGAGTTTTTTGTGATTTGTTGGGCCATCTTCCTTTTTTCCTGATGAATGCACTGCTAGCTAGATTTGTGAATGACATTTCTTTTATCAAACTAAATTAGAAGCTTGGTATGTTATAGACAAAAGGATGGTTTAGCTGTTGGTGTTCTTGTGCTAGAAAAACACAATCCAACTCCTGGTGACTTATGTTCAAAGTTATATTATATAAGCTTCCAGTTGTCCGACTTAATTTCGAGGTTTCGAGCTGTCAGGTGATCTTGAATCTCATCGTGTATTGACTCGCGGTTCTGTTGATCCGACTTAGTTGATCCCAACTTCGCTGGCTGAGTCTGCATCATGAGCTAGACAGGATTGCAAGAAACCAAATACTAACACAGTTGCATCTGGAACATGGGTAACTTAACTATCTGTGTTCAGTTTACACCCTTTAGTGGGTGGCAATCTACATGGTACTCGACGGTACATGACAGGAGCACGAACATGGGTAAGAGCTGGATCATATACACGGAGAGATAGCCGCACTCAAGATATACCAATGGTCTTCCCAGCAGCCACATGACTAGCGAGAACTCGATCATGAAGAGCGCGTGTAGCCAGGTCCGGTCGACGACGAAGCCGAACACCGTGATGCCCGCGCGGTTGTTCTCCAGGTAGGTCACTGAAAACGGCATGACCAGCTACAGTGTCGAGTACGGCAAAATCATAGTACGAACGATACGATATATGCATGGTGTGGGTGCGTGCGTGCTCTCACCTAGCGCCTGCCTCTTCTGGTAGGAGACGTGGGTGGCCTGGAAAGACGTGAACTTGGAGGTGTCGTCGAGGCTGTCCTCGCTCGGAGATGTCTCGTCCCCGTCGGACTCGTCGCCTGAGGAGATGCTCAGTGGTACCTGCTGCTGCTGCTGCTGCAGGCACGCCTTGCCGGGCGTCCTGGGGTTCTCCTGGTCACTAGGGCAGTCCGCGGTGTTGATGGTGGCGTCGGCGTGCCATGCCGCGGCGATGCTGGTGATCGCCTGCGTCTTGTGCGTGATCTTTGCCGCGCTGTGCAGGCAAATGAGCAGGCCGGCGACGAGGCTTAGGGAGCAGAGCTGCAGAAAACGGGTGCAGGAGAGACGGTTATAGTTGTCATGTCGAATCAAGAAACGACTGAGATGAGTATATACATAGGACGGTAGGAGTAGCACCGGGGGAAGGCGTTCGACACTTACCGCGAGCTCGCCGGCAGTGGCGATGTTGACCTGCGCGCGGGGCCTGGTGGCTGCAAGAAGGGCGGCGAACTGGCTGGCCGTGACGAGGAGGAGGCAGTAGAGTATGAACCTCCGGTACCGGTGGCTGATCCGGCGGAGCTGGTCATGGATGCGGCGGTGCTCCCGCAGCACTTCCGCAACGTCGGCGCACTGGCCGAAGTCCCGCGCGAAGCCCGTCATCCGCAGGATCTGCAGGTAGCATATGATCCGGAACAGCACGCACACCATGAAGAACATGGCGGTGCGGTACATCCACGACGCCATCTCCAGCGCGCACGCCGCGGCCGACCAGTACCAGGCCGACGGGAAGGGCCGGTTGGCGCAGTACCAGAACACCTTGTATGCGGCGTCGGCGAGGAAGCAGGGGAGGACGAAGCAGGCGAGGAGGCGGAAGGAGCCCGCGAGCTGCACGATGTACCCGGCGCGCACGTCCTGGGAGTCGTGCCGGAGGCGGTCCAGGTAGAGGAGCCGCCTGAGGCCACGGCGTCGGACGAGGGACGTGAGCGTGAGGTAGGAGAGCGCGGCGGAGAGCGTGAGCGAGGCCTGCACCTGCGTGTCGTAAGCGCGGCGCGGCAGGGCGACGCGCGCGGCGACGGGCACGGCCACCGCGAGGAGCGCGAAGACGAGCCAGGAGGCCGCGGCGCTGCCGCCGTCGGAGTGGTCGACGCACATCCACCGGAGGCAGTACCGGAAGCTGCGGAGCTCGTCGCGCGCGTGCGACATGGACCGCTGGTACGAGCCCCTGCGCCGCAGCAGCGGCACCGACGCGGCCGTCGGCGATGACGGCGGCGACGCGTCCCCGGCCATCGATCGCTGCGGGGTTCCCGCCTGCCTCGTGGCCCTACGTTCTCGGCCCCTTCCTTGGTTTTACTGGCCGCCCTGGCGTTTAGGGAGGGTAATGCTGTAATGAGATACGCAGCAAAGATCTTTTTTTTTTGCGAAACACAGTACAACGCAAGCGCTCATATACACGCGCACACACTCACCCCTATGAACGCACGCACGCACACCCTACCCCTATGAGCACCTCCGAGAGACTGAGCCGGCGGGTCGAGTCTTGAGATTGACGAAGTCACCACGGGCGCCTCGCTGTCGACGGGAACGTCGCCTCCCACTGAAGAATATTCCGCCTTAAATGAGAAACACCAGCGTCAAACCTGGGGTTTGAACTCTGGTGGGCTGGGGGTACAACCACCCACCTAACCATCTTGCCACAGGCAAGTTCTCACGCAGCAAAGATCTTTCCTTGTGATTCAGAGACAGAGATAGAAATACTAGTACAAAATAGGATAGAAACGGAGAAATGGCTGGATTTACGTGTACATATATCCCTTGCTAGCTGCGGCCAATCTCTAATTTGGCAGGCTGTGGATCGGTAGTGAATGATATACGTACGCGGTACGCCTCCTTTTGCCGTGTTTCTTTCCCGTTTCTTCTTTCTGATTTTCAGTAGCTCAGTATACTAGAGTTCATGTTTCATGACCCCTTATCAGCCTTTCCCATGTCTTTACTCATGAGACTATCATTATGTGGCGGTAATGTCGGATACGGAAAGCAGTGTATATATCTCGTGTCTCACACTTTTTGATGGAGGTTGACAGCGAACGGTATCACAGATTCGCAGCAACAGAGATTTTCGGACTAACAAAGTAACTGCTGTAGTTGCGACGGTGTGGAAAAGGGACTGATCGGTGACTAGTGTGTACTGTTCCGGATTTTCACAGTAACAGAGATTTTCAGGTTCATTTTTCCTTTTGACATTCATCTTTCAGGTTCAGGTACAGTTTGATACCGCAGCACATATGATATGACTAGTGTGTACTGCACCGCACCTCTTTTTTTCTGCATCAAGTGATGCACATACCATTTATTGCTACCTTTAGTAGCATCAAAGTTTACAATTCACCGATTACATAAGGTTGAAACATGAACCAATCAACGAAAAAGTGACAACATAAAACAACTACCCATCGCGAAGTTGACTAATATGCTACCACGAAACCCGGCTAAAGATATCACGGGCAACCATCGGGAGCCGTGTACATCGAGAAAACATAAGATCTCGATGGTGGAACGGAAGTAAGAATGCCCATAGCTGAATCCAGTGAACCGCCATATTGATAACCTGTAATACACAAAAATTTCTTGTTCTATAAAAATAAGATTATTTCGACAATTCCATATATACCAACAAATAGCTGAAACTCTAGTACGAATTCTACCCTTGATCTTTTTTATCAATTCCATTCAACCAATTTCCAAACATATTAGTAACATTGGTTGGTGGAGGGGTATTATAGGAGCTATAGACAACAGGTCAACCCAGTTTAGCAAATGAACTAAGAAATAAACAAATATTCTACCGTCTTCTCCGAAGCACACAAAAAGAACATTTTGTACATCCTGCCATCTCATAACTACTATATATAATAGCGCGAAGGATCCACGCGCTCTCAGCGCACGCGCTACTGTCCGAAAATTATATACATGAAACTACAGAAAATTATATACATGAAACTACACGCGCTCTCATAACTACAGAAAAAACTTCGCGTTCTCCGAAAATTATATACATGAAATATATGCACGTCGACGAGTAGGTTCCATTCTCATGATCGGTTTCGAGTTTGGTCAAATCTAACTCCTTAATTTCAGATCCAGATTCGCATAAACATTTGACAAATTTTGTCCAATTCGTCGCACTCGGTCATCCGTTTGAATTTTCATTTCACAATTAGATGTATATCACCATTCCAAACAACTTTATGCATAAAAGTCCCAACGCGTTTTTTTCTTTCTGTAAAGCCCACACGTTTTCAAAAAATTATAAATCGGCCCTCGGAATAAAACTTTTTGAAAAAAAAATCCCCACTCGCCACTTTTTGCAAAAAAGCCCTAGTGTTTTCCTAAAATTGTAAATCGGCATCTCGGTCATAAAACTTTTTGCAAAAAACCCCGCTCGCCACTTTTTGCATAAAAGCCCACGCGTTTTCCAAAAATTATAAATCGGCCTCCCAGAATAAAAACGTGCATTTCTTTTACGCAAAGGTCCTTGCGTTCTCCAGATATTACAAACTAATTTCAGTAACATCACCACCACATAACTTTTCCAAAACTAATTTTATTAACATTATTTTTAGCAGCATATATATTTCATATTGCACTGCAATATTATTTTCTCAATTTATTTCCCATATGAACTAATTCACCAACGAAAAATAATAGTAATACCGCAGAATTTTAGATTAATTTCTAAAAAATTCATTACTAATTCATTGTCCACAGGGAAAATATGTTGAATATACCAAAATGTTTTTAAAAATAAATCCTACCTATTTATATCGAATTCACGAATGCTCGGAAAAAAATAACCATGGTTATTTGACATAACAAAATTAAACAACTCTTAACCATACTTAAAATGCTAAAACTTCCCCCTAATTCACAATGTATTTATTTTTTTGGAGAATTTAAACGTATATGAGTATATTCCACACTTCTACCAGCTACAGAATATTCAAATGTATATGACTATTTACACAAATTACAGAAAACTAATTCACCAACAAAAAATAATAGTAATACCGCAGAATTTTAGATTAATTTCCAATAAATTCATAAGTAATTCATTGTCCACAGGGAAAATATGTTGAACATACCAAAATGTTTTAAAAATAAATCCTACCTATTTATATCGAATTCACGAATGCTCGGAAAAAAATAACCATGGTTATTTGACATAACAAAATTAAATAACTTTTAACCATACTTAAAATGTCAAAACTTTCCCCTAATTCGCAATGTGTTTATTTTTTTTAGAGAATTTAAACGTATATGAGTATTTCCACATTTCTACCAGCTACAGACCATTCAAATGTATATGACTATTTTTCATACTTATAAAAATTACAGAAAATTAAAATGAACTACATCAATAAAACCACACGGGTGCGGCGTGCCGCCGCGCCATCTTACCTAGTACCAAGTTTATCTTGCGCCCGAGCCATGGCTTTCTGAACTACC
The DNA here is from genome assembly GCA_947311845.1 of Poa pratensis. NCBI lineage: Eukaryota > Viridiplantae > Streptophyta > Magnoliopsida > Poales > Poaceae > Poa > Poa pratensis. Next base: position 40,028,874 of record CAMZMU010000047.1, read on the forward strand.
ACAACGCCAACCTCGTTCCCGCGAACATGACGATTTGAAGGCAACCGAGGCAGAGTAGTGCTCATTTTGGGCTCAAGAGTCTTGGAGACCGTCATACTAGTGAGGTTATTTCCTTCCGACTCCCGTCATGGTCGGGGAGAAAGTTCAGGCCCACGGCCACCGTCAGGCCTAATTTCCTTTTCCGGACGTGGCTGACCAGTATCGACGCGATTGCAGACAACAAAATGGTTGGGCCCGTTTGCCAAATCTCCCCCATTCCCGTTCGATTCCCGTTGCCGCCTAACTGGATCAGGTTCGGTCCTGCAAACACAACTGGATCACATCAGCTAACACTAAAAGTTCTGCTCAAAAAAAAAAAAAAGCTAACACTAAAAGAAAAAAAACTGGATCAGATCAGCTTGGACGGATCAGCTGCAAATTGCAACCGGAGGCCACGTTCGTTCTGTGCCTTCTGTAGCTAGACAGCGCCACTTGGTATGAACTACTGTCCGGTGGTTGGCGAAGCGACAGTACCACACTCCACTAGCTTGCTCTAGCTAGCACTAGCTAGCAGCTTGCCGGAAAAGGAAACACGAAAATAAGTGGAAAGAAACCCATCGGAAAAGCATAGGGGGAAACCAGCCAAAGCTGTTGACTACCGCTGCTTGATTGAATGATTGGCACGGTGACCGGCCGGCCACATGACGGCCACCACACCAGCTCCGTCGGAAGCCTGTTCGAGCTTTGCTTCGTTAGGTTCGTATGTCTCCTCTTTAGTTAATTAAGTTGGAGCGATCGTCGGATTAGGCGGCTGCTAATCAAGGTTACGCGTGAGGGGATGTGGAACACGTGTCGCTATATGCTCCGCGAGCTCAACCTCTCACTCAAGCAACGGCAGGTAAGGCCTATGCCAATTCATCGTCTCTTAACATATTATCATAGGAGAAATAAAAACTTAAGATATAACTAGTTCAATGTATTGTTTTTTATAGGTTGTATAAATTTAATGATTTAGGCCTCATGCATACATATTGTTGGGTTAGAGTCTTTTTTGCCTATGGTCACACGCCGAGTAGCTAAGATACAACTTCACCCTCTATCTTCTTCAACTAGTATGCCACGTCAGAAAATGCATATGAAACCGCGCTACTTGAATTGGCATAGGTCTAATAAGTATTGGTGAGCTTTGTCAAACAACGACAGATTATGCGGAAACTATAATTTGGCACTAGTTGCGTCCGCACCTCATTATCGAATGACCAACTTACGAGTTTTCAAAAAATACGAAATAAATCATGAACACAGATTATGTTGTATCTTGTGCACCCACGTTCTAATGGAACATAGGATCTAGAAATCTGGATTCGACTTTGAGTTCCTGGGATATATCTTCATAAGTTTCTGGATCCATACGACGAGGACAGCGTGTGCTGCTGTAATTATGACATAAGTAGGATTCACGTAATGGCGACTGCGAACGATCATTGACGCCGGCGATTTAATAAGCGGCTACATCACGTTTACAATTTGACAAGTTAGCTGATCCAGATTAAGATCCACGGCTAAAGAGAAAGCGGCATATTGGAGATGCCAAGTTGCTGCTGGTTAGGGGACAGCATGATCCTGCTCTACATCCTAAAGCTAAGTTAGCTTAATTAGCTACTTACACCCTCTTTTCCGAGCCTTTAAAACTGCTTAATCACAAAACCAAAAGGCGGCCCCTTTGATCGCTTTACAACCGTGCCCTGTCCTCTTGCGGTGGCCATGCATCTTACTACTACCCTAACGCATTCGCATAATTGTGTATTGTACCATTGCAGTTGCACAACGAGACAACAAGCTGCGGAGCGAGGTGACAGAGTAGCCATGCAGTTTTTCTCGGGCCGGAGCAAGCTGCCGCGGAAGAGTGGCAGCGGCAAGAACCAGGCCGAGGCCTCGATGGCCAAGGCTAAGCACAAGGACGGCAGGTGCCGCGCGCTGTGCTGCGGCGCGTCCAGGATCAGCGTGTCCTCGTCGGCGTCGTGCTCGTCGTTCGACGCGGCGCCGGAGACGACGCGCGGCCGCCTGTCCGACGACCTCGCCCACGGGATGGTCCAGGCAAGGCTGCAGTCCATCATCGACGCAGCCGTCGCCGACGGCCGGTCGTCGGCGCGCCGCGAGACGGAGCTCGCGGATCAGCGCCCTCGCTGGCCGTGCAGCTGCTCGTGCGCCAGCGGCGGTGTCTGCTACGAGAAGAAGAGCGCGCCCAAGCCGCTTCGCGAGAGGAAGCCGTGCGTCGTACTATTGGCCGTGGACAAGAGGACATACGAGCCCAGGGAGGAGTTCCGGCGGTCAATCGCGGAGGTGATCGCGGCGAAGCGGATGGCCGAGCCGGCGGAGCTGCGGGCGCTGCTGAACTGCTACGTGTCCGTGAACTCGCGCGAGCACCGCGCCGCCATCCTCGACGCCTTCCACGAGGTGTGCTCCGGCCTGTTCTCCTGCAAGGGTTGAAGAGGCTGTGTCTGTCGTCCAATGATCGTGTGTGCACCTGTGGTGGTGAACGCGGCTTTCTACAATGCGCCACCGGGAAGTGTGATTGTATTAGCGTCATAAGCATGATCTTCCCTCTAGCTTGTTCAGCAGTGACGCTAAACACAGTTGTAATAATGTGCTCAAGCCACGAGCACAGTGTGCCCAGCTTGGGCAATTTACCTTTTGTATATATTTTGCTAGTTGTTATGTTGATTCGAACTTATCCTCAGTTCAGATGTAGAATTCGGAATAAGTGCAAGTCCTAATATAGAGTTTCCTTTTTCTTATTGAGTTTAGTTACGTCGTTACGAGATTGTTTTCTACGAAGACTGTTCCGGCATCTGCATCAAGAGGATGCACACAATCACTTCTATTACAGAGTTTGAGAAATCCCTTCCAAATACTAATCTCCCTAAAAATAGAGAGCTGTGGGTGCTTGTGGCCCCACATTTCAGATTTTCGAATAAAAAATAGATAACTCTCTATTTGTGGCCCCACATTTTAGATTTAGGAATATAAAAATAGTGAGCTTTGGGAAAAATTCTGCCTGCTATCTGGTCTCATCTTTGCGTTGTTGGGCTTGGCTGTGTGGCGGTTGCACAGAGAAAGGTTTTTTTTAGCATGGACTCAGCGGTACACCATATTCTTACCATCCATTCACCTTGAGAGTATTAGAGATACGTGATGCTCTTCACATGCATTTGAAGGGAGCCAGCTTAAATCCTCAGCCTCCTCATAAAAATGAGCACACAACTTTTTTATTATATTGTACAACAAAGTGACAAGACAAATACATCAGTCGATCCAAGGCCACCTTCTTGACGATATATGTCGCAACACCTAAAAATGATAATGGGGTGCTCCTGATCGGTGCCAAGTACACTAACCTCACACCAACTCGCGCCATCTAAGCTGGAGGCCTCACGAAACAGACCAACGACGAGCTGGGAACACAAACCAGTAAACTCTCAGCGCACACAGTCTGTGTACGCTTTAGAAGTCGCTGCCTCCCTCTTCCGCCTACCCATTTTAAGTAGAGATCAACGCATTGACCTTTCCAGGCTTGCCGTCGACGCCGCCACGGCGCTAGGCAGCGCCACTGCCCTGCGCGCGTCCATCAGCACGGTCCGCCACCGAGTCCCCGCTGCGCCAAGCCGTCGAGACTCGTTGTTATCGATGTGCGTCTCGATGCCATTCTCCCTCCTAGCGCCGTGGATGGGAGACCTAGATCTACGGTTTTCCCCAAAGCAGCGCGGGCAAGAAGATGAGTGTTGCAGCAATAATGTCTTCTACAAGGCAACGACGCAAATACGCAGCCATCGTCCACCATGACCGAAGTCGGCGCGGTTTTCACCGGAAGCCGCGCCTTCTGCGACGAACTTGGGCTCGTGATCCCGTGGTCCACCGCTCCCAGACGCCGCCATATGGAGCCACGTCTACACCAGTCATATCCCCGACGGAGAGTACGCCATCACCGCCGTGCCCGGAGCCACTGCTCCAGGATCCTTTCACTGCAGGTTGGCCGACACCCCCTTCCAAGGCCACCCTCCCCGTAAAGCTGTCAGAGCAATGTGGCGCTGCCAGGAGAAGAACCCATAGAGGAGGTCGCACCGCTGATCTAATCTGCCGCGGGGCACCAGGGACCCATCGTCCCCTTCACCGGTGGCTCACAGGATTTCATGGCCGAAGATTTGTGTGTGTATAATTTTGCCTAAATGGCCCTTTGGCAAACTTCAAGCAACATAGAAAAATTTCAACATGATATTGCCCCTCCAAAAAACGCATTCACAATGGTTTATGAATAGATGGACATGTACAATGACGTTGGCTTATATGGTCTTCAAGTTGCAAAACCGGCTAAGTCATTTGAAATACTCCGTTCGCAGTGGCGTATCTCCTGACTCATAGGGTCTGGTGCGAATCTCAGAGGGCCCAAAAACATCTAAATCCAGGAGACACTCCATTCACAAGGAAGTATTTAGCCCCTTCTATTTCTATTGCAATAATTTTTCCTTTAGTTTTGGTTCTCCACGAGCATTAGACTACGTTATGCGCTATCATTTAAAACTTCCACCGGACTAATAGAGCGCTAGCCATTTTGTTTGCATTGGTGTTGACCAACATTCATGTTGGCAGTCTTGATATTGTTAACTTTGGTACTCAATTTATTCGCACCGGTAAGACACGAAGACTACTCTTTAGGTCGGACCTCATGCTGCTTTCTATGACTGGAGTTAAGTCATCTATCTAGACTATCTTGATTCCAAACTTGCTTTCTAATAATGCAGAGTGCTTTGGTACATCACACCATAATTTAGTCCCATCGTTGTGGGTTTATTATTTTCGGACACATGTCCACTATTTCTTAATGATTTTGCTAATTCTCAATCTGTTATGATTTTCTTAAAGTGCGTTCTCAAGAAAATACCATGATGTTCTTTGTTTTGTTTCACAGTTTGGTAGTGGTCCATCAAGGCAATTATCTCTACAGTCTAACATTATCTTCTTCTAACTTTTTGGAAAGTATTAAGTTACAAACAACGGATAATTGCAATAAGCATGGTGCATAGTGTAAGCAATGATTATAACATAAAGCAATAAACACCGCTGTTTTACCCCTAGTAGCAACAACACATCTTTAGTCTTAATCGTTTCTATCTACTCGAACTCAGACAAAAAGAGGCATGAACTTACTATCTACCATAAATACTCCCTCTAAAGATACTACCAATTACTTCGGCCAAAGCATACACTAACATCGGAGAGCATGCACGATCATAAATAAAACATATCATAGATAAACTGAACAAAAATGTCATGATTCCACAATTTATCGGATCCCAGCAAACACAACATGTAGCATTACATATAGATGATCTTGATCATGTTAGGCACCTCACAAGATCTAAAACAATGGAGTACAAGGAGAAGAGACAACCATCTAGCTACTGCCATGGACCCGTAGTCCTGTGGTGGACTACTCACGCATAACTCCGGAGGCATGTATGGTGGTGTAGATGCCTCCGGTGACGATCTCCCCCTCCGGCAGGGTACCAGGAAGGGCTTCAGAACCCTCCCGATCTAGGATTGGCAACAACGGCGGCCTCGGACATATTTCTGGAAAAGTGATCGGGTACCGAGGATTTTCGGGAGGAGATGAATTTATAGGCGAAAGGGGGACTCCGGAAGGTTCTCGAGGTGTCTGACCCAGGCGCGGTCAATCCCTTGACCGTGCCAGGGGGTTGTCTGGGGCATGTGGGCCCCATGCAGGTCCCCTTCTGTCTCTCTCTTTGTTTCTTTGTAAAAATAATTCATGTAAATTTTCAGCCAATTCCGAGAAAATTCACCGACTAGCTTTTCTGAAACAAAAAGACAGCAGAAAACAGGAACTGGCACTGGGCATCTTGTTAATAGGTTAGTTCCAGAAAATATGCCAAATGATATAAAAACATTATAAAAACATGTGGCAATGATATATAACAAGCATGGAACAACCAAAAATTATAGATACGTTTGAGACGTATCAGGTGACACCCTCTGTAGTCGGTCCGGAGAGACACCGGTGTTGAGCTGGTGTCTCCGCTCCGACCGGAGTCTCCGGTCTCAAGGATCGAAGTCTCCGGCTTCAGGGGATCAAGTCTCCGGTCTGCTCTGCGACTGATCCAAGTGTGATTTTTGGTCCGGAGTTTCACTGGAATCTCCGGTGTGGACCAAAGTCTCTGGTCTGCTTAGGTTGGAGTCTCCGGTGTGAAGTGTTCTGCAACAGCTACATTTTGGAGGGGGTTTAAATACCCCTCCACCTACCTCCAGCCAGCTAGCTCGACCAAAATTGATTGCCCCTCCATTGTTGCAAGCTCGAAGCTCATAGATCTCCCAATCCCTCCACCCAAACTTGTTGATCTTTGGAGGATTGAAGGAGAAGGCCAAGATCTACATCTTCACCAAGGCGATTTGATTTTTCCCCTCATTCACTTGAGGGACTCTTTGCTAGGGTTTCCATTGGGAAAATCTAGCTCCTTGTTGTACTCACCTTTTGTTTTTGTGATAGATTGTTTGACTTGGGAGCCCCAATTAGGTTGTGGGTGTGTGCCCCAATTGTTGTAAAGGCTCCGGATTTCGCCTTGAAGGATTCCGATAGTGGAAGGTGAACCGAGCCTTTGTGGTGAAGTTCAGTGGAGAATAGTGAGGCCTTTGTGGCGTTGAGTAAGCCTCCTTTATCTTAGTCTTTACTTGTATCTTGCTTAGCTTTAACTTGTCATATAGGTAAATTCACCGTAGTTGCATATATAGAGAATTACCTTTGTGTGAAGCCTAATCGAAAAAGAACTAAAAATTGGCGTAACACCGATTCACCCCCCTTCTAGGTGCCCATACGACCCTTTCAGCCTTACCCTTCTAGTAACACACTAAAGCTCCACAGGCAAAAAACGGTGTGTAAATTCCTAAAATCGTAAGCTGCCTATCTTTTTTTGAAAAGAAAAAACATCCCAGTCTCTACATTAGTCGATAAACACACATATTTTTATTGCATTGTATTCTCTAGAACAGTGGCAGAGCCAGGATGTCAACTCTGTGTAGTCAATACGAATTTGTGTAGTACTACACGTATTTGTAATATATTTTTTATTTTTTTGTTTACTTTTTGCTTGTATTGCCAAAAAGTTGGGTGGTCAGGAGCTGACTACCCAACTCTAACTTGGCTCCGCAAAAAACATTGCAGAAAACGGATCTCAGTGAGTGGATATAAAGATAAACCAACCAAAAAAAAAAAATCACTTATGCATAACTAATCTATTATTAGACCGCCATCCTCGCAAGTTGATTATATCCTGAGAGAACATATCCAAACAGTTACACCCAGAGTTCACGAACTCCCACTCAACCACAAGGTGCATATAGTACCACATGTGAATCAAAGGGAACCTTGAGGACAACCTCTAAGAAATGAGCAACTTCAGTCTTGTTAAAAACAATATCATTGCGATAATTTCATATAACCAAATACAAAAGCAAACTCCCTCACAAATTTGATCCTTAATTTTTCTGTTAACTCCATTCAACCAATTTTTGAACATATTCCTTCAATTAAGTGAAGGGGTTAAATTAGAAGTAACATGAACACACGGTCAAAAAAAAAAAGTAACATGAACTATACGCCATACAAGATGAGCAAAACAATATTGGCCAAAAAACACAAAAGTAACATTTCTTGCTCCAATTCTTTTTTAGAACCATGCAGGAGGGCTGCATGTTTTATTAAAGTAGAACAGAAAGCCGCGACGAGCCAAAGTTTACAGACTTGCTGGCAACCAGCATCAGGCTAGAAGAGCGACCAAAGAAACGGCCAATCGACCTGACTAACTAAAAATAAAAGACTAGCAGACTATCTAACAGGAAGCCAAGGTGAAGCCAAGGCGAAAATCATATTACAGATAAGAAAAGATGGCCCTTGCTCGCTAGGTTCCAATCTTCTGCCTCTTTTCTAATCTGTTCAAAAATGACGTTCACCGGCTTTGAAGATTTGTCGAATACTCGGTTGTTCCTTTCCCTCCAGAGCGACCAAGAAGTTAACATGACAATTGAGTCAAACTTTTTCTGCTTCTTGCCCTTAATCGTTTTCCTTGCCTCTTGCCACCAATTCTGAAGTGTGATGCTGGTAGTGGGTATTAGCGTTTGGAGGTTCGCCCAAGTTAGCACCTTGCTCCATATAATGTTGCTTATAACACAGCCTATAAACAGGTGTTGGGCGTCCTCTTCATTAGTGTTGCAAAAAGGGCATTTTTCGTTGCGTGGTAAGCCTCTCCGAGCGAGGCGGTCAGCAGTCCAAACCCTATTTCTGATGAACAACCAGGCAGCGAGCTTGCAACGCAATGGAGCCCAGGAACCCCATATAGCTGATGCTAGCTCGCTGGTGATTCTCGTCGCATAGTGTGCTTTGTATACTGATTTCGTTGTGAAGACCTCTTTGGCTTCCCACGACCATGACCACTTGTCCTCTTCAAGAGGGGAGAGATTTATGGTGTTGCATTCCTCCCAGATCGCAAGGACTTGCAAGAATAGATCAATTTTGATCGGCTTCTTGATGTCATCTATCCAGTTTCCATTTGTTAGAGCCTGTGCGACCGTTTTTCTAGCCTTTGTAACTGGATTTATGAGTGCAAAAATTCCAGGAGCAATTTCTTCAATTGTTTTTCCGTTGATCCATTTAGCTGTCCAGAAAAAAGTTCTCTCCCCATTCCCAATTTGGACCGTAGCAGCAGCGCTGAAAATGCTCCTGGTTTGGGCGTCCGTTGGACATGCCAAGTCAGCCCAAGCTTTCTTATCTTCAGCTCTTAACGACCATGCCCATCGAGTGTTGAAGGCTCTGTTCATTGCTTGGAGGTCAAGAATACCGAGCAGACCATTGGCTTTCGGCTGACAAACGGTTTGCCAATTGACTAAACATTTTCCACCTTGTACCACACCTGATCTGTTCCAAAGAAAGGCTCTTCGTATTTTGTCAATGGTTTTAAAAACCCATGGAGGGGGTGTCCAGAGATAGGAGGTGGAAAATCGCCATTGCACTTAACACTGATTGGACCAAAATGAGTCTCCCTCCTTGTGTTAGCATGTGTGTTTTCCAGGCTGCAAGTCTACTTCTGATTTTATCAATCAAGATCTGAAAATCTTCTTTTCTCGCTTTTCTTGTATGAAGTGGCAGCCCCAGGTAAGTGATAGGAAGCAAGGCGACCTGACAGTTTAGTACTTGACTGATTTCCTGCAAAGTGTTTTCCTCGCAGCACAAAGCCGAAACTGAACTTTTGTGATATTGCATTTCAAACCTGAGGCTTGTCCAAAAATATCAAGAATAAGCTTGACAACAGTTGCTTCATTCTGACAGGTTTTGATGAACAGTATTACGTCGTCAGCGTAAACCGAGAGGCGTTGTGGGACTGCTTGTGGAGCTTGGAACATGGTTAGGGCGCCTACTTCATCTGCCTTTTCAAAAAGGAGGCACAAGGCATCCATCACGAGAATAAAGAGCATGGGAGATAGGGCATCTCCCTGCCTTAAACCTCTGGCATGCCTGATGTGCTGCCCGGGTATTCCATTTAGAAGAATGCTAGATGTGGATGTGCTTAGAAGTAGAGCAATCCACGACCTCCATTTAGCTCCGAACCCTTTTTTGGCGAGTACTTCTAGCAGGAACTGCCAAGCGACCGTATCAAAGGCCTTCGCGATATCTAGTTTCAGAAGGATGCTGGGACATTTTTCCTCTTTAGGAGTTTAGCGATTCCTTTACCAGCTTAAAATTATCATGGACTGAACGACCCTTCATAAAGGCACCTTGATTTGATCCAACAAGAGTAGGAAGAACCTTGGATAATATGTTTGCTCCAATTCTAGGTTATCGTTTGTTTTATTAGCAAAACCCTTTTTTTTATAAGAACCAGATGAAAATCCTTCTTTTAGTGGTACTTTTAGCTTTCAAAGGTATTTTGGGAGGGATCTAGTCTAACCATTCGTAAGTCCCATTACATAGATTTTCCCCGTAAAGGAGATGGAAATAGTAAAACTTTAGTTGAAAATATGGCTTCGGATAAGTCTACCTCCATTAACCGCTGAACAAAGTGCAACCAAGTAGTCCACTTGTCATGAGCTAAGCTCTGTTTGAAACCAATGTTTAGCGGAACTCCAGACATAACACTAGCCGTTTGAAAAAAAAATTATATCGTGCAATGTTATAGAAGGATGAATATTGTTGAGACAGAGGCATGCCTCTAATGCATGTATCTGGAGAACCTATATTTGTGTTTACTCCTAATTTGCTAAGAAAGAAAGTAAAATTTGTAGTCGCCTATTCACCATCTCTAGTCGACCTCTTATGGTTGCGGTGGGAGGTGCACATATCCGACGTCCGCACATATCATGTGAATTGAGTGCGGTGGTAGGCTCAGGCTTGTCTCGAATCATATTGATTGGCACGATTCACCGTTGGCTCTATATAGTGGGGAGATTGTGTGAGGTGCAATGCTCCTCTAGCATACCGTTGTCCCGAATTCCATTGAGGTCAAATCTGGCTTGGTTGCATGTCGTTCGGGGCACTAGCGGGCTGTGGAAACCATCGACGAGACGATGGGTGGTAGTGAACTAGTGATCGCAAACTACACGATGGCCCAACTAGTTCATTGTGAGCAGCTGATATAGTGGTGGATGGCAACTATATATCGGCTGATATCGTGATTGTATTATCTCTAGGTGAAACCCCCATGATCATGTCTTCTCGCTTGATCCCGACATTTACGAGTCGTTTCCTTGTTGAAGTAGTTTTTTCAAAGATCTACTTTTGAGATGTGATAGCCTCTGGTCTAACCGGTTGGACTCGACAACATTAGCGCGTTAGTGGCGATTCCTTCTTGAGGCCTTACTTACTAGGGACATAATTTCGTCTCCAAGTGGATTGGGGATTGAGTTGGATTTCGTGAAATTCATTCCTTTCAACCCAATCTCCTCATATACGAAAAAAATACTATGCATCCTAATACACTAATATAGTTTACTGTTTTTAATCTACACAAAGATGAGACGGTTTGTGTGGGGTATCTTGGAATTATCCCATCCAAAACTGAATTCGTAAACAATCTGTTAAATATTTTCGAGATGCAAGATAATCCCCTAAAATCTCTTTGAATACACTAGAGTAAACAAGGGCTGGAGTCATTGCCTCGGACCGTTGCACACTTTATCATCTCACACGCTCCTGATGGCTACGTGTTGGTGAACCCCAAGAGGAAGGTTATGATGTAGACAGCAGAAGTTTTCCCTTGAATAATCTACCCAAGGTTTAATCGGACCAGTAGGACTTGACGATCTATCGGAAGGTTGTTGATGTTGACTCCCCCTGGCGCTAGGGAGCTTGCACCAACGTGGAATCTGCACAGACACAAACCAGAACTTTGCCCAACACGAAACAGAGAGGTTGTCAATCTCTCCGGTCTTGCAGAAACAAAGAGTTAAACGTATGGTGTGGAAAACAGCAGGAAAAACAGCAAGTAACAGGAAACAGATGATTGCAGCAGGTTGTGTAAACAGTATGAGGAAATTGGACCAGGGTCCACAGTTCACTAGTGGTGTCTCTCTCAGAACAGATAACTAGCATGTTGGGTAAACAAATTACAGCTGGGCAATTGACAAATAGAGAGGGCATAACAATGCAATACATGCCAAGATGTCTACTATGAAATCTAGTTGGGCATTACAACAAAGTACATAGACCGTTATTCCAACCGCATCTATGCCTAAATAATCCACCTTCAAGGCAGCATCCGCATCCTGTTCAGTATTAAGTTGCTAACAACAGATTATTGCATGAAGTAAAGTGTGTAATGTAATCAATACAAGTGCCCTTGGACACTGCACCAATGTTTTATCCCTAGTAGCAACAGCACATCTACCATCTTAGACCTTTCTGTCACTGATCCAGATATCTAGAGACTGAACCCACTATCGAGCATAAATACCCCCTCTTGGAGTCACAAGCATCTACTTGGCCAAAGCATCTACTAGCAACGGAGAGCATGCAAGATCAAGAGCACATAGATAAACAACTTGAATAAACATGGTATCAATATTCATCGGATCCCAGCAAACACAACATCTAGCATTACAATAAGATGATCTTGATCATGTTAGGCAGCTCACAAGATCTAAACATGGAGGCACAAGGTAGAGAGACAACCATCTAGCTACTGCTATGGACCCGTAGTCCAGGGGTGGACTACTCACGCATCACTCCGGAGGCAGGCATGGTGATGTAGAGCCCTCCGGTGATGATCTCCCCTCCGGCAGGGTGCCGGGAAGAGCTTCAGAACTCCTCCGATCTGAGATTGACGATGACGGCCGCGACGGAACTTTTCGTGGAATATGATCGACCGTAATAGGGTTTTCGCGTCGCGGAGAATATATAGGCGAAGAGGCGGCGTCGGTGGCCGAGGGGGGCCACCACGCCATAGGGGGGCGCGGGCCCACCCTGGGCCGCGCCCTAGTGTGGCGTGGCCCCCTGGTGGGTCTGCTCCGACTCCCCTTTGGACTCCGTGATCTCCTCGTGATATTATTGACGATGTCTTTTGTTTCGTCCAATTCCGAGAATATTTCCTTAATAGATTTTCTGAAACCAAAAACAGCAGAAAACAGGGAACTGGCACTGTGGCATCTTGTTAATAGGTTAGTCCCAGAAAATGCATAAAAATGATATAAAGTGTAACCAAAACATGTAGCAATTGATATAATATCAGCATGGAACATCAAAAATTATAGATACGTTTGAGACGTATCAAGCATCCCCAAGCTTAGTTCCTGCTCGTCCTCGAGTAGGTAAACGATAAAAACAGATAATTTTTGAAGTGACATGCTACCAACACAATCTTTGATCAAATAACAATGTAATGCACATGATCTGAATGAAGTGATCCAAGCCAATGGTCTATAGTTTGCAAGCAAGTAAATAAAGAGTAAACATAAGTGATCACACAAGTGCAAACTTTCATGAATAATACTATAAAACATTTAGAGATATAATAGTCTAACATAATAGTTAGCTCACAGCAGCAATAATTCTCAACATGAAAGTGTTTGTATCAACACAAAGGAAGATAATAGCTTCAGCATTTGCTTCAACTTTCAACATGTATATCATATAGATAATGTCAATGCAAAGAATATGATCAACCAAACACAAAGTTATGTAAAAACTGTTATACTGGAGTTGACAATGATGTTTGCTTAAGTAGACAGAAAGAAGTGGGAAAACTGACTCAACATAAAAGTAAAAGAATGGCCCTTCGCAGAGGGAAGCAGGGATTAACATCATGTGCTAGAGCTGTAGTTCCCGAAGGCATATAGAGAGCATAAAATATTGTTTTGTAAGGTAATGGTGTATACAGGTGTCAACAAATCAGCAAATAGGCAATACTCTACTTCACTAGTTGATCAAACTTTACAAGAGCGGCTCCCATGAAGGACGTTATTTCTACCAGCGGGCAGATCATCCCTCTTCTCTTTTGTTTACACACTTGTGAACATTGCTTGACTGACGAATCAGGGGCAAAAAGATGTGAAGAGAATTGTTTGGTTAAAGTTGTAATTAATTGGGACTGGGCACCCCGTTGCCAGCTCTTTTTGCAAAATTATTGGATAAGCGGATGTATATGCCACTAGTCCAGGTGTGTAAAATTTGATCAACCAGGAAATAAAGACCACCTATCTACGTCCTTATGAGCTTTTCAAGTAGTGACACAAAAAGGATAATTGTTTTGAGTAGTTAGTAGATAGCACATGAAGAAATTTACTTGGAATGGTGAAAACACCACATAATAGGTAGGTATGGTGGACACAGGTGGCATGGATTTGGCTCAAGGTTTTGGATGTACAAGAAGCATTCCCTCTTAGTACAGAGTTTAGGCTAGCAAGGTTATTATAAGCAAACATCATTATCAACTGGAATAGCAAGAGTGTACATAAAACACAAGGTTTGACGAACCATAGACTCCCACTGTCTTCCTTGTTAACACATATCCTTATCTAGACTACTATGGACTTCCAATTATGCAACAGATTATTATAGCAGAAAATCCTTATAGTAGTTCTTCATTAATAGCCATTACTTACATGATGCACAAGCTTAAACATTAATTACTTGACAGCTCAAAACAATTGGCAAGCATCAAATTACTCAAGACAACGATCTAAAAAGATTCATGTAAGCATTTTATACCACTACCACATGCATAGCATTTTTCTGGTCCAACCAAACACCAATCAACTTATTTGACAACTCTCCAAACAGATATAAGTGAAGCAAGAGAGTACTTTCTTCAAAAGAAACTGAAAGCTCTAACAAGAGATATGAAAAACTGAGAGCTAACAGCAATAACAGCAACTAGACAGGAATACTCAACAAGTATAAGTGAAGCACAAGAGTATTCTAATGAAAAAGTGGAGCGTGTCTCTCTCCCAAACATGAATACTAGGATCCAACAAGTATAGCACAGCAAACAAAACAAAACAAACTGAAAACAAAAACACACTGACGCTCCAAGGAAGAGTACACTAGTATGAAGCAATAAAAATATAGCACCATTAGAGATGACCTGATAATTTGTAGATGAAGAAGGGGATGCCTTGGGCATCCCCAAGCTTAGATGCTTGAGTCTTCTTGAAATATGCTGGGGAGGTAAGCCTCCCCAAGCTTAAGCTCTTCACTCTTCTTGATCATGTAATATCATTCTCCTCTATCAACACTTGAAAACTTCCTTCACACCAAAACTTAACAGCTTTTCTCATTAGCAGGTTAGTGCACTAAAAGATAATACTTCAAAGTTCTAGCAAAGACAAAACTCACAAGCCAACTATTTTAAACATTAGCCACTGTTACTAGGCTCAAGTGGGCACTTTTACACGAAAAGAAACCACTTAAAAACTTGTAAAAGAGAGAATGCAAAATAAAAGACAGAATCTGTCAAACCAGAACAGTCTGTAATGACGAATTTTTTCGAGGCACTTACGATGCTCAGATGAAAACTTTTGAAATAATGAAAGTTGCGTAACATCATCAGGAACATGCACAAAAAGTTTCAGCATTTTTCGATTTTTTCTGATTTTCTACTGAATTAAACGGTGACGAACAGCAATCTGTCCAATGCAGTCCCGAAAATAAAACCAACTTTGCATTAGTAACTCTCCTTGGCACAACAAAACAGCAAATAAAAGATACAAAGGAGTTGCTACAGAGGTAAACAAGCATCCTTGACACATGGGTTATCTCCCACAAGTGCTTTTCTTTAATGCCTTTCAGCTAGGCTTTAGGATTTTAATGATGCTCGCATAAGAATAAGAGTTGAAAAACAAAGAGAGCATCAAGAGGCAAATATCAAAATCATCTGAGTCTAACCCACTTCCTATGCAGAGGAATATTGTAGTAAAACAAATCATTGAAGCATAAAGCAGCTAGCATAGGAAGATGCAACAAATCCAACTTTAAAACTTCCAACACAAAGAGAGGTATTTTAGTGACATGAAAACTTTTAAAACCATCTTTCCCTCTCTCATAATAATTTTCAATAGCATCATAAACAAACTCAACAACATAACTATCACATAAAGCATGCTTTTTATGATCTACAAACACATAACTTTTATCAAGCAAGATAGTGGGATCAAAAATTTCAAACCCACTTTTAGACATATTGAAACAAGTTGATTGATCACTCTCAATAGTAGAATTAATAATATTATCAAGCAACATAGGACCATCATCTAGAGCTTTATCATAAACATTTTCTAAGCAAACACTCTCATTACCATGCATTTCGAAATTAGGAATAAAAAGAGGATTATCATAAGACTTATCAAAATAGCATGGATTTTCATAAACAACATTGGGGGAAATATTTGGTACTTCTGTTATTTTTGCTTTCTCTTGAGTCAAGGAATGTTTGTCTACCTCAAATTTATCAAAAGAAGTTATTTCAATAGTATCATTACCAACTTCCCCAAGCTTAATATTTTCCATAGCATTAGCAACAACCATGTTCAAAGAGTGTATACCAATATCATTGGTACTATCATGCAAATAAAGTTCCATAGGTTTTTTAATTTTCTCTTCAAACACATCATGTCCTAGCTCAAGATAAATTTCATAAAGGTTTCTCAAGTTGTTTTCAGCCATAGGACAAGTTTCAAGCAAAGTACCCATGAATAGCAAGCAAAGAACTAGACATAATAACAAACCGAAATAAACTAGATGCAGGAATTTAATTTTTTTGGTTTTTGATTTTTAACAGCAAGCAAAACAAAACTAAAACAAGACAAAAACAAAGTAAAGAGATTGGAACTGAGAGACTCCCCTTTCCAATAGCCTCCAAGTCCCCGGCAACGGCGCCAGAAAACAGCTGGTTGACGGGAGATTGGTAGTTAAGAATGTTTTTTCCCCGGCAACGGCGCCAGAAAACAGCTTGATGGCTACGTGTTGGTGAACCCCAAGAGGAAGGTTATGATGTAGACAGCAGAAGTTTTCCCTTGAATAATCTACCCAAGGTTTAATCCAGTAGGACTTGACGATCTATCGGAAGGTTGTTGATGTTGACTCCCCCTGGCGCTAGGGAGCTTGCACCAACGTGGAATCTGCACAGACACAAACCAGAACTTTGCCCAACACGAAACAGAGAGGTTGTCAATCTCTCCGGTCTTGCAGAAACAAAGAGTTAAACGTATGGTGTGGAAAACAGCAGGAAAAACAGCAAGTAACAGGAAACAGATGATTGCAGCAGGTTGTGTAAACAGTATGAGGAAATTGGACCAGGGTCCACAGTTCACTAGTGGTGTCTCTCTCAGAACAGATAACTAGCATGTTGGGTAAACAAATTACAGCTGGGCAATTGACAAATAGAGAGGGCATAACAATGCAATACATGCCAAGATGTCTACTATGAAATCTAGTTGGGCATTACAACAAAGTACATAGACCGTTATTCCAACCGCATCTATGCCTAAATAATCCACCTTCAAGGCAGCATCCGCATCCTGTTCAGTATTAAGTTGCTAACAACAGATTATTGCATGAAGTAAAGTGTGTAATGTAATCAATACAAGTGCCCTTGGACACTGCACCAATGTTTTATCCCTAGTAGCAACAGCACATCTACCATCTTAGACCTTTCTGTCACTGATCCAGATATCTAGAGACTGAACCCACTATCGAGCATAAATACCCCCTCTTGGAGTCACAAGCATCTACTTGGCCAAAGCATCTACTAGCAACGGAGAGCATGCAAGATCAAGAGCACATAGATAAACAACTTGAATAAACATGGTATCAATATTCATCGGATCCCAGCAAACACAACATCTAGCATTACAATAAGATGATCTTGATCATGTTAGGCAGCTCACAAGATCTAAACATGGAGGCACAAGGTAGAGAGACAACCATCTAGCTACTGCTATGGACCCGTAGTCCAGGGGTGGACTACTCACGCATCACTCCGGAGGCAGGCATGGTGATGTAGAGCCCTCCGGTGATGATCTCCCCTCCGGCAGGGTGCCGGGAAGAGCTTCAGAACTCCTCCGATCTGAGATTGACGATGACGGCCGCGACGGAACTTTTCGTGGAATATGATCGACCGTAATAGGGTTTTCGCGTCGCGGAGAATATATAGGCGAAGAGGCGGCGTCGGTGGCCGAGGGGGGCCACCACGCCATAGGGGGGCGCGGGCCCACCCTGGGCCGCGCCCTAGTGTGGCGTGGCCCCCTGGTGGGTCTGCTCCGACTCCCCTTTGGACTCCGTGATCTCCTCGTGATATTATTGACGATGTCTTTTGTTTCGTCCAATTCCGAGAATATTTCCTTAATAGATTTTCTGAAACCAAAAACAGCAAAAACAGGGAACTGGCACTGTGGCATCTTGTTAATAGGTTAGTCCCAGAAAATGCATAAAAATGATATAAAGTATAACCAAAACATGTAGCAATTGATATAATATCAGCATGGAACATCAAAAATTATAGATACGTTTGAGACGTATCAGCTCCTCATAAGTGGATTGGTTCATGGAGATTGGTTTGTGGTTTTCGTCAAAAAAAGATTGTTTTTTGGACTAGCCGTCGTGAGGCATGTCCTAGGTGGATGGCCTCGGATTTATTTTTTCTTCTTTTTTAAGCAGAATTCTTCGGTATCAAATTTTAAGTTTGTTTGACATTGTTTACAACAATAAATTATGTATGTCTGTGTTCATCAATTCATGCACATACCGCGGATTTATCTTCCTTTATAAATAGTAAATATTGCAAAACTAATATATACTCCCTCTGTCCTGAAAAGGATGTCGCGATGGAAGTTTTACGAAAACCCCCTTGTGGTTTTTGAGACACAACCCGCAGTCCATCCATGTCAGAGACGGACGCGAATCGATTTCTTCCTCCGCTCCGGCTCCCCTCCACCTCGGGTCGCTCTCGCAATTCGTCGCCGCCGCCACGCTTCTCCTTTCCCTCCACCCCTCCACCTATGGTAGCCTCGGCTCCTTCTTTCCGCACGCCTCGCCTCTGCAGACCTCGCAGATCGAGGGCTTAATTTCGGCGGACATGTTAGAAAGATCGATTCTTTCGATCCGGTGGAGGAAGGCAGGATGCGGTGGCGGGGAAGCAGATCGAGGAGTACCGGTCGTCCTCCTCCACCCAATCTCTAGGCCGGCCTCCGCGGCCACTGCTCCCTTTGGCACCGTGTGACCGTGGCCGGCAGGTCGAGCTCGCCGCGATGCAGAGATGGCTGCGGGGAGGGACGGAGGACCACCTGCTTCTGCTGCCGGAGAAAGCTCGACCACCTGCTCCCGCCGCCACCTATTCGAGCTATGTGTCCCGAAGCTGCTGCTGACGGCTTCCACTCCGAGCTGCTGCTGCTGCCCGTGAGGTCTATCTTCTCCCCCTTCAGGTCTTTATGATAAAATTTGTTTCTTTTGCCCCTGAGCTGTAGTAGGATCAACGCATGAATGGATTTATTCATGTTTCTTTTGCATACAACATTACAATAGTACTCATATGGTCAATAAGAACCAACCATTAGAGTAACATTGAAGGGATCAGTTTCATTACAACTTGTTTCTGTATTCACATCCATGACTTTCTGCATTTCCTGAAGCTACACTTGTGCATTGAAGGGATCAGATTTTGTAATCACTACACTTGTGAGTATTTTAGAACAAAACATACACCTATGGGTATTTTATAACAAAACATACACTAGTACTCGTATACAAAACAGCTACTGTTGGTCTTGTTTCTCTTTCTTTTCTCTTTCACTGCTTGGAGGATGGAGGCGGAGCTGCTGCTTGTAGGGTCATGATGCTGTTCTTTCTCTCCTTGGAGGATGCTGCTGTTTGGAGGCTCATCTTTGCTCTTCTTTCTCTTTCTTTGCTTCGAGGGTGGTTCCGCTTGGACGATGCCGCTGCTTGTAGGGTTCTGCTGCTTGTAGGGTTCTTGGAGGATGCTGCTGTTTGGATGCTCATGCTGCTCTTCTTTGGCTGCTATAAAGCTACTGATGCTCTTCTCTCTCTTCCTTTGCTTCGAGGGTGGTTCCGCTTGGACGATGCCGCTGCTTGTAGGGTTCTGCTGCTTGTAGGGTTCTTGGAGGATGCTGCTGTTTGGATGCTCATGCTGCTCTTCTTTGGCTGCTATAAAGCTACTGATGCTCTTCTCTCTCTTCCTTTGCTTCGAGGGTGGTGCTGGTTGTAGGATGGTGCTGCTTGGAGGCTCCTGCTGCTCTTCCTTGGCTGCTATGAGGCTACTCTTTCTCTTTCTTTGCTTCGATGGTGGTGCTGCTTGTAGGACGGTGGTGCTGCTTGTAGGGTCCTGATGCTCTTCTTTCTCTGCTTGGAGAATGGTGCTGCTGTTTGAAGGCTCTTGTTGCTCTTCCTTGGCTGCTATGAGGCTACTCTTTCTCTTTCTTTGCTTCGATGGTGGTGCTGCTTCTTTCTCCTTCTCTGCTTGGTATATGAGGGCCATGGCTTGTAGCCTATTCCTCCTTTTTGTCTCATTACCTCCCGCATGTACGACTGCAATGTCACGAATCTTCTAGCTAGCTTATCAACCTCATAGTTCTGGTATTCCTCCTGCACGCCTTCGATCAATTCCCTGATGTTTTTAGGTGCTCTGCAATCTGTGAGCGACTGAAGTGACCTGAAGAAGCACATGTCGAGCACGTTCATGTCTGGACTGTTTGGAGGTTGCTGTATCAACTGAATATCCAGATCAGTCTGTGCTACGGCTTGTCGGAAAATCTCATCATCAGGGAGAATATGAGGTTTAGCATTATCCTGTTGGATATAGATAGTTCGCCCTTCATCTTCGTCTGGCCATGAGTCCTGGATCGCAGGAATCACTTTGTTGATCATGTAGTACCTCATGACATCTCGGGTAACTGTCATTGATTTGAGTTCGAGTGTCCCTTTATCTCTATATTGACTATCTCGAACAGCTGGAGTCTCGGTGACAAACGCCCAGGTGCCAATCTTTCCATCAAAAGTGACAGCCCCACCTTCTCCGTATCTTGGTTTTGCCACGGCAGTGAGGAACATCACCTTCCCGATGCTACCCTTATGATGCAAACAGCGCATGTGCTCAGGTTCTTCGGGGAGTAGATAGTAGGTGTTGTTTTCTCTTGTCATATTAGACAACTTCTCATCCATGTGGACTATGGTGTCCATTAGCTGGAAGAAATACCAAGGAGTATTGAACCAGGTTGGATCGAGCATTGAGATACAAAATTTCAGTCTCTTGTCATATTAGACAACTTCTCATCCATGTGGACTATGGTGTCCATTAGCTGGAAGAAATACCAAGGAGTATTGAACCAGGTTGGATCGAGCATTGAGATACAAAATTTCAGTCTCTTAATCTTGTGAACTTCCGTCAGCGCGGGCTTCAAACTGCTAGTGTGGCGCCTCAGCTCCTTCCACTCAAACCTTAAGTATAATGTTGAGGGGCAAACACCCAATGACCTTGCAAGACCTCTAATCGTCCTCCTTCTGTTGAGTGGGATCGTCGGTATCCTCGACAGATCCAAATCTTTTCGTTTTCAGCCAACATTGCCCTTCTTTTTATTGGAGACATCAACCTTTTCCCCTCGTGCAATCTGATCTTGGGCATCTTTCCATATTCTCTCAACAGTTCGCAGACTAGTATTCAACTGACTTGCAACGAGCTCTTTGTCATTCTTCTGAACTGCCCCATCCCTGATCTTGATTACTTGCAAAGAAAAATAAACACCAAATCTTTCCCCATCTGTCAGTTCTGGTTTTACTATGTGCTCAACACCTGGTTGTACTTTCTCTTCTTCCGGAACCAAGTTGAACTCTGGAACTTCTTCCTCTTCTTCGGAAATCAAGTTCAGGTCTGGAACTTCTTCTGCTTCTCCAGGGATTATATTCGAATCCATGATGGATCTTCCTGATAAACAAACCAAATTCATGAATCTTGTGAATGGTTGGATATTCAGATATGTGTGTGCATGACTACATTGCTTAATTCTTGTGCTGACTACTGTGCTTAATTCTTGAATGTGTGCTTAATTCAGATATGCAACAGATTCAGAGATGGGACACAAATTAGAGAGGAACACAAGCAAGGGATTCAGATATGTCAAAACGTGTTGATGACAGTTCCTTCTTGTACCTGGAGTATTTTTTTTAGAGAGGAACACAAGCAAGGGAGCAGCAACAGGAACCCAATAGCTACATTTAGACAACTGAATTTAGAAACACAACTAGCATCCCAAACACACATTTCTCTATAGCATCATCAGGCCATAACTTCAGTTGGTCTTTCAAAATGGACCAACTAGTGAAAGATTTATACTCATTGTTGGTTGTACTTTGTTCATGACAGATCAAAATGCAGCTCCATTTTTTTGCAGTGAATGAGCCACAAGATACAGCCAAAACTGGGGTAGTGAAAAACTGAATGAGCCACAAGATACAGCCAAAACTGAATGAGTTCTTCATTGAGTACAATGCATCCCAGATTTATTTTCATACAAGAATATTCATGAATCTTATGAATGCTTGGATATTTATTTGTAAATGCAATGTCTGTACAAATGGTTTGATTACACAATATCTGAACCTTCTTCAGTACGCAGGGGAGGCAGGGCAGCTCCACGACTCAGCAGTAGCATGTCTAACCAGCAGGACGCACACGATCCAGTGGGCGACAGGTTTGTCGGCTTCGTCAGGTTCGACACATTCCTGCAGAAAAAAGCTTGATGAAACATCCATGTCGCTATCCATGTCTAGTTGATCTTTTCACCTATCCATGTCTAGTTGATTTTGTACTTCTGTTTTGATGCTTTCTTTCCTATGGTTTTTAAGCAATGATGGAACAAGGGTGTTGCCGTTCTGCTCTAAAAAGGAAAGAACACATCAATACAAACCAAGGCTCAAACAGAATTATGGGCATAAGACAGAAAGAGTGTAAGGGATCAAGATTACACGTGAATGTATAAAACCACTTGATTATCTGCTGCTCTATCTGTTGGTTGAACAGTTTTGCTCTATCTCCTCAGGTATTTAACCAATAGAGCACAAGGTTCCAGGAGAAACTAAGGACAAAGAGCACAAGGTTGAAACATGGAGTAGCATGTGGTCGGGGATGTGCGCCTGCTCACCCTGGGCTTGAAGGAGAGGCCGCGGCACAATCCAGAGGGCGACACCGAGGGACACCACCGGCAGCAGGGGAGGAGCACGAGCTCCACCAGTACAGCAGCAGGAGAAGGCAGGGCAACACGAGGAGCGCACGAGCTGTCGGCACTGCCGACACTGCCGGCGAGAAGCGGAGACGAGCTGCCGGCGAGGATGCCAGGGAGCAGAGCACCGACGGGATCCCAGATCGATTGATCGCTCAGTGCACGGCGGCGCAAGCTGAGCAGGAAGCAAGCTGGATCCCAGATCGATCGTCCAACGCGACGGTGCCGGGCGCCCCTCGCCTTCGCCCACGCTTCCCCGAAGCTGAGCAGCTGCGATCCCGAGCTAGCTCGCTCCTGCTGGGATCCCGAGCTAGCTCGATCGATCCCGAGCTGAGCAGCGCGCGTGGGCAGTGAGATCGATCGATCGATCGATCGCGACCTGGGAGCGACAGCGGCGGGTCCTCGTCGAGCAGGGGCAGCAGCGGCTCTCCTTGTCGACCTGGAGCGCCGGCGGGAAGGGCGACCTGGAGCTGTCGGCGACTTGGAGCGCCGGCGCGCCGGCGCAAAGTAGCACGATCGATCGACGATTGGTGGAGGGAGTGGGCCGTTCGAAAATTGAATCGTTGGGGGTGTATTTGTAAAAAGACATTTGTACCGTGGCTGCGACATCCTTTCCAGGACAGAGGGAGTAGCTCTTTCAGTCAAGCGAGGAACACATCACTTTAAATCCGACAAACAACGCACATTCTTTGTGTAATCATATAAACAGGAAAATAAGTAGGAAGATCTTTTCACGTATCACTTCCATGATACATTGGTGATTAGGACGCACATTTTAATCGGAAATTGAGAAATAATTAAGGCCTCGTTTACTTCAAAGGTTTTTTAGGGGATGGGAAGAGTGGGGATGGTAGGGTATTTGGTGAACACCCAATCCCCACAAATCCCAACAAATACTCTTCCCCTACAATACACTAGTATGGAATAGAGTTTTTGTCTTAGGCAAAAATAAGTTGGTTGGTAGAGAATATTTGGAGATTATCCCCTCCCATCCCCTAAAATACACTAGAAGTAAACAAACTAGTGAGGATTTTCCGGGATCCGAGATAATCCCCTCCCATCCCCTAAAATACACTCGAGGTAAACAAGTCCTAAGAGAACGAGCATGATTACTAAGAAAACCTTGATCATCAGAACACGACATGCTTTATTCCTTGCTTTTGTACTACTTATTCCTTGCTGCGTGCATAAAGTTGTCGGCCTCGTGAAGTTAATCTACTTTGTGGCCTTCAAGCAGTAGCTAAACGCAAATTGCTGCAGTAATCCCCACCGTTGGGAGGGGTCAAGCTAGCTCGCGCTCTGAATGCATAGTCTGCCTTTGCTGAGTTGAACAATTGCGACATTTAAATGATTTTCAGCCCCTGGATTTGAAGCGAGCGGTGTAGATCTTTTGCCATTTACTACGGTGGAACACTGGTTTGCTAGTATGACGTCAGTACAAGGGATGACTAAATAAATGGCGATTAAACTTTGGTAGACCAAGAACGACGCGCTTGAAGCGGTCTGAGCGCAAGTGACATGTTTCTTGCCTCTGTTTCCTTTTGTACAAGTTTTAGAGTACTTGGTAATTTTAACAACCGTCCATCCCCTCTAATCGAACGGTGATAAAATTAGAGATACCAGAAACTAACAGATTAAAAGAACCCGAAACTAGAGGTTCCTGGATAGGGTTACTGTGCGGGAGCGGCGAAAAAGGCGACCGCGTTTCCGCCGAAGGTTTCGCCGGCGGATCTGCTTATCCCCTCCGCCTCCGGCCGCCGCTTCGGCGCCGCGAGGTGGGGGGGGAGCCTCGGCTCCGTCGTGCGTGTAGTTAGGGCCTAGGGCTAGGTGTGTGTACCCAGAGGCGCCTCCGTTGACGGCGGCGGTGGTGCCAGTTAGGGTTATGTCCTCCCCCTCTTCCCGTTTCGGCTCTTCGCCGGGGAGGCTGTGGAGTTTCTGTCGGGCGCTTCCTCCGTCTGCGCTTCTCCGGCCGGCCGTGGTGGCGAGGGGAGGAGCGGGTGAGGGTCGTTGTTCCGTTTTCCTGCAGGTGGTTTGGTGGTCTCCTTCTTCGCTTCTGCTCTGTCTGGCCATGGTGGCGTGCGGAGCAGCGCTGGAAGGTGGTGCGGTCTTCGTGGTGGTGGATCTGGGCGGAGCGGCGCCGGCTGGAAGATGGGTGGTGCTGGGGAGCTCGCGCTGTGGCTGTGCGCGTTCATCGAGTCCAAGTTCCGGCGCGCGGCGGCGGACGGCTCATGCGGCCAACTACAACATGTGGCGGCGTTCTCTCTCCGGCGGATCGAGGTACGGCGGCGCTGGCGATGCCTAGGCTCTTGGGAGCAAGCTCTGGATCCGATTGTAATTCCTCCAGGATGCTCGGGGTTCTCTGTGCAATTTTCGGGGTCCATGTGTAATTTTCTTTTCTTTGCTGGATCTTCTTGTAAGTTGTACTGAGTTTCCTAATATATGGATCGGGTCCTTCCTAAAAAAAAAAGAACCAGAAACTACCAATATTCTTTTATTTTTAATCGAAAGTAAAAGGGTATTTAGGTAATTCGTGTCAGTGACCCCACCGTCAGATTCATCCCCTTTCTCATCTCACTCGAGGCATTCCCCTGCAGCTCCAGCTAGGAGAAGCTTCTCGCCGTGGGCGGCCAAATTTGCGGCCTTTCACACCCCTCCCTGCCAGCAGCAGCATCTGGCCGTAGCCCCCAAGGCCTCGTTCACTTCCTGGCCAGCAGCAGCAGCCAGCCAGATGCGTCGTCGCTGGTGCCCTCCACCTCCCCGCCAGCAACAACAGCCGGCCGCGGGCGCCATCGCCGGACTTCTCCACCTCCCCGGCAGCACCTGATCGCGGGCGCCATCGGCGGCCCTTGTCAACCAGGCGCGAGGAGGAGCAGTTGGCGTACGAGGATGACACATCCAGTTGACTGCGGCGCTGCGTACCTTCTCCGCCGCGCTCGTCGGCATGAGCCACGGCTCGGACGGGACCAACAGCACCGTGGCGGCGGGGAATCGCGACCGGGTTCAGGCTGACGCTGTCCTTCGGTCTGTCGCAGCTGACCTTCGACAAGGTTCTCAAGAGCGACACCTTCTACGACGTGACGCTGGCGTGGACGGCCATATCGTGGCAGCTGCCACCATGGGCATGATGAGGCTCGTCGTTGCTGTGCGTCAGAACGGACGGCGCCCCCGCTCCGCTCCAGTTCTGGTGCAAGATCTCCGTGGAGAGCCCGTGCGACGACAAGGGCAACCTGGTCCTCGTGGCCTCGAAGGTGGGCAGTAGCGCGGTGTGCCGGTTCCGGACAGGGGGATGTTCTTGACGGCACCCCAGGAGCTGCTCTCCGGCGACATGCTCGCGCTCAGCGTCCGCATTGATCACCTGCGTCCTGCCGCCGCCACCACAAAGTCGACCACACCACAAGCTAGGATACCGAGGAGGATGTAGTGAAGTCTGTTGCGTGATCATCTGGATGCTATGGATGATTAGTCTTGAGTTGTGGAGGCTTCAGCTACATGGGTTGTTCTGACTTCTGATGGTAGTGGAACAGTTTAATTCAGTGGTAATGCAACTATGAAAGGGATTAGTTAAGCTTAATTCAGTAGGAATTATTCACTCTTTCATCTGGACAAAGATACCAATCAGTAATGCAGCTGTGCTCACAAACTAGCATCATTTTTTTATTTCTTGTGCTAGATCATTCTTTTTTCGTGAGCAACCTAGACCTCAAGCTCACAGTATTTACAGTACAAACCAAAAGATGACAACAGAGACACAGTCACATTGTTCACAGGATTTTCAAATTCAGAGCAAAGATAACAATGGAGAGAGGGCCACATTTCCCTTTTTTACGTCTTAGAATTTTTTCCTCAGACACGAGTCAAGCTGTGTGTTGCGTATAATAAAAACGTCGAAAATGCGAGAAATAGTACAAAATTAGAGATAGAGGATCATGCTTGCCGTGTTTGCAAACGTCGAAAAGGTGAGAAATAGTACAAAACTCGAGAAAGAGGATCATGCTTGCCGCGTTTGCGACCATGGTTTGCTTAAATCCTTTATCTATTATCATCTGTTCTCAACCATATGACAACATGTGTGTCCAGAATAACACCATTCTGAATGTATGACAAAGTGTAAATTTAGTTTCTACATACTTTGACAGTTTATACAGAGTGCATTTGACAGCTTGAGGAATGATGTTCAACTGCAAATTTAGCCCCTTCTCTCGCTTATCTGATCCGCTGCTGCTCCTAGTTACCAGTTGCCAGCATAACTAGACAATACCAATGACTGTGTAAATATGAGCTTTGCAATTTTGTGTAGTACGACAACATGGCTCCATCGTTGTACTCCTATGAATCTCCCTGTCCAAAAGCATAGAAGCATATTAAGATCAACATAAAAATGATGTATCAACACCTTCAGGACAGATTGCAAGTCAAAGGAGTCGATGACAATGGACTCAGGTAGCTGAAACAAAACCACTAAATAAAATTTTGTGAAAGATTGCAAGTTAAATGCGTGCTTAGCTGCACCAACACCTTCATGGATTTTTTATGCCACCACGAGGTTCATGCCATTGGTCAAGTAAGTACTACTCCCTCCGTGCATGAATATAAGTACATAAATAAGACATTTTACCTATTGCACATGTTGTCTACATGCACACTACAATTAGTGAACATGTACACTAAAATATGTCTACATCCATTTGTATACATATGCATGTGAACAAATGGTAAAACATCTTACATTAAAAAACGGAGGGAGTAGTAAACAGAAACTCAACTGATGTTTGTCCAGATTCTACAGAAATGCAGGCTTAACTGTAACAACACCTTCATGTAATTTTTATGCCACCAAGATCACTAATTCTAGTTTCTAGATAAGTTCAAGCCAAATTGACCCACATCATTTTTTAAATCAACATTAGGCTTACAAATAACATAATTAATGGGAATCGTAGCTATACTGTTGTACAAGGAGCTCAGTTGCACTTGAGTAGAGTACATGCTCCAGTAGCATACTTTCAGGTGCCAGGAAGTACAACTAGTTAGAGAAATAACGTTGCTGTAAAAATCCTCTGTTTTTTCCGGCAACTCGCTCGGTCCTTTCATTTTCAGCAAGTCAAAATATATTGCAAGCTACCTGCAAAGCTTATGAATAGGAGCTGGCCTTCACCAAACCCCAGCTCCTACTCTACTAGTTTGATCACCTTTTTGAACCTGACATTGCATGGTTGGCATCCTAAATCTATGCAATTTGCATCTACGTTTCTAATTGCCAAGACATGAATTTTTATGAAGTGGCTCTGAATTTCTAGCAGTAAGCACAGACCGCAGCTCCTTGTTGTTCAGTGTGGAAGAATAGATCGAGAGGTGGAGGAGGCCAGAGATGGCGCTGCCCGCGGCCAGCTGCTCCTGCTGGCGGAGAGGTGGAGGAGGCCGGAGATGGCGCCACCCACGGAGGGCTGCTGCTGCTGCTAGCGGGTCGGTGGAGGAGGCCGCCGACAGCGGCCGTTGCCGGATGCTGCCGGTCGAGGTCGTCGACGCCGAGCACCCAAGTCCCGCTGGTAGATGAGAAGGGCAACGGATGCGGGTGGCGGCGGCGCGCTGACTCGGAGAGCGCACAGGGGCTTGCGGCGGCGCGAGTGTGGTGAGATCGATCGTGAAAAGGATGACCAGAAACTGTTCGTGAACAAATGACTATAATGCCCCAAGTGATTAGATCTAATTTTTTGCTTAATGATTGGACGGCTTAAATAATTTAGGAGGATAGATTGAAATCAAACGACTGCAATAATTTAGGTTGGAAGCTACCTGAAACTACCCGCGGTAGTTCTCCAAGCACCGTAAAAGAGCTTTTTTTTCCTTTTGACCACATGTTTTTCGTCCAGATTTTGGCTGCAATTTGTTGCTCCAATAGAAGTTTTCATGACCAATTTTTGAGTTCTGTGTTGATTATCCGATATTCACAAATGTGATCTATACTTATAAACACATGTTAGAGTAGATTTTAAGTTGCACATGTCTTGATAATGACCTAGTTCCAACATTTCAAGTCACGTAATTTATTCTGTAGCACAATCGGCAGGCGTAGCCGTCATCGATCTGGCGGCCGATCTAGCAGACACCCTTTGTCTTCCCGGTCAGAAGCGACACGCTCCTGTGCCCGGGCACGGCCTCCCTCTTGACGACCCTGACGGAGGCCTCCTCGCCGGCGTTCCTGGGGGTCCCAGCTCGATGGTGAGCCTCATCGGCCGCACGGGCCCCTTGGCCTCCATATCGAGCTCGCTGAGCACCATGCGCACGTGCGACAGGAACCTCTCGGCGAGCGAGCGGCCGAAGTCCTCCCTGACGACGACGCGGAGCACGGTCATGTGCTCCAGGTTCGCCGGCATCGTGTACGCCGGCACGATCCACCCGAACCGGCGCAGGTTCGCCGACAGCTTGAAGGCCAGCGAGCCGTCGCTGGTGCCCCTGAACGTGAACGCCACCAGCGGCACGCCGTCTTCCTTCGAGATGATGTTGAAACGCCCCGTGTGCTGGAGCCCCTCCCGGAGCGTCCTCGCGCTCTCCATGCAGTTCTCCATCACATTTTTGTACCCCTAGAAATTAATTAAAACTTTTTGGCATTTGAGCTCTGGATTTTAAAAAAAATACTCCCTCTAGATACATTCGTCTTAGTGTCAAGTAATATGGAACGGAGGGAGTATATACTAACGCTATTGAGCATGTGAGCTCTGGAAATTAATTAAACTTATTGGCATGTTCATGAATATTATACCTCGAAACCAAGACGAAGGAATTGATAATATTGCGCGATGATTTGACT
This sequence comes from Poa pratensis, assembly GCA_947311845.1. Taxonomy (NCBI): domain Eukaryota; kingdom Viridiplantae; phylum Streptophyta; class Magnoliopsida; order Poales; family Poaceae; genus Poa; species Poa pratensis. The sequence goes on from CAMZMU010000047.1 coordinate 40,058,440, forward strand.
GGACCCTGCACAAGATCAAACATGCATGTGGAGCAATCACAGAAGCACCAAATGTGGCATCCTAAATCCTAATACACAACCAAGCCAGAGATCCTGTTGGTTCATTTTGTTCTCGGGAGAAAATCTTGCCTTTGGAGAAGTTGAGCGTGAAAGTGGGCTGGTCAGCGCCGAGGTAGTTGATGTGGAAGATGAGCTCGTCGGGGAGGTCCTCCTTGTTGCGCCATATCACCCAGCCAACGCCGGGATACACGAGCCCGTACTTGTGCCCGCTGACGTTGATGCTTTTCACCAGCGGCAGCCGGAAGTCCCACTCCAGCTCTGGGTGCAGGAACGGCGCGATGAACCCGCCGCTCGCCGCGTCCACGTGGATCGGCGTGTCCCACCTGTCAACCAGGTGCCCAGCCACGTCAATATACAGGGGAGCAAATTTTCGTGCACGGATTTGAACTAGCTGGAGGCAGACCTTGTTCGCTTGTTCTTGGCGGCGAGGAGGTCGTTGAGGCGCTTGACGTCCTCGAACTCGCCGGTGAGAGTGGAGCCGAGGATGGCGGCGACGCAGATGGTGTTCTCGTCGACCATCTCCACGGCCTTGTCCGGGTCCATCACGTAGCACCCTTCGCTCAGCTTCACCTCCTTCAGCTCCACCTCGAAGTAGCGCGCAAACTTCTCCCAGCACACCTGCATCGCCAGAGCAGAAGAGATTAGTTCTGACGGAACTCTTGTGTGATCAATCAGAAATTCAGAATATAGGAAATGTATGCAGGTTACAGTCCTGAATTTTTACCTGAACGTTGGCTCCCGTGACGATGTTGGGCTTGTCATGGGGCTTCCCTGTCGCCTTCCGCCGGTTCTGCCAGCGCCGCTTGAATGCCAGCCCGGCGAGCATTATCGCCTCTGAGGACCCGACCGTGCCGACGCCAATGGCTGTCTCGCCGGCGCCCACCGGCGCGTTGAACAGCCGCGCTATGATGTTGACGCACCGGTTCTGCACACACATATCAGTGTTTGATCGATCACAATGAATTCACAAACTCCAGCAGCCGAAGAAGGAGATCGAAGAAATGCGTAGGTGCTGGGTGGCTTGCCTGGAGCTCGGTGGTGACGGGGTACTCGTCCATGTCGGCGTAGTTCTTGTTCATGCCCTCGAGGATGAGCCTGTCGCACTCGGGCTCCATCCACGTCGTCACGAACGACGCCAGGTTCAGCCGCGGGCTGCCGTCCAGCAGCAGCTCGTCGTGGATGATCTGGTACGCCGCGTCCTTCGAGATCGACTTCTCCCCGAGCGTGTAGCTCGGCACCGGGTCTTGCACGTACCTGGAGGCGAAGACGGCGGCCGACGCCGCCGTTTCGTCGCTCTGAACATGCGTCAGAACCATGTCGACGTGTCTGCTTGGTCCTTTCTGATTTCCCTCTGAACACTTTTCTGTTCACTGGGCACCGAACAATCGAACATATATACGCAGGGTCGCAGGGAGGGGAAACTTGGAATGTTTACTTGTGCTTTGCTTGTCGGGAGTGTTTTTGCTGCCCGGTGACTCTGCTTCGCTCCCAAGTTGAACCCTTTGCTTGCTTTCTGCTGGAATGCTGCTGCTTTACTTGATCTCAGTTACTTCATGAAATTTGTGTAGGATCTCAGTTGCTTCCAAGTGCTGCTAAACTATTCGATTGCTACTCCTGGGTAGCAGGTTTGCGACTATTAGATTATTGTTCAAAGATGACCGAGAATAAAAAAATAAATATGGAGTGCTATTTGTTCGATCCTCGAGTGATCTGGCGCTTTGTCACAATTCCGAACCATGTTCGGGTTAGCCTGGAGAATGGGCTTACTTTGGCTGATTGGGCCATGCCCTAAAGATTTTTTAGGCTAACATCAGTGGCGGAGCTTCAACAAAATCTTTGGAGGGGCGAAGCTACAAAATAACGTGCATATTTATTTGGAACGACGACAGCAATAAGCTTGAATTTGTAGTAATTTCAGAAATTTTTATAATTAGATTGATCTTGTCCACAAAATACATTTCTAACACCAATATATGCATGCATAAGCTACTCTAAAAACAAAAGAATCTAGATACTACTCAACCATGCATGGATTTTCATTTGTCATCGTAGAACCAGAACCGCTCTTTATCTCTTAATTTGCGTACGTGAAATGCTCAAGAACCTGCTTAGTGAGACTGAATTGGGATAGCGGTAGGAAAGGCGAAATTTACTAGGAAACAGGGAGAGCTTGTCGGACGGCCGGAGCTCCGATGGATGTAGGACGTACGGGCAGCCTGCCACTACGAGCAAGGGCGCTATCTACTTCCTGCTGACAGCCAAGAGCCAAGAGGAGGCGGATGCTTACAATACTCTGGTTGACTGGCTCCGGCTGACCGCCGCCGTCGCCCGGTGCAGCCGTGCCGCCGCTGGCCAGTCACGCCCACAGCCACATCCCCATGCTCAGTCGCCGCTCAAGTTCATGAGACACAGAGAAACGAGAGACAACAGAGAATCATGTTCGTCTCGCTGCTCTGTGCTCTCGCACACGAGTACACGATGCTCCCAGTTAGGTAGAAGAAAAAAGAATGAATCGGCCTATGGGCTGGACCGATGGAAATACTACAGGGTAGTAAGTAAATTTGCTTTTTGCTGGGGGGCGATCGCCCTTTTCGCCCCCGTGAAGCTCCGCCAGTGGCTAACATCTACTCCCTCCGTCAAGAAACACTTGTCACGGATTTGTCTAAATATTGATGTATTTAGCCATGTTTTAGGTGTACATATATCCGAATTTAGACAAAGCTAAAATAAGTATTTCAGGACGGAGAGTGTAGAATATATTAACCAAAGAATAAGATTACAAAGGACACATCTGACACAGAACAATTGTCTCCACATTTATAGAAAAGACCGTAAAAATTTAATAAATACATCCAAGCCGTAGCAAAATCTTCTGCAAGTTAATCCACCACTACTGGCCAGTGGCATCACCAGATCAGATAACAAATATAGGTAGAGCCAAGGCGAATCCCCAAAGAGCGCTTTCTCCTTTCCAATTGTGAGCTTAGTCGCCGCCGCAAAAATATTTGCAAGGCCGCTCTAAAGTGGCCCCCTAATTTTTGAGGTTGCAAAAAAGAGGAAATGAACGGTGACGAAGCCGTTGGAAAAAGACTTTTGTGTGTCACAAATCAATACCGAAGGATGGCTATCTCTTGACCACATAATCCAATTCACTAAACTTTGGGAGATGACTACCGACATCCAACTCGTAAATGATGCCCCAGATAAGATTGCTTGGAAATTCACAAAGACTGAAATCTACTCTCGGCATCGGCATACAATATGCAATTCTTGGAAAAAACCACATCGATGAAGCCTACTTTGGTTTGGAAACAGTGGGTGCCCCCAAGTGCATTTTTTTGCTTGGTTGATTCTTCAAAATCGTGTGTGGACGACAGATAGGCTTGATAGGAGGAGATGGCAAATATGTAACATATGCAAGCTTTGCAACCGATGTTGGAAATATGCCCTAGAGGCAATAATATGGAGTTATTATTCTATTTCTTGAATGTTAAATGATTAAGTTTATATTTTATAGTATAATTGTAATTGGTTCCGAACGGGAGATTCGGAGGAAAACCTAATTACATGTGCAGAATTATGAACACCAACCAGTTCCCTAGTCAGGCTTCTAAACTAGCTCATGAGTTATTAGACGATTCAGTTTTCCTAACCATATAAGTAAGGAGTTACGAGGATGCCAATAACCATGAGGACATAACGTTAGTGGAACGTTGTGTTGGAAAGACCCGTTGATATACTGTGAGACACATCGTCAATTGATGGCAGTAAATACTCATCACATAAGTTCACATTTGCTAGACATCCTTTTACCATATCGAAGTCTCGGATACCGTATGTGAACTTTAGAGGATACTAAACGTTACTCCGTAACTGGGTGATCGTAAAAGTGTCTTTCCGGTATATCAGAATGTACCTTGTGCATCAGATACGTCATGACTGGGATTTACTCGAACTTGAACTAGGTGATCGTAAAAGTGTCTTCCGCTGTTCATTATTGACCAGAATAGTTCCGGTGCGTGTCTGCATTATCTCGAACCTGAACGATCACACGCTTAATGGATTAGCATTCTTATAGAACGTGCTTGTGACTAGATTTAATGAGAGAAGGATTCCAAAAGGTGTTTGGATTATCACGGAATGGTTCCGGTATATCACGGATGATTCCGGAGGTGTCTGGAATAATCCAGTGTAATATATGAAAGTTCTAGAAGAGTCTAGAATGTTGTGGGATTTTCTAGAACCTTGTGAAAGTTTCCGGAAGGGAGGTGGCTGCCACATGATAGGTGTCACCATGAGATGCATGGCACCTGACATGTGTCGCTGCTGCGGTGATATCCGCCCGTTGGGAACCCAAAGTGGAAGGTATCGTTGTGCAGCTAGAAGTTCTTCCCTCAATGATGAAACCAAGATTTATCGGACCAGTAGGACTTGAAGACTTCAACACGGTGTCAACCCAGGCGCCAGAAAAGGCTTCCGTGCTGACGTGAACCTGCACACAATACAGACACTCAACTCTGCCCCAACGTTTTACGAAGGTTGTCAATCTTCCCGTCTTACTGAAAACAAAGAGATTAAACGTATGTTGTGGAAAACGATTATAAAAGTAAAATGGAACATCGAGCTAGCAATAATGTAAAGCAAAGGAAACGAGTTGCAATCAATATAAAAGAATGGACCGGGGGCCATAGTTTTACTAGTGGTGTCTCTCCATAAAACAGTAAACATTCTGGGTGAACAAATTACAACTAGGCAATTGACAAATTGTGAGGGCATGACAATGCTATTATGACAAGATTAAGATCATTGTAATATTTAATTGGGTATTACATCAAAATACATAGACCGCTATCCATCTGCATCTATGACTAATAATCCACCCCGGGATCGCTATCCAGCCTGTCACCCGGAAGTATTAAGTTGTAAGCAACAAATAATTGCAATAAGCAAAGTGCATAATGTAAGCAATGGTTATAAGCATATAGAAATAAACACCGCTGTTTTACCCCCAGTAGCAAAATCACATCCACGGTCTTAGTCGTTTCTGTCATCTCGAGCCCAGACTCACAGGAGGCATGAACCTACTATCTAGCATAAATACTCCCTCTTGAAGATACAAGCAATCACTTGACCAGAGTAACCACATGGATCAGAGAGCATGCAAGATCTTAAATAAAACATAAATATGATAACAAGTAGATGAACAATCTGATCAGAATTTCACAGGTCATCGGATCCCAGCAAACACAATGTGTAGCATTACAAAATAGTGATCTTGATCATATTAGGCAGCTCACAAGATCTAAACATGGTAGCACAAGGAAAAGAGACAACCATCTAACTACTGCTATGGACCCGTAGTCCAAAGATGAACTACTCACGCGTTACTCCGGAGGCAGGCATGACGATGTAGATGCCTCCGGTGACGATCTCCCCCTCCGACAGGGTGCCGGGAAGAGCTTCAGAACCCTCCCGAATAGGGTTTCGAGTTGACGGTGGCCTCGGATATCTTTCATGGAATTTCTCGGGTGTTTTAGGGTTTTCTGTCCGACGAGAGGCGGCGTCAGAGGACCACCAGGGACCCAGGCGGCCCTTGGGCGCGCCCCCACCCTAAGCTGCGCCTGGGGGTCGCCTAGGGGCCCTGATGGGTCCCTCTGGCTGATCTTTGGTCGGTGCCCTGTCTTCGTGATAAAAATGCCCTCCGTGAATTTTCAGGTCTTTCGAAGAATATTTCCTTAATAACTTTTCTGAAACAAAAAGGCAATAAAAAACAGCAACTGGCACTGGGCATCTTGTTAGTTGGTTAGTCCCGGAAAATGCCCTAAAATGATATAAAACTATTATAAAAATATGTAGCAATGATATAAAACAAGCATGGAACAATCAAAAATTATAGATACGTTTGAGACGCATCAGTCGCCCTGAGAGGCATGGTAACGGACATGTGGCATGGGGTCTGACATGTGTTGCTTTGCATGGCATCGCACTCGACATGTGTCAAGACACATGCCATGTGGCACCTACGGTGCCTTAATAGGCAAGTCACCTTGTCCCTATATTTATACCCATTGGTGCAGCCAAGAAAGGGGTTGAAAGGTTAGCCATTTGGTACTCCCTCCGTTCCAATTTAAATGACTTCTACTTGTCAACATGTGGATGTACCTAGACATGTTACAAATATAGATACATCCACATTTTAACAAAGTGAAGTCATTTAATTTGGAACGGAGGGAGTACATGTGAAGAGTTCACTAAGGTAACCCTCTCACCACAACAATCATACTCTCTTGTTGAAGTGCTGCCAGGATTTCTACCTCTCTTAGATGGTGATCTAGAGAACATACCGGAGACTTCAAGATCTACGTCAAGCTCGTTCCCGTGACGTTGCATACTTGAGCCTCACGACTTGCACGAAGACGCTACTTCCGGGATGCATGGATACCTCGGAGGTGTTGTCTTCTTCAACACTTGATCGTGGAGCCGTTGCGAGTGGGAGTCCACATCGACGAGAGTCGTGCTCCGACTCAGAGTTTCGCTCGGTCTCGGACGGGAGTCGCTTCGGAAGCGAGGAGATATTATCGCGGCTGGGAGGTTTTGCCTAGCTTCGAGAATCGACGAGGACTATAGTTGTCTTCCGCTGCATCGACTGTCGTCAAGGGTAACACTCGTTGCCTGTACCTTGATAGTGTTATTAGTGATGTGTTGTCGCGTAAATTTTTGTTTTTGTAGCACGTATCCCAACAACCAAGTGAAGAAAACGGTCGCTTCACCATGAGAGTTTGCTCCTCGTTAAGACTTGGTTGGGGCTCCATGATGTTCCCCCATGATGATCAAGTGGTTGATACCGACAAATATTGTTGGACCGAACTGATTCATAAGAATGGTCAGTCAAGAAAGGCCTTGCCTTCTCTTGTGATACATTATTGAAAAGATCAAAGATGAGGCGGCTATGTGGTGCATAGCGTGGACTAAGTTATTGCCTAATGTAATTCCGTGAGAGTAGGATTTTGTCCTTTTGGCCTTTACCGTGCTCGGTCATGGCTAGGCTATTAACACACTCTTAAACTCCGCTCTTAATTAATGGAAATGGATAATCGTTTTCCTTGTTTCAGAAAAATGGTAGAGAAGAATCTGATTGGTCCACACAAACCTGCACATGGATAATCCTCGTAAAAGTCGCCACAATAACCACCTGGCCCGTATGACGAAATCTAGTGAAAAAGTCGAATCGGTGGGGGAAGCACACTGATCTCTGCGGGCAGTCGAGCTAAAATCGTTAGCCTATGTACGCACGTGGTGTGTGAACAACCTACACACCGGACGAAAACGCAACCGATAAGACCAACGTGATGGCGACCAAACCAACACCACACCAACACGGAACGCAAGCCCAACGACGACCGACCACGCCGTCGAGATGGATGTTGATACTGGGCTACCATTTATCGACGTAGCGTCGTCACTGACATCTTAACAACGCCAATATGGGACCATCAAAACCTAACTTTATGGACCTAATTGTATCAGGAAGGTCCGAGAGGCGAGGACCCGTTGATTTCCTGTGGGGACAGAGGTGATGCGACGGCTAGGGTTTTGGGAGTTTCGGTATCCTAAAAATTGGCCTACTGTGAACTAACCTGTAGCTGGATGGCAAGGAAGGTTGTTGTACCGCCACTCCCCCAGCCCAACAGAGTTAATACCTCAGGTTTGACACCTCTGTGTCGCATTAAGGCGGATTTTTTTTAGTGGGAGGCGACGTTCCTGTCGATAGCGAGACGCTGTGGTGACTTCGTTTATCTCAAGGCTCAACCTTTCAGAGGTGCTCATAAGATTAGCGTGTGCCTGTGTGCGTTCATAGGTGTACTGTGTTTCGCAAAAAAAAAAAAGTTGGCCTACCTAAACATACATCACGCTGAAATATTTAATCAACGCAACACAAATATCAAGCAAGTTTAACTCCCTAACTAATACTCCAGTACTATTCCGGTTATATTTAATATCTCTTGAGACCTGATGCCGTATTTTGCCACTGTCTGGTGGATTTTTTTATAACCGGAGTCTTTGGTGATTTATTCTTCAACTCTATATGATCCATTATAATACTTAAGTTGAAGTGTTGTTTTCGTACGAATTTTCACCGTCATACACAAACCTTTTTTTTTGGACCGTAAAACCGTTGGGGAAGCCCCTACGGTATGATTTTCAAATATAAAGGTGGCCTAGAGAAAAGGCCGGGTCACAAAAATATTTACATGATGAGAGAGGGGGGATGTACAAATGGTGAGCAAAGACTCACCACAGGAACAAAAAACAACGGTCCAAAAAATAAAAACGGTCCAAAAACAGAATCTAAAGCGAGTTTAACCAGCCTAGGAAAGCCTCCTTATGGGAGGATTTTATTCTATGAGACACCAAGCCAAGATCCTGTTTGAAAATAACCTTCCACCTCTCGAGGGACTGACGCTGCCCCTCAAAAATCTTTTGATTACGAATTTTCCAGATCCCCCACTGTGCGCAGCACGCTACCTCCATGAATTTTGGGCCTTGGAAGGATGTTTTAGCTTCGTCAAACATGTTCTCGATTGAGGGCGCAGCTAGCCATGAAATCTTCAGGAAATGCCACATTCTTTGTGCGAAAGCACAATTGAAAAATAGATGTTCTCTGGTTTCACGCTCGCCGGCGGTGCATACAGCACATAGAACTCCTGAGTCAAGATGCCACTTTCGTCTATCCATCATATCACGAGTATTCAGCCTGTCCACAAGCAGAAGCCAAACAAAAACTTTATGCTTGTGAAGGATTTTGCACTTCCAGAGTTTGCTGAAAATCGGAGAGGCCACAATGCCATCAAACATGAATGTGTAGTATCCTTTTGAGGTGTATGGTCCCTGCTGAAAAGTACACTGCCAAGCATCAGCACGGGAACGGCCTTCCACATCATTGTTCATTTGCTGGATCAGCACAGAAATCTGTTGAAGCTCATTAAGAGCTTGTACAGAAATAGGTACAGCAAAGTGTTGATTGTAATCTTCCAGATGATCACAAGCGAGCATGTCCCTCAAGGAAATATCTGAATCAATGGCGAAAGAGTATAATCTCGGGAATTGCAGCGCTAGTAGCTGAGATGACCATTTGTCCTTCCAAAATAACAGAGAAGACCCAGCACCCGGCTGACAGGAGGTAATCCCTCTGAAAGTAGTGAGTAGTTTACAGACATCACGCCACCAAAAGGAACCAGCTGGGGGAGAAGCATGCGGTACATAATTTTGATAATATGCTTGCCAAACCATGTCAACCCACGGAGTGTCATGGTGAGAGAAGAACTTGAAGAGATGCTTCATAAGCAGGGCATCATTCTGAACCGATAAGTTAATGATCCCAAGCCCTCCCTTAGCTTTGGGCTTACAGACCATCTCCCATGCTGCAAGGGCTGAACCCTTCCCTCTTTCTCTATCTTTCTTATCCCATAAGCAATGCCTCCGAGCACGATCAACAACTTTAACCACTGTCTTGTTTAATTTGAGCATGCACATGTAGAATGTAGGAAGAGCTGAAAGGACTGAATTTATGAATGTTATCTTGCCTCCATAGTTGAGAAATCTGGAGCAAGCATTCAAGCGGCGTTCTACACTGTCAGTCAAAGGTGCCAACTCAAGAATAGTGGGTCTGGTGGTACCCAGGGGCAGGCCCAAATAGGTGAATGGCATCTTGCCAACCGTGCACCCAAAGAACTCACCTAAACAGGTTGCATACATGATATCAATATTGATAGGAACCAAGCATGATTTATGGAAATTGACTTTCAAACCAGTGGCTTTTTGGAAGGACAAGAGGGTGGACTTCAGGACCTCTAGTTGGTCAAAACTCGCTTCCATAAACAAGAGAGTGTCATCCGCGTAGAGGACAATTGGAAAATCTTGTCCATGGAAAGTGACAGGAGGAACCAGGAGACCATTTGAGTGTAAATCATTAATCATATCCTGCAGAAGATCAGCTCCCTCAACAAACAAAAGAGGGGATAAGGGATCCCCTTGTCGAACCCCACGCTTACAGAAGAATTTTTTCCCTGGTACACCATTTAGAAGAACAGCAGAGGTTGCAGATGACAAGATATTACTAATCCAAGAAATCCAGCGGTCATCAAAACCCTTCTTCCTCAAAATATTAAGAATAGCAGAGTGCTCAATCAGATCAAAAGCCTTCTCGTCGTAGGAAAGTGGCGCCTCCTCTTTCTTCTGCAGGCAGGCGTCCTGGTCTTCGAAGTGATAAAACTGAGTTCATGCCCCTGGCGCTGCCCTACCAGTCCTCCCGCAAGAAAGCTTCATCAGTCCCGCTGGCACCTGCACCTGAGGTGATGCAGATTGAGATGATGCACAAGATAGGCGTGGAGCAGTGCGGCATAGATCCTGACGATCTCACTGAAGAGAAGCTTCGTCGCCCTCGTGCCTAATGCAAACTTCAAGATCTAATAAATCCATGTTCTGGAGTGTCTTCAACTGGAACATTAGGGGGGTCAATGGGGATGCTAAGTGGCCCATTTTGCGCCAGAAACTTGATGAAAGTGGTGCTTCTATAGTTTGTTTGCAAGAAACTAAAAAAACCTCGTTTGATAATTCCTTTATTCGCAAATTCGCCCCACGTCGTTTTGTTCGCTTTGTTTGTGTTCCATCGGATGGTGCTTCTGGTGGCTTGCTTGTCCTCTGGAATAGTAAGGTTTTCTCAGGTACTCTGAGGCTGCAGGAATCTTTTGGGGTGGTCATTGATTTTGTGTCAACTGCTAATGCTTTTGCTTGGACGTTAGTCAATGTTTATGGGCCGTGTGCTGGTCCTGCGAGGGTTGATTTTATTAGTTGGCTGTGGAACCTAGATATTCCGGATGAACAATTTTGGATGTTCATGGGCGACTTTAATTTCTATCGCTCACCTGAAAATAGAAACAGAGATGGGGCCAACATGAATGATATTTTTATTTTCAATGAGCTGATTAGTCACTTGGGATTAATGGAACTGCCGATTAAAGGACGATCTTATACGTGGAGCAATATGCAGTCAGACCCATTACTGGTTCAGCTTGATTGGTTTTTCACAACACCCAATTGGGCAATTTCTTACCCGAATATTCAGGTGCATCCTCTCGCTCGCCCGTTGTCTGATCACACTCCTTGTGTGGTTAAAATTGATTCTAAAATCCCAAAAGCAGCTATTTTCCGCTTTGAAAATTATTGGGTTAGAAGACCCGGTTTCTTTGAGCTGGTTACAAATATTTGGAACCTGGAAGTTCATGGGCATAGTGCCAAAGTTATTTCACATAAGCTGAAACTGCTACGTAAAGCTTTTAAAAGATGGAGTGGTAACATCACTGACATGGACAACATTATTGCAAACTGTAACTCGGTAGTCTTCTTGCTGGATGAACTTGAGGAACAAAGAGCATTGCATATAACTGAATGGAATTTCAGGAATATAGTCAAGAATAAACTGAACCATGTTCTGTTATGCAAGCAGGAACTTTGAAAGAGTAGATGCACAATCCGTTGGGCCAAGCTTGGTGATGAGAACACTAGTTTCTTCCATGCTATGGCCACAGTTCGCTATCGACAAAGCAATATTGCTCGTTTCACCAAAGCGGCAGGATGGTTCTGAAGTTTGTGAACATGATGCCAAAGCGGCAGTACTTTGGCATTCGTTTAAGGACAGATTAGGTCAGTCCATTCACACAGAGATGACCTTGGAGATCATTGATCTTGTTCAGCCTGGTCATGACCTGCACTCTTTATCTGCTCCTTTTACTGAACATGAAATTGATTTAGTGGTGGCCTCTCTTCCTGTTGACAAGGCGCCGGGCCCGGATGGGTTTAATGGCAAGTTCATAAAGAGTTGTTGGCATATTATCAAAAAGGATTTTATAACCTTTGTCATGATTTGCATGAACAGAACATCTCTTTGCAGTGCATCAATGACTCGATTATCACCTTGATACCTAAAAAACAGTCCCCTGAAACTCCTAACGACTTCCGGCCAATTTCCCTCCTAAATTCAGCTTTAAAACTGCTCACTAAGCTTTTGGCAAACAGACTTCAGTCTAGAATTCTTGACATTGTCCATGTGAATCAGTTTGGGTTTTTGAAATCGAGAACGATCCAAGATTGCCTGGCATGGTCGTTTGAATATCTACACAAACCTTTATGTGTATCATTGCTTGTTATTCACAGTGTGTAGTTCCAGTCCATCCCACTTCCGAATACTGGCCTATGAAATATTACCTGGACGCCACATCCTAGAGGGAGTTGTGGTGCTTCACGAAACCTTCCATGAAATTCATCGGATTTTTTTGGATGGGATTCTGTTTAAGATCAATTTTGAAAAGGCCAATGACAACGTCAAATGGTCTATTCTGCAACAGGCTTTGCGAATGAAAGGTTTTGATCCTAATTGGTGTAGGTGGATTAATGATTTTATTCACAAAGAAAGTGTCGGACTTAGAGTAAACGATGACATAGGTCACTACTTTCAAACTCGTAAAGGATTAAGACAAGGTGATCCACTATCACCTATCCTTTTTAATGTCATTGCGGATATGTTGGCAATCTTAATTGCAAGAGACAAGGAAGATGGTCAAGTAGACGGTCTAATACTGCATCTTGTGGATGGTGGGATTCTATTCTATAGTATGCTCATGACACTATTCTTTTTATGCATCATAATTTGGAGAAAGCTCTAAATATGAAACTTATTCTTTGCATTTTTGAGCAACTTTCTGGCCTAAAAATAATTTTCCACAAGAGTGAAAATTTCTGTTTCGGGAAGGCAAGAGAAGTGGAGGCTCAATATAGGGAGATTTTCGGTTGTGAGTCAGGAGTTCTCCCGTTTAGATATCTGGGAATCCCTATTCACTTCCGGAAATTAAAAAAATAGTGAGTGGAAATCGATAGAAGTCCGTTTTGAAAAGAAATTGGCTTGTTTGATTAGCAAGCTCCTTTCGTATGGAGTAGGTAAATTTTAATTAACTCGGTTCTCACCAGCTTACCAATGTTTCTGCTATCTTTTCTTGAAATACCAAAAAGGGTACGGAAAAGATTATATTTTTATCGATCACGTTTCTTCTGGCAGAGTGTTGGTCATTAAAAGAAATATAGACTTACAAAATGAAATATTATATATAGACCAAAGGATCAAGGGGGGCTCGGAGTGGAGGTACTAGAGCTAAAAAATAAATGTTTGCTCTCCAAATTGTTGTTTAAACTTCTAAATGAGGAAGAAGTTTGGCAAGAGATTATTATAAACAAATATCTTCACTCTAAATCCCTATCTCAAATTCAAGCAAAACCAACAGACTCAGCCTTTTGGAAGGGACTTACGAAAGTTAAGGAAGAGTTCTTCTCGAGAGGTTCTTTCAAGGAAGGCGATGGATAGAATACAAGATTCTGGGAGGATGTATGGTTAGGTGATTCACCTCTTGCTCAACAATATCCGACGTTGTATAACATAACCCATAAAAAACAAGTTTCTGTGGCACATGTCCTGGAGCAAGAGCATCCGAATATCCAATTTAGACGAGCTTTGACAGGAAATAGATGGTTTAGTTGGCTGCATGTGGCGAGCCGACTGATGGATATCCATTTAACTGAAAATAAAGATACTTTTGTTTTGGGGTTAACTAACTCAAGAGTTTTTACCGTCAAATCAATGTATTTAGATTTTATGAATGGTCACACGAAATATCTTCGTAAGTATATTTGGAAAATAAAGGTGCCACCAAAAATAGGAATTTTTATGTGGTTTCTACACAGAAGAGTTTTGTTAACGTAGGATAATTTGATTAAACGTAACTGTAATGGTAGTACTAAAATGTTGTTTTTTGATCAATATGAAACAATAAAACATTTGTTTATTTCCTGCTCACTTGCTCGTGTTATTTGGCGTATTGTTCACATGACTTTCAATATTACCCCACCAACTAAGATCACAAATTTGTTTGGAAATTGGTTGAATGGAGTGAGCAAGAGAGACAAAACCCAAATAAGAGTGGGAGTTTGTGCTTTGCTTTAGGCCATATGGCATGTTTGGATTGTTTATGTGTTTAACAGAGCCAAAAATACTTCTTTTTTGCAGGTTATTCCTTTGGCCACACACTGGATCCGTACGTGGTCCTTTCTCCAGTGAGAGGACCAACGGCAGACCACGGATATTGGTGCAACCGTTTGGACATGGTCGCACAGGAGCTCTTCACCCAGTTCGGCTAGCGATGTGCAAATAGAATAGCATGTTGATGCATAGGCGTTTCATGATATTATGTATTTTTTGATGGTTGATTCATGTCTCAACCCTTTGTGATCCTTAAATTGTAAGACCTTTGATACTTTTTAATAAAAACAGTAAAGGCCATGCATCATCCCTGATGCAGAGGCTGGTGTAGCTTCCCCTTTTCAAAAAAAAAAAATCCGAATACTGGCAACGTCGTATAGAGGTAACAGTTTCGGGCCGAAGGCATAACACTGACTGAAGATTTCTTTATTTACTCTCACTCGTTAAGGAAGCTACTACAGTTTACAGTAAACAGTGAAGCATACATTCTCAATGCCTAATACTATTCCTCGACAATTTCAATGTCTGAAAGATGAACTGACGTGAACTTCCCATCTGGCGAGAAAATTACGTTGGCAGCTTTGATAATCTTCTTCTGTGGAATCTGTCCGATCTTGATCAGGTCGTCGTCACTCAGCTCCCAGTCGATGATCTCGAGGTTTTGTCTGAGCCTCTCCTTGCTGAAGCTCTTGACGATTGGGGTCGCTCCTTGTTCATAGATCCACCTCAACGCTACCTGTAGGAAAAGAAGGGATCCGTCAGTCACTGTCATATGGATAGCATGCTCTTGGATTGCGTGGCAAAGCGTCGTGCCGTCGATGGAGAAAAGAGGCGTCCATGGCGTGCACAACCTATCCAGCTATCTATCGGTGTACCTGTGCGACGCTTTTTCCTCTAGCCATGGCAATCTCTGCGAGCACCTCTGATTCCAGCACGGCGCTGCCGTTGCCGGACCAGTTCTGCCCACCCAATGGAGAGTACGCCGCGACGTGGATGCCCTTCTCTGTGCAGTACTCCCTCAGCGTTCTCTGTTGCCAGAACGGGTTCATCTCCACCTGCACATCACACCAAGAGTTTCAGTGACGATCGACTTATCTAGAATTTCAGATCAGCATTCCATATTCTTGTCAGAGTTCAGACAATAACCTGGTTGACGGCTGGTGGGATAGTGGCAGCTGCCAGGATCTTGTCGAGGTGCCAGGTGGTGAAGTTGCTGACGCCGATGGCCTTGGCGATCCCCAGGCGGTGGCACTCCTCCATCTCCCGCCACACGCCCCCGAAGTCGAACGGCACGGCATCCTCCCGCTTGGCCGGGAACACCCCTGGCCCGGGCTTCAGGCTGACCGGCCAGTGGATCAGGTACAGGTCCACGTACTCCATTTGCAGGTTCCTGAAGCGTCGACATGATCAAGATCAAGAAATTGAGGGGCCGTGTAGGCAAAATTGATCGGGTGCACGACGAGACTCACTGGAGGCTTTCCCTGAGGGAAGGGAGCACGAGGTGCGGGTGGCACTGCGTGCACCAGAGCTTGGACGTGATGAACACCTCCTCCCGGGATGCCACCAGGCCGCGCCGCACAGCCTCGGCCACGGCGTCGCCAAGCGGCCTCTCCGACCCATACAGGGAGGCCGTGTCGAAGTGGCGGAAGCCGACCTCCACGGCGTCCAGCACGGCGTCCCTGGTGGTCTCCGGCACGAGCGGGAACTTGGCCGTGCCCATACCGATCGCCGGCATGGGCCTCGCGTTGCCGGACCGCAGCGCCACCACCGGCACCGCCGTTGCCGAGGCCATGTGTCGTATCTGTACTCTGTAGACCACCAGAGTCGTTCTGCGCAATTGAGATTGTCTTGCGGTCGCAGCGCAGGACGAACAGACGGCTTTACACTGCCTTTTTTACTTCCAATTCCAAAGACGCGGCTTTTGTTTCTTCACTGCCTTTTTTACTTCCAATTCCACCACCGGAATCCTTTTTTTGATTTAAACAAGTTTTGCTCACCACATATGCCATGTGGTTCGGCAATGGAATCCTTGTGTGGACAGAGACAGAGTCGTGTGCAAATCAACTTTTAGGAAATGACAAATGAGTGAACCTTGAGTTGGAAGCGGATGTTGAGACAAGCACACCACAAACTGTATGACAGACATGCGGGCCTTTATTTTCGAAAATTTAAAAATCATATTTTGAAGTTTCAATAAAATCTGAAAAAATGCAGGAGGTAGAAAAATGATACATTATACTAACGTGCAAAATCTCAACTCAAAATAACTTATATTCTGGACTACACGAAAGTAACAAAATCTGACAGATTTTGGAGAGTTCAAATTTTGCAATGTTCACTACTTTCAAATTCAGATTTTGGATGAGGAGGAATTGTGCCCCCTGTGTCGCCCTCCTCTGGCGAAACGGGGGAAACCTTAACTGCCGCCGCCGCCATAAAGCCCAGCACTGCCTCTCCCCCGCATCGCCGTTGGCAAAGCCGCGCGCGCCCCCAGGAAGGTGGTGATGGGGCGTTCCTCTTGAGGCTCCCTCTCGAGCTCGGGATCAGATGGACGGCGGTTCTCGCTGTGGCGCGGTGGAGGCGCTCACCCCCGTGCACGAGGTGGCTCGCGGCGCGCGCGGAGGCGGGTCGTTTCTCTCGAGGTGTGGCGGGACGAAGGAGTTTCGAGGAGCAGGAGGTGCCGCATCGGTCGAGCTGTCCTGCGTGAGGATTCGGGTCGAGGCGTGGGCCGGCTATGGAGGTGCTCGCCGCTGGCTTGAGGAGGTCCTCGGCGGGGAGATGACATTGGGTGGAGCAGGCGACGCCTGTAGGGCGTTCGGGGGCGGCAAGGAGTCGGATGCGCGATGGCGATTGCTGATTGGGCTTGCTCCCGAGGGAGTGGTAACCGGTGCAGCTGGACGGATGGAGGCTTGCTGCTCCCTGTGCTTCATGGACAGATCGAGCTCCAGGAGAAAGCCTTGTGCCGACTTGGTCGGGGCCAACGACAGCGGCGCCTTCGGGCGTCATTCCCTTCTTGATTGTGTCATTTGTGGAGCTTTGATTCCATTCGACGCGAGCGCGTTGCAACATCTCCGGGTGAAAACCTAAGCTCCGTTGGAGCTGGCGGCAGCGACGCACGCGCCACTTCCTTCTTGAAGGCGTCTCCTTGGAGTTGTTGGCCCTCGTTGTGCAACGGTTTCGCGAAGGCCGGGAAGGATGGCGTTGTCGTTGGGGGAAGCGGACGCCGGAGTGGCGGCTCCGATAGTGGTGTTTTGTCAAGGCGGTGGCCTTGATCTCAGCGGCGACCCTATGAGGCAGGGCCATGGCCTTGCATGGTTGTTTGGTGACGATTTGGTGTTGTGCGGGCACCGAGTTCGCCTTAGGGCAATGAGAAGGTTGATTTGGTTCTTGCCCCGGGGCGGCGGCCCGGATTTGGTTCGACGTCGAGGTCTGTGAGAGGTTGTCTTGGCAGCGGGGGTTTCAAGACGGCTTGGTCGTGCGGCATTGTGGCTCGTGTGCGGTTTTGGTGCCGAGTGGTGTATGTTGGGCCGGCGGCCCCGGAGTCGGTGCTGTGTGTTTGTGGCGTTTGGTGGACTTGCGTCGTGTGGACGACGGGTTCCTTTTCGGCCCTGTCAGGACATTGTATAGTTTGTACTCCCTCCGTCCCAAATTATAAGGCGCCCTTTAATTACGTTGGTCAACGATGTACAACTTTGACCATGATTTGTACTTATAATATGTCATAAAATTAGTATACAAATATATGAAATGAAAGAATTTTGTAAGACGAATCCAACGATACCATTTCTACAATCTCAATCCATATAATTTTTATATATTGATGGCCAAAGCTGAGCATTAAATACCAGCATGAAAATAGCGCGCCTTATATTTTGACACGGAGGAAGTATTGTTTTTTACCCAATTTCTCTCATAAACTGGGTCATTCTCTTCTATATATTCGGGCGGTGGATATCGACCACGTTAAGATAAAAAAAAAAAAATCAGTTTTTGTCATTTTTGCACATCCCAAAATACAACATATTTTGAATTGAAATTTTACACGTGGGTAGAATATGACATAATATGCATGTTTTTTATTCCAGAATTTTTTGAAACTAGAAAATATGATTTTCAAATTTTCAAAAACAAAGGTCTCCACATAGCTCGGGTTCCATTTAGCCACACTCCAACTATGGTATATATATCTTGAGTTTGTCCACATGTGAAAACGAATCATCCCTGCTATGGTTTATGGGTGTTGATTTCACCGTTGGAATTACCCACACGTCATAGTTTGGAGTGTCGGGAACAGTGATCATGGTATTTACTGACAACACCGTCCCCCCTCCCGTGCTGCTCCACAAGCAGCACCGGGGCGCCCGAACGCTAGCCGCCGCGGTCCGCCACCACCTTCCCATCCTCTCCCGCGGTGCGTCCATGGTGGCATGAAGCTCTGGAGGTGGCGGGCAGTGGCTTCCCTCGGCAAGGTCCTCCGGTCCAGCGTGGTGGCGACCCAGGTAGCGCACAGCGGCCCTTCCGTGGGGCGGTGCGGCGTCCTGCCGAGGCGACGCGATGCGGAGTCCTACTCCATCCTCGTGGTGTGGCTCCGGCCGGCCACATGCGCCAAGGCGACATAGTGGTGTGCCCCTGCTTCATAGCCAGAGCTCCAAATCTGGTGGTTCTAGTCCACCTTGGCGATGAGCGGAGCGAAAGCGGCGAGGCGCAACTTTTCGGCGGAGAGAGGAAGCCCGAGGTATGGGCGCTCTCGCTCTTCCGCCCGGCGTGCTCGCCGCAATCGACAAACTCCGGCGTGCTTTCCTCTAGGCCGCGGCGGACCGCGTCACGGGCGCTCAGTGCTTGGTGGCTTGGGATTTCGTCTGCCGGTCCAAGGAAGAAGGTGGTCTCGGGGTGCGATCCCTCGCGGACCAAAACAAATGCCTGCAAGTGAAGTTGCTGCACCGGCTGCACTCGGCCTCCTCCGAGTCCTGGCCCGGTGGATCTGGGGATCCTTGGGCGGCGCCGCGCTCGACAACACCAATCGCGCGGCGGTGCTCGGCGGTGCGCACTGGAACGCGCTGCTCCAGCTCCTCCCCCTCTACCGCGCCCTGTCCTGTGTTGCAGTGGGCGACGGGAGCCGCACCGCATTTTGGCATGACAAGTGGTTGCCTGCGGGGCCTCTTGCTCTCGCCATGCCGGAGCTCTTCTCGCATTGCACTCTCCAGTGCGCTACCGTGCTGCAGGTCATGATCGGAGGTCTGGATGCCCTCCTTGTGCCCCGCCTCTCTGTGACCGCAGCGCGGCAGAAGGCCGAGCTTGCCTCGCTGCTGTCTGGCGTGTCGCTTTCCGACGCTGCGGACATCAGGACTCTGCCGCTGTGCAGCAAGGCAGGTGGCAAGCTGAAAACTGCCGCCCTGTACAAGCTCTGCACGTTCGGCGGCGAGGTCTCCCGCCATGCCGACTTCGTCTGGCGCAACAGTGCCCCCTCCCGTGTCAAGTTCTTCGCTTGGCTCCTTGTCCAGCAGCGCATCCAATGCCGTGCAAATCTTCGACGGAAAGGGATCCTGGACGCGGCAGCCGATGTTTGCCTGATCTGCGGCGAGCACTCCGAAACTGCTGATCACATCATGTTCACTTGCCGCTTCGCCCGGAGGTTTTGGGCAGCCCTCGGCTCCCCAGCTTCGCTCATTGGCTCGATGGACAGAGTTGAGCTCTGCCCCCTTCCTCCCTCGGCGCCGGTCCGCTCCGCGACTACCCTTCGGCTCCTGTGCTTTTGGCACCTGTGGAAGCACCGGACTGATGTGGCCTTCAATGGGCTCGTCCCCTCCATCTCCTTGATTCGCAAGAACTGCCGCGATGATGCAATTTTGTGGCGGGCTCGCCTGCCCCTCGAGCACAGGTCCGATGTGGATCAGTGGCTCTCCTACCTGCCCTCGGTGTATACCCAGCTAGGAGTAGGCTGATGTGTGTGCTTTCTTAGCCCACCTCCTGTGTTTGTTGGTGCCTACCTCCCCCGATTGTAAACTCTACTTGTAACCCTCTCCCCCCCACCAATTCTTTCCGCCAGAAAAAATCCCCAGAAAAATCAATAAAATGAGATTCAGGTGGGTGTCTTTGCACCCCCCGGTGACCCCTCAAAAAAAAAATCTGGTGGTTGTGCCAGTGGGCCTGGGCCGGGCTTTACCGACGTGGTGGATGTTTGCCGATGTGGATTTCCTGGTGGCCAGCTGTTTGGAGGTTGACAGCGAGACGACACCAAGCGAAAGTTTGTTCCTGCTTTGGATGGAGCCGGCAATGTCGGCGTATGTGGGCTTCACATCCTCTTGAGGCGTTGTCGTGGTGATGTGTTGCTCGTCATGCTCCAGTCCGTTGCTCCGGGACAAACCTCAGGTCCGGGTTCACTGGATCGAAGATGATGGCGTCGTGTGTCATGTTTTTTTGGGGGGCGTCGTTCTTGGAGTTGGGCTCAGCTGGAGGGACTTGTGGTGTGTAGGTAGCTTCTCCGACATGGCGGACAAGGGAAGCAAGGACACAACAAGGGTTTCGGTAGTCGGATTTTTCCGGAGTGTCCGAGTGGTCTTATGGCTCGGTCGGCAAGCCCTTCCATGCCTCTTCTGTGAAGCTTTCGTCCAAGTTGGAGCTTTCTACCGTTGGCACCGTGGCCAATTGTTTGGCATAGGTCGAGGTGGACCCCGTGCAGTATCTGAGAGGTTTGGTCCTCGGCGCGGTTGTCCTTGGCCAGTCGGAGTCGCGAGGTTGCGAGACGATGAGTGATGACGATGGCGCCACAGATGGCCTCAACGGTTTCTTCCCTTCTCGGTGGTGTGTTCGTTGTTTGTGTCAGCAGCTAAGTTGGCTGAGTGCCATGTTTGGCGACGATCATGTTCTTCGATGGTTGACCTTCTTGGCTTGTATCGTCCGATTTTCCCTTAACTAACCGTGCAACTCTCTTTTACTCCCTCCGTTCCAATATATAAAATGTTTTAGCTCTTCAACATGTTGTCTAGGTGCATACTAAAATGAGTGTGCATACAAACTAAAATATATCTACATACATCTACATATATGTGAATGTGCACAAATGCTAAAACATCTTATATTTATGAACGGAGGGAGTAGTCGAAAAAATAAATTACTGACAAACTGTATCTAGTTAAGTGGAAACTTGCGTCCTTGGTATCTACGCCTCAACAATTTCCATGTCTGCAAGGCCAACTGATGCGAACTCACCCTCGGACGAGAACATGCCTGCAGCTGTGACCATCTTGTTCTGCGGAATCTGACTGATCTTGAGCAGGTCATCGTCGTTCAGCTCCCAGTTGAAGATCTCAAGGTTCTGTTGGAGCCTCTCCTTGCTAAAGCTCTTGACGATTGGGGTCGCTCCTTGCTCGTAAATCCACCTCAATGCCACCTGAAGTACACGAAAAAGCGAATCCGGTAGTGTCATATGGACTATGCACAACCTATATATTTCAGGCTTTGAGTTGTGTTTATCAGTGTACCTGTGCGAAGCTCTTCCCTCTGGCCTTGGCAATCTCCGCGAGCACCTCAGAATCCAGCACGGCGTTGCCTTCCCTTAACCAGTTCTGCCCACCCAAAGGCGAGTACGCGGCAACGTGGATGCCCTTCTCTGCACAGTACTCCCTGAGCTTCCTCTGCTGCCAGGCAGGGTTCATCTCCACCTGCACTTACACGCATAGTTAACTGCCGAACTGACGATTGACTTGCTAAGATATGCAGACCAGTATTCAAAATCTACAGCAACCTGGTTGACAGCAGGTGGGACAGTTGCAGTTGCCAGGATCTTGTCGAGGTGGCTGGTGGTGAAGTTGCTGACGCCGATGGCCTTGGCGAGCCCGAGGCGGTGGCACTCCTCCATCTCCCGCCACACGCCCTCGAAGTCGAACGGCACGGCATCCTCCCGCTTGGCCGGGAGCACCGCTGGCCCGGGCTTCAGGCTGACCGGCCAGTGGATCAGGTACAGGTCCACGTACTCCAGTTGCAGGTTCCTGAGGCTTTCCCGGAGGGACGGGAGCACGAGGTGCAGGTGGCACCGTGTGCACCAGAGCTTGGACGTGACGAACAGCTCCTCCCGGGACGGCACGAGCCCGCGCCGCATAGCCTCCGCGAGGGCCTCGCCTAGAGGCTGCTCCGTCCTGTACACGGGCGCCGTGTCGAAGTGGCGGAAGCCGACCTCCACGGCCGCCAGCACGGCGTCTCTGACAGTCTCCGGCACGACCGGTAACTTGGCCGTGCCCATGCCGATCGCCGGCATGGGCCTCGCGTTGCCATTCCTCAGCGCCACCTCCGGCACCGGTACCGTTGTCGAAGACATGTGTTGTCTCTCTGTAGAACACCTATTTCCTGTGCACGCTGTTTTGTACTGGCCAAGTGGACAAGCTATTCTTCTTCCTCGTCTCTTTTTCAAACAGATGGCTTCCTCTTTGTTTTTCAGGCACCATTGACTTCCTGGACGGAATCCCTGTGTGCGCAGCCGGCAGCTCAGTAGCCCGCAGCCCCTCGGCCGTCAGTGCGTCACCCATGACATGCACGTTTCGTTTTTCCACACAGGCGGTCAAACTCAAGCTACGTCTACAAGTTCTCGTGCCAGACGTTTCCTTCGCCGCCATATTTCTTGACTCTGCGCGGTTAGTATCCATCCAAGCGTTAACGTCGGTCACACACGGCGGCCTTGACAAACTTTCGTCGATTGTTACTCCCTCCGTTTGGAAAAAAATGTCTTACGTATATCCAAATTCGGATGTATGTGTACACTAAAACATATCTACATACATATAAATCTGGACAAATCCAAGACATCCTTTTCTGGACGGAGGGAGTAGGTGCAACTAATAGTGCCTGGGAAGTACTTGTGTGAGCAACGACTACCCACCGCCGAATCATCGACAACTGATTATGTTACTCGAGGCTTCATGAATTACAAGATTAACTTAAGAATTTGGACGGCTTCATAATTATGACACTCTACTTGGAAAACTATCATACAAGAGCATCAAGTGAACCGATTTGAGCGATACAAATCCTCCTTTTTGGTAATTAAAAATATTCTTCTTAATACACATAGTTTTCTATGAACACAAGTGGTAGTACATGACCCTGCAGCTTGCCGGAGGTCCTACACCTCCCTTCTTTCAGGTGATGTAAAACATATTGTACAACCAAAACTAATACGCAAGCCACCATGAGCCAACGAAACGGACACCTATATTTCAATAACATCAAGCTCCGAAAAATCGAGGCCAAGGACGCCTTTGAGGGAGAGGATCGCCAGCACGTGACCTTCTTCTGCTGCGGTATCTGAGCAATCTTGAACCGGTCTTGGCCACCATGCTCGCTCCTTGCTCGTAGATCCATCTCAATGAAATTTGGAGGAATATGGGAGTCAATGGCTTTGCTAACATTGTGTTGCAATGGAAAAGATATCGCATACTTTTAGATTGGTCACAAAATTTGACGAGGTTTGTTCAAATTCTTCAACTGGTTGATTTTCTAAAGCATGAATTGGTGAGGTGGATATAGGTACAAACCAGACAGTTCCTAAGATGAATTGAGAAAAGACATCACGATTTGTCCGATGGTCTGGTGGTTAGCTTGAGTTCAAGTCTCAATCGTGTGTCTGTGGGTCCCGCGTTGTCAGCTTGGTGCGGGTCTAGTGCGGGTCGGGTATGGGTCCCGCATGTCAGCTCAGTGTGGGCCAGGGCTGGTCGGGTGTGGGTCCCATGTCTATTTAGTCGGGTTCCCACATGTTAGCTCCTTGTGGGGCCAGGGCGAGTCCGGTGTGGGTCTCACCGGTCAGTTTAGTTAACTGATAAAAGTGACACGTAAGCAAAAATGACAACTAGATATGCCACATAGGCAAAATTGATCATATGGCCGTCAAGTAGACATGACAAGTAGGCGACAATGGTGATGTGGCCGTACAGTCATTTCAATGCATTCACATTCAGCACGCTATGACGATTTTAATTGGTCGTAAACGACTAAAAATAGGGCCATACACCGCCCGGCGAAGGTTATGAAAATTTCATATTATAAAATTATGACCTTCTTGATCCAAATCGTTGTAATTTTACAAGGTTTTTGCCCCCCGCGAACAGCCTACGACCATATGGTGTGAAATCGTCATAAATTTATGACCAATTTATTCATGGTCACGAAGGTCATATATCACCACATTTCTTTTAATGATGCTATGGCCTAAGGGTGTTAATTTCACAGATGGAACTACCGTTCGAGGTAATACGTCACACGTCATATATACTTTGGAGTACTGGCACCAGTGATCATGATATTCAGTGACAACCTGTATCAAAATAGTGTACCTGTGTATGCTAGCTTAGTGGAACGGTAACTTGTGCGCCCTTCCTGGCTACTCCTCGAATATTTCCATATCTGCAAGGTCAACTGACGTGAACTCGCCCTCGGACGAGAACAATCCTGCAGCTGTGACCATCTTCTTTTGTGGAATCTGGCTGATCTTGAGCAGGTCGTCGTTGTTCAGCTCCCAGTCGAAGATCTCAAGGTTCTGTTTGAGCCTCTCCTTGCTGAAGCTCTTGACGATTGGGGTCGCTCCTTGCTCGTAAATCCACCTCATGGCCACCTAATGAAAAAGAAAAGGTGAATCCGTTGGTGTCATATGGACAACCTGACACTGTGTGTGTTGCAACTTGGAAGGAGAAACAATACGAACTTGACGTGCAAAACCTATATTTCAGGCTTTCTGTTGAGTGTGTGTACCTGTGCGAAGCTCTTCCCTCTAGCCTTGGCGATCTCCACGAGCACCTCAGAATCCAGCACGGCGTTGCCTTCCCTTAACCAGTTCTGGCCACCCAACGGCGAGTACGCGGCGACGTGGACGCCCTTCTCTTCACAGTACTCCCTGAGCTTCCTCTGCTGCCAGGTAGGGTTCATCTCCACCTACAAATCACACGCAGTTCGACGACTGACATGCTAAGATATGCTGACCAGTATTCAGTAATCTCGTAGGAGTTGCTAAGTGCTAACTATTCAGCAACCTGGTTGACGGCTGGTGGGATAGTGGCAGCTGCCAGGATCTTGTCGAGGTGCCAGGTGGTGAAGTTGCTGACGCCGATGGCCTTGGCGAGCCCCAGGCGGTGGCACTCCTCCATCTCCCTCCACACGCCCTCGAAGTCGAACGGCACGGCGTTTTCCCGCTTCAACGGGTACACCAGCGGCCCGGGCTTCAGGCTGACCGGCCAGTGGATCAGGTACAGGTCCACGTACTCCATTTGCAGGTTCCTGAGACGATCAAGATCCAATAATTACCGGGCCGAGTAGGTATAAACCAACTGAGCTACTGCTCTCCCGAAATCCTTCTTACTTGAGGGTTTCCCGGAGGGACGGGAGCACGAGCTGCGGGTGGCAGTTCGAGCACCAGAGCTTGGACGTGATGAACACCTCCTCCCGGGACGCCACCAGGCCGCGCCGCACCGCCTCGGCCACGGCCTCGCCTAGCGGCTGCTCCGTCCCGTACGTGGATGCCGTGTCGAAGTGGCGGAAGCCGACCTCCACGGCTGCCAGCACGGCGTCTCTGACAGTCTCCGGCACGACCGGGAACTTGGCCGTGCCCATGCCAATCGCCGGCATGGGCCTCGCGTTGCCATGCCTCAGCGCCACCTCCGGCACCGGTACCGTCGTCGAAGACATGAGGTCTCGTCTTCCTGCAGAACACCTGTCCACGCGGTGTGTCGTCGCGCTGCAGGAGGTGCTTGTGACAGAGCACGTTTTATACTGGCCAAGTGGAGCAGCAATTCTTCTTCCTCGTCTCTTTTTCAAGCAGGTGGGTTTTGTTTTTCACGCACCATTGATTTCTCTTGCGGAATCCTTTATGTGCAGCCGGCCGGTCACCCATGATATTTTTATTTTACGAAAAGGAGGGTAGCCCCTCGGCCGTCAACCCGTCGTCACCAATGACATGTTTCGTTGTTCTTGTTACACACGCGACAAGGATATGTAAGTGGGATAAATGGGATAAGTTATATGGTACAAATACAGTCAAATACGGTATAATTTCTACTGTCCCACTTACACATCCCTACGCGGAAAAACTCAAGCTACAGTCTCGTGACAGACGTTTCCTTCGCCGCCATATTTTTTAACTCTCACAGGTCTTTCATACACTCATTTCCTAGCCAAACATCAGCATCAGTTGTCTGTCCGACAAACAAGAACCGTCTAGTATCCATCCAAGCGTGAACGTCGCGCATCTGTGTAAAAAAACGCATGGCGGCCTTGAGAAATACCGTTGAATCATCGACAACTGATTATGTCACTCGAGACTTCATGAATTACAGGATTAACTTGAGAGTTTTGGACGGCGTCCTAATTATGACACTGTATTTGGTGTCATACAAGAGCATCAGGTCCGATTTGCATGATACAAAATCCTCCTTTTTGTAATTATATATAGGTCTTCCTTAATAGACACAGTTTTCTAGGAACACAAGTGGGCAGTATATGACCCTGGGGCTTGCCGGAGTTCCTACCTCCCTTCTTTCAGATCATGTCAAACATGCTGTAAACCCTAATTTAATACACAATCCACCATGAGCCAATGAAACGGACACCTATATTTCAACAACATCAATCTCCGAAAAATCGACGCCAGGGACACCTTCAGGGGAGAGGATCGCCAGCACCGTGACCTTCTTCTGCTGCGGTATCTGAGTAATCTTGAACCGGTCTTCGTCAGTCAGTTCCCAGTTAAAGATTTCGATGTTCTCCTTCAGCCTCTCCTTTTTTATACTCTTGGCCACCATGCTCGCTCCTTGCTCGTAGATCCATCTCAATGAGATCTGGAGGAATATGGCAGTCAATTGCATTGCTAACATTGAGTTGCAATGGAATAGATATCACATACTTTTAGATTGGTCACAAAATTTGACGAGGTTTGTTCAAATTCTGCAGCTGGTTAATTTTCTAAAGCATGAACTGGTGAGGTAGATTTAGATACAAACCAGACTGTTCCTAAGATGAACTGAGAAGTACCTGAGCTACTGATTTTCCTCTAGCCTCGGCAATCTCTTGCAGAACTTCAGACTGTAGGACTGCATTAATTTTCGATGTCCTACTTGTGCCTCCCAAGGGAGAATAAGCAGTCACATGTATTCCTTTCTCTTTGCAGAATGCAATCAATTTTTTCTGCTGCCAAATTGGATTCAACTCAACCTGAAAGGTTTTCTCATACATCAAATAACAATGGTACAACATCTCAGATGCTATGGAGCAAAAACTGGGTAGTCTATGAAATCAAATATTTTTTACAAAAGAAATTTTCACTAAATCGGCTTCTAGTTCTTTGGTTCGTGACCCTTGCTTGTACGATTGATAAACACAAACCTGGTTCTCTGCCGGCGGGATTTTTGCAATTGCAAGTAGCTCCTGTAATTTCTTTGTTGTGAAATTGCTAACACCAATCATTTTAGCAAGGCCAAGGCGATGGCATTCCTCCACTGCCTCCCATACGCCTCTCAAGTCCATCGGGACGATGTCTTCCCTTTTCATTGAGAGGTGAGGTTTGCTGGGCTTTACACTCATAGGCCAGTGGATCAGGTACAAATCAACATATTCCATTTGTAGTTCTCTAGATATGAGAAGACAAGAGTCTTGCTTAGCACAGAAGTGACAGAATTCAGTAATAAGGGAAACAGGCTTCTGTACAGAACAGTAACAGTAATGGGGATTTTTTCTTAAATCCCCATCACATTTCTAAGCCTTTGGATCAACACCAACCATCCTCATTTCAATCTGGCTCATTTCAATCTGACTCACATAGAAATTATGGTTATCAAGTGCACATCGTCAACACTGCAAGTTTATGCTAAGTGATGCTAGACGGGATTCACTAATTCTAAGTGAGTCAGACAATTCAGGTACAGTTCAAGGAATGAATCCAAGATCTTAACTGCAAGCTTTCCTTGAGGGACGGGAGCACGAGATCCGGGTGGCACTGCGTGCACCACAGCTTGGTCGTCACGGACACCTCCCCGCGGGACGCAATGACCCCGCGCCGCGCCGCCTCGGCCACGGCCTCGCCGACGAGCTTCTCGGAGCCGTAGACCGAAGCGGTGTCGATGTGGCGGTAACCCAGCTCAAGCGCAGCGAGCACGGCGTTCTTGACGTCCTCGGCCACGAACGGGTACGACGCCGTGCCGAACCCCACCGCCGGCAACGGCCGGCCGCCGGAACCCGCCAGGAACTCCGGGACTTGGGGGGAGCGGCTGCCGCCACTAGGTGACGCCATGGCAGTGCGTGTGACTCCACGGGCTCTGGGCAGGATTTGGTTTATGTTGTTGTAGCGGATTTGAGGAACGACGTGAGAGGATGAGTAGACAAACCGGGTGAGAGCTAGACGAGAGAGACGACAATTCGGAGTTCATTCATTTAATTAGAGCATCTCCACTCGGACCCCCAAAATCCGGCCCCCAAACTGTCCGCGGACACGTCAGAGCATCTCCACTCGGACCCCCCAAATCCGGCCCCCAAACCGTCCGGACGTGTCCGCGGACAGCGACCGGACAGCCCCCAAATGTGGCCTCCTACAACCATGTCCCCCAAAGTTTGTCCCTAAACTCATGCAATGACATGCAACGTGGATCCGATACATACCGGATCCAAATTACAACATAAAATGGTCCGAATTCAACATGAAAGTAAAGAAGTTCACCTAGTTGACCCATACATACCGGATCCAAATTACAAAGAAAATGATCCGAATTCAAGGGCCGGTTGCACCGGATCCACCTAGGCCGAGGTCACGGTCGGAGATCTTCTTCTTCATGGCCAGGATCCACCTTGCACTTGGCTCATCCAAGAGGCTAGCATCTTGGAACATGATCCTTTGTTCCTCGATGATTCTTGCAACAAGAACTTTCTCTTGCTCCACCGCAAGGCTGGTTTCCAACTTCTTTTGCTCTAATTGGACCTTCATCCATGCCTCCTCCTTGACCACATCCAACCTCTCCCTCTCCAAGTCCATCTTCTCCTTGAGCCGGAGGTGCTCAAAGTCCATTCTTTCCCTTTGCAAAGCCAAGAAGGCTTCATACCTCTCGGCCTTCTTGTCCTCTCTTTCTTTCTCCAACTTCTTCATGGTTGCATCTTTGTTTGAGAAGATGTCCGTCCAAGTGGCGGACATCTTCGTTGCGGCGCCGTCACGAGCCACCTTATCCTTCTCCCACCTCCTCCCCGTCATCATCCTCTTCCGGCCGCTTCCAGCTTCGGACGGTCCATCTTCTCCGTCAAGTGCCATGGATGAGCTTGATCCATCATTGTTCTTGAATTTCTTGGCCGGATTCTTGTGGTCATCATATTGGGAGACCCACTTCGGCTTCCCGGTCAATTCAAGCCAACAATGTGCCATGGTGAACGGTTTGCCCTCCGTTTGATGGTACAAAGTGGAGGCCAAAGTAGTCTAGCAAGCAAACAAGTACAAGCAATTACACAAATGGTTTGGAGAGTAGCATGACATGTGATAAAAATACTAGGTTGAATAACTTACATGAGCATCAACGTTGACACCACTTTGATTCCTATTCACCACTTGTGCATGGAAACCACAATACTTGTTCACACATTCTTGGATCGATGACCATCTATGTTCGAGAGAGCTTTCATTGAGATCGGACACAATACCATGTGGTTTGACATAGTGTTTTTGGTGATGAAAGTGGGCATGTATTTTCTCCCACAACTTTGAACCCCTTTGCTCGGTTCCGCATATAGCATCCATGCTTGTGGCTAACCAAGCTTGGCAAAGCAAAACATCTTCAAAAGTTGAGTAAGAAACACCTCTAGGCTTGTACACTCTATTCCCACTCCCCTTCTTCTTCGTCGGACCATCCAAAACATTCTCATCACCCACACTGTAAAAAGGGGGAAGTGTGGATGCCGGCGTATCCTGTGGATACGGATTGTCCCCATTTCAGATCAAATCCATCATGAACTCATGCTAAAAGCTAACAATTTAACTAATGTCCTAAAATTGACCACAAACTATGCATTTGAGATAGAAATCCGTACCCCAAGGTTGAGGTCACCTCCGTCGAACAGGTTTTGGGCATTGTTACTGTCGGTGACGCCGAAACTTGCCCGCGTCTGCTGCAGCGGACGAGATTCGGCCACCACCTCCTCGTCCTGCGTCGGGCCGATCTACGACGGGTACTCGTCCTCGATGCGATGCGGCTCCTCTCAATTCGTGGTCGAAGACGTCCACCTCCTTGCCGGCGCAACGATGGCCGGCGGAGGCGGCGTCGGAGCAGGGCGCCTGGCCCTGGGCGCGGGGGTTCTCAAATCCTCCGGCTCCTCCTGCGTCTCCGCATTCGCAATCCGATAAGCCTCCGCCGCCTTCATCTTCTTCGCCTTGACCGCCAGCTCGCGCTCCCGCTCCCGCTGCTTGCGGCGCCGTTCTCTTCGCGCGACCGTCTCCGGCTTCAGGTCCGAG
The DNA here is from genome assembly GCA_947311845.1 of Poa pratensis. Classification (NCBI taxonomy): domain Eukaryota; kingdom Viridiplantae; phylum Streptophyta; class Magnoliopsida; order Poales; family Poaceae; genus Poa; species Poa pratensis. The sequence goes on from CAMZMU010000047.1 coordinate 40,089,045, forward strand.
TCCGCGCCGTTCCTCTGCTCAACGGACTCGGAGGATGTGCCCTTGTCCGTCGAATCGATGACCTCCATTCGCTCCGGCTACGGATGTAGATGTGCGGGGTGGATGTGGCGGGAGGAATGAAATTGGCTGGCGGGAGTGGAGGGCGGAGGGGATAAGTGAAATTGGCCAGCGCCATTTTTTTCCTTTCAAAATCCGTGCCCCCGCGTAGCCAGATCCGACGTGGCGGACGCGTCCGGGCGTGTCCGCGCTACCCCAAACCCTCCCCACATATGGGCTGTGTTTGGGGTGTGCCGGTCAGCCCGGTCGTTTGGGGCCGGTTTGGGGGCCTCGCTTGGGTTGATATTTTTTGGGCCAAATAGCGTCCGGACTGTCCGCCCGGTCGTTTGGGGCCGGTTTTGGGGAGCCGATTGGAGATGCTCTTACAACTTACACGCCTCTCTACGTTTACCCCTCTCTACGCCATGCATGACGTCACTCAGTTTCCTCACGAAACAGTTTTTTGCCCGCTATATTAACATATCAACCAACCGATAGAACTGTAAGGCCACTGCTAGCGTAAACAACACAAAACATACGCAAAAGTAACAAAAAAGAACAACGAAGAGAAAACAAAGCTGAAATCGATGGTTCGATGAAAACGAGGATGACTCGCATCCGCTGTGCCCTCTGGAGAATTTCCACCGTGCTCCTACCACTCTAAAACGCCTCGTACGAAGCAGCACCTCCAAGAAGGGAGCGACAACGACGATGTTGCTGTCCGACAGTTCATAGGGTTTTTCCTCGGTGTGTGTCGTAGGGTTTCCCCTAGTACACTGGGATGGGAAAGAGGTAACCGACGCCCTTCAGGAAGGATGGCGACACTCGCGGGCGCCACCGCGTCAGTGCTGAGACGACATGGATTTCTCCCGACCTCCAAAAAATCACACACCCGGAAGCTCTGTATAGCTCCACCAATCTTGCCACCCACAAGCGCATGTCACCATGATCTTGCAATCATCATCGTCGTCTCACCGAGGCCCATGTCGCGAGGTCGGTAGAACCAAGTAGAAGGAGCCTCGGCGAGAATCGGCGGTACAGTGGCACACGGGCAGGACCTATTGGATGTATGCCCAAAAGACAATGTATTTATACATCTGATTCATTGATTATGTTTTATGTTTACTATGCTATAACTGCTATGGTTCCTGAATACGTGATTCAAGAGAAAGCACATACGCACGTGTAGAAAACATGAACGGTAAAATATACCCTAGTCTTTTCTATGGATTAATTTGTTGAATGCTAGATGACTACGCTTTCATGGTCATGGACATTGTATATGTCAGCATCAATGAGTGGTGATACGTCTCAAACGTATCTAGAATTTTTGATTGTTCCATACTTGTTATATAACATTGCCACATGTTTTTATAATTTTTTGTATCATTTTGGCATATTTTATGGAACTAACTAATTAACAAGATGCCCAGTTCTAGTTCCTATTTCCCTTTTGCATATAAATTGCCTTCGTCCCAAAAACCCTCGATACCCGATCATATTTTCCAGAAAAGTTCCGAGGTCGCCGCCGTCGCCAACCCTAGATCAGGAGGGTTCTGAAGCTCTTCCCGACACCCTGCCGGAGGGGGAGATCGTCACCGAAGGCATCTACACCACCATGCCTGCCTCGGGAGGGTTTTAATAAAGGTTGAGATCCCTGTGTTATTGTGCTAGTCCCTGGATCGACTTGCTAGCACCACAGTTCAAGATGAAATATCATGCAAATGCGTCAAATATTTTATTACATCGCACGATCCAGACTTACATAAACCATTAGAACTTGCATAGCCCAAGGCTAGCATTAAACAAATTTCAGCATAGCGGAAATAAAAGTAGCAATGAGCCTCCATCATCTTCATGCGCCACAGGCAAAGCATGTTGGTTGTAGACTCGAACCCTATCGAAATCTCACTCATCGTCTGACGAAACTGCAATGGTGAGTTACAGCCCAAAATCACTGGGTCAGCACAATTGAATTGTGATGGCAAGTGACACTTATGTGGACTCATAGAGGAAAACTTCTATTATTCTATATGCATATTTGGCTGGTGGAGTTTGAAGGCTATTTTGCGAAAAGCCAACTTTATCCTATACTTTAAAAATCATTTTCTTTTCCATTACTATGAGACGAACATGGCATAACATCCAGTGTCTCAATCTCCCTTGTTACCCATAAAAATATCCTTTCATAATTTAAGATAAGTGAGAAACTTCCAACTTCTTCAAGTCCAGTCGCTCCAAGTTCTCTGCTCCTGTCCAGGTGCTCAAAGTTGTCCACCAATAGTGTCATGACTAAGGAATTTCACAGGATGTGAGCATATCAATAGGTCAGGTCATCGACCCCCTACTAGGTCGCTGATAATCCCCAAGAGTAAGGAATCACTGTAGCACAATTCGATAAGTATTTGAGTGTCGAACCCACGAGGAGCTGAAGGTAAACTATCTATTCTCTAAAGCCCTATAACCCTCTTATATGGCCGTTTGTGCAAAGCAATAAGTTTAAATATCAAAGAAACTAACTAATGAAAGCAAGTGATGTGGAATGGGTTTATCTAGTAACAAGTTTCTCAATCAAGTTTCAAACGCAAGTTTCTTAGAGCAAGTTTCTCTCAGCAGTTTTCTCAAGCAAGTTTCTCTAAGTAGCTGATGACTCCCAAGTGCAGGAGATCAATTGTAGTACCTTTCAAATAGAAAAGGTTGTCGAACCCACGAGGAGCTGAAGGTATTGGTTAGTAAGATTGATAAACAAAGCAATGAAAGATGCAAGTGTTTTTGGTATTTTCGGTTGTATAATTCCAATGCAGCAAGTAACAGTAACAAGTGAAAGCTCTCAAAGAGAGAAAGCCCAATCCTCTTATGTGACAAGAGGACAAGCTCAAGTGATATGTGACTTATATGTGGAAAACGTTCCCGAGGGCGGCATGGATAATGCTAGGCATAGAGATTTATTAAACAACATGTTGAATATCTTGTCAAGTTTTAATCTTTTTGGACGGAGCCATAATTTGGTATAGCTAAATAAATAGACTACAGCCCCTTATGATGGATCATGTGGCCAAGTAAATGACTGCACAAGAATTATTAAGACATAAAGTCCCACCATAGCATTACACTCTAAGGTCCCCGATACTAATACCCTCATACTATAACTTCAAGATTCTAACTCAGGCTTACGTGTCCTCCCAAGTCTTCCTCAATTCATTATACTACGGTGTTCTCCTATGAGCCCATATAGGTGAAGTGTTGTGCAGTCGACGTTCGCACCACACCATCATAGAATCACATAAAAGATAAACTCTTGACAAAATACCAACACATGTCATATATAAATAATTGCCAATTCATCCTATGCCCTCAGAAACATACGGGAACTACTCACAACGTGCAAACATGATCATAATCAGTGGCATAAGTGGTACAACACAATCTGAAATTATAACTTCACCACCAAATAATGACAAGTGATACGTCTCCAACGTATCCATAATTTCTGCTGTTCCATGCTTATATTATACCATTTGCTACATGTTTTATATACACTTCGTATCACTTTTATGCATTTTCTGGGACTAACCTATTAACAAGATGCCACAGTGCCAGTTCCCTGTTTTCTGCTGTTTTTGGTTTCAGAAAGTTACTTCTGGAAATATTCTCGGAATTGCACGAAACAAAAGGCCAGGTCCCTATTTTTCCAGCACGTACACGGAGTCCGAAGGAGAGACGAAGACTCGCCACGAGGTGGCCAAACCACCAGGTGGCGCGGCTGTGGGCCCAGCCGCGCCTGGAGGTGGTTTGGGCCCCTCGGGGGTCCGCCAACATCGCCCCTTCGCCTATTTATTCCCCGAGACGCGAAAACCCTAAAAAACCGAGCCTTTCATCCAGAACATATTCGCTGCCGCCGCCGTCGTCAACCTAACTCGGGGGGTTCCTGAAGCTCTTCCCGGCACCCTGCCGGAGAGGGGAATCATCACCGGAGGGCTCTACATCGCCATGTGAAAGTGCATGTGTTGCCCCATGCGTGGTTTTGGTAATTAATGACAATCCTTATGGACTAATGGTTGCATTGAGATATCTTTATAGATCTTGTCCGTGAAGAAGATTGGAGTTCATGTGTTGGACTCTAGAAGATTACATGATGATCAATGCTCTATTCAAGGGTTTATATGAAGAATGGTCATCGAGAGTTGAGCTTATTGCAAGCATGGCTTGGAAAATAAGATTGAGTGAACATTTATGTTTATCTCCAAGCCATCACCTATATCAAGAGAAGAAGATAAAGTGCAAGTGGATTCATGAAGACGGAGCTTAGCAAGGCTCTCCCATAATGGTGTATGGGGGAGCATTTGGAGAAGTCTTCATCAAGCATGTGCTAGCAAGCACACAATCAAGAAAGGTGTTCCAACTTGAGGGAGTCACGATCGTCTTCATCTAGCTCAAGTGGAATGCGCAAGGCAAAGGTATGATCTTGATAGGGTTTCTATTTCACCGGTCTCATGGTGTTAGTGGGAGACCGGGTTATAGGATAGACGGCGTACTATCAAGAGGGGCTCTCAAGTGAGTAACTTGATCGCATCTTTGTGGAGAGCTCAAACCTTTGCATACTTGGCATATCATCTTTCTTGGTTCTTATTTGGCTTTTATCCATGTGAGAATTTAGAGCTTGTGTTCATCTCCATACCAAGCTCTAGTTCACCGAAAACGGATTTCGTATTGAAAACTTGTTGCGTTTAAAATAAGATTGAGTGAACATTTATGTTTATCTCCAAGCCATCACCTATATCAAGAGAAGAAGATAAAGTGCAAGTGGATTCATGAAGACGGAGCTTAGCAAGGTTCTCCCATAATGGTGTATGGGGGAGCATTTGGAGAAGTCTTCATCAAGCATGTGCTAGCAAGCACACAATCAAGAAAGGTGTTCCAACTTGAGGGAGTCAAGATCGTCTTCATCTAGCTCAAGTGGAATGCACAAGGCAAAGGTATTATCTTGATAGGGTTTCTATTTCACCGGTCTCATGGTGTTAGTGGGAGACCGGGTTATAGGATAGACGGCGTACTATCAAGAGGGGCTCTCAAGTGAGTAACTTGATCGCATCTTTGTGGAGAGCTCAAACCTTTGCATACTTGGCATATCATCTTTCTTGGTTCTTATTTGGCTTTTATCCATGTGAGAATTTAGAGCTTGTGTTCATCTCCATACCAAGCTCTAGTTCACCGAAAACGGATTTCGTATTGAAAACTTGTTGCGTTTTCGGTTTTGAGGTTTTGCCGGTTCATCTTCTTTAGAGAGGTTTTACCTTTCTACATTTGGTCTTCTCCTCACATGATGGACTATGATGTTTCTCTGCATAATCTTGAAGTGCTCTTCGTTGCGATTCCAACGAGCCCAAGATCATCGAAATCGGAGTCCGGATGAAAAAGTTATTGCAGTTTTCTTTTTGCTGTTTTCGGGTTCTGGCAAGCCGGCCCACAGGCTGGCCAGGCCGGCTCACAGGCCGGCGGCCTCGGGTGGCAGGCCGGCCCACAGGCCGGCTGCCTCGGGTGGTAGGCCGGCCCCCAGGCCGGCCAGGCCGGGCCCCAGGCCGGCTTCCCTGGGAACGAGGCCAGCCCCCAGGCCGGCCCCCAGGCCGGCCTCACAGTTTTCTCCAACGGTCAGTTTTTTGAGGGGACCTATTTAAGGGGTTTCTTCCCCAACGGTTCCCTAAGCTCTCGAGCACGAAAAAGCCCCTCATTGTTGACCTTCTTGAGCTTGGATTTCTCTCTATTCCTCCATGATTCTTGCCTCAAATTAGAGGGAAAGTGAGAGGAGATCTAGATCCACCATTCCACCAATCATTCTCTCCTCTAAGTGAGGGGAAGCCTTTGGATCTAGATCTTGGAGGGATTTGGTGTTCTTCCTTTGTTCTTCCCTCTTCTCCCCCCATAAGCATTAGTTGCTTTGGTGGGATTTGAGAGTGAAGGATTTGAGCACTTGTGCTCTTGCCTTTTGCATTTGGTGCATCGGTGTGCTCTCCACGAGGATTCGTGGAAGTTGAAATCTTGTGAACTTGTTACTCTTGGGTCTTCGGGCCCTAGACGCCTTTGTGGTGGTTGGACCCTTGTGTGGTCACTTGAAGCCGTTCGGGAGCCCCCAATCCCTTTGTGGGTTGTGCCTCGGATTGTTGTTGAAAGCCGTTCGGGAGCCCCCAATCCCATTGTGGGTTGTGCCCCGGATTGTTGTTGAAAGGCTCCGGATTCCGCCTCGAAGGAATACCGATAGTGGAAGGTGAACCAAACCTTTGTGGTGCGGTTCATCGGAGAAGAGGGTGAAACCTTTGTGGTTGTTGAACCGTTGTGTCGGTTCACACCTCTCCAACGAGACGTACTCCCTTTCAAGGAGGAACTCGGGAATACATCCTCGTCTCCGCGTGCTTCGGTTATTTCTATACCCGAGCTTTTTACTTATGCACTTTACATTGTGATAGCCTTCGTGCTTGAAGTATTCTATATTGCTATCACCTTGTTGCTTGTCTTGCTTAGCATAAGTTGTTGGTGCACATAGGTGAGCCTAGTTTATTTAGGTTGTTGGCTTGTTAATTTAAACACCTAGTTTTATTCCGCAATTAGCAAGCCTAAACCGGAAAAGTTTTAATCGCCTATTCACCCCCCCTCTAGGCGACATCCTTGTCCTTTCAATTGGTATCAGAGCCTGGGCTCTCTTTTTGGGCTTTACCGCCTAGAGAGTAAAAGATGTCGTTTAGGGAATTAGTGCACGATCCCACTTTCATATTCGATGGCACAAATTATGATGTTTGGAAAATTCGCATGCTTAATCTTTTTAGGGCCATGGGTCCAAATTATATAAGAGGATTGTAGATGTGGGTTTTCTCCTCCAAAGGATTCCCAAGAATTATCTTTAGAGGATGAGGAAAACTCTCATCTCGAGACTCTAGTTTCTAATGGTCTTATATGTGTTTTGAGCGATGTAGTTCTTGCTTCAATCATGCCTTTTCGGAACGCTCATGAGCTTTGGACCAAGCTTCAAGATATATATGAAGTGTCCAAAATTTTGAGGATGATTGTTCTCCCTCCACTTCCGGCCGTGATGAGTTCACAACTTCTTCCACTTCACCAACATGTGATTTGTCACAAGGTAATGATATGGTGAGTGGTGATAGAAATTGCATTGGTGATGGTGAACTTACTATTGATTATACTTCTTCTCTATCACATTGCAATGTTCTATCGTTGGACTTAAACTCTTCTAGCACTCCAAATGTCATACATGCTAGAGTTGATAGTCCTTGCATATCATGTAATAGTTGTTTAACTAAATCTCATGATGATATGCTTCATATGTCTTGTTGCCATGAAAACAATGCTTCCATATCCTCTAGTACTTGCATGACTAACAATGTAGAGGAATCCCAACATTTGTTGGAACAAGACATGGACCTAAATGGCGCTTCAAGTATTCTTCATTCTTTAATCATGTTTGCCTTATGGCTAAGGATTCCGAGGTGTCTCCCACCTCAAATCCAAATTGTGATGATGAGGATGAGGATTCTCATGAAGAAGGTTTTGATTTTGAATCCTTAACCAAGATGGGTGAGATGGTACTTGGTGCTCTCCCCAAAGGTAGTAAAGCTATCCCTCCTCTTTGTGAAATCATTGATTATGTTACTAAGAGTAGGGAATTCATTGAGGATTTGGAAAGTCAATTTGATGAGAAATGTCAAATTGAGAGGGATGACTCTATTACTATAGCTTCCTTGAAAGCTTCTCTTGAAGAAGAAGAAGAACTTAGGTCTTCTCTTGAAGAGAAACTTGAATCTCTTGATGAGTCTAATGATCTTATTATTGCTAAAATCATTAAGGAAAGAGATCATGCCCTTGCTAAATTTAAAGTGCTTAAAAAGGAAAAAGTTGAATTTGGTGTTGGCAATGCTAGACTAAGTGAGGACATAGAGAGACTTGACAAAGCTCACAAGGCTTTAGAAAGTGAACACTCTCTCCTTATCAAGTCTCATGATCAACTCCAAACTCAACTATCTAAGAATGATAAGCTTGCCAAGTTGTCTTCTTCCAATTCTAATGTTAATGATGCTTGTGCTACTAACTCCACTTCTTGTGAAGCATCTATTTTGAAGGAGAATGTTGAGCTAAGGGCTCAACTTGAGTTGCTACTAGCAAGTATGGGAAATTGGAAGAAAGTCATGAAAAGCTTTCTAGCTCTAATGATGATCTTCTAGCATCCCATGCTAGGCTAAAGTTAGCTCATGAGGCTATCACTACAAAGGTAACATCTTGTGAGCCTCATGTGGACAAAGGCACAACTTCGACTAAAAATGCTTTATTGCCATGTGCTAGTCCTAGTGATTCATCCACTCACAATATTGCTACATCTTGTGATGAATTACTTTCCATGCCTTGTTGCTCTAACAATGAAGCTTCTACTTCCTCTAGTTTGTGTTGATACTAACCATGTAGAAGAATTAAATGAGCTCAAGGCCCAAGTCACTTCTTTGAAGAAAGACTTGGAAAAGCGTCATGTTGGGGATTCTACACTTGACAATATGTTGAGTGTTCAAAGACGCCCCAATGACAAGAGTGGACTTGGATTCAACTCCAATATCAAGAACAAGTCCAAGTCAACAAGAAGAAAAGGGCCAAGAACAAGTTAAAGATTCGGCCAAGATTGTTTGCTTCAAGTGCAAAGTTGAAGGGCACCATGTTAGATCTTGCCCTTTGAAGAAGAAGCTCTTAGTGAGAAGCAACAAGGGAAGAAGCCTCAAGTTCAATCTCAAGTTCCTCAAGTTGAAGAACGGCCTCTTCCCAAGAAGAATCAAGCTACCCTCCTCAAGTCAAGACTCCAACTAAGAAGAGAGGAGGAAGTAGATGTTGCTACCTATGCCGTGAGAAGGGTCACATTGCTTCTTCATGCACAAATGGTACCTTATCCAACCCCATTATTGTTGATGATGATTATTCTCTTCGGAAGGATAAGGTTGGCAATGTGTTTGCCAAATATGTTGGTACTCAAAGTGGTGTCAAGAAAAGAACCATTTGGGTTGCCAAACCTATTGTGACTAACCTCTTAGGACCCAACTTGGTTGGGGACCAACAAGCTAAAACTTGATCAATAGGTGTTGTTGGAGGGCATTGGAGACTTGGCTACATTATGAAGAATTAAGGGATCTTCATCAATTATATTTTCTCAAGTCAAGTCATTTGGATTATATTGTTCTATCTCATATCCAATGTTCCTCCTTGCGGTAACTTTTATTTAAATCATATATACATTGAAAGTTGCTTGCACCCTTGCATGTGTTAGGTTTTGTACCTTGCTAGTGTTGTATGTGTTGTGCTCTCTACTTACTTATCTTGAGTAATCAAGTATGTGTATGTTGGTTTGCACACCATTTACTTGTGTTGAGCCTTATTGCTTTTATTTGATATCTTATCTTGTTGGCTCTCTTTTTGAGAGATTAATGGACTATCCTATTTTGGGGGAGTGATATGCTTCGTGCACTTCACAATCCTAAAATTGTGTATACATGAGGAATACCACTTAGTGTTGACATATTATATTATCTATTCTCTATGTGGTATGTCATGCTCATGAGAAATTCAAATTCTATAATGTCCATTAATTTCTCGAGTTGGTTTTGTTTGCCTCTTATTTTAAAATAAATGGATTATCACATTATGGGGGAGTAATAAGCTATGTGCATATTACAAGCCTAGAAAATGTGAACATGTGAGGTATTGCCACCTAGAATTGATTTGTTATTAATCTTATTCCTATGTGGCATGTTGCTCAAACAAGTTCCATCGTTGGTAAAATGATTTTGTTTAATCACTCTTTTGGATCTTGTTTGCGATGGACATTCTTGGTACGGTTTTCCCCAAATATGTTCGCATATCCTTTTGGGAAATCGATTGCTTCAAGCTACTCTTTGTAGTGGCTTTGCATGATCGCGTGAATACTTGAAGCTATCAAGAATATCTATCTATTTAAGCTTTGGCTTTAAATCTTCTCTTTTGCCATATGCTTATTTGTTGTGAAATTGGTCTTCAATATCATTCCTATATACCACCGAGAAATATCTCTATATACTCCTTGTCCATGACAAGATACTCATAATTGTGGTGAAATTTGTAGACCATCTTCACTTTGGCTCTTGCTTTGAATTGCCTTATTTGATTGCCAAGGATTTGTTTTGATCTAACTCTCATTTGTCTTCCTGTATCTTTTGGATCCTTTATTGCTCTACTTAAAATTTGTTTGTGCTTTCTTGAGTTGGGAAAAGCAATGAACCAATTCTTGTGCATTGACATTCAAAAGTCATACTTCTTGATAATGCACTATTCTTGGGAAGCTATCCTACTTTGAGTAAAACACCGTTCTTTAAATTGGTATTGCAATTTCTTGCCTTTCTTGAACATGACTAGTGTTTGTATATATATATATATATATATGGAGAGTGATGATCTCATTTGTGTGCATTTTGTATTCAAATGCAAAATCTTAAATAATGCACACATCTTGGGGGAGCAATCCTATAGGCTCTTTGAACATTAGTTGTCTTCATTTGATATTGATCCCGATGACGTGCTCCTTGGAAGACAAACATTTTTTCGTCTTGGTACTTGTGCCATCATGAAAAGTGTAGAGGGTTTGGTTTATTCCTTGATGATATTTTCATCATTTGGTATCTTGTTTTCATTGGTATCTTTTCAAAGTGGTATCTTCATCATGTTGATTTGGGTATTTGATATAATTTGGACACCTTGTTTTCTTGTCACACTTGTGTGTGCTTTGTTGTTTACTTGGTGTTTTGTCTAAATTATATCTTGTTTGGTTCTTGAAAGTCATGTGCATGCATATTTATTATATGTATATCTTATGGCATGCTTACTTTCGTTGATCCAATATATAGGATAAACTCCATCAAATCCTAATGCTAAGATGTGCATGAAATTCAATTTCATATCTATATGCACATAGTTATGTGGAGTTTGTCCTATGTATTGTAGTTGCTCTAACTACTTTGGACCCAATGTGTTTGGGCACCATTTTGTACTTGAATTTGTTTTAGGTACATCAGAGATGCATTGGAAGCTTGTCTCACTTACAAGGAAGGTGTTATCACCATGTGCTTATTAGAGCCAAGCTCGGATGATCGTGAACTCTTATCTTCTACATCACCAATGCTATCTCGGTAACAAGTATCTACCTCATGCATACTTTTCTAGCTTTCAACCTTGTGTAGGTTGTTTCTTGGCATGAATCTCTTTTGTTGCAATTCTTTTGGTTCTTGCAAAACTTTATTGCAAATGTGGGCAAGCCGGGATGATTACATATCAAGGGGAATATATATAATCATTTTCATGATTCACCAATCCCAAATATGTTAATCTAGCTCTTTCTTCTCTATGTCTCGCATGTGCAACATTGATGATTTTTCAAAATCATTTGCCTCTTGTGATACTTGTTATCTTTCTCGGAGCATCCCATCTACCTTTTTCCCTTGTGGATATTTTTGATGCTATGATGAGATTGTGTTGGAAGTTCATCTATATCCTTCTAAGATAAAATTGAGCTTTGTGCTATGCTTTTAAGCAATGATCTTATTGGTATATATATGACTTCCAGTTGGATATCATGTTCTTCACCGTTGTATCTATTTTGTGTGTGCATGTTTCTTTGTGGACTTATATCTTCATGATTGATGTCTAATTAGAAACTTATACACATGAGAGTAGTTACATCTTTAATTGGTATTCCAATTCTTTAGTGACCACCTCTTATTGCTTTTGATTCTTTGGTGGTTTCTAAATGCCACAAGCATTGCCTTTCAATTTATTTTTTTATAAGCTTGCGGACCTATTTGCTACACCGTCTTTGGTTTGTGTTCTAGATTATCTAGGAGGGAGTGAGGATTCCATGTTGTGCACTCCATATTGCTTTGCAAATCCTACTTTGTGCACGTACCTTGGGGAGTTCCCTCTTGTTTTTAGAACTTTGTTTTTCGGATCCTTTGGTTGGTTACCTCTTTTGTCGAAGTATCTTTCAATTTGTTTTCTTTTGCAATCTTTGGATCCTCAATATAGTTTGATCTCCTTCCCATCTATTCGTTATTGGATATGTGCATTTGATTTCACTCATATTATGAGAAATGCACACATTATGGGGGAGCTCTTACTATATTGGCCTTCTAAATTTTTCCTCCCATTTCGGCAATCGATGCCAATGGGGGAGAAGTTTAGAGGGTTTAAGGGAATTTGGTGTTATGCTTTAGTTTCGTTCTTAAGCATTTGCCTTTCATGCTCTTGCATCCTT